>CM071638.1:2593846-3793846 GCA_036419045.1 Scirpophaga incertulas
GCCACCCGCCCATTCACTCGCGGAGTAGCTACCTCATCGCACGTCAAACGACAATGGCATAACAAGTTCTCGTGTTGCACACTCACATCACAAAGGGGGGATTAGCCGAAAAGCCGGCTCGAATGCGCGCTCCATTCGAAAATGGCCGCGACATTGACAGCTGTCAAACTCCTTTGTGCCGGCCAATAGCTGAGGTGTCAACTTTCAAAAAGATTACGCATTGCATTCTTATAAAGTACTGACAGAATTTGATGCAGTGAACTGTGATGAATGATGATAATATTGTTATAGAGTAACATCGTGGCTTCACCTATATGAATGAACGAAAGAGATTTAAATAAAATATATTTATTAAGAATTGAAAACAGATCTTCTCTCACAGACTTGTAGATTTTTTGATGTGTCAAAGTGATTGTAAAATCCAATAATGTTGATTATGTTTAATATAAATAATAATCAATCGAAAGTAACATAAATTTCGAGACAAATGCGTTATTAAATTGCGTATCACTTGACGGTCCATTTAAAAAAGAAACATTGGCAATGACGAAGCGTTAACAGCCACGACGCAAGTAGCAAGCCATAACTGTTCTTGAGACCCAACTCGCTGCATATAAATTACTTACTAACGACATGTTAAAACCTCCCATACGACACATAAATCCAGCACAAACAGACGGACGGCAAAACAAGCGTATTGACGGTATATATTAACAATAAATCTAATTTATTGGACGGCCAGTATGGGAGCAAGCATCCGTTTTGCATAAAACCACATATGACATTCTGTACGCGATTTTAACTGCGTTTGCGTGTTCCTGTATATTATCTATATATAAATAATACCATATTCTATCTAGCTGTTGATTCAGACGCTGACTGATTTATTAGCAACGAACGTCATGATTTTTAAACATTTATGCCATTCATATTGATTTTAAAATACTTATGGATATAGGTTCTACGTCATTTTAATTAAACATTGTCCCGCTGAAAATCTTTTATATGTTACTAGCTTTCTGCCCGCGGCTTCGCCTGCGTGGATTTCGGTATTGGGTCTATAGAGGGTTAAGGGTCATAGCTTTTGCCCACGGCTACATATGCGCGGAAGTCGGTTTATGGCGCTCTGTTTTTCTGTTTCTCCGAGATAAAAAATACCGCGAAACCTTGCTCAAGAATCACTCTATCTATTGATGAAAACCGCATGAAAATCTGTGCAGTAGTTTTCGAGCGAAGCCTTTATTGCGCATCCCGTGGGATCTTCCGGGATAAAAAGTAGCCTATGTTACTCGGGATAATGTAGCTTTCCAAAGGTGAAAGAATTTTTGAAATCGGTCCAATAGTTTCGGAGCCTATTCATTACAAACAAACAAACAAACAAACAAATCTTTCCATTTTATAATATTAGTATAGATTAATTGTGAACTTGATTGCTCTAATTACCGCAGAAAAATATAGGCAATCAGAGAAAAATGACAGAACCCCAAAGTTAAAAAAAGATTGTAATCTTTGAGACGTCCAAATTTTACTTACACACAATAGGCTTGTATCCACTATGAACAAATCTGATGCATTAGGTTGCATAACTATTAAGATGATCATTTAATTATGAAAAAACAAAGTTTTATAAAATAATAACTTTTGATTATTTATATTTTTATAAAATAAAATTGCACAAAATAAGCCATAAGTCACGTGACAGCAAACACCAATTAAAAAGTGTTACGTCACGCCGTGCGAAACGTCAAAGTCAAAATGTCATTCCCAAGTGTCTTGTGGAAGTGCGAAAAAGAATGGGCATCATTCCTTCTCGCGAGTGTCAGCCACTTTTTACGTATCTGCTGATTGTTTGGCACGTATATAAATAATTTTTTGGTGTTTTTATACTTGTGCTTGTACACTGGGGCACTATGCAGTACTTGTAATACGATGAATCCATTTTTTATTAAAATAACTTCACAATACCGAATATTCCGATGCTAAAATAGCTGTGTTTTGCACGGCGTGACGTCATTCAAGACGCCATGACAGTCATGAGCGTTTTTGATGACTAATGTCAAATATTTAATTGAATACAAAATTATTCTTATAAATAAGCATTTTTTTTCAAAAATAATAATTATTTTGTATAGAATAGGCATCAAGGTATATTAGTATCTAACTACTGAAATTTAGGCAACAAGCCTATTCGTTATCCGTAATGAACAAATCACTAAATATATTATAATATAATTATATATTAATAAATTTATATTACTTTTAATTGATTAAATTGTACAAATATTGATTTAAAATTAAATATTTGTACATTTTATTCATACTCTTAACGACAAAAGTAAGCCGTTTCGAATAGAATATTTCTTTTATTCTCCATTTCGATTTGAAATAATTTATCCAGTAACATCAAACCTATTATTTCCCTCTGAATAGGCGTGTGTCTACGTTTATTTGTCAACATATATGGCTCCATTATTAAAAATCAATATAGCAACCATTGGAGGTGACATAAATACGTCGTGGAATTGTGAAGCTATCATTACTTGCAATTATGTGGCCTCAGCTCAATATAGTCCGATCGATTCAATATAATGAAAGACAAAGCGTGATACACCGCCCGCGGCATATAATTACCAAGCGCATAATAACGCGAGCTGTCCATTATATCTCAATTACCTCTAGTTCTGAAGAAAACTGACAGAATTGTTAATCAATGTTGTGAAGCTATGACAAGTCGCCTTACTTAAAGTAATTACCTTACCTGATTAATAGTGAGATTACATTATTATCACAATTTCTAACCGTTTTTTATTAACTAAGCGCTCCTTCATCACTAGTCAGGTTAAAAGTAGTTGAATCACTAGTCTTATCTAAGTTGAATTATGGTGTCTTAGTATATGGGCCGAGATTATTGTCAAAATATGCTCGTATCTTGCAACGGGTACAAAATGCTTGCTATCATTTCTGTTATAATACACCATTTCGGTCTCATATATCGCCATATCTTAATGACTCAGGTATATTAAACTTAAACTCACGGAGACTGGTACAAAAAGAATTCATTAGTGGGCATGCATAATTGTGATTGGGGCACAGCTCTTTATAATTTGGACTTTGTCCTTTATCACTGTCAACGCCACTTCAGCGTTGGATATTCTACTAGTAGAAATCAAAAACGAGTCGGTTGAACTACTCATTGCACAACGCACGAAATGAATGTTCAGAAATAGTGAATTCGGTAATTCGTATACGAATCTCACGATTTCAAATGCGAATTAGTTTTCTATTGATTCAAAAACTCGTCTCCTGATCTTTTGTATGACCTACAAATATTTTTTCCAGTTTGGGTGCATATGCATGTGATACTGATATCTGTGTTTTAGTCACGATACAGAATTAAAATTTAATGTGGGGCGACATTTTTATAAATATTTTATTTGTTGATATTAAAAAATAAGCTTCACCCGCGCACTCTTCGTCATTTTCTAATGGGAGTTTTATACTTTTTATAAATATATATGTACACCATTTGGAATAAATTATCTGACTGATTATAAAAACCGGAGAATTGTTTTTGTAATATTTTGTATCGTCACAAACATAATATATACAGACAGACAGACGAAAGACTTAATTCAAGAGTAAGTTCGGATTTGATATTGAGACAACAATTGACAACTTTTTCTTGAAGTTGTCAATTGATTACTGATCATTAATAATAGTTAGCTGGTTCAGAAAGAGCTATAGTAGATTTTTATTCACTATTTTTGAAAGCGTCTTAAGAACTCAAAGCAACCAATGATTATAAAATATTCATAAAGCCCGGTTAAAAACTAATTAATTAAAAATAGCTATTATGTAAATTACTTTTCCGGCATGACAATGATTTAGTACAAGGTTGCCAGACTTAATAATTATTTTTGATTATAGCTAATGTAATTTTTGGTTTAGTGTACTTATGTTTATATAGATTTTAAATTATTTAAATGAAATTCAATATTAAAAACCTTTTTTGGCAATTAACATGAAAATGGGCACTGGCTAAGAGACTCTTATCCAGAGCTATCAAAAAAATACAACGTTTGACGTTTCGTTTTTATTTTTCATCACTCAGCTCCCTTGCGTCAACGCTCGAGTGTGTTCTGTGTGTTTTCGCTGCTTTTCCCCTGTTTTGCTTACTACTATAATTTTTGACCCGGACTGCCTAAGGACTCTTGTTTTCGCAGCTAATAATACGACTCGGACTGTGATATTGCTTTTGTGACTTGGGTGTGCTTAAGGATTCTGATTTTGGCCTGTTTCTTGGATATTGTTATTTATAAGGATATAAACCCAAAAAGAGTGGTCACAGTCGTAGCCACGGCAGATCCTCTGTGAGCACACGCATTTTGTGTATTAATTGTAACATATGTATTAATACACTAAATAATATGGTTAATAAACCTATAAAACTTCTATGCATAATTGCTCAAAAACCTGGACTCCTTAAATTACGATTTATTTTCTTATTAATCAGCAATACATGCTCTTTTAAACAAGGTATATTTCATTCATAGACGCTTACTTTATTTTTCAATAAAATGATGTATGGGAAGCTGCCATAGCTCTTTGACTTCGAGCAACTATTAAATGCAACTCAGTTTTTTTCTGAAGCAATCATTATATTAACAAAGTGTTAAGAATTCGATATTGTATTTATTTATAACAAAAAATTAAATTATCATCAATACATAGTATAAAACAAAGTCGCTTTCGCTGTATGTCCGTATGTATGCTTAGATCTTTAAAACTACGCAACGGATTTTGACGCGGTTTTTTTTAATAGATAGAGTGATTCTTAAGGAAGGTTTGTATGTATAATAAATGCATAATATAGTAGAGAAACACTGATAAATTTAAAGGTTTCTAATGTGATGTCGTAAATAAGCACGTTTTTTTGCGCTTATATTGCAAACGCTGGCTGAACCCTACGAGATAGACCAAAATAATGTACTACAGTATTGTACAACTTACAAAAATCCACAAAAAAGTCCGCGATGGTATATGTCTATCTCTTAGGGATAACCCACCATAACCATTTTTTCACTGCACCCGTGCGAAGCCGGGGCGGGTCACTAGTAAACTAATAAATGAAAAACCTTTCAAACGTCTTTATTGCTTTAATACCCCTCTAAAAGCATTTAGTATGCGCGTGAAAACTCCTACAGTTTCGTGATAGCAATATTATTCTTGAAACATTGCATATAAAATTTGTACAGGAGAATGCTTCTTTTTCAAATGTTTTAGTACAAATATTATATTGAGCTTAGAGTTCCATAGTGAATTACTTCAAGTTCGAATCCTATAAACTACATACATATGTATTCGTCACATTAGCCAACATATAGATTTCGTATGTTATCGTGAAAACGTAACCTTTTGCGACTCTCGAAATGAAATGGCAAATATTATCCATACATATGTTTAACCATACAAAGCCGTGGACAAGACACCGGGAAAAATCACGTCTTCCCTCGTACGAGACTTACGATAAAACTCGAGAGGGTTACCACTGAATTATGTTTCATTGCGACTTATTTCAAAACCGATCGATTAATTTCACGCGTTAATATTTACGAGGTACATGACATTAATAAAATAGTACATATATTTATATACTTATATTGTTAATCTGAAAGTGATATAATAAATGAATTACTCTACAATAACCTTATTATATGTAACATCTTAAATCTCTTTTATTATTTAGGCTAAATATTTTAATAATAAGATATATTTATAAATTTTATAAGCAGTATTTATTAACAATAATCAAGGTATTTATATCATGACATATTTCTATACAAACTTTTTATGCCTATTCCCTATTGTTGTTTTATCCCCCTTGAGGGATTATTTATACAATTTGAATGATATTTTTCATTTATATCTAATCAAAAGCCTATCCTATTTTACCCTCTTAAGGGTAAATAGGAATTTGAAGCAGTTTGCAATTGGAATGTCAAATCAAATCAAATCAAATGAAACATATATATTTGCACATGTTTAAGGTCTATAGTGTCTGATATATTTATAATTTAATATATATATATATATATATATATATATATATATATATATATATATATATATATATATATATATATATATATAGATAAACAATTTATTTGCATCTTCAGTTTACAGATTTTAGAACAAATAATAGTTATAATTCATATAAAACAGAGGAAATAAAAATAAAAATAAAGTTTTTTTACAAATTCTTGTGTGTCACAGCGATGCAAATAGGCTAAAGCTCAGCGATTGTATTTGCATGACTAATGCAAAACGCTGATTTTCAGCGTTTCAGATATATATATATATATATATATATATATATATATATATATTATATATATATATATATATATATATATATATATAACAGTTTAACAGTTTATTTTATATAAAAAAATATTATTATTAATTGTTTAGAAACTGAGTCAATGTATGTTAATTATTTATTATTAATTAAAAATTATGAATTCAATATATTTATTAATTAAAAATGATGTCAGTTTCGTTTTAAATAATGTCAATGTCGGCTCCTTAAAACTACTAGGCAATTTATAATATATTATAGGACCCATACATAATACACTTTTCTTCGCCAATAAGGTGTTATAATGTCCCTTGCGCAGTAGGCCTCTTTGTCTTCTCTTCGTCCTGTCACAGCAGATGAGGCTCTTTGTTCAACATCCATACACCTTGAAAAATTTAAAAACCTGCTAACGTAAATATAATATAGAGCGATTTCACAATACAGCCCCGTTGAGTTATGAGGCCACGTCGCTGGGGCGGGCGCTCTCTCACCCGAATCACCTCTGCCCATTATTCGACCAGCTCCACCAGACGCAAGCAGCCTAATTGTTTCAAATACTCTGAACTAGATCTTAGTTTCTGTCTTGACCTTTCAGGAAATATGTAATCCAAAGACGCAGTAAGCTTAAGCCTCCATCGATCTGGCCGTGTTCTATCTTCATCTTCAGCCTTAACAACTCTGGTATCGACGCATGAGCATTGTCTCTTTGTATTATATCTAGAGATCGGATAATCGGATGCATATTTACCTAAAGTTAATTTTTGGCTCACAAATTATGGAAGCGGCTTTTTAAAATACATTTTGTTAAATAAAAATCCCGGGAAAATACGGGACTGCAAATTTAACGTAGTGATATTGTTTGAAAATTACTAAATTAGCACGTGGTATTTATTTTCAAAAGACCGTCGACTCCGGGTTCATTTATACAACTTTATTTATGCAACATGTTCTACAGTACCGGAATTCCGGGATTTTTATTTATGGAAAAAAAATAAAAAGACAGTTCCATACTTTGTCAAAAACTAAATTAGTTAAATAAAGAAACATCCAGCTATCCAATTCCGCAATCCCGGGATTTTTATTTAACAAAACAATAAAAAGCCGTTTCCATACTTTGTCTTAAACTAACTTTAGGTAAATATGCATCCGATTATCCGATCTCTAATTATCACTTATTAAATATTTATTTCGAACTTTACATCCATATTTTTTTTAGTACATTAGTAACATTTTTTTATAAATAAGTTGTTAATGTTATTGGTAAAATAATCTAAATTAAAATTTCAACTATTCTACGTGCCCAATGACTGTCTCAATCCAGTGTTTCTGTATGAGACAATCAGGACGAGTAATAATTGCCAGCAGAACACTGTTGCTGCTATTTCTCATACGTCGCAACAGGGACGACGCCTTTTTGCGCATGGAATCTGTCAATCCGTGCATTTACAAACATTCCAGAGGCGCTGCAGAACCGCGGCAGCCGCAATAGTGCTCTGAAGGCATTATTGTACTGCACGCGTAGGGCACTGTAAGCTCGCCGCGTATAGCTTACCCACAGGCTAAGGCAAATTAGTATAACAGCCATTATCCTCCCTTTTTTTTGAAGGGAAATGCTCCTTATGCACCGTGACACCGCACTGGCTAGGCGCGGCCGTGTGTGGGGCTCTCCGGTCCACTAAAACCCCCCACCCCCAGTGTTCTCTAGGCGGGGCACATGGCCGGGTGCGCTTTCGCGATTCTATCGCCATGTACTCCGGAGCCGGCTTGATCTAGAACTGATCGAGCCAACGCCAAGGGAGGGACTGTCCGAGAACACTTGGACAGTCGCCACCTTAAAAGTTACCCTTAGTGTGTAGTTATACAACAATAAGCATAATAAAATCTACATAATTTAAATATAAAAATTATGTAAAGGAGATGGCTAAACGACTGCCCTTAACATGTTTAAATATATCACACTGCCTCGAAATTTTTATATATTCATTAATTAATTGTTACATGATTATTATTTTCCTAGAACTTTCGTGAATAAATAATTAAATAAAAAGTTTTAAACTTGTTTTCCTATTTTGCGGACTTGAATAGTGTTGACATTTAAACCAGATAATCGATTATTGTAGTTTCGGTCAATATACAAAATAATCGATATATAAGGACATAGCGGATTAAACTTTATGTTTTATCAAATAAAATAATTTAAAAAAAATCATTAAATAATAGAGAAGAATATTTTCTGTACAGAAATGTTTAATTAATGTTAATCGTCGAAAACAATTGACAACAAATAAGTATTTTATTACATTTAAATATTTTACATTTACAAGTATTTTTTACACGATAATATCGATTTCCTAATCGATGTTATTGTATTGAGAGTTTATTCACAGCACTTTAAAAATGTCAGATGTCAATGTCAGATGTTATACGACTTTTGTTTGTTCGATTGTTCGTTGCGATATCGCTTGATTTTTGATTTTAATACAGACCCTGCTTTTCTTTTTGTGTATTGTGCCTACTTGCCGACTTCAAATGCGTAACGAAATTTGAGCGCATAACTCGATATGGATATACATATTAAATAATGGTCTTGCGTATTTTTATCACAATCATGAATTAAAGTCGATATTTCAATATATAGGTATACATCATTCACTACAATAGTAATATATTACCCAGTTATTTTATCTGTACTAAAATGCCTACCTAAAGTTCATAGCAAATTCTCTAGTTGTAGTTTTGCGACCATAATATCGTAGGAGTTTCTATGATATGTTTTCCAAGATTGTAATAATATGAAAAGTTCATGGAACTTTTTTTATATCACATATTAACTATCAGGTACCTAGCATTAGATGCAACTACATCCAGTATTTATACATTGCAAAGGCAATTGCCCATACTGTACTTAGCCATCTCCTTTAGTGTTGCCCAAATTCAGTCTTGGTCTTGCAGTCTTGGTCTTGTTCTTGCGTTTTTGCAAGACCAAGACCAAGAACAAGACCGCGTATTTTTAGCAAGACCAAGACCAAGACTGACCGTGCAAGACTTGAGCAAGAACAAGACATAGCCTGCAAGACTCTTGCGTCTTGCAGCTAGGACTTAGCGCTATTTCACTGAGTAGTTAAGTGTAACAGTTCGGTGTATAGGTAGGTACGCTTAGGAATTCTATGAGACGCAAAAAACTGTATCAAAGAATATGAAAAACTGGACCTATGCGCATTACGACTAATACCATAAACATAGCGAATAAAAATTTTAGACCCAAGGCATAAGGCTCAGACTTTTGACCTGCCAATGTGGGGGAAGCAACTTAAAACAGAAAGTCTGCGCAAGTTCAATGAACTTTATGAAGAATATAAAAGTCTACACTCACTGAACAAATCTCTGGAATTACCAGAAAAAGAAAATAAAGTATGTGATGAAGATGAAGACGTAATAGACTTTGATAAACTCTATGAATGTCCCTCGACGTCATCTGGATCTTGTCTTCAAGGCTTAGTGATAGACGAGTTGGAGGAGTACCTGAGAAAACCAAGAACTGCCAGCTCGGAAGACATTTTAGATTGGTGGAGGACGCATGAGACAGAGTATCCGATTTTATCGAAAATGGCCCGTGATTTTCTCTCAATACCTGCAACTTCAGTACCTGCTGAGAGGTTATTTTCTAAAGCATCATTAAATTAGAAAACATAGAAATAGGTTAAGTGATGAGTCAGCCAGATGGTTACTTTGTATTAATTCTTGGTCAAAAAAAATATATATAAAGTTTCATAACCTAATGATAAAGCTGTTTATTTGTGTTGTATTTTTTTTATTCAAATAAATGATAAATCGTAAAACTCTTTTATTAAATTTCTTATAAGTTGAGGGTTCAATCTATTTCTAGACAGATAAGTATTGTTCTTTAAAATACAGTCAAGTTATTGTAATTAATTTGTTTTTTTACATGTTTTAGCAAATGTAAGCTTATAAATCATAAATGTTTATTAAGAAACAGTTACTTCCATGGAAAACGACATATAGGTCAGTTGATTTTTCGAATTTCTTATCAAATCTTCAGTTATTTATTAATCTGCTTGATCTTTACTATGGCTATGTTAATTCAAGCTCACAATGTTCCAATTCTAATACGTTTTTCTAAGATTTAAAGTAAACTTTAATAAATAGTAATAGACTAATAGGTAATTGCAAGACTTGCAAGACTCTTGCTGCAAGACCAAGACCAAGACCAAGACTGGGAGCGCAAGACCAAGACCAAGACCAAGACCAGGTGTATTGGCGCAAGACCAAGACCAAGACTGGCTAAGTCTCGTCTTGTTCTTGCATTTGGGCAACACTAATCTCCTTTAATATAAAATCGTGAAAATGTACTATATTTGTTCGAAGAAACCAAAAACTGAAGTATTATTTTCATTTCAGGTGAGATCAATTGCTGAACTTCGCTAAAGTGTAATAATATAGGTCTCAGCACCAGTGCGGTATGGTGGTACCACGCCAGTCTGGTCAGCAGAGTGCAAGCAAGTCAGCTCCGAAACCCATTACATCTAAACCAATTTACTTACTGGGAAACAAAAATGTGCTTATTCAGACTACACGCGCGGGCGCGGGCGCGCGGGTCTTGGCGTCTTCATATTCACATTGGCAAGTGTACGGTTTCAAAACTTTGCGCTACCTACGTCAGGATATGGATGAAGATTTCATTTTATTAATGGAAAATTCTTTTTTAAAATGGAAAACAAGTGAAGTTCACTGTACATAAAATAAACAAAATGCGGAAGGAATTTGGTGAATTTAATTTGTTATACGCTGATTTACGGCGTAACCCGGACAAGTTTTACCAATACACAAGAATGTCCATAAAGACATTTGAGCATACATTAAATAAAATCTCAAAACATTTGGTCAAGATTGACACTAATTTCAAAAAAAGCATTAGAATTAGCAAGCCTGAAGAAAAACTTCTTATAACAATAAGATGAGTGAAACCTGACATTAAATTCTGAGCAGAATCAATCACATCTGGGCAACATTACCCGAATAAATGCACAAATAAATCTGAACTTGCCTAACATTACAAATTTTAATTAGATTTTTGAATTTAGACATACTTAAATTAAAACTCAGTATATATATACATCGAGAAATTTGTTATTATATAATACCATTAAAAAAAAACTACTTCAAAAAAACAGCAGCCAAAAAAAATTCAATTAAAAACGATTTAAGCATCGACCCAGAATTTCCGTGTCGTTATCACCAAACTGAATATTCATAAAAAGTTTTTAACTGAATTCTAACTGTTCGCGTCCTCCGTCGCAATATTCTTTTCAAATATAAAAGGGAATAATTCTCTTTTCGCACTCTTGCATAATTCATTGCTAAGAGAAAAACTGTTTCGAATGACCCCTTACTTATTTCCAGAAAATTCGCTAAGGACCTGATGAATAATTTCGTCATTATCCTTCATTCGACCTTTACAAAGGAGCGTTAGGATTTTACAAATATTAGAATTCACATTTCTTACGCTTGTCTAATGTTTTTTTATGTATTTTGTTGAAAATGTAAAAAAAAGTATTGAATTTTCAATTACTTAATTCAAATCCCATATGTATACAAATACAAAAATTCCTACGTAATTCAGCAGCAGCATGACCTATTCGACTATCATGTCTGGTGAAAGCTCTCCTTACTAAACATAAAGCAACAGAGACGACTCGTCAATAAGGCGGACCCGAGGGGTGCAGTGCGGTGTCAAGTGGGGAATGAATTTGTCAGCCTGGTGATTCTTCGCCGCCCGCCGCTCATATATCACGCAGGACTGTTGCCTGGTCACGAATCGTGGATCCGTTTATGAAAGAACCTTTTCAAACTTATTTACGGTATATAAATAAGGTTAACAAGGCGCGGCACCTTAGAAAATGTGTTACAAGATTTCCTTTATCACCTTTAAGTAGACATTTGACAAGCCTATATAGTCCGCGATCCAGATTATAGTCAGACGGAAATCCGGAATGGCGACAGACTTCTATTCCTTCGCAGTCCACATGGAGAATTCCACAGTGGAGTGGACAAAAGACCTTATGAGGAGCGGAGGGAAATCCACGACGTAAGGATAGGCCTTAGCCGTCCTCCGTGTGCTATGGTGGTAAAAGGGGAGAGCAGAATGAGATTAAACGGTTCTTGAGAATACTCTCCAAAAACTATTCCATAAAAAGCGATAAAACACTACGACCATTTTCAAGATTCAGAAAGTATTAACTCATCCCAGTGTCATTGATTAACTTCAACGCCCGTCGCCTACTGAGTCGGGATAAGCCATATGGTACTTAGCAGAGCTATCCCAAAGGCATGCAATATTCCAAAAAATGACGACAGCAAGATTTTTTGTCCCAAAATATATATATTTCTCTCAGCTTATCGACGCAGCCAGCCAGCATCATTACGATACGCGTCATATTCTGGAGGTCAAGGTTCGAGCAGATACCCATCTAGAAATCCCCGTTGTTACATATGAATAGCCCACGCCACAACTTATTCTTCCTAGGACATTTTCGGCTTGACGGCAAATTATAGCAAATAAAAGATTTAATCACCACTATGTAATGACTGACTTTCTATTTTTCTTTCTAACTTTATCAGTTTCAACGTATTTAAATCAAAATCATTCACGTGGTAACTGTAAACTTCTTAAAAGTTTCGTGTCATTTCTATCTTAGAAGTGTTATTTAATTCTCTAATTATGAGTAAGCGGAGTTAGGTCTACATGTGCAGATTACTTACCCTCAAATTCTAAGTTATGCATCGTTCTATGTGTTGTTTTATGAGAGGCTGTAAAAGGATCCACACTAGATGAACCGAGTTGCCTCAGGGCTCGTCGGGAGATTTATCGTGCGATGAGCAACTTCCTTCATAAAACACGCCGCTGACACCTCGGCCGCTTTTTGCACCCGCGTCGCTGGACGACCCAATTTATTTAATATCTTGTTGGGGATAAAGAATTCGGTGCGTACAGCGTGATATGCCGTATTTCCGATGCTTTCATGAGTTTCCGAGTGTTAAATGAACTGTATATTTTTGATGCCTAGCTTTTGCTAAGGATTTTCGTCATAGCTGTCGAAATTTTATATACGTAAGAAACAGGATTATGTGTATTTGATTATTTGATGAGCTAACGGTGGCCTGATTATCATCGCTAAGACTCCGAGTTTGAGTTCCGTTAGGAGATGTTTCTGTGATGAGCCGATGAGGACCTTTCATCAAGCATGATTAAGGTCCGTAATATTTGATATATGTATGATTAAATATGTGTCGATCCGTTACTCTAGATGCCATAACAATGTTCATAATGCTAGTGTAACTGTAAAAAATATTTATTATTTTTTCTCTAATTATGAAAATGCTACAGATTAAAAAATTGATATTAGTGAGACATTGAAAAGGTGATATAGGTACCTAATGAATATTTATAGTTGGTAACAGCATTAGTGGATATTCTAAGCAACAAAGCGATATGTTTCTAATATATAAAAAAAACTGAAGAGTCGTGATCAATCTTAATCTAATACGGTAATAAAAAGCAATTTTTAAAAAGTCACATTATCAATACTTGTATAATTCTTGCTACTGAAAGGGAAATTTCAAATTATTTATTTTCATTTTATATACATTTATCTATTTTTTTTTTCAATATAATATCTAAATATTCGTTACAATACAAAACATCTCACAAAAACTGATTTATTTTTATGTTGACACAAAATTCTTCATGACATCTCAATTTAAATTAACCTCGACAACAAAAACATAGACAAAATTCGAAACACCTGACAGATATAATTTATTTATTCACACATTGCTGTGACAAAACTAATTTTAGCTTAGCCCATTGTATCTATTCCCGCAATAATTCAACTAGACCTATAGTATTCATCTCAAAACTTTAATTTCCGAAACATTCACATCTTAAAAACTTCCACCTGCTACCATCCAGCAGGAAGAAGCATATCCATAATTTAATATGCAAACTCCAACCCCTTCGTACCCGCAAGATAAATTCACCAGTCATCGCGCTCCGCCCGACGCGTCATTTCCTCCAAATAAAATATATCGTTTGAATAAAACCAGCGGCGCTTTCCCGAGGAGTCCACATTTTTTGTCAGGCGGCCATAAATTTGGCCGACACCAGCCTGTGAAATATGCGAGGCGGGCCGGCCATCCGTCAGCGCGGAATCACCTCGCCGACAAATTCATTCCTAGCCGTGATTCGCTTTTAGTAGACGTGGACTTGAGATAGACTTTTGGACAGTCTTACTTGACAGGAGCGAGACAATATTGACTATATTGTTAGACGTTCTTGTTTTATCTAGCGTCTATTTAATCAATTAAAAGTTATTTTTCAGAAGTCCATTACTAATGTTATTTGCTCTGACGCCAGCACATGCAACGCCCCTCTCCTGATGGGAGGTCGCCGTCACGATTTGCCTATATGGTTCTTAGAACTTATGCTAGGTTGGCACGCGCGCGTTCAACTCGACATTCAACGTGAACATTCACATTCCCGAGCGTGTAAACGGTACGCTCGAGCCCGTAAACGCGCCTGTGAATGTGAATGTGGCGAACCGGGCAAGTGTAAATTTTTTGGCAAAGTTCAAAGGATGAATGTGCGGGCGCCAGGTGACTGTTTACACGCGCGCGGGCAGTCTCTCTCGCGCTTTCGTGACGAGTAGATCTTTAACTTTGCTAAAAAAGTCTTTTTTATCATCCACGACCTTCTTCTTTGCAGCCTTTTTCTCCTTCGTTCATCATTTTGTTTCTTTTTCCAATAAAAATAAGTTAGGCCAAAGGATACGGCAGCAACAACACCGAGATCCTCGCTGCCTGCGATGCTGACACAGACTGACACGACGGCGTGCGTATGAACAGCTTGACTTTCTGCCGGCCTGCCTTTTAGGCACAGGTTGAGTGTAGTCGGCAGGTGACGTGGTCAGACCGCTCTGGCCGCGTGGATTTCGACATAACCTCCGTGACACTTGCCGTTGCGGGGATATCCTGGGCACGTTTCGTGCTCCTTATGATGGATTCTCAGCCTTCCTCAAAGAGAAAAAAAAAACGCCAGCACGTAATCGACAACTTAGTAACAAAACAGAAATTTTCTTGCTGGTTCTTTCCAGTACAAGGTCTTCGAACGTAGACTTGTGAAACATTGATGTATCTTCATTGACGGTTCAACACTTCCTTTAAAAAATTAATATGAATATTCGTCACAGGTAGGTATTGAAAATTCTCCATAAATTTTCATTTGTCAGTAAATCTATATTGAAATTATACGTGGATTACTGTGTTGAGTTCTCTAACTAGCAATTATCATCATCATATATAAGTACCCAAATAACTCAACAAATCGTATTAGTTAGTATGACACATTTTTTTCACCAGAACTTTGCCTACAAAGATTTTATATAATTGTCGTCTATTCTTATCCAAATCCATGATTCAAAATAATATATAATTTTATAGAGTGAATGGAGTAATTTTAAAAATCCACTTTGTTAAGTCCTAATCTTCGTGGATGTATCCACGAAGATTGACATTAAACTTGTGTATATATGGTGTAGATTTTTTGTATAACCTACAAAATTTGTTCCGATCTTGGTGTTTATATGTGATATTCTATGTTTGTGACTGCATCCATGATACAGGATAAAAATGCTAGTTTTCGGCCACCTTAAAAAATGTAACCTTATTATTATTATATTTGATTATATACTATTATACAATAACGAACGATTATATAGTGGAATATAATGAATAAAACGTTAAAGATATCCCCACATTTATTTCTATAAGCAGCAGGATAAGTAAATGACGCAGGCAAGTATGAAAATCAACAATCTACTTTGGGAGTTATTTCACCTTACATATAAAATTTAGTTTGACGTGGTTTCATCCAATTTAATGCCCGTGAAATACTGATATTGCATACTTAATAATGATGTTGACGCCTACATGTGCATTATCAACAAAAACAGAGAAGTGCTACTGCGGAATCAACCTTTATCGAGATACACATTTTTATTAGTTAATCTACAATTAAATTTTATTATTCGGCTATCGACCGCGATCTTTGCTCTTAATGTCTTTTACTATGTAATCTATTTAAAGCAATGAAATCATTAAAGTATTATTGTTTACGTGTTTTAATGGCGAAGATGTTAAAACCTAAAAAAATCAATTTCAAATGAACGAGCATCATCTATTGAGACAAGATAACAACAAGATCCTCCCCTCGCACGTCGTAACTCAGCAAAATCAAATAAAAGAGCCACTCCAACAACTGAAGAAGAAACTAAAGGCATAAATTGTTCGGTGAGTATGTATTGTGCAACGTGAAGCCGAGGTAATATGTTGGGGGCCTTACGCTACCCCGGGGACTGTATTTTACCGAGCTCTCGTTGTCTGAGGGCTGCACATATGAGGAGACAATTGGTTACATACTTACAAAGTACACAGCGAAAACTAAGAAACTTCGCAATTACTCGATTAGCTTATTCTTTATATATTATATACTAACTGGAGCCCGCAACTTCGTCTGCGTACGGTTAATACTTCGAGTAACTTTTATTAGCGTGGCGTACTTATATATAAAAATGAATCGCAAAATGTGTTGGTAAGCTCATAACTCAACAACGCCTGGACCAATTTGGCCAATTCTTTTTTGTTAATGTTCGTTGAAGTTCAAGGAGGGTTTTTACAATGAGGAAAATTCGAATATTATCGGAAATATCCTAAAAACAGCCCTTTTATTTTCCCATGCAAACGTTTTCTAACTAAAACGTACAGTCGAATTGAGCTTTATTGTTATTGTATAAAGTTCATATTGCAAGTACTCACTGTTGTCTAAGCAATGAAGGTGTGTTCCTAACATCAAAGAGTCAATTTGCGCTTTATTAACGCCACATATAGTTGAAATTCAATCATATCTATCAAAACAGTGTGCGTGCGTGCGTTGGAGCACAGAATACATCGTTGGAGGATTTAATGTCACGTTCCAAAATTGAATAGCCACAAAATGTAATAGGTCATTTAGACTTTTTTTGCGATTTGGTTGGCTATGCGACATTATCTATAAAATAATTAGGAACAAAAAACTGCCACTGTACAAATCTTTTGACAGGACGAAGACTGTCGGGTCCGCTAGTATCTTTTGACAGGACGAAGTCTGTCGGGTCCGCTAGTATCTTTTGACAGGACGAAGTCTGTCGGGTCCGCTAGTATCTTTTGACAGGACGAAGTCTGTCGGGTCCGCTAGTATCTTTTGACAGGGCGAAGTCTGTCGGGTCCGCTAGTATCTTTATAAATTGTAGCCTATGTGTTAGTACACCGGTTTCAAGGGGTCGCCATCTCTGAGGTCCCGGGTTCGAATCCCGGTGGGGGCAGATGTTTGTGTGATGAATGCGAACATCTGTACCTTAGTCATGGTTGTTTATACATTTTCAAATCGTCGATCCAACTTGTGAAGGAACGCTACAGTTTCCGGAACATCATCAGTTTTATTACTAAAACAAAGTCGCTATCCGCCGTCTGTCTGTCCTTATGTATGCTTAGATCTTTAAAACTACGAAACACTGATACCTCTACCTCTAAATTAGAGGTATCTAATATGATGTCGTAAGTAAGCACGTTTTTTTGCGCTTATATTGCAAAAACGCTGGCTGAACCCTACGAGATAGACCAAAATAATGTACTACAGTATTGTCCACCTTAAAAAGTTAAACTAAAAAGTCCGCGATGGTATATGTCTATTTCTTAGGGATGACCCACTATAACCATTTTTTCATTGCACCCGTGCGAAGCCGGGGCGGGTCGCTAGTATCTACTATTTGAGAAACTTTAAAAAATATTTTTTTTTTATTTTAAAAAGGTCATATCACTGGATATTATCTTCCTGTGATGCAATTACAGATTTAAAAGCAATGTCTACATTACATTTGAAATGTATTACAAATTTCAAATAGTTTATCTTATATATAAAAATGAGTCGCAAAATGTGTTGGTAAGCGCATAACTCAACAACGCCTGGACCAATTTGGCTAATTTTGGTCTTGAATTATTCGTAGAAGTCCAGAGAAGGTTTGTACGTAGACAAAGTTTTAAAAAAAGTCTTGATAAAGTGTAAAATCAACATCTTTCTATACTCCCATATACAAACAATTTGTATTAATACTTAAAAGCCAATTTGAACCTTTGGCAAAACAATCGAAGACAAAAAAGTGACGTTAGTTCTGTCAAACAAATTTAATGTCATCATATGTCATTTCAAGTAGGAACAAAAAACTGCCACTTTACAAATCTTTTTGACAGGACGAAGTCTGTCGGGTCCGCTAATTTTAAATAGTTTGATATTGTATTTCATTCGATTGTTATTTAACTATGAATAAATCTCAAATTGATGACGCGTTGGTGAGAATCTTGGTAAGCTGAGTGAATATCAGATCAGCGAACTCATTATCTTCCCAATTCGTTCCACCACACACACACACACTGGCATAAAGCGGCAATTGGTTCAAAGTTTAAACATCCAAATTCACAACTATCACACTCTAATTCCAAACTTGCTTCATGCACTCACAACATTAATTCCCGAGGAAGTAAACTCCTAAATCATCAGTTCCCAGCAGCCATAAACAACTGTAGCACATCACATGTAAAATCAGCAAGCAGCACAAAGCGTTATCAATCTCCATACATCACCGCGTATGCGATGCAAGCCGCCTAATCTGGTGTCCTGCTCGCGCACCATAACTCAGAGCGAGAAGACGTTTTTACGAGCTCTTAATCAAGAAATATAGGATTGCAGTGGCTATTAAGAGTGCGCGATTTAGCCACGCGCTAATGCAGTTGTTCCGAAGATATACGACCTTTGTACCCGCTGACAGAGGGCTTGGGGCCATTTTTAACTGGTCACGGGTGGGTTGGGTTTAATTATGCTCTGTGTCTTATTCGTAAGCCGTAAAGAATGGTCAATTTTCCCATAATTTAGTATCTATCTAGATTTCATCACCTCTATCATCTTAATAGCCATTACAGCTTAAAGAATAACAAGGATGACTTGGTTATAATGGAATCGATCTTTACTTGGACTCTAATAAATAGGGAATATATACCCCTAGGGGTCTATGACAACCTGCAAAGAGTCTACGTCAGCGAAACAAAAATTTGGGGGTCATGAAATGAAAACGGGGGTCCACGACAATGGATCTCAACATACTTACTTACATTATACTATCTTCTAATATAAAGACATACAATTATTTATAAAAGTATATTGTAGTGTTGTGTTGTTTTTTTTTTATTTAAATATTAGAAGTAGTGACTCGCCGCTCACTAATTTGGCTGCCCAAGAACGCACACCAATGTTGGTGCGAAGGATGCTACTTTGGTGTGAACAGCGAAGGGTTGAGAGGCTTTATGACCTTATTACATTACTACCCTTCGAGCAAGTGCTCTTGCAATTCCGCTCTGACTAGTTGGCTAAGCCAAGACAGACACGGTGAGCATACGCCTCCCTGAAGCATATGGAACCCTTGATGTCAGATGTCACTTATAGTTGGCAGTAAACTGTCCTGAGGGAGATTGACAGCACTGATGGGGCATTTATTTATCACAGAAACGCCCCATCACCGACCTGGATGTTGCCACTTCTTTACGCACAATTATTATATGATAATTTAACATCACTTTAAATTGAATTTATTATCTTAAATGTATTTCATATTGCATTATTATCTAATGTTATTTAATGTTATAATTAATACCTAAAATAAAAATTCTTTATCTTTGAAGTCAGTACGCATCGCAAATCAGTGCGCGTTAGAAAGGAAAGTAAGCCTATAAAGATACGAGGCGACCAGCGGCGGCGGGTGAATATATCTCGAGCGCGAATTTCTAGACGGTGGCCATTCTCAGCTAATAAAGAAGATAAGGAGCGTGATATTTCACGTGCAGCCTGTAAAGTAGCTCGCGCCGACCGAAATGAGCCATCCAAACGTGGAAACTGCTACAATTTATACAGACTTCTAGGTTATGGAGTGTCTTAAGTCATAAGAATTGATGATTGTCATGCCAAAGGTTTCAAACTACTACTAGGAAAATTGGTGCCATGAAAGTGGATGGACGTGAAGGGAAGACCGAAGTAAATGTGGACAGACTATGTCAAAATAGCGAGTGATAGACAAGAATGGAAGATTACGAAATGTTGCGCCAACCTCAAATAAAATTGGGAATTGGACAGAAGAAAGATGAAAACATATTAAGAATGACTCAGTTTGTGGATGTGTCAAATGTTAACAAATATTCAGGGGTTGGCAGTATTTAACTTTAAATTTGCAAAGCAGAAATAGACGGTCTATTTCTGCTTTTTTAAAATCATTGCTTTTTAAAAACTTCTTAACAAAATACCTCCTTGGTCGAGTTATTTGTATGTCGGTTTCATAGTATTTTCATCTCTGAGATTACTGTCATGTCTCGGTTTTGTCTCGATTGAATGTATTTATATGGTGAATAAAAATATTTGTGCTGTAGTCAAGGCTGTTAATATATATTTATATAAATATATATTATATCCATGTATGGTTAATACATATAATGCTCAAACCAAAATAAGGGCCAAACGTTAATTTTAAAATGTGTTTTTGATTTTGTTAATTTTCAATTGATTTTGAGTTGGTTCTACATTTTTTTGTGGTTTCTTTATTTACAAGTGAGTACGCCTCTTACATTTATAAGTAATACCCACACTTGCTGGTGCGTGATAAAGTATCTCTATCTGTTACTCTAAATACCACAACGCTTACTTAAAGTGATTGTGCTAGGTTAATTGGTGTTTAATTATAGATGATCACCCTCGCTCTTAGACATCCGCAACATCTGAAGAGTCATAGGTGTGAATGTAAACATATACTTTAATTATCTGTTGCCGTTGATAGATGCAGATAGCTTCATGTATGGCGAGGGCGGATCACCGCAAATATATCCAAAAGACGCAACATTCCAAGATCAAAGCATTTGTATTTATAATTAATTAACGCAGGACCTTCAAGACCTGCAAGCGGCGGCATCTGAGCCGTCGCACCCCTTGTCTGCCAAAAAGGGAGTGCCCTTTTTGGCAGGTTTCTGCTTAGCCACCAGTAGGTTCACATCAATACAGGCCGGAGACATTTTGGTCTAGCGCATATGTTCTCTTTATACTTTCACTTTATGAATTGGTTTTGGACATTGATGAAAGCAATCAAATTTTCAGACTGCAAATGCAAATTGAAATCATAGTGTTGTAATTTCGTTATTTAAATATTCGAATTGATTGTATTTTGCCTTTCATGTATGTATAACTAGTATGTTCTCATTGGCCGTGCGCCATTACGCCTGCCAATGAGAACACATCAGTGGCAATACTCAAATAATACTTGCGTCGGTAAAGTTGATACCCCAGTTTAGTTTCTTTTATTATAAATTCCTTAATAAATTACTATAAAATAATTATTGTTACACTATATATTAGTAAATTGTTTTTAAAAGGATTATGTTATAACAAAGTTAAATAATAAAATCGTATGAGCACAAGTTCCGCCATGAGGCGGCAATGTGAAACCCGACCTCATGGCTGAGCTTGTGGCGGTGGGCAGGGTGTGCTCGAACGCCAACGAGTGAAGACGTTCTTTAAGATACGTATATCTTGTGTCTAAGACTGTTTAATAAGTTTTAGATAGTGGAGTTACTGTGAAAGTGTAAAGAGCGTTGTGAGAATTAAAGGTGACTGATACAAAGTTACGTTGTCTAACGTTATTTATCCTTTACTTCTGAGGTAACGGCAAGGTATAGCTACAATAGCAACGATAAGACAATAATTTAAAAATACCTTTGTACTTACATTTCTGTTGCCTCAAGAAATACAGACATTCGCATCTCGGTCAGATCCTCTCCGCGACAGAAACATTATATATACTTTTACATAAGTAAAAAAACATAACAAATTGAAAAACTCTTAAAATATAGCCTTATTCAGGTTCTTTAAATTCAATACTTGAAAAATCAAATGGTTTTCAAAATGGAAATTATCGCTTCACCCCATACCATGGGCCAGCCCGCTAGTTACAATATTTTACATCGAGCAGACATTTTTATAGGTATTTAGCGAAAACGTCTCTCCTAGAGGCCAATTTGCAACTTGTTTGCGTGGCTAATAAATCGGCGGGACTGGGCCGGATTACGGCCATTCCCGTGACGTCAGCGGTCTCCAGATGAAAGTTATCGTCCTTAAACTTTTAAATCTTTGAAGAAGTTGTTTTTCAATACTTTGATGTTAGGGCTACCTTCACAATGAGTGTGGTTTATATCGTAACTGTTAGAGAAATATAATGAGATTTTCTTAGGAAACTGCGAAAAAGTGTAAAGGAAGCTGTGAGGACGAAGTAAGTCTCACTAATCCAAACAAAAAAATTACATTTACTGCAAACAGCAATAATTTACCACAAAACAAAACAAATAATACAGGCAATCATTTAAGATATCAATCTTCAGGCTAAAACAAAAGAAACTTGGAAAAGAATATGAGCTCAGAGCTTTAAAATTATTAATTCAGTAATTTATTAGAAAAGAATGGAAAAAATAAACAGAAATACAATTTGTAACGAGTGGGTATAATTCACGCCAGCGTATAGGTTACTTATAACCAACTATTATTACTTCCTTACTTATAACCAAAGGTCGGAATTAGGTAGAGTTATTTATTTACTTGCATCAAAATGCTGATATGAATGTGGAACTTCCCGGGATTCTAATGGACAATCCCGTGTGGCCAACAATATTACAAATAAATAATAATAAAAACCTCAGAGATAGACAAATAAAACAATAGTTATTTATTATACAAGAGTGGAAAGTTCCTTTTTAACCGCGTGCTCGATTTGGATGACCGAGCAAGCGAAGGATTCTAAATTAGAATCCTGAGCGTCAGCGAGGGAAACAAACGAGCACAAGGTGAAAAATCTTTCCACTCGAGTGCAATACGTAACTTTTCATCCCACCTCAGCGAGGAAATGACAAAATGAAAAAGAAAACAATTTATGATGACAAATTATATTAAGCAATAAAACGTGAAAAACTAGAATGGCGCGAAGCACGCAAATAAAACAAAGAAACCAAGAAGGTTCCAAATTTAAATTTTTTCACAATTTAAAAAGTTCTAATCATAAATTTGGCACCATAGAGGTTACATTAAATAGTTTAATGACGTTTTGAATTTACAATTATATTGAGTACTCATTATATGTGATGTTCTAAATTCAAATCTACTTTGCCGCTCAAGCGAATAAAATAGAATTTTCCAGCCAGATTTCGAAGTGCAAAATTACACTTTCCGAGGTGGTGGGATGAAAAGATAATTAACACACAATTTTTATTAGCTTAGATTAATTCACAATACAAAATTATTGATAGTCTTAAGCAAATTCTCATCCGCATATTTCTGTCTGTAGCACTTTTATTCCAAAACTACTAACCCGTACTAAATAAAGTAAGCAAACACATTTATTGGCTGGTAGGGAACTAGTAAGAGTATAGAAATATAAATGTGGTAGTAAATCTGTCTGTGTGTCGCGCTTTCGCGCCAAAACTACTTAACTTATATATATATATACTTTATTGCCATAATTAGTTACAACAAAAGTAAAAAAAATGTGGTTCACAAAGGTGGACTTATCTCTATTAGAGATTTCTTCCAGCCAACCTGTGAGTGTGAGTGTAACTTATTATGAACTATAATACTACTATAATACTACTATACTACTTATAATGAACAGAAAATTTTTCACTTGTATTTTATTTAATATTGTATATTAAAGGTTATAGAAGCATTCTACGTTGTTTTTTAATATCCAGATGCAGTAAAAGAGAAAAAAACCGACGTAGAACTTACCGTTTTCGACGCCTTCAACACATTTTTATTGCTGTTATTATCATTTGATCATTCATTAAATGAAGAGTATTATAGGTTATAATAAAAATAAGTTGTTTTTATTTATAGCATTTATTCAGATTCGTATGTTAATAATACATTATCTAAAAACTGGGCTGGGGGGCTTACATTCTCATACCAAAGCAAAAGCAAATCAAAGTAAATGACAGAAGGTAATAAGGTACCTATTACTAAACATCAACAGACCTAGGGATGGAACAATTAGGTCAATCTTTGATATCGACATTAAAATGTCGATATATCGATAAATCACCAATAAAACTGGCAAATGTATTACTCACAGATAGGGCTGCCATCCGTCCGGGTTTCCCCGGGTTTGTCCTAGTTTGAAGGGCATCCGGGGGCCGTCCGGCCGGGATTTTTAAAAAATCCCATATTTTTAAAGATAAGTGATAATTAATTGAAATAAATAATATATAGTTAAAAGCTTATTCATAGTAATAATAATAATATCTTTATTTGCAAGAATACAGTATTTTAGATAATGTAGTCATTATATTCCAATGCATTCTGTCAGCAAGCTGACGTGCAAACATTTATATTATACTTCGTTTATTTAAGCAAACGAATAAATGTAAACAAACCAGTTTTAGGGTTATCACAACTCAATTCAAAAAATCGTCAATTATCTTGTCGTTATCTTGTATTTGTAAAATGTTTTTCATGACTGATCCATTATAATATTTTTTTTTCTACCCCATACTACTACAAACAGTTAAGAAACTTCCACATAAATGAATTTATAAAATAAAAACATAATTAATTTTACTTGATAACCCTAATCATGATGACATGGGTGACATTCAGATGTAATAAACATTTTCGGTTATAGTCGGCACTTTTATACTCTCAAATTTGTTTATTATTATTACTTATTATTTATTTAGCATCTTATTCTTATTCTGTTTTAGTATTTTTTTTGTACACAAATATTACCAAGATGAATATATTCAATTTATAAATGCACCCTACGGGGTAAGAACCATCAAGACCCTCTAGCCTGGTGAGACCTGACCTTATTCCTAAAGCCTGTGGTGGCACAGGCAGGCTTCCGGGCGTAATATATGTATGTATATAATAGCTTTCTTTTATAGTGTACTAGTGGTTTGCACCATCTTCGCACGGTGGACATAGATGTTTTCCCGTGGTAAAAATCATATTATATTGGAATGTTCTTAAATGACATTATTGTATCTGGCCGCAATGCATATGAACATATTAATAATAAATTCTCAGTAAAGAAATACTTCCCGCGGTAAAATTTTTAATCTAGTCTATATTACCCAGTTTGAATGTAGCTTTCCAATGGTGACAGAATTTTTGAAATCGACTTAGTAGTTTTTGAGTTTATTAATTACAAAAATACAAATATTTCCTCGTTATAATATTAGTGTAGATATACTAGCTTTTCGCCCGCGGCTGCGCCAGTCATATATTCAATTTTCCTATAGTAAAAAGTAGAATGTCTTTTCCCAGGTCTCACAATACGTACCTCTGAATCAAATTTCATCCAAATCGGTTCAGCGTGAAAAAGTAACAGACAGAAAAACAGACTTTCGCATTTATAATTTTATTAGCGATCACTTAACAATCTGACTGCAACAGTCAGTCGGAAATAAATTGTAAATACTACTACGCTATAATATTAAACAGGTAAGTAGGTATCGTGATACCTACTTACTAATTCGAAAGCAATAAAACTGTATTATGATAAAAAAAAAAGGTTATTGATATATGCCTGTCAGTGGTTGCTAGGCAACACTTTGTTAGTAAACATTCGTTCGCTTATTTGGCTCAACTATAGTAATCCATATTCAAGAATGTGGCGGCACAATAGTCGACGATCGAACGCCCCCGCTAATTGGAATTAATAACAAACTGTATTTAAATGAACTAAAGCAACAAAAAAATAAGTTAACATAATTAAGTTTTTATTTTTATTGATAAAATATATTGAGTACTGAAAAAAATGGGCTTAATTGACTACTGTGTCTTGTGTAATGTACTCGACATTACACAAGACTGTGTTGATTAATCTACTTGCCTTTCATCAAACATAAATAAATGAAAAGTATTGATTTATATCTTGTGGTTTTACTTGATGTAAAAATCTAAACTGTAAATACTATTATGATTTTTATAAACTTGTGGCGATAAAAGAACAAATCGTATATTCAATGGGCCGTATTACTAAAGATTTTTTAAGCCGGGCTTAGTTAATCTATGTTGGTGTCTCGTTTCATCTTTCCATAAATATCATGATGTCCTTTAGTACACAGATACGAGTAGTTTGGAGCCTGAAATCTACTTTTTACTTCAATAAGAGGGCTGTGAGAGGTAATATTATCCTATGTTCTTCGCAATCGAGTAGTTTTGATTAATCGTCACAAGCATATAAATTTTTCAACTTTCAATAAATGAGACTATGAAATCCATTCTTAACATAATATTATGAATTTGACTCCACCCCACGTTGGGCGCCAGTGTAACGCTTTTATTTACCGTTGACACAAATACATTAAAGATACAATGCAAAAGAATTTATAATAAAAGTACTTTTAAGAAACAAAGTTTCATTCAGCTGTGTACAATAAATACTGTCCACCGAACACACATAGCTGTCTGTCTGTCGGTAGCTCGACGAAGATGATTTTGGTGTAGATGGGTGGAAAAAAGATCGGGAGCGGTTCAATACGTCCACAAAAATTGAATCAGCTCAGGCAGATAAATATACACTTCAACCTTTACTTACACCCCAATCGGGGTAATCTGAAGTATTAACACGCTAATATATATTCTTTATTGCACAAAAGACATTACAGTAAAAAAAAAATATGCAGTGATTGGATGTGTATATGGGTGGGCTTATCCCTAAAAGGGATCTCTTCCAGCCAACCTTACTGGGTGTCAAGTGACTTATACTGTTACGTGGAGAGATTGAAAAAAAAAAAAAACAAGATACATGGGTACATAAACTATATAAAATAAATACTAATATATATAATTATGCTTAAATATACAAATATCAAATAAAAACTAATCTAAATTAAGTACATAAGATATTATTATATACTACTTATATAAAAATATAGTTAACTAACTAGAAACTTTCAATAAATGCTCCTTTAGCCTCACTTTAAATACTGTATCGGATGAGCTCTCGCGATATTTACCGGTAGTCTGTTCCATAGACGCACAGCCGTCACTACAAAAGACCTTGATAGAATTCGGGTATTGCAGACTGGCTGCACGAGTGTCTTGGTTACACATGCACGCCTTGGATAGGTAATGGCGGAAGGTATTGGAAGCGGAACGGAGAAACTGGGGGAATTTAGGGTTATTGAGGATTTTATATAGAAAGGTCAAAATGTGCCATTCATGCCGTTGTCTAATTGAGAGCCACCTTAGACGCGCACGAAATTCAGAGACATGGTCATACTTTCTCAAACCAAAGATAAACCTAATTGCTAGATTTTGAAGGCGCTCCAATTTATTTAACAAATCTTCAGTGACATCCGAAAAACATACGTCAGCATAATCTATCTGTGGCATCAGCAGCGTGTGCGCTAGCATGACCTTTGTGTCGTAGGGCAAAAAAATCTAACTATCTATATATATCTATAATCTAACATGATTTTAACTTGAATTATTGAACGATTAGTAAAATTTTACAGTGAGCTCGTAAAATATTTATCGACAATCCTCGTTCTTTTTCGTCTGTCCCCATAAGTAACCTGAATCCGTAATACAGTTGTGGCGGTTTTCTTTTCCACAAGAGAGGAAGGCTGAGAATCTGTCACAAGGGGCACGAAGCGTACCCAGGGTACCCTCGCAACGGCAAATGTCACGAGGGTTATGTTGGACTCCACACGACCGGAGCGGTCTGATGGTATGACCTACCAACTAAACTCAGCCTGAGCTTTGGTCATAAGGGCCCTAGGCTTGAATGGAAGGTGTGGCGACTCGTCGTATCAGTATATATGTATGTATAGTCCACGTAGACGCCCTCACACGATTTGCCTATATGGTTTTAGAACCTAGGCCAGGCTGAGTTTAGTCGGTAGGTCACGTGGCCGGACCGTTCCGGTCACGTGGAGTCCGACATAACCTCCGTGACACTTGCCGGTGCGGGGTATCCTGGGTACGTTTCGTGCTCCTTGTGAGGATTCTCAGCCTTCCTCTCCTGAGAAAAAAAAATAGTCCACGTTTCAATCCGTACGCCATACGCCACCCTTCAGCAAGGATCGGCCTTCGTTATGGTTTGCAAGTCTAGAAGCCCAGTTTCAAATGATGAAATGACTCAGGAGACAACTAACTTTATCTTCGCAGTAAGCAAAGCTCGACACGGAGTGCACTAAAGAAGTAGAGGACATCATTCCATCCAAAATTCCCCTGTATAACCATTAATTAAAAACTGCTATCACTTCTAGATTTTCGGATGCATATGAAGAGAAAATCAAGCATTATTATTATTCATATATTTAATTAATAATCTTAAATTTAAGTTGTTACAATATAGATATATAAAATAATATAATAAACTAATAAAAACTTAAACCTATTATGCCGCCGGTTGCGAGGCAAGGCTCAAACAAACCGGTGGTTAGGGCTGCAGACAGAGAAATCTCTGAACAATACGTGCCGTGTCGAGAATCACTGCTTTTTGTATCCGACCCTTGATCCATCCGTCAAACGAGAGCCTCTTAAGATGTTGATCGAGACTCTTTGCTATCAAGCCATTCGCAGACACAACTATCGGAACAATGATTGTCGAGTCTACATCCCACATGGCGGTTACCTCGTATGCCAAGTCAAGGTACTTACTGGCTTTGTCCTTCTCGGCTTTTACGAGGTTATCGTCATGAGGGATGGTAATATCGACGAGCATTGCACGGCGTTGGGAGCGGTCGACCAGCAACGATATCAGGTTTATTGCACGCAATAGTCCTGTCCGTGATGATAGAGCGATCCCAATAGAGCAACACTTATTATTATTATTAATAATAAAAGTAGTGTACTAGAACGAGATATGTGTTTTAATAATACACACATAAGATAAATCTACCAGCCATTCACCACATAATCTTTCTCCAAACAGTGTTAAGCATTGCTACCTTTCTTTCCGAGGGGAAATGCACCTTATGCACCGTGACACCGCGCTGGCGAGGCGCTGCCGTGTGTGGGGCTCTCCGGTCTGAGAGGACCGGCCTACCCACTAAAACCCCCCGCTGTCCTCCAAGCCCATGTCGGGGCGCGTGGCGGGGTGCGTTTTCGCGATTCTACTGCCACACGCCAACAAGCATTGCTACCTAATATTTTAGCTGCATTAGAGCTAGCGCGCACTGGTGATTTTTGTCACGGTGACTGTTTCGTCACTCTTGTCAAGTCCGTGAATATGTATGGTGTTGCGCGCATGTTACGACGTGACATTTGGGTGACATTTGTGTACGCCAACCGGCGAACAAGCCCGTGACGAAACTGTCAGCGCCGTTACGTTTTTTCATAGCAATGCGCGCACTGGCGACAAATTTGTCACTCTCGTCGTCTGTCGTTCGTCATTTGCATTTCAAAATGCCCGCGCTAAAGTCGGTAGTCAACTACTGACTTTAGCGCGCGCAAAATGGCGTCACCATCTATGCAAAACCAAACACGTGAAGACGATATTGATAATGATGTTCTAATAGAAGAAGTGGAAAAGAGGCCAGCTCTTTATGATAAAAAATTGAAAGAGCTTCGCTTTCTTTTTCTCCCGAGGCCCACGAGTTTACAGAGAACGACCGTCTCTTCGAAATCCATGGTGGCAAATGACACTTCCATTTCGAAAATGTTTTGTCACTGTCTCTATTCAAGAGCGCACTCCACTTTAGAAACGTGACGTGACAGTGACAAACACTTTAAAGTCACCGTGACAAAAATCACCAGTGCGCGCTAGCTCTTAGTAAACTTAGTGCGCGCAGATGATTCATATTGAGAAATTAAGTATTCAATGCATGTAAGTTAAATTATTTCATTGACTTGTTTATTTTAATATTTATAGATAAGATTATTGTAAGTATCAGGTAATATATTGTTTTGGTTATTCGTTGTTTTAAATTTTATGTAAATTTAGAATAATAAAGGAGATAATTTTTTTTAGGCCCACTAGAAAACGGCAACGTTTATTGATATTACTGAACTCTAAAATCAATCAATCATCAAATCAATTTATTATTAAAAGCAATTGCACGATATAATGAGTAAAAATGAAACGGGAATAATAAAATCAATTAATTAAACTTAGTACTTAATGACTTTTGACATTTGAGGAAAAGGAACTAACGTTTTTTTTAAATCAACATGAAAGATGATTTAATATATATACAAATAATATATAAATATAATCCCAACTAATCCCAACTAATATTATAAATGCGAAAGTGTGTTTGTTTGTTTGTTTGTTTGTTTGTTACCTCTTCACGCTTAAACTACTGGACCGATTTCAAAAATTCTTTCACCTTTGGAAAGCTACATTCTCCCCGAGTAACATAGGCTACTTTTTATCCCGGAAAAATCGACAGATCCCACGGGATGCGCAATAAAGGCTTCGCTCAAAAACTACTGCACAGATTTTTATGCGGTTTTCATCAATAGATAGAGTGATTCTTGAGGAGTTTTGCGGCTTTTTTTATCTCGGAAAAACGGATAGTCCCACGGGAAGCGCGATAAAATCTTCGCACCATAAACCGACTTCCGCGTATATGTAGCCGTGGGCAAAAGCTATGACCCTTAACCCTCTATACACCCAATCCCGAAATCCACGCGGGCGAAGCCGCGGGCAGAAAGCTAGTAATAGATAAAGGATAGTGTATTATTTCTTTTTTATTTTATTTAAAAGTATTTTATTTTATTTCCCGTATCCAGTATTTGCAATAAAATAATACGATTTCGGGCGTTTGGTAGTGGCCATAGAAGATTGTATTTTTCATAAAATAAAAAAGTGTTAAATAGCATTTACGTAAAAAACAATTTGAATACAAATCAAAATAAAGCTACTAACAACTAAGAATTTTTAGGTTATTTAATCTTCATGTTTTAATTGATTTCTCAATATTCCCGTTAGATAAAAACAAGCTAATGTTCCTTATAATATCTAGGGTTAATAAGAAATTATTTAACGTATGTCTCATTAATAAACGTTACATTTTGTAGTGGGCCTATTCTCCATACAAGAAAAAATTATCTCCTTAGTGTTCCTTTTTAAATATAAGAAATTAATATCTATACAATGCCACTAGTAAGTAGTAAGGTTTAGTAGAAGCCGTTCTAGATCGGTAAACATGTGTGTGTCACGTAACACGACGTGACATATGTCACTCTTTCAATGTTTTACACGTAATATATATTTTTGTTTCAGTTAGGGTACCGCAGCGAAATATTGTTCGAACATCGTGAAGCAAACTGCGTACGTTTATGACGGAACTTAAAGGTATGACACCGTTCAATGATCTTTTGTTTTTGCAGGTATTTTCTTCATTATTAATAATCTATACTAATATTATTTCGACGACCTCCATAGTCGAGTGGATAATACACCGGTTTCAAGGTGTCGCCATCTCTGAGGTCCCGGGTTCGAATCCCGGTGGGGGCAGATGTTTGTGTGATGAATGCGAGCATTTGTACCTTAGTCATGGTTGTTGATATATATTTCAATAAAAATTATTTATATATTTATAATATAAGTATGTCTATCCGTTACCCTAGATCCCATTGCACAAGCCTTATAGAGCTTAGTTTGGGCTAGGCTAATTGGTGTAAGTGTAACAAATATTTATTTATTTATTTATTATTATTTATTATAAAGAAGTAAAGTTTGTGTGTTTGTATATTTGTATATTTGTTAAATTGTAAGGGTTAATCTCAGGATCTACTGAACCGATTTTAATCATTCTTTCACCAATAGAAAGCCACATTATTGCTGAGTGTCATAGGTTATACAAAAAACCGAGAAATAAAAAGGCTTTTACGTGGTAGTTCGTTTTGCAAAGTGAATCGGAGAAAAAACGGGCTTCGGGTTTAATTCGATTCGCGTTCGTGCTTGCTTCGTGGATTATTAATATTAAGCCCAACGAAGTGGGCACGGGTCAGCTAGTTTATAATAATCGTATAATTATAAAGTGAATGAGATGATAAATAATCGCAAAATTCATGTCCTACTAAGAGATGTTTCGGAAAAATAATTTTTTAATTAATTTTTCACGAGCAGATAAGCAGGGACTCTATCAAATAATTGCAGAATTTGAATACTATATTTATCAGTAACATACTGTTTAGATCAAGAAAGCTAAGCGTTGCACTCGCTTACGAGTTTGTTATAAGGTTCCTGATGTTTTATAATAGCAATGTGTTGTTTGCATTTAGTTGCCTTGTGATTACAGTCAGGATTTGATAAACAAGTGCTTATGACATAAAAGTGACATAATATTACTTACTGACTTACAAAAATAATCATAATCTTTATCTTCATTTTTATTACAATACCAGTTCCTAATTATAGTATCATTCTCAATATCAATACATTAATAAGACAAGGAAGTTGAATTATAAAGGAAGTTGAAATAACAAGTGAAATTTTTGCTTAGGATATAATATCGTAACACTATATAGTATTATCAATAATCAATGTTTTATACCTGATGTAGATATATATATTTATCCTACACATACAAAGTTAAACATACGGGTCCACTTCCGTTGATATTAGTCTCCGTTCATATGGCAGTTTTTTCACCAGCCTCCCTAGACGATTCGTGTATCGAATTTTCATAAGGCCGCGCTGAGGTGTTCAACGCCTCCATTACAGTATCCTTCAGGGATGCCGCGACTTCAAATTTTTAAAACGCGCAAATATTATGTTACTAACGCGATAAGCCCTGACAGCAAGATCTTAAAATTTACTTAGACACCATTCGCAAGTAAATTGGACTCCCCTGAGCTTTTATTTATGTTAAAACATATGACTCCATATCTTGTTTGGGCGATGAGGGTTGGGTATGTTTTTATGTTTGTATGTAAGTTCGTGAATATACCATCAAACAATAAAATCATAAAATCCACTTTGATTCTGATACGTTTATCAGATAATTTTTATTTGATACATAACACAGATGTATGCAATAGAAGAGTTATTTCATTTTCACAACGGCAATCTATCAAAATGGCACACGCCGTGACACTTGTAACAATGCCACGACTGCCACGAAAGCCTTTCGCAAACCTTGTCACAAAAATGTTTTTTTTTTTCAGGAACTGAGGGCCTAGATAAGATACCTTTCAATAATCGTAATCGCATCGCTAACATAAAAAATGTATGGTATTGACATCCACTCGAAAAGTCAAGCGATCGGTTATGTCAATACCATACATTTTTTATTTTAGCGCCCTCCGATCTAAACTTTGGTGGCAAGCGATTCCACCGGCGAATTGCGGAAACAGGTATAGGGAATAAGAAATAAACCTAGATTTGTAATCAGGGATCTCGTGATTACGGTTAGTGCCCGAACGGTAATTGAATGATTTTATTTCTCACAAGAGGGAGAGGCTGAGAATCCTCACGAGGAGCTCGAAACGTGCCCAGGATACCACCGCAACGGCGAGTGTCACGGAGGTTATGTTAGACTCCACGCTGCCAGAGCGGTCAGAGCGGACCTACCCACAAAAGTCAGCCTGTGCTCAAGTTCTGAGAACCATAACGGTAAATTGTGAGGGTGAAAATTGAATGTATGAAAATTGATAAGCTCTCTAATTCTACTTCTCAATTAGTCGGGAGTCTTATAATCGTTAAATCGTTAATTCTGTTCTTTTTGTGAATATGTCATAACACGTAGCGAACGCTATGTAGAGCCATTAAAGGCAAAAACATTTAAAGCTCGCTCACAATGTTTCGGTCGCTGCAAAAAAGCGACACGGCGACACATTTCGCGCGGCAGTCGCGGAAGGGTTTACTACTTCCGTGACAACACGGCCGAGCTTGAGCGGCGGAAACTGCGGCGGGCGAACACGATAAAACACGTCCCTTTAAAGGATAGGGTTGCCAATTGGACGGGATATTCATTTGCCGTAATTTTTTACGTCTCGTTTCATACAAAGGTAGAATTTGACGGTCTAACCACAAACTAAACAGCATTTTAAGACTGGTATCAAATCAAACCCAAAATTAACTTTATTCAAATACTAGCGGACCCGACAGACTTCGTCCTGTCAAAAACATTTGTACAGTGGCAGTTTTTTGTTCCTAATTATTTTATAGATAATGTCGCATAGCCAACCAAATCGCAAAAAAAGTCTAAATAATTTTGTGGCTATTCAATTTTGGAACGTGACATTAAATCCTCCAACGATGTATTCTGTGCTCCAACGCACGCACGCACACTGTTTTTATAGATATGATTGAATTTCAACTATATGTAGCGTTAATAAAGCGCAAATTGACTCTTTGATGTTAGGAACACACCTTCATTGCTTAGACAACAGTGAGTGCTTGCAATATGAACTTTATACAATAACAATAAAGCTCAATTCGACTGTACGTTTTAGTTAGAAAACGTTTGCATGGGAAAATAAAAGGGCTGTTTTTAGGGTATTTCCGATAATTATTCGAATTTTCCTCATTGTAAAAACCCTCCTTGAACTTCAACGAACATTAACAAAAAGAATTGGCCAAATTGGTCCAGGCGTTGCTGAGTTATGAGCTTACCAACACATTTTGCGATTCATTTTTATATATAAGATGACTTTATAGAAAGCTCTTTAGAATCGTTCAAATTTTTTCCTACCGCCCATTATTACGTATTTTAGCTGATAAGAAAAATGGGGAAAATTGATGAAAATAAGTATTTTTTGTCACATAAAATAGATTGACTGCAGAACTCTGCACGATTGTCAGTACGCTAAAAGCTCGCGGCATTTGTGGTGGTGTTGTCCATCCTCTCTAATATTATTCCATTTGTATCACATGAAACTACAAAACCATAAACAGTTGTAAATATACCATGAAGCCCACTGCGTTTGTGGTGCGCAAATATGCTGCGAGTTGCACGCCATACTTCCTAATAAAAAAAATAGCCTGTTGGTCAAAAGTTTTTTTTATTATTTTCTTTTCATCGTAACAAACTTGGACTACATGACTTTGTACGGCTTTAAAAACATTAATACCTGAGATACACGCACTTCGCGGAAGTTTTGTTATCTATTGCGTTTTTCAAATAAAAGGTTGCACAATTGCTATTTTTTTTTTCCTCAGAAGAGAGAGATTGAGAATCCGTCACTAAGGAGCACGAAGCGTACCTAGGATACCTCCGCGACGGCAAGTGTCACAGAGGTTATGTTGGACTCCACGCAACCGGAGCAGTTCCACCGCGTAACCTACCAACTAAACTCAGCCTTACAGCATAAGGGCCTTACAGCTTGTATTTTTTTTTTTATTTATTTATTACATATAAACAGAGTACAGTTATTTATATTTTTACAAATAAGAATTATATGTTAATGGTTCTGACTGTGCTCCAATAATATGCGTCCTAAGATTACAATTTTTCTGTGACAAACAAAGGTAAAATAACATAGTTATAATAATATTTATAAATATATAAAATAGGCATAAATATATATACATAGATATAAATTTGTTTTAATTTATAATTACGTTGAATAGGCAATATATATAGGTATATTATATAATTTTATATTAACAATACATATTTTTTTATGCTAAAACCTAAATTAGTTACTTAACAATACTGTGAACATTCCTTCTAAAGGTACTAGGACTAGAATTCATAACATCAATTTCGACATCACTATGTTCTTGAATTATGTCATTGTATAGGCGGCACATGCGTGCCACTGGATTATGATAGGATGTTTTGTTAGGGTAAACTTGTAGTGAAAACAACTTAGGGTGACAGTCACGAGATCTATAGCTCGTAATGAGATTAATTAAGACTAGCAGAGATGGGGAATCTATGATAGAGTGGACAATCTTATGAAGATAAATTAGCTCAGAGTGCTTACGCCTGGTTTCCAGTGTTTGCATCTGAAACTTGTTTAATCTATCCAAGTAGTGTATGGAGGAAAAAACTATATTTACCCTCTCTTATGATGAAGGAAAACATCATGAAGCATAAACACTAAAGTATGGACGAAACCCACTATTCCGCACTGGACCAGCGTAGCTGACAAGTGACTTGGTGAGTCAAACCTATCGACCTACACGGTAGACGTATCTGAACGGTGATGATGATGTTTGCTATAGCCCAACACTGTCAACGCCAAATTGCTTCAAAAAATTACAGTGTTTGACAACCCTAAATGGAACTTTGGAACATCATTCCACTCTCGACCCTAAGACACGGTTTTACAGTCCATTTCGCGAAAAACAATTTTGTCGGTGACGGTATTTTGGTTCCCATTACCTTCGAAGAGCCCTGTCGTGGAGCACGATCGGTTATTTCCCATCGGGCATGACGTTAAGTTTTCCTGCCAATGATAACGGCAATGGGAAACGTTTGCCCTTTGGATGAAGGGCGATGAAATGACACGTTCTTTCATAATTTGCTTTTTTTAATAACGCTTATCAGGTAATATTTTGGGACGGTGTTAAATAACGTGTTATGGTTTCGTATAATGCTCAAATTATAGACTACAGCTGCGGTTCGTGGTTTTTTGTACTGTGAGAAACGAAGTTTAGTAGGAAAATGTTACGGAAAGGTATGATCAACATAAAGTTACTCATTTATTAAACCCTAATGTTTAGTTTATGAGCCTTTTGCCATATTCAAGCCTTAAGTACTATTGAGAATTTACTCAACTGAATAAATATTTGGTCCTTCCCTTTCGCAACTATTTCTGTGACACCTCGGTTCCTGGGACCAACTTATATCTTCTTCCACTGAATCCTCTAAATATTCGTAACCATTAGTGACAAATGCTTTAAGTTTATTAACACCTTTGGTATTTCAATTACGTAATGTACTGTTATAACAACTATAAGTGCACACGTTAATATGTGTGTACATTATACAGATTGAAGTAGATACGAGAACTTAAATCCGACTTATTGCTATATAACGCAAACACACATGACTTTTATGCTGCAAGCGAGAGATAAGCCTGCGAAATTGGTATTGCTCAAATAAAGGCCGGTGACAATTTTGGGGGAGGGGTTAATGGGAGCTATTTTTGAGATCCTTATCGCAACCCCCAATGTTAACTCGGCAGGATCGCTGATCTGGCTTCACTTATTTCTTTATTGTCCAAAAATGCAAACACTTTAGCGGTGAAGGGTGGCCATAATTTTACAGTGATTGTGGATGATATAGACGTTTTATACGTTTTGAATGTGTAATGATTATTCTCAATGACGACTTATTGTCTGTTTACATTTGATACTAAATATAATTCTAAGTTTTATACTGTCAAAGATAAGATGAAACCTCAACGAGATGTGAGGTTTCTTATTTTCTCCTTCATCGTAATGTAACGTGTTATTTTTTACTTAAGTTTTCAGCACAATTTAATCAACAAAATACTTTTAATTTCATTATTAATTTACAAATTTAATTCTTGTTTACATATTCTATTAGGATTTTGTGACAGATATTTATTTTTTTTGTTAACCTTTTAAGTGGAAGTAAGAGTGAAGGGATCGGAACCTGTACAGCCTCAGCATAAGTGCAATTTTTTTGTCTTAATAAATATTTCATAAATTTTACTTATAACAAGATGGACATAGGGACAAAACATTTAGTTTCTGTATTCATTTAATTAACATACAGGTGGTGTTGAGTCTGTGATAGGAGTTTTAGTTGGAGTTGTAATTTAAAACTTAAATTTCAATATACAGATCTTTTTTTTTTTTTACGGGGGGAAAATGCACCTTAAGCACCTTGTCGCCACGCTGGCTAGGCGTGACCGTGAGTGGGGCTCTCCGGCAGAGTGCCGGCCTACCCACTAAAAACCCCCCGGTGTCCTTCCGACCCATATCGAGGCGCGTGGTGGGGTGCGCTTTCGCGATTCTACCACCACACGCCCGCGGGACCACAATATACAGATCTATGGTTGTAGAGATTTGATAGGGTGAAGCCATGGACTGTAATAGTAAACCTTAACATATTTTCATAACTAATATATACCTTATATTATCTATTAGGAGTTTACTTAAAACAAATTCTTTTGTTTTGGTTTATTAAAAAAAAAGTTTTCGTTTCTTTCTCCTTGTTGGACAATTCCGCCTTTTCTTCACTCTGTGATACTTCCAATTCGGAACGTGACGGCTTGATCTATGGTGATCCCTCCATGGCTATTTATTGGCTATTTCGTAGTCTTGGCGGTCATTTGACGTCGGCGAGGAGGTCGCGGAAGATGGGTCTTTCGGCGTTCCTCTCCTGGCGGATGTGCCGATTTAGGCCGCCGTGATGTAAAATTTAGTTTTTCTTTTTTTAACGTATATTCCATTTAATATTATTTTTAAATATCGGCTTATACTAAATAGTTTCGTCCAGCAATCCCAGATAATGGGTTCACGGTATACCTCGAAATCATCTCAAATATAGGGCGTTTGTGCCGTTTCATCCCAACGTGACTTCATGCACCCAGCCATGCGGTGATGTAGTTTGTCTTGTTAATCAACGGGAATCCCCAGCGTCGGACTGGCCATACAGTCGAGGTGGCATTTGCCAGCCGGGCCCCAGCCTGCGCGGGCCCCCCACGGGCCTCGGTTGCGGAGCATGCGGCAGGGCACGTAGCACAGGGGCAACGCTTCGCGGGCCCCCTGTGCTACGGTTGCCTGCGTGCATGTCTCGGAAGCTATGAGTCGTACAAAAAAGGTGTCTCGGGCCTCGGGATTGCGATCAGCCACCCGGGCTCTTCCGGCCCAGTCCGACCCTGGGAATCCCTGCCATCACCGATGGAATCTCAACGTAAAAGGTGACCTCTTACCATTTTACCGTATTGCGTGTGTGAACCACCGTATTTTGGAGGAATTAATTTTTCTTTTGTGACATTCACCTTGGGTGACGGATGGAGGATGGCTCAGCTCAACAGTGAACTTATAAAAGTGTAATGTGTGCAAAATACCGTGCCTATTGATTGGTGGACGATATAATATATATATATATATATATTATATATATATATATATATATATATATATATATATATATATATATATATATATTTTTTTTTGATTTGTATTTAAATGTAATCTTTTAAAATGTAATTATAAACTTACATATATAAACCTCTTTGTTTAATTTTATCACCTAACCATTTGAAGGTCTGTTTGTATTTATGTGGAGGCGCCCATATCATTAATCCTAAATATCTACATATATCACCAGGTCGGTTCGATTCCGATAAGGATTATACCCACACCCTGATCTTAGCTGGCAAATTTCTTTTTTCTTAAATATCATAAAATAAAACGCTACAGTAAGAGCGTCAGATAAGTATACATATGAAATTAGAAAAACCAAAAACACATTGGTACCTGACAGGATCGATCTGGGGTCCCCGAATCATCCGATTGGTAGACCAGCACAGAACCACAACGCCACTGATCTTATACGAAATGTCTAAAAGCGAATGGACTACTAGAACTACAGACGAATTACGCCCTTGGATTAAGGCTACAGGACATTCTTGAGAATCATTACGAATCGTCTCACGCACAGCCTTGACAACTGCCAGTCTTCCGAACCAGCCAACTTCCTAAAAGTCTACAAAACCATGAGTTGCGGCATATTATATAGATGACTGAAGAGTTTAATCTGCCAGTATGTTTCTTGTTTATAGGCTAAGTGTGAAAAGGTTTGATTCCGTGAAGAATTTACCCGTTTTTCTGTCTCGCAAAAAGTCCCATATAAACTAGGTATCGATACATAAGTGCTGCGGTGTCTAAACCTAGACGTCGCTATATCCGTCCATCTGCAAGACTAGCTTTTTTTTTTTTTTTTTTTTTTTTTTTTTTTTTTTTTTTTTTTTTTTTTTTTGTTCCCCTGAGGAAAATGCATTAAATTGCATACCCCGGCTGTGGCGAGCCGGGGTTATGTGGGGCTCTCCTCCCCAGAAAGGGGAGGCCTACCCACTAAAAACCTCAGGGATGGCCTTCCTCAGGCATGTAGGGAGCCCCCGGGAACACAAAGGCCACTTCCAGGAACCCCCAGCCTCCGCTCCCCTTTCTAGAGGGGAGCCCTCCTCGGGGAAGCTACCACCTCCCCCGGTCCCCTCCACCGACGACGCCCCCCGGCCACGGAAGGGGCGTGGTCCATCCCGGGTCGCCGTAGCGGTCGCGACTTCCTCGCGCCCGCCGGCGACCCGCGGCGGCGCCGCAGCTGTGCTACCGAGCCCGGCGCCGCCTCCTTCGAGCGGGATCGGCCATCTCCCGACCCCGCTCGGCGGCCTCCTTCTGGAGCATTACTGCTTCACAGAAGGAGGCCACAGCCCTCCAACCTCCCTCGTCCGCCAGCATTGCCGCAATCAATGCCGGCGGAGACAGATCTCGCCCGATCTCTGCGACCAAGACTCGGCGCTCGGAGGCCCACGCGGGGCACTCCGCCAGCGTGTGCTGGGCCGAGTCGAGGTCGGATGCGCAGTGGTGACAATGTGTCGATCCCTCCCGTCCTATTCGACACAGATACTCACCGAAGCAGCCGTGCCCGGTGAGTATCTGAGTCAATCGGTAGGTGACCTCCTCCTTCCCGTGGAGCCAAGCTTCGAGGTGCGGGAGTACGGCACCGACGGCCCGCTGGCGCGCGCAGATCCGTAATTCGAGCTGCGCACGCCAGGCCGCCACAATCCGTCGGTGCCACTCCCGCTTAGGCACTTCGTGCGCGGGTTCCAGGGCGCTCCCCCCATCGCCCCCCCGGTCGACACGCCGCGACGCATACGTCGCCGCGTACATGTCGGCCAGGATGTCGAATGGGGGGAGCGTCCCAGAACTGTCGCCGCCTCGTACGAGATTGTACGGTAGCCTCGTACGATCCGTATGGCCATTATCCGCTGCAGGCTCCGTAGCAGAGCTCTGCAGCGGGGGACCTCGCGCAGTCTTGCGACCACACGGGAGCCCCATACATGGCCACGGATCGCACGACACCCTCGTACAGGCGGCGGACTCCATCCCTCGGTCCCCCGAGATTGGGCAGCAGGCGATGCAATGCGCCCGCCACCCTTTTGGCTCGGGGGACCAACCGCACGAAATGCTCCTCGAAGCTCCAGCGGCGGTCCAGGGTGAGGCCCAGGTACTTTATGTACGGCCCCACCGGGACCACCGCGTCACCCACCCGGATCCGGCAACTGGGTGGTTCCCGGCGCCTCGGAAGGCCGTGGAACCATAGCGCCTCGGTTTTGTGAGGCGCTATTTGTAAACCCAGCTGGCGGATCGCCCGCACGACACATGCCACCCCAAGCTCGGCAAGCCTGAGCACCGGCCCGAAGTCGGCCCCAGTCGTCACGACGAGAGTGTCGTCAGCGTAGCAGACGACACTCACGCCGCGAGGAAGGCTGGTGCGAAGGACCGCGTCGTATGCGAGGTTCCATAGCAGGGGTCCCAACACCGACCCCTGCGGAACGCCGCATTCGACCCTCCTCGACGTTTCCATCCCGTCCCGTCCCATCACGCCGATCGTCCTGTCGCGCAGATAGTCCCCGACCACGGCCCGCAGGTAGGGAGGCAGCTCGTGGTATACGAGCGCCTCCCTAATGGCCTGCCAGGGGAGGGTACCGAAGGCGTTGACGATGTCTAACGACACCGCCAACGCCACCCCCCCCGATCGGACTGCGGACTCCGACAGGGAACGAACACGCTGGACAGCGTCCAGCGTTGATCGTCCCCGCCGGAATCCAAATTGGCAGTCCGATAGGTCGGGACCCGCGCGCGACAGGTGCTCGCTGATACGAGCGGAGATAACCCTCTCGAAGAGTTTCCCCGCCTCGTTCAGCAAGCAGATCGGACGAAACGAAGATGGAACGTCGCCGGTCCTTCCCTCCTTCCTGAGGAGCACCACCTGGCCGACTTCCAGTCGACGGGAAACACGCCCTCGCGGAGACAGCTCGTGAAGAGCTGCCTCACCGTGCTCCCGAACGCCCTGAGCGCCAGCGCTAGCACCTTTCCCGGACCCCGTCCGGTCCCGGGGCAGTGTTGCGCGCAGAGAGCCGCGAAACGGCCCCGGCGAGCTCGCTCTCCGTCACCCGGAGGTCGTCCGACCAAGGGCCGGGCGACGGGGCGGCGGGGGGACTGTCCCGGACCCTCGGGAAGAGCGTATCCACCGCTCTTCCCACGACGAGAGGGTCCAGGGTCTCCGTCAGCGGAGGGACCCACGGTCGGAGCTTGCCCAGTACCATCCGGTACGGGCGCCCCCATGGGTCCCTCTCCAGTCCCCCCAGCAGCTCGCGCCAGGACCGCGCCTTGGCGTCGGCGATGGCGACGCCGAGCGCCTTGACCGCGGCTCCGTACGCGCTTCTGGCGCTCAGGACTCCGTCGACTGAGGCTTGCCGTCTTCGACGGGCTCTGAGGTACTGGCGGCGCGCGGCTACTACAACAACCCGTAGCCGCGCGATCTCCTCGTTCCACCAGTACGCAGAGCGCCGCCGGGGCGGCCTGACTCGGGGCATGGAGACGTCGCAGATCGACGTCATCGTGCCCCGGAGCCAGGCAGCCCGCGCATGCACATCGAGGTCGGGCGAAATCCGTGCCTCCTCCGCCCAGTCCGCGACGTGGGCAGCGGCTAGGGCCGCATCCCGGTCCAGCCGCTTGATGGACCAACGTCGCGGACGGCTGTCCTCCTGGAGTGTGCGGGAAGGGCGGCGGTGGGCCACCGACACGTCGAACACGATGTGCCGGTGGTCGGAGAGTGTAACCACCTCCGCCGCTACCCTCCAACCTGACACCATGCGGTGCGCAGAGGGAGTCGCCCATGACAGGTCGACGATCGACTCCCCCTGCCACCGCACGCAGGTGCTGACTGACCCCCGGTTTAAAAGCCGGAGGTCCAGTCCGGCCGCCCACTCCAGGAGTGTCTCCCCTCTTACGTCGTCCCGGGTGTCGCCCCACTCTCGCGAGTGGGCGTTGAAATCACCCAGGACGAAGACTGGACGGGGAGCGCAACAGCGAACGCAGTTCGCTACCCCGTCCAGAAATGCCTCGAATGCGGCGAGGCCGCAGTTCGGGGAGATGTAACAGCCTATCGTGGCCGTGGACCCCCATTCCACGGCCACGTAACCCGGCCCCGTAGCGAGCAGGGTGCAGTGCGGTCGGTCGGTCGCCCAATAAATGGCGACCAAGCCCTGGTCGTCCCCAAACCACCTTGGGTGGTTCGGGACAGAGTAGGGCTCTGCGACGACCGCCAGGGCAACCTCACCCTCCGCGAGCGTTTGGATCATAAGATCCTGCGCCGCGCGGCAGTGATTGAGGTTACCCTGGAGCACCCTGCACCCTGTGCTTTGGACGTCCATGTTAAGATTGGACGTCCATCGCTACGCTCGCCCCCGGGGCCGGGGCGGGAGGTTGGGCGACCCCCCCTTTCTTTTGGTGGGCAGCATCTCCTGCTGCCCACCCGGTGGCCTGCCGGTCTGCCCAGGTCCTTGCAGACCGGGCAGGAGGGAGCACTCGCGGTGCAGAGACGGGCAATATGCCCCGGCTCTCCGCACCGGTAGCACAGAGTGCTCCGATCCACCTGACGGTTAGGGCAATTAACCCTAACGTGCCCCCTCTCGAGGCACCCGAAGCACTGCTGGGGCGCGCCTCGAGTGCCTGCACCTTGACCGAGGACCACCCGACCAGGAGCCGCCCCGCCGTCAATTTCCTGACGGCCGCGAGCGGACACCTGACCCAGGCGGTCCCCAGGCGGGCGTGCCCGGCGCGTATTTCCCCGACCTTACGTCGGCCGGGAACACTCGCCGGCAGCGGATATGGCTGCTGCCACATCAGCTTGGGCGATGGACTCGTCGAGGTCCATCACCCGCACGTCCGCCATCTTGCACGGGCGCGTAATTTTCGCGCCCGTGCCTTCCAGAGCCTCCCTCATTCGCTCCGCCAGGACATCAGCCTTGGCGGAGCTCTCCGGGCCCGGCACTTCTAATAGGAGGGCCCCGGTCGCCGCCCTTCTGGTGCGCACGCCGCCGGTGATCCCTAGGGCCGCCAAGCTAATTCTGGACTTGGCGGTCCCCATCACGGCGGCGTACGTGGTTCCCGAATCCGGAGGCACCGTAACGACCACCGCCGCGCAGGCCGGCGGTTTCGGTAGCCTCCGGGGACCGGTCTCCACCACTTTGATGACCTGGGCCTTTTTGGGGGCCGGGGCCTTCTCAGGGGTAACCTTCTTTTGGCGTCTCGCCACGGTGGCCCAGGTGGTTACCCCGGGGATCTCAGGCGCCAGCGCCGGCGCAGATGGAGCTGTCGGCGGGGCCACCGTGACGGGTCTTAGAGGAGGGAGAGTCGCCTTCTTCTTTTTTCTTCCCCCCCCTCTTTTTCTTCCTCTTCCCGCCCGGCGCGTCAGGCGGTGCGGGGCGAGCTACCTCCACCTGGCGGCGCTCATGCGCCAGCGGGGGTCGCATTCCCATCTCTGGGAAGAACCGGCGCATAAGGTCGGCCTGAAATCGGGCAAACTCTCTCTCCATTATGGAGGAGAGCTCGCCCCAGGCCGGCCCAGCCGGTTCCTCCCGGGGTGACTGAGACTTCAGGGAGCGGGTGTCCTCTCCTGCCCGCCCCCTGATGCTCCACCCTTCTTCCCCTTCGGCGGCCTGTTCACCGCAGGGGGAGCCGCGATCCCCAGGGACGGCTCTGATGGCCCCGCCTGGAGGCTCTTTTTTAGAGCCTCGTTCTCCCTCTGCAGGGACGCCACCTCCTCGGCCAGGAGCAGGACGCGTGCCGAAAGCTGCTCGACGGTGGAGGTCTCCCGGTCCCTCCTCTCCGCCCGCCCGCACAGTTCGGCTGTCCCGTCTTTGAGGGTAGTGAGCACGGATCTTATGGTGCCCACCACCTCCGCCTTAGTGCTTTTCGCTCTCTCCACCGTCCTCTCCACATCGGACAGGCACGCCAACATGCCCGCTCCAATGTCCGGCGTGGCGGAGGCCTCGCCCTTCGCGGCTGCCTCCTTGGAGGAGACGTCCCCGTCCCCATCTACCCGCCTACCCTTCTTCTTTGCACCGCTTAGGGGCCGCAGCGATTTTCGCTTGCGTGCCCGCGGCGCCTCGCTGTCGGTGGTCGCGACCGACATACAGCTATCGCTGTCATCGTCGCCCGCAACCACCGCCACCGACGTCCTGGAAACGGACACTCTTGGCCGCGGCGTGTCCGGTCGTGCGAACGACAGGGCGATGTCCCCGCCGCGGCCTGAGGTGGACCCCCGTGAAGGGGATCGCGACCTCCCACTCTCCTCCGTCCGGTGCAAGGACCGGACACGTCGTCTCCTGGCGGGATCATCGGCTACGGCCGAGGCCGTCGCCGGAACTTCCGCCACCTTCTCCACCGCAGGTACCCCACCTGCACTCAACTCCTTCGCCTCGGTTTGATTTTGTTTATTAAGGTCATTCATTTTGAATCCCACGAGAATGGGGGATGAGAAAGTCCACCCGGGCGGTGCCCCCTGCACCCGGGTAACCCTATATACACTGGGGGGTCGGGAGGTACCCCAGGTTGGCGCTAGCTGGTGGACTGTACGCCGCCCACCACCCGAAGGCCCCCTGCTGCCGCGGTCCCCAACAGCAGGGAATTGCGGTTTTTTAACGTGGCTTTCTCCACTCGACCCGGCCGGTTAAGGCAGGGCCCCTACACACTCCGATCGGCCGCGAGACATGATCCACGACACCGACCGGAGCGCACAGGTTGCCCGACGGGGGTCCAAAGACCTAATCCGCAGCCACACCCGTGGCCGCCGACCCCGCCGCGCCGCGGACCTTGAAGGTCCGCCGTCCCGCGCCACCCGAAGGTGGCCACTGCCCCCCGAGAGGGGCCCCACAAACGGTGCGAGAGCACCAAGACGCGAACGCGTCACCTGTCACGCCGCCGGCAGAACGGCGGCCGCCGAGTAGGACTCGGCCATCCCACGACCTGAACAGGTCCAAGTAGCGAGGTCTCCGACCCCCTCTCAGCAAAGAGGGGGGACCTCAGCACCTCCGCCTGAAGCGGCTGGCCGCATGGAAGCGGCCCGCCGGGTAGCACCCGGCCATCCCACGACCCATGAAGGGTCCAAAGAGCGAGAGCTCCACCCCCTCTTATGAAAGAGGAGGGACTTCGCCCCTTCCCCGCCGTTTTTGGCTCGCGCCGGCCGAAGCCGGTACCCCCCATATCTGGGGGGCGTTCCCCTATCCACCACCTGGGGACGCGCCTGTTATGGGACGGCAAACCCACGCAGGATCTGCAAGACTAGCTACTATTTCATAACTTAAACTGACAAATAAAACTTATATTCACCGTAATACGATTTATAATTCATGCTTTAATTTTAAGTTAGAAAAATGCCAATTTTTTTTTTTTTTTTTTTTTTTTTTTTTTTTTGTATCAGTCAGCAATGTATTTTAAATGACTTACAGTGATAATAATTTTCAAATTGAGTTACATAATTGACCTGCTAAGCTCAAACTGAAACCGGGCTACAGCGTAGTCTACAGATGGAAAGACGTCATATTGCCAAAACTATGATTTGTGTTAAAGCTTTTAAACAGAAGAGACAGCATGAAATCAACGGCGAGAACACATCTTCGCTTTGCGGATGATGTTGTTTGGTCACGCTGAGGCCATAACAGATTTGAACACAACACCCTAAAACCTTCGGAGTCTCTCAATAAGTCAGTCTTAAAATAACAGAGACAAGACGAAAATTATGTCAGATTCCCCTGTACCAACCTACTCTTTTTTAGGACCAACTTCCATAATTCAACGAACTCATTCTCGGCTGCGTAGCATTGAGGAAGTTACGCGGCATATTCTTAACACAGTCTAAGACGAAAGTCTTTAATTCGCGCATGTACTAGTAACGCCATATGGCACCGAAACTTGATCTCTTACAATAAACCTCATAAGGAGCTCGAAGGGCAAAGTAGCAGACTATGCTAGGACTTTTATCTACAATTTTCACATTCCTCACAAAAATGTACAAATAAATATGTAATAATATTCCTAACTATATCTTGAATCGTGGTGACACTTGCCAAACCACCCTTTTATTAATATTCCACAAATTCAGGAGTTAATTTCACTCCGCAAATATTCCTATGATTTTGTGCGATCACTGTTTGTCTTTCAGTTCAGAGCCACAGAAAAAGTGGTCAAGCGTGAGACGATTTTACGCAGTCGAGTTCTATGAATAAGGCTTGCGATAATAACGAGTTTTCTTTAGTCTTGATTATACTGAATGATTGGTGATTTTTATAATTATTGAAAAACATCTTAGATAAAAATCGTAAAATAAGTAGTAGAAAATAAGTCCTGCAGACAAAGTAACATTAATTACATTCGCATTCGTTTGTTAGATCCGAATGTATTAAAACAATTCCATTTGATATTGTAACGTTGTACTTAAACTATATTAAAATAACAACTACTTACTTATTAATAAATATATTCAAATAAAACTAAACTTAAAATAAAATTATTCTAATTAAGACTTCATCAGTCAGTCAGCGTCTGATGCTTTATAAAGCTCAAATACGGCCGCATATGGAGTACTGCTCACACCTCTGAGTTGGAGCCCCCAAATATCAACTCGACCCGTTTGACTCCCTGCAAAGGCGTGCTTTCCGTATCATCGGTGATCCCAATATTACGGCTTTCAACAGAGACCTTGGAGCAGCGGAGAGACTTTGGCTCTCTGTGTGTTCTTTATAGGCTCTTTAACGGAGAGTGCTCTGAGGAACTATTTGCAATGGTGCCTTCGTCACCTTTTTACCATCGCACCAACCGCCACCGTAGTAGAGTTCATCCTTCCGCGTTCATTCCTTCCGCGTACATGCAGAAACTCTGGAATGAGCTCCCAGCTGCGATGTTTCCTGAGCGCTACGATATGTCTAACTTCAAACGAGGCTTAAAAAGAGTATTTCTCTCCAGGTAGGCAGCGGCTCAGCTGTGCCCCTGGCACTGCAGATGTCCAAGAGCGATGGTTACCACTTCCCATCAGGTGGGCCATTGGCTCGTCTGCCACCGTATGGTACTAAAAAAAAAAACAATTTCAAAATTAAAATATTATTTTACGGAATATCAAGTACGCGTGGCCGCAAGGCTTCGCGGTGTTTTGCGCTCACACATCCCTAGAAATCTATCGCAGTATTAGGCAAACGGTCAAACTGGTTCCCGAGTTACCGACGCTCAGCACGTAGTCGCGTACTAAGCTATCATCTGACGACGGTGGCATAGATATTAATTTTAATATTTACGAAATCTTTTTCTGTCACAGCCATAACTTCCCGCTGGGGTAAGTTTTACATGCTTATTGGAAGTGTTTATTGTAAAGTGTTTCTATCGCTGTTAACTTCATTTAACGCTTGCCTTTCCGTTCCTTTTACTGTGACACTGTGACCTTGACCTTTGAGCTACGCGTGGTGACTGACCGCGAATAAACTGCTACCACCCTTGCTGTCTGTATTCCAGGAGTTTAGAACAGCTACTACAGTTTACTACAATACTACAATTTAGTACCTACTATAAGCTAGTGCTACAATCCAGAATTAATACCCAGGATTGAAAGGAAACGTTCACCAGCGCTGGTTGGAGGAAGTTTGACCTGCTACAGCGGCCCATTATCCATCACCGCAACTTCAGGCCAGTGTCACTTTTAACTTCTTACGGTCGAGACGTGAGGCGGCCGTTATTAATATTTGGGCATAATATATATATTAGTACCTCCTACTTGGTGGTGTTATTACGAACCCTACCTACCTGCGGAGGGCTGGTGTTACAGACCAGGTGCCGCAATATCTAAAATATAACGTCGACAATATCGACGGAAAGAGATCAGAGGGGCGATCGCACTAATAAATCGCAAGCGAAACGCAACCGAACCGTTCGGCTTAACCAATCCGAACGCCACAATATCACGTGATCTGTTCGATGACGTGATATTCTAGCTCTCGGATTGGTTGAGTGGAACGATTTGGTTTCGTTTCAGCTGCGATTTATTAGTGCGATTGCCCTCCTGTTGCAGCATATGCTCCTAAACGTAACGAACGCATCTCATAATCATAGAGAGTCACCTGATAACAGGATGATTATTAGTACAGAACTCAATCTAGGTACAAAATAATTCAGCACTGTATATGTAGAAAACTAGGATACATAGACACTGGAGTCAATTCCAGAAGCCGCTGGTTCAATTAATTCATTGAGCTCTCTTATTTATGCTACCTCTAAATGTGTCAAACATGCAAATAAGGATGCGGTCCGAAATTCGCTGTCAACGCTTGTGTGGGCAAGCTCTGAGGGTATATTTTTATAGGGTAAAAATTTGTCCAGTGTGTAATGTAACAAACTTACACACTGAACAATTTTTGAAGTGAAAACTTCTTTAGCGGCGCTGAGCACTTTTTGTATGGGTAAAGACTTCCAAACTCGCGTCAGGGTCGCGTGATGCTGATCGAAAAAGCGTAAGATCGAGGGGAAGGGAGAGGAACTAGTATCTCCCACTCTTTCTACCGTGCCTGAGTGTGCTGCTCCGTTTAGGCGGCACAGGCCGCTTGCGCGAATGTCTGTCATATTTGTGTACGATAGCGCAATAAATAAACATTGTATTCTACCTCATAAATGATAGTATTTTTGTACTTATAATTAAACACAACGTTAATATTGAAGTTTTCACTTCTGCCGGCACTCCCGGAGTGCTACGGTGTTTTTTTTAAAGATAATTTTAATATTACGAAAACATGGTAAGCATTCTTACACTTAAATGTTCATAAAAGTTATAAATAACAGAATTATTGAAAATTTTCTTCTACTGAAAAAGATGTAGACGTTTGAAATATGTCAATTGTAAAAGAAATCTATTATATTGTGTGAAATTGATAAATTGTTTTGTTGGCTTTATAAACTTAAAGTATTGTTTCTTAAATTTTTCAAGCACGTATTTTGTTTCTTTGGTTGTATCATATTTGTTACGGTGTAACAAATATGATGGGTACCGTATGGAGTCCTTTGGATTTTTACAAATATATTTGCGTTTACATATAGGTACACGCCTTATCTGCACGAAAAGTGAAGTATGTTAACACCTACACTTCGTCAATCTTTGATAGAAGTAAACTATGCTATTATTTGACGACCTCCATAGTCGACTGGATACCACACCGGATTCAAGGTGTCGCCATCTCTGAGGTCCCGGGTTCGAGTCCCGGTGGGGCAGATGTTTGTGTGATGAATGCGAACATTTGTACCTTAGTCATGGTTGTTGATGTATATTTATATATGTATAATATATGTATGTCTATCCCTATCCGTTACCCTAGATCCCATAGCACAAGCCTTACAGAGCTTAGTTTGGGCTAGGCTGATTGTTGTAACTAATATTTATTTATTATTATTAAAAAAAATCTGAACGATTAGTACAGAATTGCCATATATATAACATGCAAAGCGTAATTGAGCTGAGCATATTACAACCAATACGCACGTGTATCGTACGACGTTTTTTAACACATTTGCGAGGAAACAGAAAAAAAAAACATTTAAATAAGCTCAATCTGTGAATGCACACTGTTGTTTTCCCGCCATTTTACTACTGCGTGGCGCCGCGCGGCGATTAGTTCGAAATTTGAAATGGCAAATAATACTGTTATGGAATTTATATGGACTATAACTTAACTAAACTACGATTTTTAATTCGAGTCAGTAAAATGACAAGTGCAACTGTCACTGATACAAAAAAGGGTGACCCACTACAATAGTGATGTTCGGCAATCAATAGATTTAGACATTTAGTCATGCTTTATTTTATTAGGTATCAAAGCGTTTTTTTATTGTAAATATGTAATACATACCATATTAAATAATATGATTTGTGACACATGACACTGGAAATGTCATTTTACTGACTCGAATTGAAAATCGAACTTTATTTGCTTTGGTAACACACGCATTTTTTATGACCCGCTTTACATATTTAAAACCGGTGGAATTACATCAGCTTTACAAGCAAAGCTGTTGAAATGATGTCATACCACCCATATCAAAAATCACAGTTAAATTTTATAATTGATAGCAGTACAGAATTAGAAAAAGTAACTGAACACACTTTATTAGGTCTCAAAATCGACTCCCATATAAATTGGAAAGCACATATAGAAAAATTAGAGAGAAAATTGAGCAGCTTTGTGTATGCACTACAGGAAGTAAAAAAGACTACAGATGTAACCACGGCAATTTCAATATATTATGCATATGCATATGCATGGCTAAGTTATGGCATAATTTTGTGGGGCAATAGCACTGATACACCAAGTCTTCTAATAAAACAAAAGAAACTGATTAGAATTATATTTAATATCCAACAAACAGAAAGCTGTAAACCTTACTTTGCAAGATATGGAATTCTTACCCTGCCTTGTATGTATTTATTGGAATTATGTAAATTTGTCCGCAAACACCCAGACTTTTACACCAGGCGAGACGACACCATAAAGAGACCTCTGAGACATAGAAACAAATTAATGTTACCACAATCCCTAATGAAACACCACTCTTCCAGCCCATTGGTCATGTCCATAAAAATTTTCAATAAGTTACCCGACTCGTTAAAAAATATCAGTGATGACAAACATTTTATAAATGATTTAAAAAAATTACTCACTGAGAAGTGCTATTATAAAATATCTGAATATTTAGAAGACAAAAATATTGAATATCAAAAACAATAAATAAAATTGAAAGTAAATCATCTCAAAATACAAATTTTATCTGAAATCTAAAATCAATAAATAAATAAATAATAATAATATAAGAATAATAATTTGATATAATATTACATAAATAATAGAATAAATAATTAATATAATAATACTTAATATTAAATTAATAATGAGAATAAAACATTTGTTCTTTCCAATATTGCTGTGCCCGACAGGGTCCATAGAGATGCTCATTTATTTATATTACCATGTTTGTACCGATGGATTGCAATAAAGTATTGAGTATTGAGTATTGAATCCATCACCGGACAGATTTACAAATCATTTTAATAATTATTGAAAATAAAATACAATATAAAAGAATCAATTTATTAAAAACTACATATGTACATTTGTAAGTAGCTCGCTCATTAGATGGTACACACAGCAACACATCAGAAATTACATATTGACCATGGGGAGCGTACGTAATACTTCGTAACGCAATTTTTGAAGATTTTTACTATAAATAATTCAATTTCTAAGTCCTTTCCTAACATTCCTTGAATGTTTTGATGCATTACTTTAATTACATTTTTACTATGTAGATTAGTACTAAGTGGACTCTTCAAATTTATTTCAGTATTACTAATGTTTTCTAAGCGAGAGGAATTCTCTTTTGTCTTAGAAATTAATTTAAAGAAATATCAATAATATTGTCAGTACAAGAATTACTGACAGTCAAATCTATAAAAGCATATTGCTCAATAGGAGCAGTTGTTGTAGCCAAGTTCTTGGCTGTTACTGAATAAAAATAAGATGGCGATACTGCTATTTGTCGCTTAAAATAATTACAAATATAATATTTATTTTTAGTCAAATAAAAAGTACTAACTAGTCTGTTAGTGTCGATCATATGCAATTTTCTATTAGTGTTGCATACAGTATTTAATGTTAAATTTAATTTATACCTATAACTATTTTCAACCTGTGACAAATTGCTGTAATAAGGCAATGAGAAAAAAGCAATGTTACGTAACGTGTTGTATGAAAGACCCCCCCGCTGTAACGCATCGTCGTAACGTTTTACGAGACCCCCCTCCCACCAAACTGCGTTACGTATGAACACCCCTTTGAGACAGGTGTCATTCGTAGTAGAAGCTCTTTTTAAAGTGCAAATGTAAAACTTGACATGTTGCTAAAGTATATTCACAAAATACAATTTCATCAGTCTTTTCTATTCACAATCGTAATTTTTTAAATTAAAGTTATCCCACAAACACAATAAAGTTATAGCGATATTAATACATTTATTTTTAATTTAGATTATAAATATTATCATTGTTCATAACTTAGCTATATTTATTATACATACATATAAAACTGAACTATCTACAATAAACCTACCTAGTAACTAAATTAATAATATAATTAGAACATAAGTTTATTTGTTCATATTTGCTTTATATGCATATTGTATAAAATAATCGCGAATGCGCGCGGCCGCATTCTTGTGTAATTATTGTGCAAGCGCATCTATCGTACAACTGCCGGCTTGCCTGCGCGCAGCGCGGTAATAGTACATTTATTCATCAAAAATAACAGCGGATGCTTATTGATTAGTATTGATTTCCATCACCTAGTTTTTGATAAGTTCGGTTCTGCCTAATTGTAGTAAAAAAATGTGTATAAATATATTTGTGAATTGCAATATCGATTAAAGCAGTTTCTGATAAGAAGAAATTAAATTTTCATCACAACATTTACCCACAAAGTGTATATTATGTCAAAATTACATACAAATTACGTTACAAAAAAAAAAACATAAAATGCAGTCCCATAGCACCATTTTTTCATTTAGCAACACAGTTATGACACTAACAGTTTTAAGTGCCGAATACAAAATACTGTTTACAGTATTTTTACACATCAAATTTGACACGTATCCGTTACAACAACAGGTAGAGACTGGAAATATACCTAAAGTATTTAGTTATGTACTCAATTAATTAATAATTTTATAAAAAATATAAAAATCGTCCATAAGACAGACATGCTTTTTTTTAATAGTACGAAACCCTCCAAGTGTGACTTACACTTGGCCGGTTATTTTACTGCAGAATGTAAAATTAATTTTAAACTTGATAAAAAGTTTGCTTGTTGCTATCAATGTTACTCTAGTTTTGCTTCAAAGTATAATGCTCCCTGCGTTTTTAGTGGATGCTGCTATTAAAAGTGCTACTTTAATATTGGCGATTCAGATAAATTTCACCCTAATATCAACCAGTACTCAAACAAGCAGAAAATTATATTGTAACTTATTATATCCTTTCTATCCCTATCTGACCGCCCCAATCTCTCAATATCACTCCCACTTTCTAAATGCCCCAATCTCTCAATATCACTCCCACTTTCTAAATGCCCCAATCTCTCAATATCACTCCCACTTTCTAAATGCCGCAATCTCTCAATATCACTGCTACTGAACCTCCCTTATCTCCCAATTTCACTCCCACTTTCTGAATGCCTCAATCACTCAATATCACTCCCACTTTCTGAATGCCCCAATCTCTCAATATCACTCCCACTGTCTGAATGCCCCAATCTCTCAATATCACTCCCACTTTCTGAATGCCCCAATCTCTCAATATCACTCCCACTTTCTAAATGCCCCAATCTCTCAATATCACTCCCACTTTCTAAATGCCCCAATCTCTCAATATCACTCCCACTTTCTAAATGCCCCAATCTCTCAATATCACTCCCACTTTCTAAATGCCCCAATCTCTCAATATCACTCCCACTTTCTAAATGCCCCAATCTCTCAATATCACTCCCACTTTCTAAATGCCCCAATCTCTCAATATCACTCCCACTTTCTGAATGCCCCAATCTCTCAATATCACTCCCACTTTCTAAATGCCCCAATCTCTCAATATCACTCCCACTTTCTGAATGCCCCAATCTCTCAATATCACTCCCACTTTCTAAATGCCCCAATCTCTCAATATCACTCCCACTTTCTAAATGCCCCAATCTCTCAATATCACTCCCACTTTCTAAATGCCCCAATCTCTCAATATCACTCCCACTTTCTGAATGCCCCAATCTCTCAATATCACTCCCACTTTCTAAATGCCCCAATCTCTCAATATCACTCCCACTTTCTAAATGCCCCAATCTCTCAATATCACTCCCACTTTCTAAATGCCCCAATCTCTCAATATCACTCCCACTTTCTAAATGCCCCAATCTCTCAATATCACTCCCACTTTCTGAATGCCCCAATCTCTCAATATCACTCCCACTTTCTAAATGCCCCAATCTCTCAATATCACTCCCACTTTCTGAATGCCCCAATCTCTCAATATCACTCCCACTTTCTAAATGCCCCAATCTCTCAATATCACTCCCACTTTCTAAATGCCCCAATCTCTCAATATCACTCCCACTTTCTAAATGCCCCAATCTCTCAATATCACTCCCACTTTCTGAATGCCCCAATCTCTCAATATCACTCCCACTTTCTAAATGCCCCAATCTCTCAATTTCACTGCCACTTTCTAAATGCCCCAATCTCTCAATATCACTCCCACTTTCTAAATGCCCCAATCTCTCAATATCACTCCCACTTTCTGAATGCCCCAATCTCTCTCAATATCACTCCACTTTCTGAATGCCCCAATCTCTCAATATCACTCCCACTTTCTAAATGCCCCAATCTCTCAATATCACTCCCACTTTCTAAATGCCCCAATCTCTCAATATCACTCCCACTTTCTGAATGCCCCAATCTCTCAATATCACTCCCACTTTCTAAATGCCCCAATCTCTCAATTTCACTGCCACTTTCTGAACGCCCCTATCTCTCAATATCACTGCCACTTTCTAAATGCCCCAATCTCTCAATTTCACTGCCACTTTCTGAATGCCCCAATCTCTCAATATCACTCCCACTTTCTAAATGCCCCAATCTCTCAATATCACTCCCACTTTCTAAATGCCCCAATCTCTCAATATCACTCCCACTTTCTGAATGCCCCAATCTCTCAATATCACTCCCACTTTCTAAATGCCCCAATCTCTCAATTTCACTGCCACTTTCTGAACGCCCCTATCTCTCAATATCACTGCCACTTTCTGAATGCCCCATTGAACATTTTCACTCGTACTTTCTGACTACCTCGATCTCCCAATTTCCAACCGCCCCCATCCCTCCACTCACTTTAATACTGCCTCAAAATCTTGCACTGATCATTACATTTGTCATGTCTCTTTGGTCGTTGGGTCTTTGTTAAAGACTCTATATCAAGATTTGCTAATTCCTCGTGTTTCCTTGCACCTTCTTTCAAAGCCGGTATATCTTCTGGGTTCAACACCCCAGCCTGAAGGTATCCCACTAAATGAGGCGCGTGCTCTTCTATGATCTTCTTGCGTTCTTCTGCTACTTCTGTGCGCCTGATGGTAAGACAATATAATGTACAACACGTGTTAAACAGTAGGCTGTGGTAACGTTAGCAAAATAAATTATACATTATTAAAAATATAAAACAATTATTACGCAGCAAGGGGTAAGACTTAACGTGTAGATCGTGAGACAGATCTTATGTCGTTCGTAATAGCGGCGATTTTTGTAAATGTAAGACTTATCTTGTTGACCGTACTTTAAAAATCACTCATTTAGGAGTAGTAAAGTACTCATTTAGGATTTATGTCAAGACTAGCTTCCGCCCGCGGCTTCGCCCGCGTGAAATAAGATTTTGTCAATCCTGGTATACTAACTTTCAACCCTTATTTCACTCCCTAGCTAATCGAAATTTCAAAAATGCTAGAAAAAATGTTTAATTTTTTTTTTTTTTTTTATAGCATAGGGCAGCAAACGAGCAAACGGATCACCTGATGGTAAGTGATAACCGTTGCCCATGGACACCCGCAACACCAGAGGAGTCACAGATGCGTTGCCGGCCTTTTAAATGGGAATAGGGGGAATAAGGGGAATAGAGGGGAATAAGGGGGGATGGGCCTCCGGTACCCTCACTCACTCGGCGAAACACAGCGCAAGCGCTATTTTACGCCGGTTTTCTGTGAGGCCGTGGTACCACTCCGGTCGAGCCGGCCCAAGTCGTGCCGAAGCATGGCTCTCCCACGGTAAAAATTTAATAATTTCTTATCAAGTGCTTAAATATAAAGTTTCATGGTTTTATGTTTTAAAATTAAGAAATCCCATACAAACTTTCAACATCTACTTCAACCCCTTCATTACTTTTTTTCGAAATTAACTATCATTTAATCAATTTTTTTTTTTCATTCTATCATTTAATCAAACATTTTAATTAAACTAAAATCATTAAACATGTTTAAATATAACTCAAGGTCACAAACACTATTAATAACATTAAATTAAAAGTGAAAACTACTTGGTCCATCAACTTACCAAGTCTTATCGCAGTCCCAGACGTATTGAGCTCTACCTTTTTCTAACTCCTGCTCCTTCTTTCTTCTTCTTGCGTTGTCTTCGATCTGTCGCATAAGTTCGGCGGCGTACAGTTTACTCTTCTCGTGAGATTTGCGTTTTCTCTCATCCTCTTTTGCGTTGTCTTCGGCGATTTTGGCTTCTGTCTGTAATGTTGGAGTTTTTTAATGTAATAATATTACATATCAGATCTTGTCTGTTCTTGCTGAATTGTTACGGAATTAAGTAAGAACCATTTACTTATTTTGTTTTCTACGATTATATTTTTAGCGATTAACTGGATGATGCACACCATGGACCCTGCTTTTTTTTGTTTCCCTGGCCTTTCACGTATTTAATATTACATATATATGTTTAGGGATTGCAATCCGGAAAAACGGATCCGGTAATCCGGCTGATCCGGTCTCATATAATGGTTACCGGATCCGATACTAATATACCGGATCCGAAGACCGGATCCGGTGCTAGCAGTTAGTGATCATTATGGTATCTGTCATAATCATAAATACCTCAAAACTTGTTTGTTAGCATTCTCAAATACTTCAATAATGATTTTGATCTCATTTCAGTTAATTACGTAAGGTTAATTTTATCTATTAGATATTATAGTTACTTGATAATTAATATTGTTACTTATAAATTAATCTATCTGTGAAAGTGAAATCTAGAAAGACTGAGCTACTCGTTACGTCGTAAAGTTATTACTAGTTACCTACACTACTAAATTTTAATTGTTTTCTTGTTGTATATTTGTCTTAACATTGGTTAGGAAATAAATTCAATTTTATATATTTGTGATTTATTTTTAATAAACTACCTACATATAAGTGCAGTGACACTTGATTAACTCACTTATTTTGTACTAAAAAGCGAAAATCATGTTGATTTAATTAACCGACCGGATCCGGTTGGATTGATGGGAAACCGGTCGTATCCGGCCGGACTGAAAATGACGCCGGATTGCAGTCACTATATATGTTATCCTCTTTGGCAATTATTATTAAGTTCCAGTGTTAAAGTGGGCGTAGTTTTAACTCAAACAGCAGAAAGAAAGGGAGCAACGACACGTTTCTTCTCCGTCCTACGCAGCCATTATTTTATTTAAGTCAGTTTAGGTCTTTATCATCACCAGTATCAGTGTCATTACAGCTCATACCCGCTCCAAAAGAGGGACAAGAAACTACCCTAAGTTATAATAATAAAAGAGCTATTAGATCTTAGTCAACGCTGGCTGAAAGCAGACTCTCATATTTTGAGTTCTCATAAACTTATGAAAAATACTCTATTGTAGCAGGTGTTATTTTGCGGAAGTCCATTGTATTACAAAGGATATTGAGTATGTTTCGACTCGTCGCTCGTGAGACACCGAGCGGGCAACAGATCCTGAAGATGTCTCGCTGAGAGACGAAAACACGTGTCGACCTTGTCTGCTTGTTGGACAAGTCATCATCAACTGCGCGGAATCAGCAAACGTAATCAATATCCTTTGTAATTATGAATAATAAATGTTAGCCTTGGTTGGATTTAATGGGGCTGCGCAAAGTTATTACTCCAGGAGCGATGGATGGTCAGGTCCACCAGGTTGGGAAGGACTACAGCTTGGTGATATAAAAGGTATTTATTTAAATAGTTGCCTATTATGTACATTATTTTATTTTTTATTATTTAATTTTATTATAAGCAATAAACGCATTGTGCGGATACTATGAATATTTGTTGGTAAATATTTAGCATTATAAATTCATTAAATGTTGAACATATTACAAATCATTAAATATATTGAAGGCAGTTTTCGTAAATTTCAGATAAATTTAATATATCGAGTAGTGGTGATAAAATTAGCGAAGAATTTTGGGAGTGGATCGGAAAACGTAAAGAAGAAGATGAAAAAGAAATTAGAGGCATGGTCAACAGACCCAATTAGATATATGGAATCACCCATTTCTAAGGAGGGGTTGCCCACCACCGGCCACACGGTTAGGGAGACTTTACCAAAATTTTAAGAACATTTTTTTATTTTAACAATAATGTGAATCTAATTTAATTTAATTCTTAAAAAATATTTTCTGTAGTCATTCAAGTAAAAGAACGAGAATCTTAGAAGAAGTAGCGAACGAGATAGTATCAAAATGATTTTGAATGCAAGAACGTTGGATCTTAGAATGTTTTGGAATACGTATGTCGCTCACCGATTTCCTGAACTCCAGCGCTCGCCTCGCCTCTTCCTTGTGATTTCTTCTATGTTCTTCCATTTGCTGGGTTAGAGCTTGCTCGGTGTCCCGTTTCACCCGCTCGGCTTTCTCCCTCACAGCTATGTCATTTTGAGCGTTCATTTCTAAGTATTCCTGTTCTTGAAGCTGCTTTATTATATCCTCGCGGTGACGACGCTCCTCCTACGGGGAAAATGGAAAAATACTACTTTTGAAAGTTTGCTGGATCAGATAGACCTCCTGCAGGTACATTACTAATCTCAAAAAAAAAGAAGTAGAGCTCTATCTAGAAAAATATCGACAAGTCTCAAGTCTCAAAGATCGACAAGTTTGGAACCCATTTTATGCTAAATATCGTGATCAGTTAGAAACAATTCAACGAAAATTTTTAGTCTTTAAGTTACAGGTGTTGTCGGATAAAACTGTCATATTCCAAATTATTAAAAAAATTCTCGCTTCCAACTTTGACAGCTAGGAGGTTGCTCATGGATCATATGCTATTGCATAGTATTTGTCACAACAAGTTAGATTGTAATTTCTTAATGATCAATATATATATATACGTGTCCCGAGTCGTTCTCAACGTATTCGAGACATAAGCTATTCGCTCCAAAACTGTGCAAAACCAACGCAGGTGAACGTGCACCTTTGACACGACTTATGAAATGCTACAATGAGCACTTTATTGATATTGACATTTTCTCAATGTCACACGACAGTTTTAGAAACCGTGTGTTGGAACATCTTGCGGATGATTAGTTGCTTTAAGCCTAGTATTTATTTTTGCTCTTTCTCAAATAAAATAACTACTTTGTAAGACACAACGCAGGTTAAAGGATTTCTTGTCGTCTCTTGTCGAATCTGGCAAGGGAGTACGACTCTAATAATTATTATGTGTTGTGTCTAGTGTTCTCCTAGTCAATAATATTGTAAGTCTGGGGTTAATGGTGTTGGTTGTGCAATTATTAAGTCTTATTGTTTCATTTATTTGTTATAATTACCTCATTGTACAATTGTTTATTTGACCTCAATAAAAAAAAAGTCTCGACCAGAGATTCTCTGCGAAAATTCTCGAATCGAGAATTCCCGAGAAATTTTGCCTTACTCGAGACGAGAAAAAAGTGGTCGAGAAATCGAGAAATTAAGTCAAAAATTTTTAAAACTTAATACGAAATCGACTAACAGATAATGCTTTAAATGCCTTCGTATATTTGAAATCTTATTTCCTAAATAATAAAAATACCTAGTGGACTAGCTTTTGAAGCAGTTTCCTCTTTAAATTGTGATTATTATTAGTCTGATTATTTATTAGATTCTTAAGTATACTTACGTAACAAAAAAGTCTATATATAACAAAATATTGAAAATGTATATTGAAAAGTTGGACTAAAATAAGTTACCGGTACCTTATTTTTATACCTAATTCAAAAACGGTCGTTTCAATTATACATTTTAATAGAAATGTTTGTAGTACAGACAGAGATTAAAGTAAATTATATAGTAATTTTAAGGTACTAAATTATATTGTGGTGACATGATGGCATTGTTTTTAGAAGATATTTTATTTGTTTTTCCCAAAGATGAAGACTATTTAGTCCTAAAATTGTGTGTAAAAATAATGACAAAAGATCTCGCTAGATTTCATTTCGTTTAATAAAAATTTTATATACTTAAGTTAAAGTCAATTGAAACTAATAATAAATGTTATTGATTGATAAATGTTGTTGAATATTGCATAAAAACCGTAGTTTTATTGTTAAAACACACATATTTTTAAACATTTCCATATATCTCGACAACCCGAGAATTCTCGAGAAATAGTGGTCGAGAATTCTCGTGCTCCGAGAAATAAAAAAGCTCCAGAATTAAGAAACCCTACTCGACATGTTGTACTGAATATATAAATATCCAAATGATAGTTATATAGTATACGTATATTAATAAGATATTTTAATGGAAGATGGTTTGATCCACACAATCAGCAAAACCGAGTTTCTATACCAATTACCTAGCTGGTATTTTCTATACCGATTTCTACGATTCTTTTTTTTTATTGAATAGGTAATAATGTTAATATTTTAAAATTAGGGATGAGTGAGAGTATTATAAATGTAAAAGTAAACAAAAATATAATCAGAATGCTCTGAACTGCTAAGCTATCAGGAGTTACACGTGTTATTGTGAGTCAACCATAAAATATAGACATATGCTGTTGCGGGATGTTTATTAGACAATTTTATGTAGAATATTTCCGTCATACATGATTTTATGTGACTTTAACCATTAAGGCTACACACGCGACGGAAGTTAAAAAATGGAGTTACTTCTCCCGTTTTCCTAAAATTTCCCCTCACTACTCTGCTCCTATTGATTGTAGCGTAATGGAAAGTATTCTGTAACCTTCCCAAGTGTATGAAGAATAATTATACTAAGTTTCGTTAAAATCTGTCCAGTAGTTTTTGTTTCTATAAGGAACATACAGACAGACAAAAATTTTAATGATTGCATTTTTGCCATCTGTATCGATCCCTAATCACCCCCTGATAGTTATTTTGTAAATGTACAGAATTGACCCCTCTACAGATTTATTATAAGTATATAGAAGATAAATAAACATGACGATGATGATTATATTGGCGATCTTCAATTCGAAGACGAATAATTACACCATCGGAACAACACTATGTACTTTAATGTTGATATAAATATATCGCACTAATAATACAATAGTGTATCAACTCAAAACGTACTTGACATAATACTATAAACACACGCAAAATTTGATTCCTCACGCGTGATCAAGACCGTCGTTCGATTAGTGCAAAACAGAATAAGGATAAATTAAAAAAGTTATGTGACAGTTATTCAATTTGCAACTATTACATGAAGTGAGTAATAAGTTTTTTGTTGATTCTTTTTTTTTTTTTTTATTGCTAAAGTTGACAAACAAGCAGGCTGCCCACCTGATGGTAAGTGGTAACAGTCGCCTATAGTACATGTGGCTCCCACGAGATTCGCAGCAAATCTGCAAACCTCATAATAACCACAGTGTACGTTGCCAACTTGTGACATAAGATGTAAAGTCACAGTACCCAGTAATTTCACTGCCTATCTTACCCTTCACGCCGGAACACAGCAAAGCGAACCCTGCTGTTTGGCGGCGGAAATAGGTAAGACGGAGGTACCCATACAGACGACCCTGGTACAGAGTCTACCTCCTAGTAAAAAAAAAAATGTTCTTCTGAAAAATGTTCGATTTTGAGTTGATACACTATTGTATTATTAGTGCGATATGTTTATTTTTAAATTTGATTTATATGGTAAACTTGCAATAAATATCTGTAATAAGAGTAATTTTCATGATTATATAAAATGACATAAGTTCCATTGCATTGCATTATTTAAGGTCCCGGAAATCACGCTGATTTTAGGTTTATCCATGTTACGCTTACATTGACTTTCTTTTAGCAAGTATGTACATAAAATTAAACTACCTATTCCGAACACTAAATATAAGTGTGATATGTATATAACGTGTTTATTTATACATTATATAGGTGCACCGCACATTATGAAACCTTCTCACCTGTGCTTCGTTATACTACCTTAAGATTGTTATTTTCTTTAACAGTAAAACTAGGTTTATATACACGACATCTTGACGTCACTACAGCTTTTTTAAATGGTTTTTTGAATGAATCTGTATATATGCAAAAACCTGCATTTTATAAAGATTGTAATGATGACAGAAAAGTATTAAAGCTTAAACGTGCCATCTATGGTCTTAAACAGTCATCACGTGCTTGGTACCAGAGAGTCAATGATTACTTAGTGTCTTTAGGATATTCAAAATCTAAGTATGAACCTTGTTTATTTACTAAATTTGTAGGAAATGTTAAAGTTATAATAGCGTTATTTGTAGATGATTTTTTTATTTTTCATAACTGTGAAAAGGTAACTAGCCAGTTAATACAAGACTTGAGTAGTCAATTTGAAATTAAAGACTTGGGTCAAATTAAGCAATGTTTAGGTTTACGAGTTAATATGTATAAAAATGTTATAACTGTGGATCAGGAAACATATGTAGAAAACTTGTTGAAACGATTTAACATGTCATATTGTAAAAGTGCAGAAACTCCTATGGAAGTTAATTTAAGGTTGGAAAAATCTGAGAAAAGTTTTTGTAATAACAAATTCCCATACAGACAGTTGATAGGTAACTTAATGTATTTAGCCGTATTAACTAGACCAGACATAGCTTACAGTGTATGTTATTTAAGTCAATTTAATAATTCATATGATGAAACTCACTGGAAACACTTAAAAAGAATTTTAAAGTATTTAAAAGGTACTAAAAATTATGGTCTTGTTTTTTCTAAAGATGAATCTTATATAGATGGATATGCTGATGCAGATTGGGCTTCAGATTTAAATGATAGGAAATCTTTTTCTGGTTTTTGTTTTAAGTTGTCTGGTACAGTTATTTCTTTTGAATGTAGGAAACAAAGAAATGTAGCCTTATGCCTTATCTTCAACAGAAGCCGAGTATATTTCTATATCAGAAGCCAGTAAAGAGGCTATCTATCTAAAGAATTTATTGTTTGAGATTTTAGGTCATTCCGAAACAATTACTTTGTACAATGATTGTCAAAGTGCACAAAAACTTATTTCAAATCAAGTATATCATAGAAGGTCTAAGCATATAGACGTAAGATATCATTTTGTAAGAGAGGACAGTTGCAAATAAGTTTGTTGCAATTAATTATTTAGAAACAAACGAAATGCCAGCAGATATTTTTACAAAAAGTTTAGGGTCTTTAAAGCATAAATATTTTACTAAAAAGCTTGGTATACTACCTATTTCAACGTATTCATGATTTTGTTAAGCGGAGGTGTTAATATTGTAACAAAACCTTATTTTAAGTATGTACCTATCAGCATCAACTGTCACATCTAATGTGCAATTTATTTGACAATAAAAGTTATGTCTATTGAAACGCCACTGCGTATCATTTACAATTATGACAATTAAGTCACGGAAATCATAATGATCTCAATCCTTTCCTTACTAATATTATAAATCGGAAAGTGAGTTTGTTTGTTTGTTCCGCTTTCACACCGTAACTACTGAACCGATTGCTTTGCAGATGCATTTGATTTGCACACGTAAAGATAAAAGTCCGGATTAAATAATAGGCTACTTTTTATCCTGGAAGAATCTACAGATCCCACGGGGTGCGCAATAAAGGCTTCGCTAAAAACTACTGCACAGATTTCCATGCGGTTTCCATTAATAGGTACAGTGATTCTTGAGCAAGGATTTGCGGTATTTTTCATCTCGGAAAAACGGATAGTCCCACGGAAAGCGCGATAAAACCTTCGCGCCATAAACCGACTTCCGCGCATATGTAGCCGTGGGCAAAAGCTATGACACTTAACCCTCTATAGACCCAATCCCGAAATCCACGCGGGCGAAGCCGCGGGCAGAAAGCTAGTATAGAAATAAATGTGAAGGCGGCATACCTGTTCCGCCAACAGATGTGCTGCAACGCGTTTATTGATATCTTCCTTCACACGTAATTTCCTTTCTCTCTCAGCTATACTGAAAAACGAAAAACAGAATAATAATTATCTTATTTATTTGTGAATGCGATTCACTTTTAATATTTACTAATATTATTATTGCGAAAGTGGTTACTTTGACGCAAAAATGAACAGAGTTCTGTCTGTCTGTCGCGCTTTCTCATCAAAACGACATAACCTATTTTAATGAAATTGAAGATTCCAAAAAAAAAAAACATGCTAGATTCGCGGTATTTTTTTTCTACGTAATCTTCACTTCTGATGGCAGCATTGGGTATTATCTCGACTTCCCACAACAAACTGTATATCCGACGCAAAGACATCGTGAGTCAACTAGCGTACACCTGCAGTAAGGATTGCAATCCGGAAAATCCCGTAAAAAGGATCCCGTAATCCGGCAGATCCGGCATCATTTAAATGTTTACCGGATCCGGTACCAATATACCGGATCCGAAGACCGTAGCCGGTGCCAACAGTTAGTAATCATGATGGTATCTGTTTGTAGTCTGTAGATGGTATGTATTTTTTTTCAATACGTCAACCAGTTCTCCTTATCAGAAATCATCTTTAGTGCTGGAACGCGTTCCGGTCCAAAAAGGAAGTACCGGAACGACGTTACGGAGCGTTCTGGCTCAACAACGCCACTGATCTTAACTCAGCATCGACAGCTATGATGCACCAAAACACTCCCCACGCCCTAAAAAAGAAAGGTTATCTAGTACCCCTTGGTGAGGAATAGTGTTGCCAACTGCACCGTAATTACGGTAAAAACACCGTAATCTGCCTCGACCTACCGTAGCAAACTCATTACGGTAACAAAAAATACTGTAATACCCATGGAAATTTGAAAAAATCTTACTTTTTAAAATTTTGTAGTTAATTTTGAAATAATTTCGAGAGATTAAATTGTTATCTTCATAATCGGCTCGGTTATTTTGCAATTTATTTAACTTAAGCCGGGTCACTTTTTGAACAAAACATTGTTCGAAAAACATAAAGTGAACAGTATTGTTGAGTTTTGAACACACGACTCTATTTTGACGCGGCCAGTCGTGTTAAACGGAATAAACTACTAACAAAAACCATCAGGGGAAACCTTTTATCGCAGCAGGCCATACAGCGACATGGAAAGAATTGTATTGATTTTAATCCCAGTAAAGAAATGATTGAGAAACTGTAATGTAATAATTCTCTTACTCACCAACTAAAGTTATAAATAAAACACAAATAATACAAAATAACAAAATTACTGATTTAATTATCAACTTTAACACTTTAAATGTATATTTATTTTTTTTTATAACAACTAAATTAAAAATTAAAATAACCAATTAAAATAAATAACTTTATTATATACTTAAAATAACAAATTTTGATGAGTAGAGGTTGGTTCTGGTGCTGTTTGACCAATCTCGGCAAGGATATTTAACAACAATAGTTGATCAGGGTATTGAAATAAACTATTTATTATGGTAATTCTAAAATCTAAGAAATAACATGTATTCTAATGCTAAATTCCCATCCCCCGGTGGTTAGTACTGAATACCTTCCTTGAGACGGGGTCCAGACACTCGATTTTAACTCTTCTTTTAAAATATTGCAGCTATTCTTCTTAACTTTTATATAGTTTTCTCCAAGGATATTGTATTTATTTTTCTTACATAAATTTGTAGGGCCGGGGCTTTCAGGTATAACTACCTCCCGGTACCTTTTTGCCCTGTTACATATCATAAAATGCTACATTATCATAGTCATGGACTCACTGTGGGTGGTCTATGCGGTTCAGAAGGAACCCATTACATTATTGTTCTTCATACAATTAAATCTGACAACTAGGTTACAAAGAAAAATATCAAACATGATCTATTGAACATTCATCAAATTATGGTACATTTACATTTTAAAAGAACAAGAATTTACATTATTTATATTATTATGATTAAATACAAACACCAATTACCTCAAATACATGAGATTAGCAACTGAACAACTAATTTCAGCATGATTTGGTATGGGTGGTTAAGCCTACCCGCTCAAAACAAATATCAATAATTATTTGTGAAAATCATTACTATTGGGAACAAATTGAAATTAAAGAGATTAAAGAATTAAAGAGATAAATGCAACTATTACTGACCTTTTTATCGGGCTTTCAATATGTAAATATTTTAGTTTATTATTTTTTCTAAGTGCCGGTGGCAACTAGGTTAAATTATGTTGGTTCCAAGAGATATGGATAATTTTATGGGAAATAAAATACTCCTGAAATTTGTGATCCTGACACCACTTTCAGTAACTTATATACGTAGTTATATATCGAAATATGCGTGAGATTTTTACAATAGATCGATTCCCAATTCCCAGATTTCAGATCTCCAAGTCACAGATTAGTATACCATTACAGATTGCTTACCACCGATGAGGCAAAGACTATATAGACGATGTATAGTATGTGATGTTTGTTATTAAATGGAACTAGGATGGTGTGGAAACTATGTCGATCCGCCACAAATAAAGGGAAGGAAGAATTGATCTTCCTAAATTTAAGTTTAATTCTAAATGATCTTTTTGTAACCGGCAGTGCAAATAGTTTGTTGTTAATTAGTATCCGGTATATAATCTGTGGGCAGTTAATAATCTACGACACTGTTTTTAATCTATGAATTCCGGAGTGATGTTTCAGTATTATTGATAAAGAACCTATCTTTGTAGACGACGCTTGGCTAGATTTGGTTGCCTAATTTGCCCATAGATAATGGTGTTAGGATCATGATAAGCGGCCCACACTATAGAACTGTCAATGTCAAAGTAACAATTCGACGTAAACATAACCAATGCAAGATACAATTGTAAAAGTGATTTTAATCAATATGAATAAAAAAAAGTGTCTTTAATAGTACTTATAATCAGTGAAAAAAAAGTGTTACAAAACATAATAACGATATGTATAAAAATATTGAAACAGTAATATTATCAGATTCTGAATAAAAATAAGAGTTTTATTTCAATTCCAATCATAAACGTGCTACTTAATGGGCAAGGTAATTCTACCGTATTTAAAATCTAGATTACAACATAATTTTGGATTTTCTACCGTATTTTTCGAAGAGTGCTACCATCCCATAAATTTTGGAGTTGGCAACACTGGTGGGAACGTATTTGAGCTGTGATGAATATGATGCCACTTACACGATATCATTAAAGGTGTTCGCGGAGCTGCGCTGTTTCTCTAAGGCCTGTTCCTCCAATATGATGGCTTGCTTCTGCTTCTGCCGCGACGCTTCTCTTGCTTGTTGGAATGTTACCATCTCGTGGCGTAACTTGGCCATTTGCTCCCGTTTCTGTTGTATCGCCCTGAAAAATGTAAAGTTTTTGCCACATCGAATATCTAGTTCATAGGTTAGTGAATTATTTTTAGATGCAATTAATTATTTTATCTACTATCAATTAGCTTATTGCCAACATTAAAACACTCAATGATATTTGTACACGACGGCACACTTCGCTTGCTGGGATTGGTGAAGGATTCCGAACGGTGCGGCCCGGGGATTGTTCCAGGAAGAAATCAAAACGCCAGTTTTCTTGTGTTCAGTCGGCCAGCAGGGTCTTCAGGAGCTTTCCTTGGTTGTGATCGGGCAGTCGTCCGCTTCATGCCATTTTTGAGACCCCCCTAGCGAGGATATACCGTACAGAAAGCACCTGCCGAACCCTTTTTGCCCTTTATTTATCCCTTTGTTTATACAGTAAATGCTTATTTGCTATATGTTCTCTTATTTCCATCCCTTTCATATATAGCTAATCTGTAGGAACTCATTATTCCGTTTACTATGTCACTATATCTATTATAGCTCTCGAGATATACTCGATAATACGTCTTCCAGGGTGAATTTCTATCCCTGTTTACGGCTCAATTTAGCACCCACAAATTACCTACAGGACTTAAGTCCTCACTCTCTAGTGCATATGTTGAGTATATCAAGTACTATATCTCAACCGGTGGCCACTGAGAATGCTCGGTATATACAGGCACTTTTATATGTGTGCGATAGGACATTTATCCGACATTTCACATTTCCGGAAACGTCCAGCTTTGGGCGTCCGAAAGAATAATGAATAATGACATAAACTTATATTTGAGCACGTGACAAAAATAGGTCCTTTCATTTTCTTTTAAATCCACATCACGTGTGTCGCGTGCAGGAGGCACTTCAAAGTGTGACTACGTGAACCGAAAAGTAGAAGGAATTGAAGTCGGTACTGTGGAGAAGGATACCGAGGAAAGAGGGAATGACTTAAATGATTTTGGATACAAGTAAAGAAAGCATTCACAAATATATATATTTTTTGACGAACATATTCTGATATACATGTATATTTCTGGAAGGCACTGATAATGGACCCAGCGCGGTTCCAGGCTGTTAGAGCCCGACTAAGAGAGACGCAAATTGAGCGTCATTTTTTCAGTTTCAATCTTACCACACAAAGATAGTGAGATATCTTGGAATGCACCTGGATCGCCACTTGACGTGGAACCAACACATCAAGAGTAAAAGAGAGGAACTCAACATACGACACGGAAACCTCCACTGGATTCTCGGTCGAAACAGCAGGCTATCGCTAGACAACAAGCTCCTGACATACAAGTCAATAGTAAAACCAACTTGGACTTATGGCATCCAACTTTGGGGAAGTGCATGCAACTCCAACATCTCAATATTGCAAAGAATGCAGAACGCAATACTACGAATAATAGCGCAAGTTCTGTGGTTTATAAGAAACTCAGAAATGCACGCACAACTGAAAATGTCCACTGTAAAAGAGAAAATCCAGGCCTTAACAGAAAAATACCTGAAACGGCTTAAAAATCACCCGAATGTTCTTGCTGTGAATTTAGTTACTCGCAAATATCAAAAGCGCCTCAACATACATACATATTATAGTAAATGTCATGGCTTAAATAGGAGTAGCTGTCTTCACTGGAGGAGGCAATTCACCAGACAAAATCTCACAATGTATCTGCTTATGGTGGATAACTGATTGCAGATTAGCACAGCTAAAAAAAACTAAGAAAATTGAGCGTCGAGAGAGAGTGTCGTGGGTTGACAACATAATAGACAAATTTTTTCAAGGTCTCCCTGTCCGATCGAAGAATTGGATGCCATGGAAATCGTTTCGTACTTTTTCAAGCCGTAGATAAAGCGAATACCAACATAATCTCAGACCAGGGAATTCGACAGGATTTTCGTCTTGTCCATGTTCATTTAAAGTCCACTTGTTGGAAATCTCAAGGTCTTCGTGCATTGTGTCCAAGTCTCCCACGGTCCCAGCCACAACCAGACGATAACATCAGCAAAACACATACGTCATCTTGTAAGTGTTGATGTTGATGCACAGTCCTCTCCAGTCAACCACAAGCGTGGCATCACAGATTAAGCCACCTTCAGTCCTCAGCTTCTTCAGCACTCTGAACATGCGACAGATCTCTTGTGAACTCGTTACACCATTTATTCCGTTCTATTTAGTAATGGTCGTTATTTCAATAACAGATAATATAATGAATTATTTTCCCGTAATGAATAACACGTTATTTAACTACGGCTTATACTGTTATCCTGCTGTTGTTGTTGACAAAATTATCGCCTCCGCATTGCTGTTGTTGCCACTTGCGTGTGTGCGGCACGGAGCGAGCGAGCACGACTGTGCTACAAGCTACAAGTGTGAGTGAGAGAAAGCTAACCGTTGTGTAGGCGTAAGCGCTCGCTCTGTTGCCTGACTGCTTATTCTTGTAACATTAACCTTTCTCACAAGGAAATAAAGTTCCTATTTGTTTATTTCTTTTAGTAATTTGACTAATCCCAAATTCACAATTTTGTACCTTCGCGCGTATGACAATTAGACTCATTATTATTTCCAGTGTGATTTGAAATAACAATTAGGTAAGCTGTTGCTGGCTTGCTGGTGCCTAAGCTGTTGTCATTTTTTTAGTCACGCATTATTTGCTGATGTGCGATCGCGCGTATGTGAATTAAATTATTCGTTGCAGTAAGTAAATTATGTAAACATTGAATGTAAATAATGTAAATATTGAATGTAAATAACAAATTATGTACAGATCAATGATCTTTTAAATACGCCAGAAAATTTTATTAATTAGGTAATGAGTTTTAAATTATTTAAATTACTGCCTAATATTCTGACAGTCCTAAGTCATATCATTGTCAAGAATAACTAAGCTAGCTATAATAACAATAGCTATCGTACTTGTTACGAGTGCATTGGCACCCTACCCCATATATCTATATACATATAATAAGACAGTAAAAATATTTTGTCTGTACATTTAGTATTTTTGACTGAAATGGATAGAGGGGCACTTAAATAGATTATTAGAAAGCAAAAAAAATTTTTTGGAATTTTTTGTCTGTCTGTCTGTATGTATGTTCACGTTTATCTCCGAAAGTAGTGAACCGATTTGCTTGAAACTTTCACTATTTGCTTTGTTTTAACTCAGAATAATATCTAAACTTTGTTTCATCAAAATCGGTTCATTAAAAAAAAAGTTATCGTCATTTTAATGAACTCAAATAAATAAAACTGGAGTGTCATCTGTGAAAATTGAAGACGGTGAAATTTTAATCAAAAGTACTGTGAAAATAGTATTTGTGGAAAAGCTCATTGTTTTGTGCCATACTATACATACATACATACTAATATTATAAATGCGAAAGTAACTCTGTCTGTCTGTCTGTCTGTTCCGCTTTCACACACCAAAACTACTGAACCGATTTAAATGAAATTTGGTACACAGATAGTCTGGAGCCTGAGAAAGGACATAGGCTACTTTTTCATGCAAAAAAGGTTGTAAAGGGTTGTAAAAGGTTGAAAGGAGGGATTATTGGTTGTATGGAAATATTGTTAAAACTACTGAACCGATTTAAATGAAATTTGGTACACAGATAGTCTGGAGCCTGAGAAAGGACATAGGCTACTTTTTCATGCAAAAAAGGTTGTAAAGGGTTGTAAAAGGTTGAAAGGAGGGATTATGGTTGTATGGAAATATTGTTTAAAACTACTGAACCGATTTAAATGAAATTTGGTACACAGATAGTCTAGAGGCTGAGAAAGGACAGAGGCTACCTTTTAAAGCAGAAAAGGGTTGTAAAAGGTTGAAAGGAGGGGGTGAAAGGTTGTATGGCAGTATTGTTAAAACATATCCTTCCTGTGGGAAATTCGAATATAACGCGGGCGAAGCCGCGGGCGGAAAGCTAGTATGTTATATATATAATCAAACACAATTAGTCAGAGACCCCCCAAGAAGTCCCGATGTCGTAACACTGCATGTAAATGTCACAATGAGGACCAGCACAGGTGTCTTTGAGCTCCAATCGCGGTGGCGAACAGACAGATCAATCGTTGATCACTAGTAATAAGCCTAGTTATAGTTATATATTGTAATTAATTAAAATAAAACTAATAATTAATAACTTGTAGTTTTAAAAAACGCCAAAATCGTAATTTACTCAACAACATTTGTCAAAACAGCAATATAACAGGATAACAGACAATAATTTACAATAACAGTTATAGGAAAATAACATAACAGTGTTATTCATTATTACAAAACAGTCGTTATTGCCATCACTGGTTCTATTTCTTTAAGGCAGTTGACGAATATCACGAATCAAAAACGTTGAAATCTGATTGTTGAATCGACGAGCGTCTTCGAGCGTGAGCGAGTATTTGATCACAACAGCTGCAGATATCAGTATTAAATTGCCCCATTTCTCTCATTCTCTTTGGATTTAAGATAGCCTCACAATACTCCAGCGTATCATATCCACAGGGTTTCTTCTAGCTGTAACAGCTTTTCGGACCGCAGTGTTCGCAGGTTAAAGGTTGCCGAAACAAAGGCGGCAAGTGTCTGCCGCCCGGTATTCATATCCCGCCTTGTAACACTTTTTTTTTCACTGATCGGGAGTACCGTTACACACATTTTTTTTCTTTTTTTGTCATATTAATGAAGGTCACAATTTAACATTTATTGGTCACATGCGTGATGTTTAGGTCAACCGTCACTTTGACACTGACAGTTGCAATGAGGCTATAATGGTTCCTCTTGATCGTGGCGCATAGACAAACAGAGTTAAGTTGGGTGACCGGGTATAGCCGGGTGTAGTCTACAAAGATAGTTTCTTTATCAGTAATCTCCGACATCAGTCGAACAAATGTTCATCGCCATCGGCTCGGTCTGCAGTCTAGTGTGGGAAATTATAATATGGGCTATCTGCCACCGGCAATTGATGGAAAACACCAAAGCCTTATCTGATAATTAGGATAATGCACTGTTAACAATTACATGATAGTACATGTCTTTAATTTAACAACAAATGTAATGTAATATTAATAAATACGAATTATAATTACTTGTTTAATTGTTTAGCAATGTTTGCAACACCATCAAACCTTTTATCCTCATCAGATAACACCCTTAATACGTCGTCTAGCATCTTCTTCTCAACCAGTGTGTCCTCGTGCCGACACCGTTTCTGCTGCTCCTTCACCACGAGCTGCTGCTGAAGGTCTTGGCAGTACTGACTGGTGCGGCTTTTTTTCAATGTCTCTTCTTTGAGCCGAGCCTCTTGGGTGTTGTAAAGTGCATTGCGAAGTACTTCGTTTGCTCGTTCCTCTTCAGTCTGCGTTTGGGTTAGAAGAAATCATTTTTCAAATTGCTTTTCTAGCATCAATTATTAAAAGCAAAAAAGTTATATTGTACCATTTTAACGATTTTCTTCATTTAACAAATATTACATTGCAAAATTCAAAATCGTTTATTCAGTCTAGGCTGTTACAACCACTTGTGAAAGTCGAAAAGCTACGCTTTCGGTTCGCAAATCTACGGCTGGAGACCTGACCTGACCTATGTATTGAGAAGAACCGACAAGAAACTCAGCAAGGGCTGTTTATTTCTCCCTGTATTAAATAGATACAGAGTCGTCAATTTGGAAAATGACTTCAATATGGATAATTCATGAAGTCACTTTCCATTGGTTTAACAACATATATTGTCGATTTATACAGTAGTTGAGATAGACCTCAGGGGTATAATTTCTTTAAGCTAATTAATTAAGTTAGTTTCTTTAAGCTAATAACTTTTAACAGCGTTTAATTGTTAATTTCGGATACATTAGTTTCTGTGAATTTTGTACTTGAACACGTATTAAAAGTAACCATGGTGGAATCATTTCTGATTGAGGTAGGTTAGGTGAGTGCTGATACACATACAACCATAGATATATTATATACTAACGCATAGATTGGCAATAGGATCGGCAAGGCGAGACCAAAAACTAAATGCTAGTGTACATGTAACGTACTTGTGTGCAAGACAAATAGTGATGCACTTCCATCAAAACATGACTATCGATAAATCATCTTGTGTAGTGTCGATAATAATTGTATGCAAAAAAATAAAAATTATTATTTACTATTATTTGCCACCGAACAGAACTAATTTGTTATAAAAGTGTCGCAAACTATTTTTTTATGTATTTTCCATCTTAGCTTGATTGACTTTATTCTAATTATGAAATAAATTTCTATTATTGCTTTTATGAGCAAATATTTATGGTTAAATAGTACTGGCGACTCATACATATGACTGTCTAGTCCTTTAAAACAGTTTTTATATGACACAAGGCAATCGTTTACGAACTTTTTAAATTTAAATTCGTTAATATATTTTCCCTTAACATATTTACGGAAAACGCGTTCAGTCGTGAGGCCGCCTATGTCCTTCATATATATATAAGTGAACCTACTTTAATGTCACCATATAGTACCGTTACACATTTCTCACATTTAATTTTTTTCACGATTTTCTGTACCACAAATATTTTCGACAATGGATTTTATAACACTGTCCGAGTATTCCGGTAGCCACGGCATAGAAGAACTCAAAATCATCATCGATTAATCTCTATTCTAGTAATCATTATAAGCCACTTTTGTCTAACATCATTATTTTGAGGAAATCTGGAAATGTAATAATGATATTCGTAAAAATTTTATTTCATTACAGAACCCCAAACGCAAAAAATTGATATTTAATAAAGATTTTAGTAATGCCAATAATTAGGCAGAATTTACAGCATACCTTAATTAGTCGAGTTACATATCGATATGTAGTTGATACGTATCGACATTAAGTCAAACACTATACTTTGAATTGATGTCAGAAAATTCGCCAAATTCACGTATTTATAGCATTATTTGCAGTGTGCATTTATTGTTTATTTTTTATGATTTGAATAGCTGAAATCAATGGCGCTACCAGTTACGATAAATGTAGCCTGTTTGACTTTATTTACTTTTTTAATTTGTCAATAAAAACCGAATCTCTATTAGTAGATTATCTGAAGGCAGACACAAAGCCTTGGTAACAAGGAAAACAGTCGAGTTACTAGGGCTCAACAAAAACGGTTCAAAAGCGGTAACGAGGCAGAATAAGCGGTACCAGAGTAACAGATTAACTACGAAGGACAAACCGACTCTCATCTTTAAGAAAATACCAAATAAATTCAATTCTTATGCATTACGGACACTGATATGATTAAAGACGACATTGTGAGCTATCCGTTTGTGCATAATATTTTTGTCCGAGTTACAAAAACACTAAATTTAGAGAAATAAATCATTCAATCGAAGTTACATGTGAAATGAATAATTCTGTAAATTTCTTAGGTGAATTACAACCAGGCACTGCACACGAAACCATAGTTGTTTACGTCTGTATATCACCAAATTTACACTTAAAATGCGTTATTAAATGAAAATATACGAGATTTGTTTTGTTCATAATTTGACGTAGGCCTATATTCGTGATATCGTGTACGCGAATGGTCTCGTCTTGCCATCTCGCTCTAACGTATGGGTATCCTATGTTATTGCTCTCTCGCATTGCCGATCTATGCGTTAGTATATAATATATCTATGCATACAACTGACCCATAAGTCACAGGCACTAATTCTAACTCCACTCAGTGCACAATAATACCACAATTACAGAAGTATGTAAGCTAAATGAAAATATAGTCAAAGAAATAGTGAAACCACAACCAACCTTTTCTTGTAATCTTCTATATTCGTTATTCAATATCTGTTGCCTTAAATCCCTGCATATATATCCAGCCTGGAGTTTTTTCGTGAGTTCCCGAAGGCTGGGATCCCGTTCCCGCAGATAGTGCCGCCGCAGCAGTTCGCATGCCTGCTCGCGTTGCACTTTGGCTATTTCGATTCCCAGAGCTATCTCTTTCTTTGCTCGAGCATCTACAATTGCAGCGTGATCAGTTCGCTGTAAATAGAGATCTTTCTGTAGCTTTGACAAAATCTATTTTATTTCAAGAAATTAATGGGATACACACTATACCTGCTAACATAATTGCGAATAGTATTGCAAAACAACAAAGATGAAAAGGAGCTGGATTACAGAAACCGAAACTGTTTATAACAAATATGACCCTCCATTGTGGGCTTCTCTTTATTACTTAGAACTAGAAACATCAATAACTTCATATTCTAACTACCTTCTTATTTGTGCAAGGTTCATGAGTTGAACAGCTTTGAGACAAACCAAATTCATTTGTATTATTTTTTATATTTTCATGAATTGTCATTTAATATTTGGATTTTGTAATGTCTTTGAAATAAAACTGTTACACATTATTATCAAATGAAATGAAACAGCTAAACACTTCCACACAATAATAAGGGATTATTATTGTGTAGAAGTGTTTAGCCAAGTGAACTTTTACATTTGGGTGTAGTTTGATTTCCTATCTATAAGTAAACTAGCGACACGAAGGTATTCTTATTCTGTACATATAGTAGTCACGAATTTTAATGAGAGTGTTACTGCTATAATAGTTTCCGAGAGTGACAGCATGTCTAATTTGTGGATGTTGATATAGCATTTCTGACTCTTTGAATATGGTAATGGAGTTGTGTATAGTTGTAATTTCATTAGTTTGTTTATAAGAGGTGTTCGATGTTCTAAGGGTAGGACTCTATCCAACCTTTAACTCTCTCTTCTTTGCTATTTGACTAGTTTGTTAATTATTGTTCCTGGATTTTTAAGGAACTCCTTTTAGTGCATTGAAGTACCTATTATATTTAATAATATTTAATTGATAAACAATTTTATTAGATTTCTTGATAAACTTTGCAAACTTTATATTTGGCAAGATGTGCTCCTAGACACGAGGCACATTTTGCACCTCAAAAGCAACTCATACTTGATGATTTTAGATAGGCAAATCTTTCAGTTTAATTTTCATCACAGGATCTTATTGTAAGTATGTTTACACATCAACAATTTTAACATTTATTAAATATAAATACCCCTTTTGTTTCCTTTTTTCCTTCCAATATTTTTAAGTAATAAATCTGGTCAAATCTTTCTCCTTCTTTATTTAAGTTGGATTTAAACCTAGAGTCCTTTGTTATTAGGTAAAATTGGTTCATGGGCATAGAATCAAAAGGGCATAGAATTTGTTTCATAATATCTCATGGTATCTTAGAACAAAAAAATATTTACTAACAACAATGAATAACAAAATTTTATCCTTTGAAGGTAATGTACTTTGTGTAACTGACTCAGCTAGCTAGGGCATGAGAAAGGTTGGGAAATTTTGAAGCAGAAATAGCTGCATGGGGTAATGTGCCTTTGGCCATTCTCACAGCAAAATTAATCTATAAAAAAAATAATCATAAAATTCATTGTCAATACATCATCAAAACAAGAAAACAGTTTATTTCTATTAAGTAAATACTGATTTCTATTTAAATACATTATCAATAAATGTTATGCATGCTAAAGGATGAATCTAAAAACTACATTACAGCTTGGCTTATGGTTAGACCCAGTACTGCACAGATATGTACTAATAAACTATAAAACATATAAAGGAGACCTCTCTCAGACATCCTTACTCCGATACACAGTCATACTTCACTAATCCAAAAGCTTAATAACAAGGTAAGTGCTAATAATAATAATAAGTAAGCATCCCAGAAGCAAACATCAGCATAATCAATTTGGCCATTCCAGCACAATATTGATCCCAAAGAGTAAGAAAACTGAAGTTTTGAACGCACTTGTGATAAGCGGGATATGGATAAGAAAACTGTAGCTATCTGAAAGAATTTACATACTTACTGTATATTGCTGATGCCATCAATATACACCGGCCAAGATAAGTAGCAAATTTACCTAAAGGTAAATTCTGCTTTCTCTTGAAATTTAATGACAAGTTCATATACCTCTTGAAATTCTTTCTCCATTTCCGCCTCCTTCTGTATAAGCGCCAAGCATCTCCCCATGCGGCCGTCTTCCATCCGACTGTCCAGCCATTTCACGTCCAGTGCTCTTTGGTAAGACTCTAATTCCTTGCGACGGGCATTGACAATGGCATTCCTCTGAAGCTCCGTTTTGGGCTCCTACAATTTATTATTATAAAATAATGAATACCTCGCAAACATTTTGAGACAGTATCAAGCGATTACGTGTATATATAGTAATTGCTAACCATTTAAAAATTATAATTATATGTAAATTGATAATTAAAATGTTAATTAATATGTGTAATATAATAAAGGTAATTTATTATTCAATTTATTTAAAAAATAAATATGTGTACAGAAAAGAACAGATTATTTTCAAAACTCATAAACAAAACAATTTTTTTTTTTTTGGTAAATTCTCCCCTTTTAGGGTAAGGCAAAGGGTACTAAGCCCATGCAGCCATCGTCTTCTCTGTGATATATTACTGATGATATATCTCAATGTTTTGTTGCTCAAATATTATAACTTGATTACTTGATCTCTTCTCTTGATCTGTCTTCTTATTGGGTTGTTTATTTTATTGCTCAAATTGCTCAATATATAAACTCATTTGTTCAAATGTCACCAACGGTAGAAATGATAAAATTATAAATTGGTCTAAAGCAGTCTGTTTTTCTCAATAAAATTTGAATGGAGCGCGGGATTGCATCAGGATTTTTATAAATTTCTAACAGAGAGTCTATAAATATTATTCTTTGAATATTAAAATGTGGGCAATCAAAAAATAAGTGGTGTAGTGTTTGGTTATGATTATCGTTACAGAAATTGCAAACTGGAGAAGAAACTATGTTAATTTTATTTAGATGAGTGTTAAAGCGACAGTGACCAAATCTAAGCCGGCAGATGATAGAATAATACTTTCTTCCAAAGTATGAAGAACTCTTAGCAAACCATGGCTTGGAAATTTTGTTATTTATATCAGAGTACCATTTTCCTTTAGTTTGAGTTATTTCTTGCCATAGCTGTTGAAGTTCTTTAACTAAACAGATTTTTACTGGTATAAGAATATCTGAATCGGGGAGAGGAATGTTTTTGGGTGGAGGTTGTATTGAATTGTTGACAATGGTACTTGCTAAATAATCTGCCTCTTCGTTGCCTTTAACGCCAATATGAGATGGCGTCCAAACAAAAATTATATCATAGTGTTTTGATTTTAGTAAGTAGTATTTTTCACGAATACTATATAAAATATAATTAGTGGAGGTTGAAAATTTTGGGTTGTCTAATGCTTTGAGTGCACTCATACTGTCTGATATGATAAGCCATTTATAATGATTATTTTGTTTTTGAATAAAATCTAAGCTCATTGATAAAGCATAACACTCTGCAGTAAAAATACTGGCATTGTTGGGGAGCCTAACTCCAATACCTGTTTTAGACATATTATCATAGAGAGATGATGATACAGAGTTGGAGTTTTTAGCTCCATCCGTATAGACTTGGTTATATTCTCTCCACTTACTTATTAAGTTATAAACATCTTCCTTATATTTCAGAGAAGAATCTATACAAACTTGCATATCACAAAATTTGGAATGATATTCATGTTGATAACAAGGCCAGTTAACTGAAGAAAACATGTTATTTTGGGACTGTAAATCTATGTTTGCAGATAGATATTTAAGTAAGTAGAAGGTTTGTGATCTATTTGCCAATGTAGATTGATGCTTTAATTTCTTTAGAAGGAGGTTGCTTTGATTGGATGACATTTTAAGAATAAATCTGTATGCTAAATATTTAAAACGAAGTGACAAAGGAGGAATATTGCATTCAATTTGTAATGAAATAATTGGTGTAGAACACATTGCTCCTGTGATAATTCGTAAGCATTTATTTTGTATTTTATCTAGTTTATCGACTAGGTACTGCGAGTGTGCAAAACAATGAAATCCATATTCAAAATGACTTCTCACAAGAGACTTATAAAGTGTCAACAGAATTTTGGGATCAGCACCCCAGTATACTCCTGTTAAGGCCTTAAGTATATTAACAGCTTTTAATGCACGGTTTATTAAACAATCAACATAATTATTGAATTTGTAATTGTTTTGAAACAATACACCTAAAAATCGAACACTATTTACAACTGATAAAAGATTCCTGTTATAGATTACACGAATATTTGACATATGAACAGATTTTTTTGAAAAAATTACAACTTTACTTTTTTCTGAATTTATATCTAAATCGAGACTTTCAAAATACTCATTTAATGACTGTAAGCTTGAGTTTATTTTTGTAACCAGAGTTGATACATTTTTTCCAGAACAATATATAACCAGATCATCTGCAAATTGGAGATTTTGTACATGAGTGCCAAGTATTAAATTCATCTTATAGATATATAGAATGTAAAGCAGAGGACTCAAAATTCCGCCTTGTGAAACACCCTTATAAGAGTATCTTGGACCATAAAGCTGATTGTTATGTTTCACAAACAGTTTCCTGCTATGAAGAAAACTATAGATCCAATTTACTAATTTTCCTGGAATCTGTAAGCTTAGTAGAATAGAAGAAAGGGTATTCAAATTAACATTATTAAAGGCACCAACAACATCAAAGAAAACTGATACCATGTACTGTTTTTCTGATAAAGTATTGTGTATATCTAGACAAAAATGACTCAGACTTTCTCTAGCAGAACGACCTCGCCGAAAACCGAACTGATTGGATGGTAAGATATTATTATGTTCTATATAAAACTCTAATCTTTGTTTGATCAATTGTTCGAGAATTTTACCAATACATGAAGACAGTGTAATTGGTCTGTAAGAATCCACAATATTAGCATCTTTGCCTGGCTTGAGGATGGGGATAATGCAATCAGTTTTCCACTGTTCAGGGATTAAAAACTCTGACCAAAGTCGATTAACTAATTCTAGGAACTTTGATAAGCTAGTGTTGTTCAGTAGTTTTATCATTTTGTATGAAATCCAATCCAGACCAGTAGCTGTATCTTTTCTAGATTTTAAGGCTGCTTTGAGTTCAACTATTGTGTAATTATTAATTAAATAAGAATGCTGGGAAGAGACAGTATTTGACTGTGATATTTGTTTGTTACTTACTGTATCTGGTGTATATTTACATAAAAATTTACTAACTAATTCATCATTGATAGACTGAGATAATGAGTATTTTGAATGGAATTTTCGCATGTTCGTCCAGATATAACTCATAGGTGTTAATCTTGATATAGAAGAAGAAAATTTTTCCCATGAGAGTCTTTGTTCATATTTTAATGTTTTTTTTTTAAGGCCTGACTGCGCTTGAAGTTAATAAAGTTTTCTGTAGTAGGGTTTGATTTGAATACAATATATGATTGTTTACATGTGTCTACTGCTTTTGCACATTTATCATTCCACCATGCTAAAGGCTTTCTTTTTCTTAAATTAGAAACATTTTTATTTATTGTAACATGCTTGTGACAAAAACAATCAATGTTGTTGTCACAATCATGTTGAACAGTGGGTAATTTTGCTTTATATGTAATTGATTTATTTACAGCTTCTAAAATAATACTACAAAAGTTGTTGTAACTTGATATTGGATCTAAACAATTAATTACAAAACCTGATAACATTTCATCTGCATTCTTTTGGTAAAATTTCCAATCAACTAATTTCAGGTTGGCGTGAGGACTGATGTTGGAGTATTCAAAAGAAGAGTATACAATAGAATCGAAGTTATATTTTGTCAGAGTGGGAAGGTGATAACTGCCTAAAGGTGAAGAAAAAACCTGCCAATCACAATTGAGAGCAATGGATGCCGATACCATTGTTAAATCTAGTGCATTAGGTCTCCAGATATCCGAACCTACTGTCGTAGGTTGAGTGTTATTTAGAAGAATCATATTATTATCATCTATTATATCTAGAATATCTTTTCCACGACCATCTGTACAATGACAGCCCCAGGAAGAATGTAATGCATTGAAATCTCCAGCTAATATCAATGGTGTTGGGATTGACTGCAGCAGATTATTTAGTTTATTTTTTTCAAACCTAGGTGTACAATTCTTAGGACTATAAAAACTGACTATTGAAATCATTTTGTTGTAGATTTTTAGTTGGATAGCAATATTTTGTATGGAATCATCAAAGAATGTATCTAATTTTTTGTAACTTAAACTATGATGAATTATAATAGCAACTCCATTGTGGTCATTTCCACAGTCATTTCTTAAAACATGATACCCTTTTATTGTAAATTTGTGATGAGGTCTTAACCAAGTTTCGGAAATTAATGCTATGTGGATACAATTATCATAAAGAAACTTTTTGAATTCTTGTTGATTGCTTAACAAACTTTGTGCATTCCACTGTAATATATTTAGGTAGTGAGTGAATTTGAAGGATTTTTATTTTTATGCTGTACAGTTTCTTTTAAATAATTAGTTATATTTTGTGTATTAATTTTTATATTTTCAGTTTTATTTAATGTTATTATTTTAGTTAAGGTTTCTGTTAGTACGCTAAGTGCTTGCTCATTAGATAGAATCATATTTATTAATTTCTGACTATCCTCAACTTTATTTAATCTCGGAAATTGTTCATTATTATTGAATAAATTTGAGAATGCAGTTTGGCTATATTTATTTTTGTTTTCCTGTATTTTTTTCCTTTTAATAGGGCATTGTGCTGAAATTGATATATGATTTCCTGAGCAGTGAACACAGATAGCTTTATCAGTTGATGTGGTACAGTCTTTGTAGCAATGATCTAGTGAGCAGATGGAACACCTCTGATTGTTATGGCAGTATTTAGCAAGATGCCCAAATCTTAGACATTTAAAACATTGCTTAATAGGTGGGATATATGGTCGAACCGGGATTCGCCACATTTTTATAAAGACATGGTCTGGCAATGATGTGGATGTTGCAAAAGTAATTGCAACAGACTGAGTCGGAATCAATTGGAATTTGTTGTCAATTTTGGATTTGCGCATTATACGTCTTACGCAGATAATTTTTTTAGAACTAGAAATAGCCTTAAATATTTTTTTATTTGACATATCAGTTGGGACGGAATTGATAACTCCAGTTAATTCAGTACTCGCTGCGGGGATGGTGGCTTTCAAGTTTTGCTCCTTAAGAAATGTGAAGTTGTCTAAAAACGCGTTTGCGAAATTCGGCCTATCGAACACTACACCAACTTTAAATTTATTAATTTTTTTTAAATATTTAGTACCCTTTATGAATCTAGTGAAACAACTACTGAGATACATGATATTTCTTGAGCTTAGTGGAGTTTCATTCGAGCTTTCAATGAAGACGATAAATTCTCTACCATTTGGACTGTCTTCCGGGTATCTTCTACTATAATCATTCACCATATATGTTTTATATTTGTCAGTCTCGTCGTCGACGTCTGGTGACATATATTCGGAATCACTGGTGTCTGATTCTACTAGCGTAGGTGTGCCAGTAGTGTCTGCTTTTTTCCTTTTCTTCGGCATTTTGAATCGAGTTAAAAGATAAGAAAAACTCACCAGAAGATTGTTGCAATGGAACAATTAACTGATTATATATACAAACTTACAATAAATTTTACAATATTATACTAATTTAATCCTATTTATCAGGAAAATTAAACAAATTCGACAAATAATGAAAAAGGCGCCTGATATGTTCAAGTGCTCCCGCGCTTTTTTCTAAACAAAACAAAATCTCCGGTCTTCGTGACATTGACAATATTTTTTTTTTTGTTGATTTAAGGCTAAGGTCATGGGACCATGCTGCCTTGCAAATAGTATTTAGTTTTCTGTTTCACACTATTCTATTTCTATTCTTATACTTCTATTTCTATACACAACTTCTTCTAGTTTCTTCTTCTTTTGCATGCAATTACTAAATACATTACTGAAACGCATACTGTTCCAAAACAAGTAAGAAAGTATATCGTTTCACGATTTCGGTACCGCTTGCATCTAAGATTATAATTGTTTGTACATAGAAATAAAATTAATACTTGTCCACTTTATTATCCGTTGGTTACGTAACCCACAAGAAGTTGAGTTTCTGATTTTTTTATAACTGTAGCAAGGCTTATTATTATTATCTTATTTTGAAAAACAAGATTTCCATGTTACGTTTCCATTGTGACTTGAGACTTCCATTGATTAAAAGAAATAGTTTAGTAAGTGTTTGGGCAAGAAACTGGAGAATTTTCTTGTTTTGTCAAGAAACTGGATATGGAATTTCTTCAATAAAATCCTTGTTTTAGGTTTTACATGAATAAACTTTAATTTTCGATAAAAAATACAGAGCGTGTGTGTCGCAAACAGATTGTGGGTTTTGAATAAAAATAAAATAAAAATCATCTTGTAACCACCGACAATAACAATCTCCTTCCAATAATGAGTAAGCCGCATAATCATAACTATAACCATTGCCGCAAATATTGGGGTAGGAGCTTGGGCGTGAACATCCTCCCCCCGTTGAAAACTGAAGTTCTTCAACATGTGTGTTCATCAGCATTTGGCAGGCGGCACAGCCGTACCAAGGGGCGTCGTATGGTGCCTTTAGTTGTGTAAAGATCCGCAACTCTGGGAGTGCCATCCGATCCTGGATACAATTGCTCAACCCTTCCCAAGCGCCAATTTAGAGGTGGGTTGTTTTCTTCTTGAATTAGTACCAGGTCTCCAACATTAAGTGTGACTTTTGATGTCTTCCATTTAGTTTTTTGTTGCAATTCAGATATGAATTCCGTTTGCCATCTTCGCCAGAAATGCTGGCGTATTTGTTCCAGTCGGCCATAACGATTTAGAGATGTTTGCTTCACATTTTCTAGAGCAGGTGACGGCAGAGCTGTTGAAGATCTCAAAAGCAGAAAGTGCCCGGGAGTTAAGGAGAGCAAATCTATAGGAGAAGAAGACATGGGACAAATGGGACGGCTATTCAAAATTGCCTCAACTTGCGCCAATAAAGTACTAAATTCTTCAAAAGAAAGATGCGTATTTCCCATTACCCTTTTTATGTGATATTTTGCCGATTTCACCCCAGCCTCCCACATTCCACCAAAATGCGGCGCATAAGCCGGGATAAAATGAAATTTAATTCCTTCCTGAGCTGCAGACTCAGATAGTGATTCATTATTTTGAATAAGAAAAGTAGATAGCTCTTTCGCAGCTGACACAAAATTTCTACCATTGTCGGAATATACCTCCGCCGGCTTGCCGCGACGCGCAACAAATCTACGAAATGTCATTATATAAGCATCTTTGGATAAATCTGACACTGCCTCGAGATGCACGCATTTAAAACGCAAACAAATAAAAATGCATAAATAGCATTTTACAAGTTTAGCACCGCGACCCTTCCTATTTAGAATTATAAAGGGACCAGCGTAGTCAACACCGACCGATGTAAATGGAAAATCAGTTGATAATCGACATGCAGGTAAGTTGCCCATTTTAGGTAAAAGCGTTTGACCGCGAACACGTGTGCAGGTAATACAATTTTTGACCACACTTCTAGCAAGTCTCCTTCCATTGATTGGCCATACGGTTTCTCGGAGCATTGCCAATAGTAGCTGGGGACCAGCGTGGAGATTCTTGATGTGTTCACGTTCAAATAATAATTTAGTCATATAATGTGAAGAATCAAGCAATATAGGATGCCTTTTTTCATAAGAATAATTTGATAAATGAATTCGGCCACCTACTCTAATTACAGAATGTTTGTCCAAAAATGGTGATAAAGATAATATTTTAGATTTATTACTTAAAGGTATACCATTAAACATTTTATTATATTCCGCTTTAAAACATTGTTTCTGAATCATTTTGCAAATTAAAATAAATGAATTATTGTATTCGTCTGCCTTTAAAAAACCTTTGATTTTATTAGTTTTATTTTTAGGAATTGTATTATGTAAAAAACGTAAAACGTAGGCTAAAATTCTTTGTATTTTACTAAACTTTGAAAATTTTTTAAATTCTATTAACGGCTGATCCTCAATAACAACAGGTAACGCCTTTAGTTCCAGCGCATTATCTGATAATACATTATTTTTTAGCACAGGCCAATCTGATTTATTTTTACATAAAAAAGAAGGTCCTGACCACCATAATTCCATATTACACAGTTGCTCAGCCCTAACTCCTCTAGAAATCAGGTCAGCTGGATTCTGTGCTGTCGGAACATAGCGCCATGAATTGGGATTTGTTAATTCTAGAATTTCGCCCACTCTATTTGAAACAAACTGTTTTAATTTACATGGATCAGATTTGATCCATGCTAAGACTACACTTGAGTCACACCAATGAAATACGCGTGTTGGAGTACATCTTAAAGAATCAAGTACACCTTTACACAATCTAGCAGATAACAGTGCAGCACAAAGTTCTAAGCGAGGTATTGTGCATGGTTTCAGAGGTGCAACTTTGGATTTAGAACATAACAATTTTGTAGTGATTTGGTTATCTTTATCTATAGATCTAAGGTAGACACAACTTCCATAAGCATATTGTGAAGCGTCACTAAATGTGTGCAATTCTATTTTTACTGGAAAATCACAAATAGTTCTGCGAGGAATCTGGAAGTGTGAAACAGAGTACAAATTTTGAGACACTACATTCCATTTCTCTTCGATTTCGACAGAGACTGGTTCATCCCAACTTACACCCTCCATCCATAATTTTTGTAGTAGCATTTTTGCTTGTATAATACAAGGGCTTATCAAGCCCAGTGGGTCATAAATACGAAAAGAATGAGAAAGTATCACTCTTTTTGTAATTTTGTCGACTTTAGGTGGAATTTTGATAGGAAAAGTAAAACAATCTTTAGATGGATCCCAACCAAGGCCAAGAGTACTCTTTGATTCACTCAAGGTAAGCTGTTGGTGAGAATATAAATCTGAATTTTCGAATAATTGGGTAGAATTAGTTTTGAATTTTCGTAACTGAAAGCAAGCTGAATTTAGTTCTTCAGTGACTGAATTTAGAATGTTTTTTAATTGTATTTCATTATCAGAACCGGTTATCAGGTCATCAACGTAAAAATCGTTTTGTATAATGTCTTTTATAAACGGATCACTGCACTCTTCACCTACCTGCTTAAGGCACCTAGTACTTAAGTAACTTGCACTGGCAGTTCCATAAGTGACAGTGTTCAATTGACATGTTTTGATTGGTTGACGTTCATCCTCTCGCCACAAATTAATTGTAAATCTCTATCCTCTTTATTTACATCTACTTGACGATACATTTTAGCGATATCGCCAGTTAAAAGGTATTTATATTGACGTGACCGAATTAAAATAGAGAAGAGAGATTGTTGGACGTTAGGACCCACCATCAAAATATCATTCAAAGAGTACCCAGATGTCGTAGGTGCGGAGCCATCGAAGACCACTCGCAGCTTAGTCGATTCACTCTCCTCTTTGAAGACGGCGTGATGGCACAAAAAATAGGAAGTATTTGGTAACTGAATGGGTGCTTCAGATAAATGACCTAAGTTATGATATTCCCGCATAAACTCCAAATACTGCATTTTTAGTTCAGGATTTTTTCTAAAGCGCTTTTCTAAACTTAATAGTCTTTGTTTGGCTCGATAGAAAGAGTTTCCCAGGCAGTCTGGAGTATCCTTTAAAGGCAACTTTACACAAAACCTGCCATTGGGAGAACGAATTGTGTTTAGTTCAAAATGTTTTTCGCAAGCAATATCATTTGAGCTGAGAACTGACTTTTGCGGAAGTTCTTCGAGCTCCCAAAATCGTTTTAGTATATCATTAGTTTCGGATGTTGTATTTGGAATAGTCACAACATGATTGCAATGCACTTCTTTGTGATACACTGAATCTGTAGGACCGGCAATAATCCAACCAAATTTAGAACTACAAAGTTTAAGTTTGCTGGATTCTAGACTCTTTTGTTCACAGCCAAGAATGTCCCAGAAGAGATCTGCTCCAATCAAGATATCAATAGGCGCAGGTTGGCCAAATAATGGATCAGCTAATTTCATGTATTTAGGTAAGTTTAGATTTTGGATATTAACAGGTGTTTTTGGTAACATGCCTGTAAGTTCGTCAAGAACATAGAGTGATAAGACTACTTGGTAAGTACTATTTATAGATTTTATTTTAACTGTGCAACTTTCTACAACTTTGTTGGCACAGTTATTTCCTATTCCAATGACATTAATTGCCTTTAAGGGTGTAGCATTTAGCGATAATTTTTTAAGTAAGGATTTAGTTAAAAATGATGATTGACTACCAGAGTCAAGCAAAGCTCGAACCCGCTCTACTTTATTATTCTTTGGATTAATGATATCAATTACTGCAGTAGACAGCAAAACTTGATTAGAATTGCCATTAGAAAATGTCACTAATGAATTATTCTCAATATTTTTTTCAGATATTTCAGATGTGGAACAGCCAGCAACATCATCATGATCATGTAACAAACTATTGTGCCTTTGGTTACACTGGCGGCATGAACCCATTCGACAATCACTTACAGGATGTCCTTGCCGCAAGCAGTTTTTACACAATTTATATTTATTTATAAGTGAATATTTTTCCTTTAAGCTCTTCGACTTGAAAACTGAACAATCATAGATTCTATGATTGTTATTACAAATGATACATAAAAATTGCGAATTATTTTGATTACTGTTAGAAGTACTGAAAACACTTGTATTTTTATTACTATCTGTTTTGTAATTATATGAATTGTTAAAAGGAACTGAACGAGAAAAATTTTGATTTTTTGAATTAGAACTAGATATGAACTTTGAATGAAATTTAGAATTAGAACTAGATATGGTATTATTGTTGGATAATTGTTTATTTATATTTTTATTGCAGTTTAACGACTGAAGAACATCAGCCCTATCTACTAGAAATTTCTTAAATTGTTCCAAGGTAGGAATATCATCAATAGTGTTACGGAATTCTTCCCATTTTACACTAGTCTCACTGTCTAATTTATTTGAGATCATAAAAATGATGAGTACGTCCCAATACTGAGTCGGAAGACCAAGAGTTGTAAGCGCACGGATATTTTTTGTGACGTGATCAACGAGGAAGCGTAATGATCTCTCCGATTCACGAGTAATAGGATGTATTTTAAGTAATGAATCTAAGTGGTAATTAATGAGAAGTCTTTTGTTATTGTAACGCTCGCAGAGAAGCTGCCAAGCGTTTTTGTAATTCTCCGATGACACTTCTAGATTTGATATGATACGTGCGGCGTCACCTTCCAGGTAAGAAATCAAATAATGAAATTTATGTACATCAGATATGTTTGTTTTGTTATGAATTAGATTTGTAAAAGTATCCCGGAATTCCAGCCAGCGGAAGAAAGATCCGTCAAACTTAGAAATGGAAATCTGGGGCAATTTTATTCCTAAGTCGACATCAGAATCACCAAGAACTGATTTATTGTGCACAGAATCATTTTCCTTGATTATAGCTTTAGTTATTGCAATGCATTGAATAAATGAGTCCTCGATAAGTTCCCGTTCATCGACTTCGGCTTGCAAATTTTCGGCATTTAAGACTTCTATCTCAGTCTGCAAATCATCAAACCTGGCTGACAATCCTTCAATTTTATTCAGTTTTAAATTTAACTCAGCAAATTCAAGATCTGTTCTCACTTCTTTAGAATCCTTAATCTTGTCTAAATAATTTTTAAATTTCGTGAGTTGTCCCTTAATAGAACTTCGTTTAGTATAAAGTGATTTTAAATTAGTGGGAACAGATAAATTCGATGAAAACTGATTAGGGTTAGGCGATAAAGGTGTGGTCATTGTGTTATTTTTTTATTTTTTTTTATATAGATAAGTATTTAGTTACTTATTTTTATTGGGAGTAAAAATAAATTTTAATCAACAAGGCTTGATGTAATTGAAAACAAAGGAATTATTTTTGTATTAAGTACGTCAAAACAAATAAAAATAATATAGGGCTTATCTGACTTTCTGGTAGCTGGTTAAATGGATTGCAGGAGGCTGGGATTAATAACCATCGAACGAACACCGCTGGCTCAACAGCAGTGACAACGACAGCAATCACCTTCTCCGTAAATCGAGTTTAATCTGGAAATGTTAGAGGTATCGGGTCAAAATATATCAAACCACCTATTTATGTACCTACTCAAACTAATATGTTGAATAACAGAAGATAACAATTATTTTGTAAATATAACATCTACAGAAATCAACTATTAAATTATATGTAGGTAACTTTTGAAGAAAATTGTTAAATGCTATGTAGTTGGAAATGTTTAATTTTACTTATTATTACTTTTATGAAAATAAAAACCAATCTACAGCTTCACTAAACATACAATATTTAACTGTACTTTATCACTTCTAAATATTTATTGTAAAATGTGACTTACTTGTAATGATGCAATATAAACATCTATGTAGATGCCTACAAATTATTTAGTTTGCGACTACAATTAAAGAAAAAATTCAGCACAAGTAAAAACAATTATGAAGTGGAATTAAATAGAATTTCACGGAAAAATAAAGATATTATTAGGTTTCAAGGAATAAAGGAAGGCACTTATCTCTGGTATGTTGAAACTGCGCAGTAGCCAAGTACGATTCTTTTGATGAATTGTTGATCTTCGCTAATACGTAATAACTTGCAAAACCTTGATAAAACTGCTTCAAGTATTGTATTTTGTTATAAATGCTTCGTAAACTTTTTCTAGAACCGTTGATAATGGTGTCGGCAAATCAAGCCTTTTTCAAAAAAGATACCGAGTCCTGTCACGGTCGCCAAAAAATTTTCTTGTTTGGGCAAGAAACTGGAGAATTTTCTTGTTTTGTCAAGAAACTGGATATGGAATTTCTTCAATAAAATCCTTGTTTTATGTTTTACATGAATAAACTTTAATTTTCGATAAATAAATACAGAGCGTGTGTGTCGCAAACAGATTGTGGGTTTTGAATAAAAATAAAATAAAAATCATCTTGTAACCACCGACAATAACAATCTCCTTCCAATAATGAGTGAGCCGCATAATCATGACTATAACCATTGCCGCAAATATTGGGGTAGGAGCTTGGGCGCGAACAGTAAGTAATAATTTGATTTCATTAATTTAGTCGTGATCATATCGAGTGGGTTCCGATTGGTGACGTACAGTTTTTAACGCGCTGACATCGATATAATTTTAAATTGGAACGCATACTAAGTGTGGCTTTATTCACAACTAATTCTACTGTCAAAACGGGCTAGGCATAGGGGGCTCTTTGATAGGGGGATTATAGCATACTTGACGCCATAACATTCTCTCTTCTTTTTCGTACAGAAAATATTTCGATATTTTAATTAGCCTGAAGCCCGTATATAAAACAAGTGATTTTATGCAGTTTTTCGCATGCACGTATATTTTTGAATGCTTTTCTTCGAAATTTTCCCATTTACTTCTCCTTAGAAAACTAAAAAATCCTTCTTAATTTATATTTATTTAAATATTATGCAATAAAACCCTGAACTTCGGGCCGAATCAAAAAACATACAGTGAATAGTACATCATTAAACCATCGGAATCGGCACATAATTGCCTATTTTTTAAGTATCATTTCTTAAAATTGTTTAAAATCGACATTTGCTGCTTATTTCACAATCAACAATGGTAACCAGATAATTTATCTACTACTTACAGACGGTAAATTATTGTCTACCATGATGGATAATGCGAATATGTTTCAATGCTGCTGATTAAAATTTACTTAAAACTAAAAGCTTAAAATGTAACATTAATTAAACACATTTAGCAAAAGACATCTTTAATTGCACGGTTATTAGTGTTCAGGTGAAATAGATTAATATGATTTAATTTTTGTTTATTCATCACATACAGCATATCGTTATATTCTGAAACGATATTACAAACGATCAAATGGTAATAATATTCTTAGAACTACCATTAATTAAATATTTCATTAATGGACACATTGACACGATTAAAAAATTGTTTTATAGAATAAATAGATTCAAGAGTATGATAAATCCTATCAAATATTCTAATATACATATTTTTAGGTATCTATTATTTATTTCAATAACAAATATTGTAACACCGCCATCTAGTCTAATATATGAAAAATAAGATGTCGTCATGTAGTTCATATGTCATGTTGCAACCGGCGCTAGTGTGTTATTTTTCTGTCATTTTCATTTGCGCCGCCGAACGGTACGCAAACAGCACGCGTTTGGTTTTTGACGTGTGACAGTTCAACAGCTGCGGCCAATTTCGGTTGCAGATCGGTGGTGTATCAAAGTTAAAGGCTATCGGTAATGAAAAAGTGATTGAAATGGCAGAAAGTAAAGGTGCGTTAATTGCGAAAACAGTGCAAAAACATGCCGGCCGAGCCAAGGAAAAGGTATTTATGGATTATTAATTCATTCGTGTTACTGTTCATTTATGGCAAAAGTTATGATGTGACTAAGTTGTTGTGAATGTTATGCTGTGAAAGTAAGTTTTTGATGATATCCCACGGGTGCTGGCCCGTCTCTTGATGTCTAGCCGGTTCTACGACTGAATTTCACCTGTTGCATTTTTGAGTACAGGTTGAGAATCACCTGTGTTATCTACACAATGTTTACCTACTTGGGTTCGCGAATGTGTGATATTATCAGTTTATATAGTTCGTTTCACGTATTTAAACTAGACGCTCAGACCCGTATTACGTTTCCAGGCCAAGAAATACCTATTTTTAGGCTATAGCAGATAATTTCGGATTTGTCAATTTAAAACATATAATTGATATAGTACAGTAAGATATTATTGTATAAATAATTAACTAAAATCTTTATAACTCAAAAATCGAGTACAGTTATTCATATAAATTTGGGAAGTGAACTGATTTAAAAATAACATCTGAAGTAGACTGCTACCGGGGACACAGTCAGACATGCTCCACTTTCGCAAAAATGATGTGGTTATTTGTTCCCATCTATTTTTATTTGGATAAATGTATACTTGAATGCTTGCTATAAAGTAGAATTAATTTATATTATATCATAATTTTGTAAATTTAAAATTAAAATTCTTTTAAAGTTTACAATAAACTTGATTATTTATTTAAAATCTTCCAAGGCGATTACTGTCAAAAATTATGCTTTATTACTACTTTATTATTTAAAAAAATTTAACTGCACATATTCCATTGCATATTTGTATAACATATATAAAATATTCAAATGAATATTATTGTGTGCAATATTTTATTTTTCTTTTCTTTAATGACTGTTCTGGAAAAATATAGTATCTTTACAATTTTTGACATACAGGACATTATTTAATTATTTCATTTAGATCTGTAATATACATATAAACACAAAAACTACTAGATTATATATAATATGTTTTGAGAATTACTGAAATGGCAGTTCATTGTTTTTACATCTTAGTTAAATAATTACATATTGATGATAAATACTAGCAAATATATGATAATGTGTGTAATACATTTAACAAGATGAAGCAATGGGCTATTGACCCAAGTTGGCACAAGGCCCAGGCACCACATGTTTTACTTCTGAATTAAATATACTCCACTTGACTTATTGACTAATAAGCTTATAGCACTATTATTAAATTGTCTTTTAGATAATTTAATATGCTACTAATTATTTTTGTATTTCTAGTAAATCATTCATTAAGACTATATACAGAAAAGGCACATCAACATATCTAAAACAGAATATTATCTCACATTTTAAACAATTTTCCTGTTTCATTGTAAATGTATTAAGTCTGTAAGTCACCAATACATTTATTATGTCAAAAATAATTTTTGATATCAAACTATAGATCAGACGTAACAATAGGATGATTCATTTGATGTAGCTAGTAAAATACCTATATGTGAAAACTTTGTATGAATGTTGCCCTAAATAGGTAGATAAAATATCAAACTCTTGTGTGCATAGATAAATAAATAATACTATTTATGAAGATTTGATAGTGAGTCTGCCCTGTGACAAGAGATAAGCAATACAACGTAACACGTCCCAAAACTTTTTTAAACATTATAATGATAAAGATGTTATTACTTAAGATTGTACTTACCAATTTTCTATATTCCTTTAACAACTGTTTTTGAAATTTGTTATGATCGAGATTTGAAATGATTATCTCAAATAATTCACATGTTACATACAAAACAGGTTTATATATTTTGCAATTTACAGATATTGAGCTCGTTGTCACAGCTTGCTATGTATATCTGGAATTTCTTTTTGATGTGATCTTATTGTATGGGGAAACGGTTTAGGTATCTTAAGAGATTTTATCTGTCAAAAGAAATGCCTTTAACTTGTTTGTAACATGTAAACTATTTAAGAAGTGAAACCTATCTCTTAGTTGCTTATATGTTATTCAGATTGGAGTGTTTTAAAACAAAATCTTAATCTATGTTTAAAGATTTACATGTAAAATGAATTCCTATCTTCATAGTCTCCCCCAAGTGGTGTATAATGGGAAAGGTTTATATGTCACATAAAGCTCATTTTATATGTCTATCATAAGTGATAATAAAATACCATCTGAGACAATAATATTTTAAATTGCTCGATAATAAAGTCATTATTCTAAAAATGGTTTTATAATGAGCTGGTAGAATAGTCAGTTTACGATGTTTACATGTTACATTGTTATATAATAACACACACATTTTTAAATGCAATTAAATTATTTATTTTGTGAATCATGTATCCGTAATTTGCCTTACTTAGGATATGAAATTCATAAACCCCAAAATTAAAAAATTATTGCAATACTGTTATGAACAATATTTATAGCCTTGTAAATTGATATTGTCGACATGTGAGGAATCACATGTTATCTGGTTGCGTGTGCTGTGATTGTTTGGCCCAGAATCCAACCAGATTTGTCCTGATTATATTCACAAATAGAATTTATGACATTAAGTGTTCAATAACATAAAACTCGGTCACAATACATTCAAATTGATGCTTGGAATTGAAGTGATATCATTAAATTTTTAATTGTAACTTCAATCCGTTGCACACATGTTTTGCTTGAGATTTACTATCATGACCGAGAACCGGATAGGAGTATTTTAAAATTATGACCAGAAGCATGGTATATTATATTTATTGGGACAGTAATGTTACTTATAAAATATTCAAAGAATAGGTTGACTTGACAGGACCCCTAGACATACTTCATTCGCGTTCAATTCGTTATCGAATTTGTTTTGATATAAATTTCAGTATTTTTTAGGTTTTTCATATTATCATTTAATCGTTATTTTTTTAATATTATATTAGTCCTCACGCGAGTATTTTCTTGCAAATTGCGATCTTACTGACACTCAAATGATTAATGCGAGACGAACAATGCAAGGCCGTTATAATCACTATGCACCTTAACGTATGTTACTATGTGTGAAGTATTTGATTCGTATTAATAACTTTTTTTAGGACTATTTTACTGAAACTGTCAGATCGTGGTGTTACATTGCTGTTTTTACAATTGACAGTTATATTCATAAATCACCGTTGTATTTACTTTAAATATTGCTTTGTAAGTAATCTATCTTATCGACGCGTTACTTTCTCTGTACTTTTTGTACATTATAAGAAAATATTATAACGTATTGTTAAAGTAGGATAGCTATGTAGGCTAAGCTTGGGTCGCGTTTCTAGAATAGAGTAATAATAAAGTGGTCGTCGACGAACCGTTTAACTTGGGCGTTATTTGCAACGATACCTCCAGTATGATCAGCTTGCGGCGAGTAAGAATGACCGCAATATTCCCGGGTACTTACTGGTCAATATGACATATTCATTGTCAAGTAGATATGTCTATTAAGCAGACTTAAGTGCTCAATTCTTCGAATCGAACGGTATTTGATAGTAGCAATGCTTGATTTGTTATTGTTTAAAATGTTCAATAGGTTTCTGTTTTTTTGATTGTACATATGATTGCACCCAGTCATATGTACAATCAAAAATACATAAACCAGGCTGAAGGTTGATTGTTTAATAGGCACTAGAGTTTATTACGCGTATTGCCTTATTTGTACTAGTTTACCGTAAAGACCATAACTCATAATTGCGCTTATGCTAAAAAAATCTATGGCCAATATGTCCGCTACAGTACCTACATAGGCAAAAAGGTTTGAGCTAGTGGAGTAGTTAACCATATTAAACAGTGGTAATTTAAAACACCCAACTTCATTTCTGTGTAATTAGGATATGAAACAGTCTATAATTATTGAATAGTACTAAACATTTGAATTGGGCGCCAAAACTCCGCCATTTTGTTTTTTTTACATATTGATATACCTACCTAGTATCAGACTCACATTAAATACCAATTTAACGACACCTCTAGTTGAAATCATTTAAGCCGTTTCAGGTTGCTCTACAAATAATACATCCATACACACACTCCTGATAACATAACCCTCCTAGTGCAGTCGGGATAAAGTGGCTGTATATATATAAACACTTTAATAAGTGTATTGATTCTGTTAAATTATAGTTAATTTCAAATTCTATTTTCGTTCCTATCTTGTTCACTAATTCAAAGTATGATTTACAGCATATTTTTACATATTAACTTGTACGTGTTCGATTCTCCATTCAAGCTCATTCTAATGAAGACCGTTTAAAATACCGTTTCGTTTCGAGTAAAATGATAATCAGTACATGAATGGGCAGCGTTACTTCGCATAATAATAAAATTATAAATTTTCTTCATTTTGGCTAATTTTTTTTACTTATTTTCACTAGAAAAATACAGTCATGAGTAAATTTATGCGTCTCCAACAGTCAGATAGATGACCTCCGTAACCGATTGGTCTCCATCTCGCAGGTCCCGTGTTCGAGTCCCGATGGATCTGTTTTCACAGTGCCTTTAAATGTAATAGTTACCTTTGTGTTAATTATAAAATCTTGTTGTTTGAATTTTGTTAGATTTAAACAAAAGAAACGAAGATTCGTGCCTTGTCGTATCAAAAGAATGACACTGATATGTAGTAGCCTTATTGTAGTAAAAACAATAATCATTCGTATATGTCAAACTATTTTAAATGTAGAAGCATTGTGTCATTACAATTTTTTTTGCATTGATATGTTGGTTTTATTGATTCTGGGGTTGGCTTAAGCAAAATGACTTCTGAGGCTACGAACATTGTATTATAGAGAGATTCTATGCCAGGGTCGTATGGGTACCTCCGTCTTACCTTTTTCTGTTGCACAATAACAGTTTCTATTGCTGTGAACTGTAAGATAAACTTTAATATTAATGGGTTCTGTGACTTAATATTTTATGTCACTGTAGTTTTTGTGAATCTCGGAGGAGCAACATGTACTTTTAGGCGATTATAACGACTTACCATCAGGTCTCAGGTCAGGCTTGTGTGTCAACATGAACTAATAAATAAAAAACATCAATATCGCAAATGTAATTCCATTTTCAAATTTATTGTTAGTTTGGTACAATTGGTCAGAGATCGAGATGTGACAACTTCGCGTTACACGCTCAGTGAGCATTACAGGACTCAGGACTACAGGTGCCATCCTCTGTGACAACGAGCTATATCGGGTCAAAGTGATCGGGCTTACTACAAGTAAAAGTAAAGCCTCGCACCGCGCGTCTATTTATCTTGGCCAGTCGATAGTTTGAACCTTTCTGTGACCTCGCACGGACCGGTTTGTGAATCCGTTTAATAAGCGCATTCCTCTAATAGAATGTTCCTTCAGGGTTTATTAATAACACGTATCATTTGTATTAATGATAGTATTGACCACTTTCCTTTTAACTTTGTAAACATTTGTCATGTCATTATGTTTGTGGTTACCTTGACATTTCTTATCTATACTCTGTGGTAACTGAAAATCTGACATTTCATTTATTTCACTAAATTGGTATGTTTTCGAGGTTCGTCGATAGTTGTTCTGTGATGCCCTAAAATGCACTTATTGACATCACTTCACTAATTAACTTGTTAAAAAATAAGAGAACACAAAAAGCTACTTAATCTAGTTGTACAAGAAGAACATACTATATCTGTTCCATCACATGCATACTCACATTAAATGTCAAAAGGGAATAAGGGTTAATTTACTCACACAATTTAATTAACAATAAATTAAATGATTCTTAAAGTATTCGTGTTAAGTTCTATTAAAAATGTAAAAGTTCGATCGCACTATAAACTCGCGTCAGCCTCCACTGTATACTCACAAAAATTATTCGCCGTAGGAAGACGCCGTCATAACAGTATTGGAACATAAATTTATAATTTTCTCCTGTATTCTGTATATTATTAACTGTTATTTTAATCGTAAAATAACTTAACTAATGAGGAGTAATAAACACAGTCGTCGTATGGAGAGCTCCGGCAACGCTCTGGTCTCAATACTGCAGTGTGAGCATAGACTTGTCAATTTACCGACTATTTGTCGAGTGTGAGAATTTAAGCTGTTAAATTTTGTTTATCGCGAGATTTATGCTCAATGTGTTCAGTTAAGACCAGAAGTACGACAACTAATTCTTCAGTCATTTATCTTCGTCTATCAGAGGTTCCCAAACTTTTTGTATCGTAGACCTTTTGCCATGTTTTTTGGGTAGACCCCGTACTTCCCTGATATTGGATGCCTACATCCTACATCTTACAACATTTTAAAACATATATATGTTTTTTAGTTTATAGGTGTACAATATATGTTTTTACCGTGGGATAGCTATGATAGATAGATAGATAAATCTTTATTTGGTCGGACATACACACACACATACAAAATATAAATACAGTTATAACGGACAGAATTAAAAGTAAATATAGCACAGTACGTATAAAATACCTGTAGTGTTAGAATATCAGCGACATTACATAAAAGAAAAACAAAATACAGGACAGTTCGTGTACCGTGCTACAATATTGTGTGTGTGTGCTGCAGCAACACAAAAAGGCCATAGCTCAGCGTCAATATTTGCTCATAATCTATGAGCAAATGGCTGATTTTCAGCAACAGCCTGAAGGAACCAAGTCTGCGACACTCAGCTGCGCGCGATGTACGCGCTGATCTTAACACTTATCGATTGTATTTTGTGATTAGGTATATTAGTTCAAAACAGAGTTGCGGTATCGACACCCTGAGGATATATTACTTAAATATACACACATATACATATATATACACATAATATACACATAATATACACATAGATAAAATGATAATAATAATAATATGGACTGTATTTAATATCGTACTGATATATATATATCGGTGTGACATCTATGCAAAACATTTCGATATACCACTTTTTTGTCTCTCCAGCAGTAAATTTTTCAGTTGAGTCTTGAATGATTCTTTAGATTGTATGATTCTCATAGGCGGAGGGATATTATTCCAACATTTTGTTGCGTGGTATCGAAAGCTGCCAGCAAATGCTGCTGTTCGATGCGGATGTATACTAAGAGGAGGACGTACGCTTCGGCACGAATGCTTCGGCACGAATTGGGCCGGCTCGACCGGAGTGATCACTACAATAAGCCTCACAGAAAACCGTCGTGAAATAGCGCTTGCGCTCTGTTTCGCCGAGTGAGTGAGGGTACCGGAGGTCCAATCCCCCTTATTCCCTTTTAAAAGGCCGGCAACGCATCTGTGACTCCTCTGGTGTTGCGGGTGTCCATGGGCAACGGTTATCGCTTACCATCAGGTGATCCGTATGCTCGTTTGCTGCCATATCCTATAAAAAAAATAGGCACTTTTATGAATAATGTATATGTCTTTATATTAGAAGATAGTATTATGTAAGTAAATAGGCACTACTAGTGTATGTTCGGGTACGTTATTGTGGACCCCATTTTCATTTCATGGACCCCCAAACTTTTTTTTCGCTGACGTAGACCCCTTGGGGGCCATCCATAAATTACGTCACACGGTTAGGGGGAGGGAGGGGGTTGACGAAGTGTGACATTGTGTGACAAGGGGGTAGGAGGGATCTTAAATTTCGTGACGTCACATTTCAAAATCTATCATAAGCAAACTTTAAATTATTACTATAAGTATGAAAAGTGCTGTAAATATTAACTTTTATTGTAAAGTCTTTATACTCTAATAAATAAATAAAGTAATAGTATCTTCTTCTATCTATTAATAGGGGTACTCCCGAAACGTACTATTTTTCTAATTGATTATAGTACGTGATTTTGAAAAATATAATAGGAAAATCATGAAATGACCATATACTTATTTAATATAAGTAATCGTTTTTTGTTAATTTTATTAAAATGACAATAAAACTGATTTCGAAACCGCTTTTATCATTCAATAATTTCTATAATTTCAAAATTTGTGACGTCACACTAGGGGGGGGGGAGTCTCACAAATGTGACTAACTATGACAAGGACGGGGGGAGGAGCAAAAAATCACGAAATTCGTGTGACGTAATTTATGGATGACCCCTTGCAGGCTGTCGTAGACCCGTAGGGGTCGATATAGACCACTTTGGGAATCGCTGATCCATCACACAGTGATGTAGATACATGTAAAAGTAACAAACTTCTGAAGGAAGTTGGATTCAGACTATTTATCTGAGGCCAGCTGCTAATTGATGACTCTGTAAAAATACAAGAAGATAATAAATAGCCTTTGTTGGTTTTCTTGCTGGTTCGTTCCAATACAAAGTCTCCCGCCGTACACTTGTGAACTAATGGCGTAGCATCATTGACGTGCAAAAGTGTAAAAATCCTATCTGAAGAATACATTTTGGACTTAATAGCTATATGTTAGCTATAATAATAGGGTATTACGCACTATGAAAAATAAAATCTAAATTTATGTTTTTATAGTTCATTTATGAAAAAACAAACGAAAAATATTAATTTATATTCATAAAACTGCAAAATAAATTAAATATTTCAATTTGAAAATACAAGTTTTTTTATCTGTGCTTCGAATGTCAAAAACGCTGTACGCCATGTTTGCATTCGCTGTGACGTCACTGGACTTGTAAATAAACAACCTCGGTTTTTGTTGTACATGTCTACTGTGTAATTTATTAGATTAACGAAGTTTCTCAGTTATTATACGAAATATTTATTTCGAAATATTTCGTTATTTATTTCGAAAATATGTTTATTTCTTTCAGCGAAGCGTAATGTTTACAATGCCCGTGACGTCACAGACATGGCGGCCTGAGAATTGGCGTTTTCGCGCCCAAATTTGAATTGTAAAATTAAAACACGTTTTTATGAAATAATTGGAATAAAAAAAATGTATTTATATTTTTTTGTGGTATTTTATCAATAACAGATTAAATTAAAACACTTTTTGAATTAGACTGTAATACCCTATTGTGTTGCAGTAAAAAGGCTATGATTTAGCTATGCTGCCGCATCATAACAACAGCTATCACTTTCTGTCGTACCTGTAGTGCAACCATGGCACTTGCGGTGCATATATTGACAGTTAAGAACAAACTTGATAGACATCTAAGTTGAAATGACAAGGATATGGATGCTTTTGTCGATCGACAATTCCGATTCTATCTAGTCTATTCCCGCATTCCCGATTAGAACCCCTGTCCATTGAAATCCCATTTGATTTATATGTGTTATTGATAACACGCAATATATTCCACAAGCGGCTACAAAAGTAAACAAGGAAATTTATTTGTTTAGTTTTCATAAAAATCTGGTGTCGGCAACACGTGTGCCAACAGAAGCCCTTTTTATGGACCAAATGTAGGTTGCTAGAGATAATCATAGAAATGTGGAATCATTTGTTCGGCTTCGATACCAACATTACAGTATTAATCCAATGGCGACGTTTGCTGTGTCGACAATAACTTGAGTTTAATATATTCTACACTGGATTAACATTGCACAATGCAAAAATTTACTGCATTCACAAATTTTGATAAATAAATACAGAACAATAAAATATTAAATTCTATATTAATGATTATGTTATACATCCCATTTCGCGTGGCAACTAAAATTTCCATAAATTTTAACTACTGTTAGTTAATGAAATTTAAGTACACTGGTTTCACATGCAACCATAATCTTCTGGGATTTTTCTTTAAACTATAACGGTATAAAAATTCTAACTCTCCTGTGTCTAGAATTTAACCCCCCAATATATCACGTCTCTCACTCACGCCTGAAGATTGAAAACAATCTTACATCACATTAAATAGAACATGGATATTGCGCTTATCCTTAAATTGATTTTGTATTTGATGTTAGCAAGCTAATCGTTAATTTATTGGTGTTTAAATCAACTATCAGGTAACACAACTAATACGAAGTCAACAAACAAACCGGTGAGGCCAGTGTGGGACTGCCCTGGTTATTGATCTTTGCCTGGTAAACAGTAGAACAAGAATAATGAACAATAATGTTATGTGTAAAGGTCAACCTCGGAATTTGAGATAACAAACTGGAAACTCGTATACAGCTTTATTTTGGCGTTCTAAAAGTTGTCTCAAAAGTCTCATATTATCTCGCGTCTGCGTCGTAAGTTATACGAGGTCAAAGGTCACGAAAAACGGTTTTTTGCAATTATCTCCGTTTCTATGGTTCTAATCACTTGAACACCTATTATGATAATTGAAGATAAAAAAATTTGCCATATCTTTTGTCTCCACTTTTTCTATACGCTCAACCCTTTTCAAGATAGAGGGCGGAGAGCACCCAACGCTCAAGCATAGTGCAGAAAAAGCAGGAGATAACGATGCCAAATTTGCTTAAGGACTTATATCTAATTTATGATAAGCAGATGATATGTCAAATGTGCCTAGGACCTTATATATGTAGTTTATAATGTTATAGTGCATAAAAAATAGATGATAACGAAGCCAAATGTGCCTATGGACATTTGACTTCATTGTGAGATTTAAATCTCATTTTCGGAAATTCTACACGACTCTAGCGTATGACGCTCGCTCTTTATACACCTAGATTGTGATTATACTACCTAACAGATTTGAATGATGTTATCAGTAATAGATCAAGTAGTTCACGAGGAAGTTTTTAAATGCATAATTAATGTATTTAACTAGAGCAAAGCACATTGAACTTGTGCGGAAGTTAAAAATAAAGCATTTTCTAAATAGACCTTTACATGAGGTCAAAACAAATTGATATAGAATAGTAAAGAATCAAATAGAAAGTCTAGCTAATGTACTAAATCCTGTCTTGTAACAAATAGCAGTCATTCATAGTATAAATGTAGATAAAATGTTACACCTTTTTTAAATTGTTTACATATTCACGTGGAGAATTAGCAAGATCGTAAAGCCAATAATTACATATATAGTGATTAATTTGCGCAATACATATTTAAAAGTGAAGTAGCAATGGTTATCGTTAATGTCAAACCCAACAATGCTAAGTACCACGAACAGTTGTGCTAACTGTGCACTCGTCATGGGAACGCCTATGAATACCCCGTACCAGCAGATTGTGATTCTACCGTTTGCCGGTTCTATCATTGTGTCATTTAATTATATTGATTTATATATATCACGTCCATGTATTAAATTATCCTCATATCAAATTATATCAGAGTCATTTCAGCCATTTTTTTTTTCACGTAGTAAATAAATAATTGATCCTATATCGTCATCTGCGTCTCGAGGTATCCCCACGTTAAAGTTCGTCAACATCGTTCTACAAACTATAATTTTGACCTACATACATACAACCATAAAAAAACTTTTTTCTTTATAATGTTAGTATAATTAGTGAGCATAGTAAGTATGCCTCTTTGTAAATAATATGTTAAAATTAGTATTTTTCATTTGTATTTTATAACCCTATAGAGCAATTTGTGATAATTTTTAATATGACGCTTAATCACTCGAAAATAGCTCTTTTGTCGAAATCTGATACTATTAGAATTTTATATTATTTTTAATCTTTATAGACGTGTGTTAATATAATATTCAAAACACTACGTTTGCTTTCTTAGTTATTAAGTATATAAGGCAACCATTAATGTAAAATATTCTCGATACAAAATGGGATTTTATATGTATTGTCATTTTACTGAAATGTTTTCTTTAGTGTTCATGATTGGATGATAAACTCTGGGTACTGAAATAAATGTGTTCTATTATATAAGTTAGCAATTGGTTGATTAGCAGCTGTAAGTATTGCCTTCAAGTATTTCCAAAGTAAACCCACACCTACACTCAATATGTGGTCATTTTTAGCTTCGTCAAGATGAGCAACTTTCTATGTCCCCAATGCGCCGACAAGACAAGACAAGACTGTCAATTGTCCAACAAATACTTCAAATATGGTAATTTGCCTTCTGTTTAAGTTGCGGCGCGTCACTGAGACATTTCTAATCTGTATCCTTTTGTCTGCCGATATGTTGACCTAGTGATATCCATCTGTCACGGTCGCACTGTGACCAGACATGCTCCGAACATGTTTGTATGGTTCAAATGCCATTTATAAATCATGTCCGGACAATGGCCCGGTAACGTTACACAATTCATTGGTTACATGAACGTATGTTCGTTACTATTTCGGTGCACTTGTCGACCCACATATGCTTCGCAGAATTCGTATAAAATGCAACGGCTTAACTCTAGTTTCTAATGATTGAAAATGGTTCGGCGATCGATATGAGACGATGATATCATTATGTATCCGACTGTGTAAAGTTTTATTAGAATTCCAAGTCACCATGTGGGTGTGTCGTCCTTGATGGCTAATGCACTCACATTCAACGACGGATCCTGTCCCACGCTACGCCTACTATTATGGAGCCAGCACTTTCATTTGATCAAATTGCTTAATACTCTAAATTTATGTAGGGAAATCGTCATAGAATACGCATATCGCTAACTACAATGGCGTTATATCTATACAGTCTTTTAGTTTAGAAGTGGTAAACTACTGACCAGCTAATGCATTCTCGTCTAACATAATCTTAACGTCATCAGTCATTGGCGTCTATCTAATAAAAATCAAGGTTAGCAGTGGCAGTTTCAAGTTTGTTTCGTTAGTCATAGAGTTATGCGTTGTGATTGTGAGATACAGTTACCCTTAAACTGCCTACGAGCTAAAGAAATATTTGGAAATCTCTTTACAATGTATTTCACGACCATCACTATCCTAAGTTTACTACCGTTAAGTAGCATTACATTACTGAGGTCTGGCTTCTATCGTCAGAAGCGTGTGGCCAATTTCCTACGGTCCTCGCCAATTGTTACACTTCTGAATAGATATGCTTATGATTGAGCCGAGTTTCGCTCTTTTGTTGCAAGTATGTATGGAAACCGATCACGCTTCGCCCTCGATTCGTGTTGCCTTAAACCGCAACATGTTTGAAAATGTGTCTTAAGATAATTTGAGAAATGTCGGAAGGTACGATAATAGAGATAGAGCGTAACCTCGCGTACAATAAAGTACTTTCGACGCTAATGATTGGGATAGGTACAGCAATTATCATAAACGCTTTAACCATCAGTGTTGTCTTCTCCAAATTAATCTGTATTTATGGAGTGAAATATTTTGTGACGCAATTTTGTTCTCCATATGATTAGCTTGCGCGTTAACGGTTAATATGAATCAGTGCTGTTTACAGTTGTGCTCATTAACAATCCAGTTTACATCCAGCACAGGTCCGTTCCCACCGCAAAAAGGCAAATGAGAAAAATTTCAACCTCCTGCCCAATCCAAACTCTCGCGCTAAATTCCAACCTCGTGCGGGGCGTGTTTTTGCGTCCACGCACTTTCTTCTTACTTGTACTTTCTAGCCGGTGTTCGGAACTTCGGACGTTGCCTTTCTTATGATTAATCGAATTTGCAATACCCACGTCAGGTTTATTAAAATCTACCACTGTAATATGCACCTTGCTATGTTATTTTAAAATCATATTTGTCGTGAATATTTGAAGTGATGTGATGGTGATTAGTAGATATAGGCGCAGGTAATGCTGTAATGAAATAGACTGCACGTGTGACTGAAGTTGCCCTTGCGTTAAATGTTATAGCCGAGTTGGAAAATGTCATTGCCTTTTTGCTATTATAGAAACAGTACTAAATGTATTGAATGATTCTGGATAATAAATAAATGGAAATGATTGTAACTCTGGAGTATAGTTATTTCTATTTTATCTTGCTTGTAATTTTACAGCTTTGGCTGTTAAGTAAAATATTTAAAGTGTTTCAAAATATTGAAAAGTAATGTTTAGTTTGTATGTAATTATTTTTATGTTAATATTCATGTGTCTGTTGTTTATTCCGAGTTGCTTCACATTAATGCCTGTTTTGTCTAATTGCAGGTATGTCCGACTGAAGGTAATCAGTTGTAATTTAACGTGAGTAATGATCTTGAATTTTTGTTTTGTTGTTTTTCTCGCTGTTTTATATATGTCTGTTTTTTCCTCTTCGCAATATCTGATAAGATATCTTTGCCTATTCAATACCGTATTCTTCCATTTTTTCGTGAGATATATTAAGATATATGTGAACAGATCGCCGATGAAATGATAAGATTTATGAGAGTCGAGCGTATCATTAGGTTTTTTTATTTTAGTCTAAAACTGTCTCGCTTATATCAGATCAGTCGAAAGCTTTATAAAAAGATTTACTGTTTCGAGGAAGAACTAATATTTTTAATATATATACCGCATTAACTGATCTAACCTCATTTATTTGAAGTTCTGTTTTTGAACAGGAACTGTCTTGATGCGTCTTAAAGCATTCTCGAGTTCTCAAAACCCATTTGAGTACTCAACAAAGTTTATATTATAATTAAACATGCCTATATCAAACAAGTGCTCACGATGCCGTATCAATTCAATACATCACAACATTATTATTTTATTTATTAGTAAGTATTAAGACTTTTAAATATTTCTACGTATAATTAATGATTTGCCTTAGATTTCAAATTGACATCGATTTTATTCCTAGTTTTAAAGTTCTGAAATTTTACATCTACGTACCCATAATACTAATGGCTGCTTGGCACGTAATCTTTTTGTGCACCTAAGTATGGGAAAGAGTCGCGTATAAATGCTTCCGAAATTACCTTGTCTGAATGAAGAATGAAGAATGGTTGTCCCTCAAATGTATATCCAAATATGTAATTATAAGATGTTCATTAATAGAATCGTTTATCAAATTAATTAGATCTTTATTATTATTTTCATTAGGTGGTTATTAATAATGTCTTTTAACTAAGGATCGCGATGTAACCACTTTTGGATAAGATCCAAAAGCCACAGTCGCAGGTGAACGGCCCAGTGGCCCACGCGATTCTGCAAAAATCACCGGGCAAACCTAAATATGGCGATTCTATTACTTTGGCACCTACCCCGGCTAATATGGTCAGTGCTGGGCCAACTCGCTCAAGATCAAGGTTCGTTAGACCCTTGTTTTTGTTATAAGCCACTACCTCGAGCCATTCGTTCTCTTCTCGTTTTTCTCCACATTAAAATGTTTAAGCTTAAACTGTTTCCAATCCTTCTGTATGATTAGCGATAGATCAGCGTTCTGTCTTCGCTGAGCGTCTCCTGCACAGTTTTTCATTGGATTTCTCAACCGTATATTCAAGACATGTTGAGAAATTTAATGTTAATGCGCACTTCCTAATACGGATATCACGATTGAGCCTACTACGAAAATGGGTATATCAGGCACTTCAGATGTTCAGTTTAGACATCGAGTGCTAATTTATTATAAATACGTTACGATTGGTTGAACCTTGAAATAAATATTATTGTAATGAACAAAATATGAAATATTCAAGAAACATGACGCTATATGTATAATAACAGGTTTCAAAATCACATTAACAATAATATCACAGGAAGAAACGAGAACGATTGTGATGACGCGATAAGAAATATAGAATTTAGTTAATTTATCGTAGCCGTGTCTGTCCGTTGTCACTCTCTAAACATCACATGCATATGACGAAGTGTCAATACACCCTAGCAATTGCCATTTGGAAAAACGCCCGTGACGTAACGAGATCGTAGTCGAGCAAACCTTTCGTAACGACCGGCGCAGACGCAACTTTATATTCGTACCGCTTTTCCTCACTCATCACTCAAACAACGGATGTAATTTAAAGAATAATCGACCTAAAACCTTTCAGACAAGACTGAAAATTGCGAAAAGTACTTGGTGAGTTGAGACTGTTTGAAGTCGTTGCCTTCATGGACGACCGCCAGGCCGGGGTATGCGTGACTATTCCCGTCTAGAGCGCGGGATACTGTGTCCAATGGGCATACCTATATATTTCCTTTTGGCAAAAGTGACAAGTGTCACTCAAATTTAGGCGCCGCTTGAGTTCTATGTTTAACTACCATTAGTGCGCCTTTTATTGGGGATTTTCGGAGAAACTGTCACTCTATTTCGTAAATAACTTCCATAATGTTTAAAGACACAAGTATATATAACAATATGAGTAAATAATGTAAAAATACGTATTTATTTTCAATTCATACACCAAATACTGTTACTTCTGTATATTTTTCATTTTAATTTCTATGCTCGTGGTTTCTCTGGATAGAATTGCGAGCTTTTGCAGTGAGCAGGGCACGTAGCCTGTAGGACTGACAGCCCTTAGGACGAAGCAGCTCTCAAGTGGCAGGTATATACCGATTCTGTGATGCTTGGGGAGACAATTTCACTCGATGGAAATAATCCAAAGATCAAATAGTAGCTATGAGAATTTATTTTTTAAATAACTTGTAATTTTTATTAATACACGAGCAAAATTTCATTGACCTTTTTCTAAAAATACATATATTTTATATTGTGTGATTAAATTCTAAAATATCGATTACAATATCGTCGAAAATAACAGCTTAACTGATATTAGAAAGTATGCAATTATCAACTTTATTACCTTCCAATAATGCAACTGCCGCTCACGGGTAGATTTCATCTCAGCATCGTCTATAATAGATTATATTTTCTATATTTAGTGTTCCATCAAATGTACGAATAATTTATTTTCGGCCGCAATCCCATTTCGTTGTTAAAACAGCAATTAGCCACTGGTAAATCATTGACACTATTGTCATAACGTGACCAAGTGAATCAAATGCACAAAATAATGAGTCATTACGCGATTGAAATTTGGCTTCTGCATTTTGATTAGTTAACTATGTTACTTCAAACTGTTCTGCATATTCGCCGTCATGTTTTATTTAACATTCTCTTTTATTTGAACGAATGACATCAATATCGGTTTTTATACTACATTTAATCTTGTGTAAGCGACGTTATGTCCTCTAATGGACCACGGGCCATTTAAAAGAGGAACTCTCTGTCCTCCCCGAGATAAACAAGTTTATTGATATTGCTATCACTTGCCTTAACAAAAAGGGCTATAGAACCTGCCCATGTTCAAAGTCAACAGGACCCTCGATCTGGAAGAACAAGTTTTGTTATACACCGTTTTACTATACGATAGATGCGTTTCTCTTGGTTTATCTACTGGCGTGTTTGTTGTCAACAACTTTTTCCCTGTACCTAATGAGTTTCTAAATATTTTTCAACTACTCATTTTATATTTTTATCCAAATTGTTAATTTTATTAAAAGTATTTCATGGGAATGTCCTAAGAAATTTGTAAACTTTATTGGAATTATCTCTGTGAGCGTGACAATTTGTTTGTTTACCTTGGAGATTTACTGTTATGTCATTATTTTGTTTGGGTACGGAGTAAAACCATTCACGACCACCGCCGCCTTAGAACGAAAATGAAAACAAGGTCATCACGGCGAGTGAATATTTAGGCTATCGGATTAGTTTAATACAGGTTATCATAAAATCTTTCACTCGAAGAACTATTCACATACAATTTTTCACTGCTCAAACTTTTATCATTCCTAAAATAACTGAGACGACAGCTCTAACATTGCTCATGATCTAAAAAAGAAATGAGGTCAAGAACTGGTCGCTCTCGTTTTCAATTTATCCATAACTTTATTGCTTTCTAGAGCAGCAGATTCAATTGAGATGGTCGAGTATCAGATTAATAAATTAAGTTACCTCAACAGCCTTGCATTAGTTGCAAATTATGTCAATTAATTTTGGTATTCGGCCTACGCTTGAACGTTCTAGTCGTTCTTAGACCGCATTTTGTAGCTCAGCTATACGCAGTGTTTTCGCAACTGCATTTTCTGCTGTCGGAATGCGGCGAGCAACAAGTGAACGTCCTGTGCGAACCTCGCGGCATCCCCGTCAGTTAACTTTGCCTAATCATAGGCCAAATGTCACGAAGGCAAAAGCGTGATCTGCCGCCCACGGACCTATGATGAAATAACAACAATGCTATTGTGCACACATTCCTATTATTTTTCTACTTCGCGACGATTAAACATTTTAACAGGCACTCTGAACCGCCACCTGCTCAAACATCAATGTTTTCACAGCCATCGACTAATTTTGTAATTGCGGTTCATTTTTGGACTCTGAATAAATGTTTAGCGTGGCTACTCTTTGAATAATTTCACAATACACAACAACCGTGAGGTTAAATTTTGTTTCAAGCTGTAAAAGTCTTTCCTTATGTTCTGTCAATGAAATCAAGATTCTAATTAGACAACCCATCAATACATTTCTCTAGTTAGTTGGAAAGCCAGACGTCTACGTGTGAATGTAGTAAAACTAGGCGCTGCCCTGTCCCTTTTCTTTTCACGTCAAGTCGATTCTGTGGTTGTGCTATCTCTTTCACTGTCCCCTCCCCTTCCACCTGCGCTCGCGTCGCGACACACATCTCGCGTCTTCCGTCCAGTGCTTTCTATTTTTGCCGGTCGCACTCGATTTGTTCTTGTATATACACATATATCATATCATTAGTAAAACGGTGTATGCATAAAAACACTTTTATGCATACACCGTTTTACACGAATAAGCTGATTTGTCTGAACTGTCACAAGCTCTTGCAAGTGCTGTTTGTACACGCTGGTCTTTGACACCGAGTCAACATTTTTAGCTGTTAGTTATTGATCATCGTGTCAAGTTTGCGGACGCCTATTGTGTTAAATTGATGCGTTCGCAAAACATTCCCATGTGTCTACTTTGCTATTGTTTTGTAAATATAAGATGGCTAATGAATTACTAATTAACTTGCTGTTGTCTATTTACGTTTTGGCTTTGTGCGGGTCATCAATTTGATTAATTAACATAATATCATATTAAACGAGTATCTTTTTAAGTAGGACAAGTGACTATACTCGTGAGTTTTACGATTGAATTATTATGATCTTCCCCATTTCGATTTCTAATTGAGCTATAAACTAGATAGTTTATACCTACTGCAGCAGACTGTAAATAATTGCACATTATTGCACACAAAGACTAATAATAAAATTTTGATTACTGTATTTCTTTTGTGAAATCGGCTAATTAAAAGAAAACACGTGTACTATGTACGCGGCCTTCTTGCTAAAAGCAATCACATCTAGGCAACCTTGGACCAGAAAAATAGGTAACAAATTAAATCGGCGTACGATGTGTTATATATAATGAGGGCATTATTAGTAAATGAAGTTGGATAATAGAAAATGACTATGAGAGTAATGTCTGCGAAAGAGAAAAAGTAATGTCTACGAGTCAATTATTGTGAATTTTGTTTTCTTCAAAGCTCAACATTAATGTGATGTCGTAACAAGAGTTTTAAGTCAATTAGCAAAATTATCCCAATTTTCTAATAAGTAGTTTTCTTTTATTTTATTCATAAGCACAAGGTGAGTAACTCGTTGTGTTCTATTAATTTTGTGTTGTCAACGAATGCTTATAAAGGCTTGTGTTGAATAAACATGAGTTAAAAAGTAATTGTTATACTCCAAAATTTTCACCCAGAAGATGCATAATTGTTTTTGGCGGCTAAACATCAGCGGGTTTTAAGCATGTCTCAATTCCCACGAGTAACTTATCGCCCGGACTAAAAGTATTGTCGTGTACGTCCAGTATAGTGGTATAATATAGTGTGTTATACCATACATGGTTGAGGAATCAGACTCCATAAAACTAGCTGTTCGTTCTTGGGGAAATGTATATCTATGTTTAACAAACTTCCGCAAGGTGTCATTGATTTGCCTTTATATAAATTTAAAAACCACATCAAAAAGACACTCATGAGTAAAGGTTATTATAAAGTAAGTGACTATCTTAATGATCACACTATTTGGGAATAGGGACACTATTCATAGAGCCATGTTTGGTAACATTATTTATAATATTGTATTTTTTTATATGTGTATGTAAACATACATACGACTGTAATCGTATTAGGTATGATTGTATCTTATACTATGTTGTATTTTTATATTATATTATTATAATTATTAACATTGAAAAGAGGAGATAAAAAATAGACCTTCAGAGTTTCTTGCCTGTTCTTCTCGAGAAGGCTCTCCCAATTTCCGAACAGGTGTCGAGTCAATATATTTTTTCTTTTTTTTTTCCTTATTCGTACGTACGGACAAGGTTTTTGTTTTTTTTTTATTACTTAAGCTTTTTTTGTTTTGTTTGTTGACGTCAATAAGTGCCTGTAAAGGTCTATGTTGAATAAATATTATTTTGATTTGATTTGATTTGATTTGAATCTGGGTGTAGCTCGCTTCCGGTTTCCCTTATCATTATCTACTTTCCCGTGAAATCCACGCTTTAAATATCCAATGAGGTGGACTGGATCTCTTTTGTCGGATTTCAAGCACCTGTTTTTTAAATGTACATATTTACAGTCAGCAGCACACCAAAATATACAGTTGATCTACGAAAGCAGCTTCTATTACTGACTGACTTGCATCCGTTTGTACAATGTCACTAAATCAGCTTACTGTTCATAAAACATAAACTATCATATATCATTGATTTATCATCGTAAACGTTCAAATGGTGATAAAACATTACTTTTATTATGATCTCTTGAGAATTCGCTGATAGCATATTAGAAAAAAATAAATTAAGAATAATATTTTGTTGACCAAAATAATATGTATTATTATAAATATAGTATACTTTATTCGTAATGTCTCTATAATCCGAAGTCAAATTCAGCTTGATTATGAAGTTTACATTCGGGCGTATCGTCATTCCAAAGATATACCTTTTCGGCTAGTTTTCCTGTTATTTTTTATGGATGTAAATTGTTTATACTATGTATGATAGTATGATAGAGGCTCGGTCTAAATATTATACCGGCTGTACACATTGGACCAAGCGTTGGGCCAATAAGCAGGTTGCTGTTCAAACTTGTTTGCTGTGTGGATGGAATACAGATTCTATTCGGTTGGCCAGCCAACGTTGGCGGCAACTATCAGCATACCGTCTAGTACTACTGTACACGTTGGTCCAACGTTTTGAGCCAATGTGTATAGCCGGTCTTATGCAATGTATCCAGTATAGATACGTTGATCGATCGAGATGAAAACGCTTCATGACCCCCTCCCCGATCCGCCACTACTGGATACACACTCCCCCAAGAATGAGCAGCTACTTTTATGGAGCCTGTACATTGGAACGGTTAATTTGTTTTTATTGAATTTATGATTGTTTGTATAACAAAAAAACTTGACGTTGCAACCAACATCGGCAGCTAATAGCATTCGTCCATAAAACATAAAATGATTTGGATTTGTGTGCCTTATTGTATTGTAGTTACGTTGTAAGTACACAGCACTCAAAGGTTCGTTATAGTTGGCTTGGCATTAGGGTCGCGAGTCCAATAAAGGGCATTTGCTTTCGGTAAATTAAATGGAGCAATGTGTACCGTTGTCAGTATACGTCTTGATATGTCATTAAAACATTGAAGAATTTGGGGCCGGCCATTAATCACGTTCGGGGAGTTCCAAAAATCGCGAAACATCTTTGGGTTCCTAGTAACATCTCGTGTATGTTTTCGACACATAATTTTGATTTAAATGCTACGTATAGAAGTAACTATATTCGAAATTTTTTATCATTCTTTGTTGGTACTAAAAATACACGTGATATTGGGTTTAGGGTAGTCTTAAATTACATTACCTTTCACTAAAGTGGGGGGGTTTGTTTGACGACCCCTTTTCGTAGTTGTTCTAGCTTACTATATTTATTTTGAGCACTAGCATTTGTTTTGCCAAAATTTAGAAATTACAATGCGCTTTGTTTTTGCGTTCTGCACTTAACCTCAATTTGACGTAGATATGATAATCGAACGCAACGTTGCACGCGCCATTTTTTCTGTTACGAAATATGTGTTTCAACGTCGGCAAATTTGTGTGCAATGCGTTTTGTTTTACATTTGATATTTTTAGTTTGTCTATGCACAATTTGGCAAACAATGATGCTATCTTTATAGCTATTTCAATACGTCCATAGCTGGATATAGGTCTGTTCCAATGTTTACTCCAGCTCAGTAATCATATGGGGCGGATTTGGAGTGTAGTTTCGTGGAGAGTGCATAGAGTATCTTATATTTGTTAACAGGTTACCCGAGTATGTGAGGTTGGTTTTTATTTCAATTAAGTTTTCGTCAAAGTCTAACTAAAACTCACCACAAGTCATCTTGATTTTTTGGTAATCTACTACAGTAAGACACCGAATACAATCAATACAGACGAATTAAAACAGAGTCAGAAACCAAAAAATTCAAAGTGTCATCTCTCTGTTTGCTTGTTCCGGCTAATCTCTGAAATGGCTGGACCGATTTTGACGGGACTTAATTGGTAGGTAGCTGATATAATAAGGAGTAACTTAGGCTACTTTTATTAAGGAAAAATAAAGTAATGTTGCAATGTCGAAGTACTATCCAGTAGGTACCGCGCGCAACTGCAAAAAACGAAAATGCAAAAACCAAAAAAAAAAGAACTACATAAACTAATTAACTTTTTTATTTAATTCATTAATACAAATAAAAATATCTTGTTGCGGAGAAGTACACTGTAAATCACAACATGACGTGAAGCCGCCTTTCGCCGCTAGTTGTAGTAGCTAAGTACGATTTAACGAATAAAAGAAATTGATTAAACGGTTGTTCTGACTTAATTAAGGATAAAGTAATAATAAATATTGATAATTATTCTCGAAATCCACTCAAAATTACTTCTGATCTATCTGTATGAACACCTTCGGTCTATATTATATTAAATGCCATTATCTTACAGTGGTGATAATTTAGTGAAACCCAAACATACTATTTAATATGCACGGGACATATTTTGTATGACCTAAAAAAATGTTCCAGTCTGGGTATTTGTGCACGTGAAGTGTTTTTGACTGCACAAGATAAAAATCATAGTGCGGGATCGCCCAAAACGATTTTCTAAAAAAAAAAAATTTTTGATTTATTCCACGGACTTCAGCTCCATGTCTTTATTAACTTCTCAATTCACTTACATGTACGTATTATTATTTATTTTATATATTCTTTTTATGTTTATAAGTATATATTTTGTTTAATAATATTCTTTGTGTACTTATGTTTTTGTTTTCTTAATATAACCCAATAAAACTAGTGATTATTGCTCTTCTCATTAAACCTGTCATAGTTCTCGTAATCGCCGTGATGTTCGTCCTAAACAGTTCCTAAAGCTATATGGTATAGTAGTTTTTGCTAAAATCTTCTATCAGGAATTAAGGGTGTTTCAATCCTGGTTGTTACAACAAACTTAAGAAGGTCTAATATTCTTTGTAACTTCTTAAAATGATGATACTACCGATCGGTATTATTTCAGTTGCCACTGTGGTCACTTGACTCAAACTTATTCTTTTGTTTGGCCATACTTGATTTGAAACCAATAAATAGTAATTTCTTGAGCCGATGTCAATTCTGAGTGTATATCCAAATTTTCGTTCCTCAATCAAGTGTGTCGTGTGAGGATACCAGTTACAGAACCTTGAGCGGTTCTGAATAGTGTATTCAAGTGCTGGACAATAGACACTGAATTCTGTGAGCGCGGTAAGTACCTACCAACCTCGTGTCGCTTCATGATTGATTATTGATTCATGTCATGTGGAAGGGTAATGTGTACATTACACATCTAGTAATATGTAACGTCAGGCAATGTACCGAGAAAGCTTCCAGGTATACAGGAAACTTAAACGTCGTAATCATCACACCAACCATCACATCATTCCCGACTAGGAGCATGAGTCTATCCTAGGCGTTAGATTCACGGTTGACCTTGTATTACAGTATGTATGCCTGAGCGTTGGGTGCTCCGCCCGCTATCAAGTTCAGTATCAAGGAAAAAAGTTGAGACTAAAGATATGGCAAATTTTTTTATCTTCAATTTTCATAATAGATGTTGAAGTGATTAGAACCATAGAAAAGGAAATAATTGTAACAAACCGATTTTTGACCTCGTATAACTTACGACAACGCAGACACGAGATAATATGAGACTTTTGAGACAACTTTTAGAACGCCAAAATAAAGCTGTATACGAGTTTCCAGCTTATTATCACAAAATCCGAGGTTGACCCTCTTTTTTTCCTAAAGTGACTAGACTATAATAGATAGAGTGATTGAAAAGGAAGGTTTATGTCAGAGGCTCCCAAACTTTTTTGTGTCGTAGAGCCTTTGCCATTTTTGGTAGGTTTTGTCAGTTTTTTGTAGATTCCTTCAATATAAGGTAAGTCCCCTTACTTTCCTGATATTGAATGCCTACATTCTATAACTAACAAAATTGTATAAACATTTATAATAAATTTAATAATAATGTAAGTAGGTACTATCAGTGTATGTTGAGATCCATTGTCGTGGACCTCCGTTTTCATTTCATGGACCCCGAAATTTTTGTTTCTCTGACGTAGACCCCTTGCAGGTTTTCATGGAACCCTAGGGGTCTATAGAGACCATTTTGTTAATCACTGGTTTATATGTATAACTAGCTGACCCGCGCCCACTTCGTTGGGCATAATATTAATAATCCCCGAAGCGAGCACGAATGCGAACCGAATTAAACAGAAGCCATTGCGCGCCGTCCGCTGCCCGTTTTTTCTCCGATTCACTTTGCAAAACGGACTACCTCGTAAAAGCCTTTTTATATTTCGGTTTTTTATATAACCTATGACACTCAGCAATAATGTGGCTTTCTATTGGTGAAAGAATTTTTAAAATCAGTTCAGTAGATCCCGAGTTTACCCCTTACAATTTAACAAATATACAAATATACAAACACACAAACTTTACTTCTTTATAATATTACTATAGATTAGTATAGATAACATCCATTAAATAGCGGAGAAATACTGTTATTTTTGAGGATTCTAATGTGATGTCGTTAATACTTACATTTTTTTCACTTACATTGCAATCGCAGGCAAAACCCCTTTTTTTTTTAATTTTGTTTGGGGGGCAAATGCTCCCTATGCACTTTGTCACCGCGCTGGCTAGGCGCAGCCGTGTGTGGGGCTCTTCGGTAGAGGACCGGCCTACCCACTAAAAACCCCCCAGTATCCTTCCAGTCCATATCGGGGTACGTGGCGAGGTGCGCTTTCGCGATGCTACCGCCACACGCCCACGGGCTAGCTCGACCTTTGTCGGTCGAACCTTCGCCAAGGGAGGATTATCCCAGACACGAGGACAATCCCCAGGTAGAGAGACACCTCACTGCGTGCACGGTAAGCCAGCCGCGTACGTAGCTGCACGGCAAGCTGAACCCTACATTAAAATAATGTACTAAGTATTGTACAAATTGAAAAGGTCTATAGAAAACGCGATGGTATATGTCTATCTCTTATGGATATCCTACAATATCAATTTACTTTTTACGACGAATAATGGCTAATTTTCGAAGCGCTTTTAACCAATACCGAATTAATCCTTATTATATACAACGTTCACAGTTTTTCTGTAGTGTATTTAGTATCAACATTGCACCCGTGCGAAGCCGGGGCGAGACCCTTGTATCATATAAAAATAAGTAAATGGTTTGAATGCTTGTTCGCTTTCGCAACAATATTGAATTAAACTGAACTGAAGTTTAGTGCAGGGTTAAGGAGATATTATAAATTGGTTTTTAAAATATAATAAAAATACTAATGTATATTTTTTATGAAAGTATACAAAGGTTTGTAGTAAAAACTTAATTTAATCCCAATATTTACTACATCATCCGGCGTAGGTTATTTTAACTCCATTTCAAGTCCGACTAAAATGATTCAAACCGGTTATGAATTCGTCAAAGCGACATTTTAAAATGTGTGTCACCGAGTATTCAAATTTCTACCTGAGCTGCTCGCGTTTGCTGATGATAAAGATAAAATTACGTTGCACGCTGAAACGCAAACGCTACGCTGTTACGTGATACTTGAACCGCTGCTAATGCATCGTCAGGTGCGGCTCTACTTCAAACGCGTTTATTGCAATTGAATAAAGAACATTATCCCGTCCACTCCACCGGCCTGCGCTAAGTAGATACCAATCTTGTAGCAGAGAATGCATTTGTAGGGTTGCTCGTTTGCATTACGCCAAGGGTATTCGTCTTGTCTCATGTCTGACTTACAAGACCTTTAAAACGGCGCGATAAAAGCAAGGTTGACTTAGATATAAGTGATTCCATCGAAGCCGTAGTCAGTACCAAGTAGTCGTAACCAAGGCTCAGGTTGAATTTAGTCGGTAGATCATTTGGATGGAGCCGCCTCTATCGGGTCACCTAGCGTTGGTATCCATGAGGATTCGTAGCCGCTCCTCTCCAGAAGAAAAAAAAATGTTACAAGTGCATTCAATATTTTCAAACAGTCAGATTTTTATATTTCAGCCTCTAGAATAGTAACTTAGATTCCTTTATCCTTACACAGTACTCTATATTTAACTTTATTTGCAGTCGATTCAATACAGTGACGTTTTGACGTTAGAACAATCGTCCGTAGACCACACACGGCTCAAAGTCATTCGACTGCATCGCACTTGTTTCATACAACAGCTATCATTACGTACTGACGCGTAAAGAGTCGATTATGCTCTGTAAGCCAGTATAAAACTAATTGGCGATCTAGTAACGCTTGCCAGAGCTGGTCGCCCCGGGATCGGTGATGGTAGCGAATTTCTACAATGTACCCTTTAATTACAACGCTGATCAGAGTAAGTCGACCGCTTATTGACTTATCGGTACTTATCCACGCTTCTAACATATCCGTATCGCGAGCGAATAACGCACTCGATCGGACCCTGTTCGATTTATCAGAAAACTAGCTGTGGCCACGACTTCGTCCGCGTGGAATTGTAATTATAATTAGAAAACTTCGAACTGCTAAGCTATCGGGAGTTACACGTGTTATTTTGAGTCAAACATAAAATATAGACATAATACTGTGGGCATAAATTAGTAAGACTTTCTTCATAATTTCAAAATTCTTTATTTATTCTGCCAAATCTATTTCTTCCCCCTCAAAGTAATCCCCCCCGGCCCAAATACACTTGTGCCAACGTTTTTTCCAATCCTCGAAACTGTTGTTAAAGTCAATTTCCGGAATAGCCTTTAATGCGCGTAGCGATTCAGGTTTAATGTCTTCAATTGACTCAAAACGGTTTCCCCGGAGCGGTCGCTTCAGTTTGCTGAACAGCCAGAAGTCACAAGGAGCTAAATCAGGCGAATACGGTGGTTGGGGAACGATATTGGTGAATTTTTGGCGAAACGGTCACGAAGAACGAATGCAGTGTGAGATGGCGCATTATCGTGGTGCAAAAACCAAGAGTTGTCGGTCCATAATTCCGGCCTCTTTTTACGAATAGCTTTACGCAAACGACGCATAACACTCAAATAGTATTCCTTGTTGACAATTTGGCCGGTTGGAAGAAGAATTCGGAGTGCACCACACCTCGATAATCAAAGAAAACTCAACATTACCTTGATTTTTGACTTGCTTTGACGAGGTTTTTTTGGCTTCCGCTCACCTTTGGCACGATATTCGGCTGATTGAACACCCATGCTTGTGTACCCCATACTACAATTCTAGAATAAGTGCGCGAAGACCTGATCTGCATAGTATGCAATATACAGGTCACCTTTCAATACCTTTACGGCACGCCCTTGTTGCATCGATCTCTGCCCGGTACGAGCAACCTGGCGATAGTATTCAGTTAAAGGGACACCTTGCGGCAATGTTTGATCGATAGAAATACACAGGGATCGTTCACTTTCAATTCTTGAGTTCCACTATAATTCTCGGCATTCCCAAACTAAGTAAAAATGACTTCTAACGGCGTAAGTCCATGACAAAATAAGGACTGCCTGTGCAGACTAACTCCAAATGAGTTGTACTTTTTGTATGTAATCCTTACTAATAAAGTATGGATATTTGTTACTCTATCATGTAAAAACTACTGGAGTAATTTTAAAGAAACTTACAATAATACAGCTTATAACATCAGAATATCACATAGGCTACAATTTATAAAAATGTTGTATTTTATGTTGTATTTCTTGTGTTGACAATATTATTACGTTATTGTAGTGCGGCTGTAACATCTTATTTTTTTTTTATAGGATAGGGCAGCAAACGAGCAAACGAACCACCTGATGGTAAGCGATAACCGCTGCTCATGGACACCCGCAACACCACAGGAGTTACAGATGCGTTGCCGGCCTTTTAAAAGGGAATAAGGGAGGAAGGGGGGGGGGGGATGGGCCTCCGGTACCCTCACTCACTCGGCGAAACACAGCGCAAGCGCTATTTTACGCCGGTTTTCTGTGAGGCCGTGGTATCACTCCGGTCGAGCCGGCCCAATTCGTGCCGAAGCATGGCTCTCCCACGGTAAAATAATTAATATTGACAGGCTGTTATATCTTACAAATGCGATAATTTTATTGTCATCATAATGTTAGTTCTTCTCTACGACATGCTAATGTAATCTATTCGAAATACTAATTCTGTGCCGACGAAGTCGCGGGCATCAGCTAGTCATGAATCAGTATATATACTCGTAGTATAAAACAAATTCGCTATCCGCCGTCTGTTTATCCCTATGTATGCTTAGATCTTTAAAACTACGCAACAGATTTTGATACGTTTTTTTAATAGATAGAGCGATTCTTAAGGAAGGTTTATATGTATAATACATGCATAATATAGTAGAGAAACACTGATATAAGAGGTTTCCAATGTGATGTCTATACTAATATTATAAAGAGGAAAGATTTGTTTGTTTGTTTGTTTGTAATGAATAGGCCCCCAAACTACTGGACCGATTTCAAAAATTCTTTCACCTTTGGAACGCTACATTATCCCCGAGTAACATAGGCTACTTTGATCCCGGAAAAATCGTCAGATCCCACGGGATGCGCAATAAAGGCTTCGCTCAAAAACTACTGCACAGATTTTCATGCGGTTTTCATCAATAGATAGAGTGATTCTTGAGCAAGGTTTTTGCGGTATTTTTTATCTCGGAAAAACGGATAGTCCCACGGGAAGCGCGATAAAACCATGGTAGCCGTGGGCAAAAGTCTTAACCCTCTATAGACCCAATCCCGAAATTCACGCAGGCGAAGCCGCGGGCAGAAAGCTAGTCGTAAATAAACACGTTTAGATTGACCAATATACTACAGTATATACTACAGTAATAGATAATACTACAGTATTGTCCACCTTAAAAAGTTCAACAAAAAAGTCCGCGACGGTATATGTCTATCTCTTAGGGATAACCCACCATAACCATTTTTTATCCTTTACTAAAAAATGGTTATTTACGAAGTGATTTCAAACAGTACATCATTAATTCTTATCCAATTAAGTACTTTAAATAAATTGTGCATTTATGATTACAAATTTAAAATGCAGGGACGTAGTTGTTAATTCGCCGCGGCGTTACGGTAGTAGGTATTTACATAAGCATTGCACCCGTGCGAAGCCGGGGCGGGTCGCTAGTATATTTATAAAGTAAATAGACTTCATGCTGAATGGAAATAAAAACTTTTATTTGTTGTCAAAGGACATCGTGGCGTCAGAGCTGTAGATGCTTTTTATTTTTCGCATCAGAAGATGTGAGTCACTAGCTAATTATATCAGAAAGATTTCACGATCAAGTTAGGAAACGTTATGGTTAAATATAAATATGAATTCATAACTCTGATGTCTCTTCCAAGGTTCATCTTTTATCTCTGTTTTATTTATTATCATTTCAAATTCTCGAGGTTTTGCAAACAGTCTCGAGGTTTTGCTGCGTTCAGGTTTTTATCAAGCCTGAATGCAACGTTTCAACGTTTACTCGTTGGATGGATCTAATCACATATGACAACAGATCGACTCGCGTCTCTCGGAATCTGTGCGACTCGGAGCGGTGCCAAGATCTTCGGCTTTTTTAAACACGCACCGTTTATTATATAGCCACTCGACTGAGAGATGTGTTTGGACGATAGGCATCCAGTTCGTTTGGGAAAATTTATCGAACTGTATTGGACTGATTGATGATAATTCATTGTATTGTAACATTAATTGATACTAAAAATGCAATAATGTTATTTCCGTTCTTGCGATAAGTTTTGTATCGTTAAAGTTGATACGCTGTTGGCGTGTATTACTAAACATCATTTGATTACTTGCAAGTTGTTTTATTTTTATACTTGTTCTATAGCTCAGTCTGGCGATAGGCTTGTTTTGATTAAGTTATATTTATTATAATTGCTTTAAACCTAAGCTGTATTTAGTTTTCATTTAGTCTACTCGATTTCCATAGAAAAGTAATGTATCTAGTTCTCTGTTATGATAAAATTCGCTCAAATTCCGAATGCGGCCTCTTATCTAAAGTACTTTAAACACAAAACTTCACCTTGCCGAAGATATGATACCTAAAGTCTGATTTCCTAATTCAGAAAACAACTTTCATTCATGTGTTGAATTACGTGGAATCACTGTCACGTTCTCTTGAATACACGTCACGTTGTGCCAAAAAATATTAGATAATATTATGCTCAACCCTTTAAAGTAACTTCAACGAATCGACTGCGTTTTTGAAGCACTCCGCTAGAGCTGTTACTGTAGTACTGTAGTATTAAGTTACTGTAGTTTGCCAACAATTTTACTGTGTACAGGACTGCATTATACTGTAGTTTTGCCACGTGTTGGTTAGTGCAGACCTTGTATATTTCTCACTCGCTGTGCCCACGACTTAGTCCGCGTGGAATCGTAATTTTAGGTAGCATTCAATGACTGAGAGTGTTACAAAAGTAAGAGTAGACAAATTTAATCAGAAAGCTTCGAACTGTTAAGCTATTGGGAGTTACATGTGTTATTGTGAGTCAACCATAAAAGATAGACATATGCTATCCTTTTTTTTTAATATAATTTTCAGGAGAAGATTTCCGTCATACATGATTTCTGTGTAAATTTAACCAATGAGGTTACACATGTGACGGAATCTTAAAAATTGAACTTATTCCTTTTTCCCATCAAAAATTTTAATGCATTTAATGGAATATGCCCAGCTCAAATTGTCATACATGGATCGAGTTCTTGTAGATTTAATTTGTTCTCATAAACCACGGTATATGAGGTGGTTCACTTTCAAACGTTTTGTACCAGAAACGTTTAATTATAGAAATTTGGTCAAATAATGTTTTCCACATATCATATTTATGTTCCAAATGATCTGTATGATGAGAAAGAAATGTTAGTTCAATACCGTCACTTGCTTGCTTGGCCATCGAGTCGGCCACCTCATTGCCGCAGATTCCTACATGCGAAGGGAGCCATTGTATCCTGACTTGAGCATTATTACGTGTTAATTTCCAAATACATTTAATAATAGTGAAAGCCTCTTCTCTACCTAAATAGCCCTTATTGCACTTTAACAGATGTTGCAACGATAATAAGGTATCGGTTAGTAAGAGTATTTGCTTATATTGGCAAGATTTGGCATAACTCAACATTGCAAGCAACTCTATGCCCATAATGGGAATAAATTTGGCTTTAAAAGATGTACTATTATCATAAAAAGAATAGTCTAAACAAAGGTTTATTCGAAGAAAATATTATAAATATGGGTAATGGGTTCTTTACTTTACACGAATGCATGTAAAGTATAGAACCGAACCGAACCGCTCAATAACAAATTCGTGCTTAAATTGAAATGGAAATTACTCTATCAGTTATTCCTTTTCAAGATGCCGATGCAGACGTCAGGATTTCCTGTTGCTACTATGCAATAATTGTGCTGTTCACTGGATACATGTTTTGCTAAGAATACTTGGCACGTTCGGTATTGAATAGCAATATCGTGTTCTCGCAATCGAATGTTTACAAGTGCTTGTGGTTTCTGTTGCACTTACATCCAGGGATCTGGAAATATCTCGCCTTTACTACGTTCAAGCCTTTACTACCCAAGTGGCGTTTGGTCACGTTTTTGTCTGTGGAATTGTATTGTTAGTTTTATTTTAGTGGCTTCTTTTCAAATATAAGGTTCTGTGGCTCCGCTTTTGAATTTTTTGTAAATATTTTATCCGCCTTACTTCCTCTCTTGTAGGATCAGGATGCTTGTGAACGTTCTTACTGGAATATTTTTGCTCTTTTCGCTTCAAAATATTTGGCGCTACAAACCAACCAAACAGAAAATCTTTTATATCACGTAATCATATCTTCACCACTCCTTATTCTGAATTTCATTAGTTACGAGAAATGAAGGTTAAAAACAAAATTAATTAGGATTTTAAAACTATTATATTCCATCGTATTCGATAGCGGAGACGTCTCGGTTAAACTATTATTAAATGGAACCATCCATTTAATAATAGTATCGCCGCATACGCATTGCTGCATCTTGGCGTCCATCACGGTAATTACCCCGCGACCAGTCTTGCGTTGGATGATGACTGACGAGATGTCTAAAATTATTATCGACAGTAAATCAAGTGTAATGATTGTAGAGTTTCATGTCTGCTTCGTTTGATTTTCTGGAAATTTAATTGAATGAAATATTGGTCTATTGTTGTGTTTACTGGTAGGTGGTGTTTGGTGAGTAGTACGAGTTGAAATATGGTTAATCAACCAATGTTGGGTCTTAGATTGGTAATATTTAGGTTTAAGACTTTCGCTTTTGGTTTCACTTGCATTACATGCTGTAGAGTTATTAAGATCAAGGCTTGGGTTAAGTTTGGTCGATAGGTGACATTGGTCAAGTTGCGTCAATCTGTCTGGAGTCCGGCATAATCATCGTGGCACTTGGTCGCGGTGATAGCCGCGATGCCGATAGCCGATGTGGGTATTCAACATCTCCTCCAAAAAAAGGTCTGATTACTTTCGGTATGACTGTATTTATCGACTCTGATATGTAATTGTATTCATGAGTCAATATAAACACCCAAGCTGAACTACCAGCTCTAATGATTAATTACAAGCATGTAGAATCTCATACAAGTCGTCCCGAGGGGTACGAGCCTACTCTATGTTGGGGCTATTAGGCTCTTAGTCGACCATGCTTTCTTTGTAGGTGCAAATTGCCTCACGATATTTTTATTCACCGTAAGAGCGTCAGATAATTGTACATATGAAATTCGATATATGAAAAACACATGGGCTCGCAGAACAGTGCCGAGACCACAGCGCTATCGACGCTCGTAGGTACTGAGAGAGCTTATTACTTCGTTACCTTTGCACAAAACTTAGATTACTTCATTCAGATCTGGTACTTTTTATGGACCAATATCTACAATACCTACATTTGCAAACTGATTGCTTGTTATCCTGACGTTGTCGGTTCCTTCTCGACAAGTGAAGGCATTGAATTATCCCATTCATGCTTATTCGCGGCTCGTGTCGTGTTTTATTACATGATTGTCGTCGGACGTCAAGCGGCCACCAATTACCCTGCTACCTCGACCGTGGCAAGGTTTTAACCTTTGCTCTACGCGCGGATATCGTTGTAACAGGTAAATACATAGGGTATCATATTTGACATTTTTTATTATGTAATGGAAAGTGACTTCATGAATTATCAATATTGAAGTCATTTTCCAAATTGACGACTCTGTATCTATTTAATACAGGAAAAAAAAACAGCCCTTGCTGAGTTTCTTGCCGGTTCTTCTCAGTACAAGGTCTCCCGCCGTAGATTTGCGAACCGATGGCGTAGCTTTTCGACATTCACAAGTGCTTGTAACAGCCCAGACTGAATAAATGATTTTGAATTTGAATTCGAATTTGACATCACGTGCGATGGGATTGATTCTGGTATTTGACCTGTCGACAAATGGTTTTTGCGACCTAAATTTAGTGACCTAAATTTCATGTTCTGTATTCGATCAGTAAATATTTTTGCTTACAAGACTAAACTATGTCATCAGTTCCTTTTTTTTTTGCGAGGGGAAATGCTCCTTATGCACCATGACGCTGCGCTGGCAAGGCGCGGCCTCCGGCCGGCTCTGGTCTGAGAGTACTGGTCTACCCACTAAAATCCCCAAGTGTTCTCTGGGCTCATGCGGGGCACATGGCAGGATCCGCTTCGCGACTCCACTGCCATTGTGTCATCAGTTCCTAATATATTACATTAAAATGATTTTGAAACATTAATATGAGTCTAGGTGAAATTAGTTTGAAAATCAAGTTTAATTCCTCGAGTTATTGGTTCAATGAACATGACTATAAGCACGTCAACATTGTCCAAATTAAATTGTGTTTATTCATTTATAATAATAACTGATATACTGACATTTAAATCTCAGCGCACTGTACACTTATTATTGTTCTTTAGTACTAGATCTGAAGCCATGTGCCCCGTATGGGCCTAGAGAACTCAAAGGAGTTGTAGTGGGTCGGTCGTCGGCCAGGCTGGTCCTGTCAGACCGGAGAGCCCCGTACACGGCCGCGCGTAGCCAGCGCGGTGTTACGGTGCATAAGGTGCATTCCCCCTCTAAAAAAAATGTACTAGATCTGAAGCTCCCGTCTGTTAAGCAGAAACAGTACAGCTTAAAGCTGAAACTCCCGCAAGAGCGTAGAAAAGTTAATTATTAGATCTATACTCTATAGACATTGTCAATTTTGGTCCACATCTCCCAAGTTTTCAACAAACTACCATTATGAAAACGTGTTTCAAACTTTTTACCGTGGGAGAGCCATGCTTCGGCACGAATTGGGCCGGCTCGACCGGAGTGATACCACGGCCTCACAAAAAAACGGCGTAAAATAGCGCTTGCGCTGTGTTTCGCCGAGTGAGTGAGGGCAACGGAGGCCCAACCCCACCCCCCTCCCCCTTATTCCCTTTTAAAAGGCTGGCACCGCATCTGTAACTCCTCTGGTGTTGCGGGTGTCCATGGGCAACGGTTATCGCTTACCATCAGGTGATTCTTTTGCTGTCCTATCCTATAAAAAAAAATACAATATTTTATAGTTTACCTGTACCTTTATCCGTTTACTGGGTCTTGGCCTAGTTTTGCTTGCAAATAATCGAATACTCATAGGGCCTGTATCAGCATGGTGCAGGTGCTGACTGGACATGGCTGTTTCGGTCACTACCTGCACCGGGTCGCACGTCAGGAGACAACGCCACAGTGTCACCACTGTCACGCTCCCGACGACACGTCCGAGCACACACTGGCTGTGTGTTCGGCGTGGCAACAACAGCGCAGCGATCTAATTGCTGCGCTAGGAAGCAGCGACCTCCGAGCGTGGTCATGGCCATGCTCCGCGGCGGGGCGGAATGGGGGGCTGTCGCCTCCTTCTGCGAAAACGTCATCTCGCAGGAGGAGGCAGCGGAGAGGGAGCGGGAGGAGGACGTCGATGCCGCTCCCCTCCGCCGTAGACGGATAGGTAGGAGAAGGCGAGCACACGCAAGCGCGGTGCTCGCCTAATGACCCTACCGCGAGGCTGCGTGCGCGACTGGCAATCGCGCACACCGTAGTGATGCTTCTCTGTCTGGGGGACTGTCCAAGTGTTCTCGGATAGCCCCTCCCTTGGAGTTGGCTCGATCAGTTCTAGGTCGAGCCGGCCCCGGAGCACATGGCGGTAGAATCGTGAAAGCGCACCCCGCTATGTGCCCCGCATGGGCCTAGAGAACACGGGGGTGTTTTGGTGGGTAGGCCGGTCCTCTCAGACCGGAGAGCCCCACACACGGCCGCGCCTAGCCAGCGCGGTGTCAAGGTGCATAACGCATTACCCCCAAAAAAAGGTCCTGTATCAGCAATCCTAACCTCCAAACAAATGGACACAGCCCGAAATTAATATTTCTTTCCAATCATAATGACCTTACTATGAGCACCTTTATAAAATATACATACATACAAACATACAAAGTAGGTTTAAGATATCGAATCGAGTCATTTTCTCGTGCGTGAAAGAAAAAAGGTTAATGTATGTAAAAAAGTAATGGAAGGAATCCAGTCGACCCTGAATGGCCAGGAAAAACTATTGCTGATTTCCTACGCGAATGGCGTTTCACACCGATTTGGAAGTTTTAATTAGCCAACGATCGAATTTCCTGCGGCGTTCGTGCTAATCAACAGTGGTAGGAAACTGAATAATTGCATTATGTTCTCATCAATTTATTGCGGCGTGTCTACTTGTCGCTCATAATTCGGAAATAGACTAATAATTTAATTCAATCAAATATTTATCGTGTCAAAGTCGGACGCTGTGTTAAGGTGGAGTTATATAGTCTATAGTCGAGTGGATAGTACACCGGTTTCAACGTGTCGCCATCTCTGAGGTCCCGGGTTCGAATCCTGGTGGGGGCAGATGTTTGTGTGATGAATGCGAGCACTTGTACCTTAGTCATGGTTGTTAAAATATATATAAGTATAGTATAAAAATATTTATATATGGATAATATATGTATGTCTATCCGTTGCCCTAGATCCCATAACACAAGCCGTATAGAGCTTGTGTTATGGGATACTTTGATAGATACTTTGGGCTAGGCTAATTGGGGAAAGTTTATTAAAAAAAAATCGGCTCTATCGCCATATTTATGTGTAAAATTTTTATACAGCAATGTTGCCAAATAAACAAATTGTCCACTTTAAGGGAAAGTCACCTGTAGTACGAGTATATATAGTTCTTGTGATATTCGCAGAAAATCTGTAAGCTGCGCATAAACCATAATTTACAAGTACTTTGCCAAATTATGACATACGTCAAAAATTGGCATTCATAGCAATACAAGCAATAGTGTTTTGAGGTAGAAGTAGGTAGTCTCCCTGTAGTAAAAGTGGCCAAACCAAACTTTTCTATTTTTATACCACGACGGTGGTAAAAAGACTTGCCGCCTGCAGACGCCGTTGCCTATGGACCCAACATCTGGGGCGTTGCAAGTGCGTTGCGGAACGATCAAAACCTTATTAACTGCCTTCTTGAAGTACCCTAGTCCTAGGGAAATCCTAGGCAAGGACTTTATTCCACAAACGGAGCCTGCGCTGGAGGGAATTTCTTTAAAACCGTACTGTTCGTGACCACTTAGACTTTTTAATGCAGGTTTTATGAGCAGACTGGTGTCTGGGTGTGCATTGCGATTACGCATCTAGGACAATTTATTATTTACGTCCTTAATAAACATCTGTGCAGATTTTTCGAGATAAAATTATTTGTAGTGAATTTGGGTCGACAAAAATTTGATTATCTATGCAACATTGACCCTGTTCCAACTCCATCGGAATGGAAAACAAGCAAATTAATGAAGAAGCTGCGAGCTAATATAAATTTATGACTTCGTGACGCAATCGGACGTTCGGTTAAATCGCTTATCGTTAGGTGCGTCGGTGCCTACATGCAAGTCTAATTAAACAGATAGTAACTGTCCATTAAGAGTTGATGATATAAGATTCACATGAATGTGAGTGATAGAATAGCACTTAGCGTCAGTGGCGCTGTGGTCTCGGCGCTGGTCTACGAAGGTTCGAGAAGCCCGAGATCAATCCCGCCATGTACCAATGTGTTCTACGTTTTGGAATTCCATATTTAATTTCTCCGACACTCGTACAGGTAGTCGACCAAACCGCACTGGGCCAGCGTGGTTGACTAAGGCTCCTCGGTGGAGACTTATGTGAGCTGTGATGATGCATTTTAGATCATGCACGTAACGCTTTATGAGCAAAAGTCGCATGCGCGCAAGTTCAACTATATAGACATATTTATCCGTTAGTCTGTTCTTACGACACACGTGGCATAAACGAGACCGGTGACACTTTCCGTTTTTATTCTTTATCTGTCACCGCACAAAATAGAATTCACAATCGGAGAACCCACTGTCTGCACCTGTACAAAACAGGCAACAGATGCGCTCGCGCAGTGGTATACGCTTTTTTCCTGTATCTTTTCAATATTCATGAACGACGTTGTCTACGCCCGCGTGAATATTATTGTGTAATTTTTAATAAATGGTTGAGGATATTTTAACGATTTAGGCTGGTGTTTGTACATATTCAGTTGTACATTGGACAGCCAGGGAACTTGTAAAGGTTATTGGATACGTCACGGCGTATCGGACAAATGTGAATGCTTATCACGGTAATTCACTGTTTTCATTGTTCTTGTTTTAGTGTTATGGCGTGCAGTTGTGCATGTACAGTTGTATAGAATATATACTGCCATTAAGATATAAAATATGTCTTGCATGTCAATCACTTAAGTATTTTAGAACTATTAAATGCGCTGGCTTTGTTTCTGTGTTTCATATGTTCCGAAAATAATTCTTTCGTAGTCCAGTGATTCGATTTTCTATGTTGATGCTAGGCAGTCTGAACCCGCCTACCTAAGTTACCACTGCCTTTCTAATGTTTCTAGTCTTAATTGCAAAGTTTAATCTTGTGTAAGTCCCTCACTTGTTGAAGAGTCCAGGTAGGTCGCATCCTGTGGGCGTGTGGCGATAGAATCGCGAAAGCGACCCCGCCACACGCCCCGATATGGGCTGGAAGGACACCGGGGGGTTTTCAGTGGGTAGGCCGGTACTCTATCTGAGAGCCCCACTGACGGCCGCGCCTAGCCAGCGCGGTGACAAGATGCATAAAAAAAGGTAGGTCGCATCCTGCTTCTAAGGTGGAAGGCAAAAAGCTCCCTTATCATATGAATATTATTTTCTTTTGTCTTAAAAAAGAATATGGAATCTTACATATACACCCAGATCAGATCAAATTTTGTATGTAATATATCTGTACCGTGCGGGAATTGAACCAGCGACCCTTTCTAACTATTGCTGGAATGAAAAAGCTAAAATTAATTGAGTGAACAGAGTAATAATTCCTAAGCTCAATAATAAAGCAATCAAGCAACTGAAAGGGAGTGATGATCAAACTCTAACCGGAGCTATCAACAAGAAGCCCATTAAAGATTAACATGGTAAACGCGTAAGCAAAGACAATGGGAGTCGATTAGCGGCGCCGCCGGCCATAGACAATTGAAATCGAAAGGGCGAAGCGGCGGATGTGACGTCACGTGAACGTAATGGAGGTAACAATGCGCACCTGATAAACCCCGACAAAAACGGTGGTGATGAGTTGTATGTACATTGAACTTTTAAACAGACATATACATTATTTGTATATATGGTCGATATACATATATAAGTAAATTAACAGCTTATGTCCAATTTTTATGTTCCCAATATTATTGTACTCGATAATGCACTGCACCCTCCCGCCATAAGGTCATTAGAATCAAGGTTCTAAGGCAGAGTATAGGTAGGTAATATTAGCCGAGACTTTTTTCCCATCAGACAGAAGGAGTTGAGAATCAGACATAACCACCGCAACCAAGTGTCGCGGTGGTTTCGTCTGACTTCAGGCCCATCGACGCGGCTCGACCGATGTGAGCTGCCGACCAACTCAGTCCAAAGCCTTGGTCCTAATGGCCTAATGGCGCGTAGGGAGTGCGAGCATTTCTCAGGATGTGGTGCGGTCAGGTGCAGTGGGTCTGCTTAGTGTATTCAGTCCAACATAATCTCCGTGGCAATGGGCTGCGGTGGTGTACTGGGCGGGCTTGCCGCTCCACAGTGAGAATCCTCTCCTATCCTTAAAACTAACAATATTCGATAAACTTGTATAAAATTGTTCACGTTGACGAAATAATATATAAAAATGATAATAATTTTGAAATCTAAAAATAGTGAATACAATTATTTGAAAGTTTGTATGAATAATATGGTAGTTTGAACCTGTTAGAATGCTATTTTGTGATTTAATAAAATACACAATTTTAATGAATAAAATAAAAATGAAAAATCTTTTCTTTTATATATTTAGACGTAAAAGCATGACATGTTAGACATGTTTCTTTCGCATTTATTACACAATTACGATTAATATCAGTAAGGACTTTAAGGACATGAAAGCAGAATAAATGCAGTAGAAATAAGAGCTTTGCGCGAGTATGGCAGGAGTAAAACTGAGTGACAGGTTGTATAATGAAGTGATTAGAAAGAAATGTGGTTTGAAAGAAGATATCGTGACAAGAATAGAGAAAGGGATGCTTGGGTGGTTTGGGCATGTGGAACGGATGGATGAAAGTAGACTGACCAAAATGATTTATGAAGCTGGGGATACGGGACGAGGAAGACCTAGGCGAACATATTTCGAACAAATCGAAAGTGTCCTCAAAAAAGGCCAGGTCAGAAGTACCCGCAATCGTCGAGCATGTATGAGGAATGTTATGAAAGTAGATGAAGCGAAAGAGATATGTAAAGACCGTAGCAAGTGGAAAGACGTAATCTCTACCTACCCCCATGGGAAAAAGGCGTGAGTGTATGTATGTATGTAGGACTTTATGTACCTGACTAATAACAATGTTAGATGTTAGCGAAACGATTCACGTGGTGTCACTAATATCCCATTCTTGGATGACAGAAATGGGATTATAATTCTACTGCATTACTTATCGTTAGTGTTCCGCGTGAAGACTTGCTCTTGCCGGTTCTCTGCCTCATTTCTGATTTCTGCGTTGGAAATTTGCAATTTCTTTTAATCTACGTTTGATCCCGTAATTTGAAGTTTATTTGTGACTATTTCGCGAGATTTTCCGTTGATTCTCAGTTGGCTTGTTGTGGCTGTGACTTTTTGTAGGTTATACAAAGTATCTCCGTGAATCGAACTCGCGATCAGTTGCGTAGTAGCCGATCACTGCTGCGCCAAACGTGTCGCCAAACTATACGTATTGAAGATTCGTTTGATAATATTAATTCGTTTATATGTAATATATTAAAAATAATCTTTATTCAGCATATCTTGTTACATTAATTACCTTCAATAGACATAAAAATAACACACAACACTATGTCTGATTTTACACAGCTCTTGTGCTGTTCGTAATAGCGGTGGTTTTCGTAGTGTAAATGTACAGCTTGACGTGATATGTTCACAAATAAGCTGACTACCCACCCCCCTACTAGTGAGTGAATACAATCACTGCTGCAAGTCTCACAAAAACCACAGTGTTCGTGTCAACATGTGATATAGGATGCAGTGACAGTACCTAGTAATGTCTCTGCTTACCTTACCCTTCATACTGGATGACAGCGATGCCAACATGTGATATAAGATGCAGTCACGTAGTTATGTCTCTGACTATCTTACCCTTCACCCCAACACCTCTATTTAGAGGTAGAATTAGGTTAGATAGAGATACTCAAGCAGACAACCCTGACATTGAGTGACTCTCCGTTGTACTTATATACATATTGTCTTGGTCGGAAATTGGAAGAGCTTTCTCTAGAAGAACAGACAAGAAATTATGGAGCTCATGTTTCTCAAAAACAATTATATGCTTTATATACAGCAAAATAAATAATTAAACAGTAACATCAAAAAAGTACACGGTAAAGCAAAAAATTATTCGAACCTCAGCATATCCGTTATAAATCAGTGCAGCTCAGGCATTGATTCTGAAGGGTCTCGTTTTTTATTGTATCGATGTTATTGTTAAGTTAGTTATTGTAAATGTTTTTTGTAACTTGTCAGGTTTTACAAGATGTTTTTATTTTGATGAAACCAGAGTGATTTCTCGGATTTTTTACGTTATATTCTCTATCCTTATATCCTCATTACCTAAAATATTGTTGTTTGTTACCGCCTCATTTAATTTGACATACAATTTCAGTGTGGGAAGAAATAAATTGGCACCAAATTCATGGTTCCATTAAATTCTCTCTGCTTAATTTACCTATGCCTATTCCACCGAAACTCCAGTACTAATTGGCAAGATGGCGTAACTCTATCGGTTCGATCTGGAACAGCCACGGCTTCAGTCAGCCAGTGTACAGTGCAGACGATCCGTCATTCATCTGCGACCTTGGTGCTGACAAGCACAGCGCCATTGTTTGCTAATATACGCTCGCTGCACCTGCCTCTGCGTATGCGTACCTATTGTGTACGCGAGATGAGACGTTTTGACTCTTAAGGTTTCCCGTTCTAATGTTTCATGGCTTTCTTTGAAGTTGTTTTGAAATTAAACCAATTCCCCTAATACCAATTCTAGAGTAAGATCATCATGGCGATGAATGTTGTCGTCATAGGAGATCCAATGCGCAAGTACTTAGGTCAACTTTAGTACTTAATCCAGTACTTAACTAAGTACTAAAGTTGATATATTATAAACGCCAAAAGTTTAAGTATGGAGTTTGTTACTTTTTCATGTAAAAACTACTGAATATATTTTCATGAGACTTTGCAATACGAATTAAGAATTTGAGCCGAAGGAAATATTTGAAAAAATTTTAATAATAAATATTTCTTACACTTACTTTGCTTGGATTATGGGGATCTAGGGTAACGGATACACATACATATATTATACATATACAAATAAATTTGGTAGATATATATTACTAGCTTTCTGCCCGCGGCTTCGCCCGCGTGGATTTCGGGATTGGGTGTATAGAGGGTTAAGGGTCATAGCTTTTGCCCACGGCTACATATACGCGGAAGTCGGTTTATGGTGCGTGAAGATTTTATCGCGCTTCCCGTGGGACTATCCGTTTTCCGAGATAAAAAATGCCGCAAAACTCCTCAAGAATCACTCTATCTATTGATGAAAACCGCATAAAAATCTGTGCAGTAGTTTTTGAGCGAAGCCTTTATTGCGCATCCCGTGGGATCTGTCGATTTTTCCGGATAAAAAGTAGCCTATGTTACTCGGGGAGAATGTAGCTTCCAAAGGTGAAAGAATTTTTGAAATCGGTCCAGTAGTTTAAGCGTGAAGAGGTAACAACAAAAAACAAACAAACAAATAAACAAACAAACAAACAAACACACTTTCGCATTTATAATATTAGTTGGGATATTAGTTGGGATAATAACCATGACTGAGGCACAAATGCATTCATCACGCAAACATTTGCCCCCACTGGGACTCGAACCCGGGACCTCGGAGATGGCAACACCTTGAAACCGGTATACCAACCATTCGATTGTGGAGGTCGTCAAAAGGATTATTGGTAAACCATTTGATAAGCTTCTTCCACTCTTTAATTGCTGTCATATATTATTCCTCAACCTTTCATTTGTTTCATTATGAACAACAGATTATGGTGCAAATGTGGTATAGAATTAATTAGATATTTTGAAATATATCATATAATTTCGGGCGCCTCGGGATCTACGAGCCGTTTACTTAGTCGTATTCCAAATATTATGACTTTGTTTTCATATACGATTTGAGATTCCACCTGTCTGTCTTCTGTTGGACACTTAAGGATGATAAGGTGATGGGCGATATTCATGTAATCGTTTCGCAACAATGTCACCTCTACGTTTGAATTGTGAATTCACGTTATCATGTAGGTGGTAACTGACAAGGTTTCAACATGTCTCGACTTTCGCCACTTCCCACATGCTGTCTAATTGCTCGCTTAAAGCTAAATCAGTGCAGCTTTATGCGAACCTCTTATTGACCGCCGAATGTCACGTCAAACGAACTGTCAAATGGTTATCAGAGTCTTGCGATGTCTCTTCGAAAACGACATTTATTACAAGGAAATAAGGTGTTTATATGGATTACATCAAAACGTGAGGGACGTCACAAATGTGCATAACAGGAGCTGAGCCAAGGTCGATGTTGAGACATAACGCAATGTTGCCAGTATTTCTTCAGCTAAAATGCTCAAGTGTGCTTTGTTATGTTCTGCTCTGTCTACATTTGCGACAGCGTTGTACAGCAGCTTGTTACAACAGGGACGTCTTGCTGCTCCTGCTTATCTACTTAAATTATTATTATTACCCACATAATAAATATGTCCGATATACATGGACACATGTATATACGATACAATCAACAACTGTCTGCTTTTGATATGAATAGGACAATATAAAATTTTAGTAAAAATATTCGATATTAAGAAATTATCGATATTTTCAAACGATATATCGAAAGGTATCGACATTTAATATCGATGAAATGTATTGATATATTTTTTGAGTGGACACCCCTAGTCTGACGTCAGTAAGTGCCTGTAAAGGCCTATCTTGAATAAAGATTATTTTGATTTTATTGATATTACACATAAAAATAACGATAGTGTAGAAAAAAAATCCAACGTTCGGGACTTTTTAGAATACTAGATATACATACTAGTACAAGTATCATTAGTAGATAGCAGGTTTTATTGATAAGAGAGATATACAGAAGGTCGACTGCTTGCTACGGATGAAAATAGGCGCGCACAGCGCTAGTACAGCGATCTCGGTACGGTTCGAAATGAATGATTCAAGGTTGTTCGTGACTGGAAACTCTATCGCTCGATACACGTTTCTATGCTGGTGATCAAATCTTTCGTCTATCTCAACGCTGCTTCGATGCGTAGGTGCAGCGGACGACTCACAGAAAACAGGTCTCATCATCATTAAGGTCCTTTGTCCCCTAGCTGGGGCAGAGGGCGTCCACAGTGAGTCCCGCACGGTCTTGAGCTTCGCATTTGTTTTCGCTCCAGATTTTTGCAATGGCCTTTGCTTCGCCAATGACAGTCTGCCGCCAGATCTGTTTTGGACGACCGCGTTTGCGCTTTCCTTGGGGTTTCCAGTCAAGGGCTTGCCTCGGTATGTGGTTTGGATCCCTTCGGAGAGTGTGGCTTATCCTACAAGAAAACGGGTCTAGCGTTCTTGATATCCAGATCATTGTAATGCGTTGTATTAGTGTGCCTGCTTCGCTCAATGTACACGAGTAGTCAACTGGCCCCTTTTATCTTCTCGTCTGCTTGCCTATAAAACATTTGAAATGAGATAATTACGTTCCAATGTACAGGCTGCAAAAAACTAGACTTTTTCATGGGGGAATGCCTTTTACAACAAAGTTCCACAAAGTGTTACCAATTTGTCGTTTCACAGATTTCAATCATTTGCCAAAAATACTCATTTGAAAAAGGTTACTATACTGTTAAGGATTACTTAAATGACAAAAATACTTGGATTTAATTTCAATAACTCAATGGTTACGTTGCCAAATATTTTGACTACTTTGAACATAATGAACTGATATAATGTGAACTTGTTTAAACTTGTATAAGAAGATGGGTTTTCAGACTATTTATCTGTGGCCAGCTTCTAATTGACGACTCTCTAAAAATACAGGGAGAAAATAGCGTTTACTGGTTCTCTTGCTGGTTCTTTCAAGTACAAGGTCTCTCGCCGTGGACTTGAGACCAATGGCGTAGCATCTGTGACGTGAAAAGTGATAATAAAAATTGAAGGATAAATTTTTGATTTTGATATGTCGTTATAGTATTTTATTGTATATAGGCTTGGTCGACAAAATGACTTAACGCAAATAATCCAGCTTTGTGCAAACTTACAAAATGCTTTTTTTTAATGTATTATGGACAGGCATTTGGCCTCGATCTCACCTGATGGTAATTGACAATGAGGCAGAAGATGGTCCATGCCTGTCTAGCTAGTGCCTATTCACTCTTGCCTTGAAAAGCCCAGAAAATAAAAAGTAAATAAAATAGTGAAATAAAATTGATAATGTAACTGTAACAACATTGTTGTTGTGTATTGTTAGACTGAATTTCAACCAAATAATGTAGATTTTTGCTTTCACGCCTACTGATCCATCACATTCGGATCACAATACAATACGTAACTACAAATCCGGCGAAACGGGTGCAACAATTATTGTCGGCTTGCAAATGGCATAATAACAGGTTTCGATAGCTGCATTCTGATTCAGAGAATCAATTGAGCGTTACTTATACTGTATATCAAATACAATACCAAATACTTCGTGTTTGTGTTCCTATGCTTCAGTGTGGCTATCGTGTCAGAGCTCAATTAGGAGATAGTAATGCATGCATAAATGTTAGTATTTGTGCCAAGTTTTGGATTAAAGGATGGAAGTCAACATTGTCAGCTAATTCTCGACGTCAGGGCTTTACGTGTCCCTTTATTTGTAATTCAGGAGTTCCCTTATTCATTCATCTCCTTTTCAATATGCCTTCAAGACGAATCGATTCTGTATTCTATTGATTACGACAATACGTACTCTATAAACAGACAGTAGTGTTACGGATATCTGTATATCCGATCAGCAGAGAAACACAAAAAAAAAATATCTGTATTCGTTACTTTTCTGGCGAGCCTTTCACTGTTTTTCATCTTATTATATAGATTGAAATTAATATTGGTAATGTCGGTGACTAGTAGGAACATCAATTAAATGATTGCAAAAGCGACGTCAACTCTCGTTTTTAGGATACACGCACCGACACAGTTGAGTAAGAAAGTTTAAATAATCCATGTGTCGAATTGAGACGAGTTCCATCGAGATTCCAAAATGGCTCACACAAACGGTCAAAGTGACAAAGAAATAACATGAATCGGTTCGTGTTTTGACTTCTGTTTTTTGATAATTATTTCAAAATTGTACAGGACAATTTTTTCTAATCGTATTAATTGACGTCTCATCTTACTCGTATAATGGTGGATGCGAACCTGCGGCCAAAGTGAGACAATAACGCTAGCTTTGTAGTTCAGAGCGCTTTAATCTTATTGTGGTAGAATAGTTGTGTTAAGAATAAACACATGAATATAATTGATAACAATCAAACTCGTAAATTGGTGTAATGTTTATATTGATTGCCTTGATTGGACTTTCATGTCATATATTTAGTGACAGTCAAGTTTTTGGAGCTAGCATGTCAGCAACCTAGCAGTGGAAACGACTACTTCCGGACATACAGTGTAAACACTCGCAGTCGAGGACCGCTCAATTCTTGTCGCTATGTTCTTGATATAGATAGAATAAATATATACTTGTATCCATTGCAAAATCCTATCTAGACATTTTTGCTTACATTACGTTCGTATTATGCAAATGATGCATTGACACACTCGCAATATTATGTGGAGGTGTCAATCAACTGTTTAATTCCATACTGATTTCCAACGACAACGGACAAGATAGTAGAATGGAAATTGAGACTTAATGTTTGTAAGCCTTGACACTTCTAGTTCTTGGCCGTATATATGAGTAGGCATTAAAACAATCGTCCATAAAATTATCGCGTAAATTATTGCATTATTTTAAAATTTTTGTTCGGCATTACCGACTATAGTAAAAGAGAAAATTAGTTTTCATACGCAAAATATAAAGCTTGAATTTTTATTAATCAATTTTCAAGAAGTCAGTAAAGATTTCTAAGTTCTATATTGATTAGTATTAAGTTATTATTAAATCAACTTTTTTTAATATTAAATAAAATAAAATGTAATACTCAAAAAAAGTCTACTTGATTAACAAAGTAAAAGGTGTGAAATGCAATTTATATTTTCGATTAGGGCAGATATTATTCGGGGACCGTAATAGTTAAGGTATGTTGAAGACGTCGGATTGAAGTCGAAACATTTATTTTTTCATATTTATCATTATACCTCCTTGCAATCGACCTATTAAAAGATAGTTTATTAATTCACAAGAAAAAGAATAGAATCTGGTGAACGAAGCCAGACGAATGATAATTAGAACTTCTTGCCTACAGAAACCCAGAATACAATTTGCATGTCGATGTTTGCGATGGCATTTCATTTCATGCTACTAACATAACACGTGTGAAACTGCACGCAAACACTGTTTTAAGTGACACTAGAGATGCGTCCGCGCACCGGAACATATCAATATAGGCTGATGAAGCAAGTGATGATTTGATACAACTATTTATCATGGCTGTAGGACTTTTCTCAAGGATACAATAAACTTTGAAAGAAGCGATTAATCTACGGTATAATGCAAGGTGCATGAACAACTCCTTTGTCAATTTAAATAATGCATTTAACCAATTATAATATAATCTATTAAAGATTTTTACAGTTCATTATTTATTTCTAATCAGTTTAATATTTATAATACCTGCAGTGCTTTCTTCGAATATTTTGTAGTGGGTATAGTAATGTCGTTATTACCGAATAAAATTTTAAAAGAAGGAATTCGGCTTTAGAGTCATACAAGGCGCACGAATAGGTCCTTTATCTGCTAAACTGTTTCTACTATAATTTGTTTATATAATTTAAATAATACTTTTATGTAAAATATGTATAATGAAAGAACAATGTTTAATTGAAGCAATGTGAGCACTGCAAAGCTCTATTTTTACTTATTGTTTGCAGAATATAATTCTCACGGCTCGCGTACACAGTTTATATTTCCGCGGTCGGCACATTATTATATTAGATCACTTCCTTTCGACAATTTTCTCACCGCTGCACGTTGCGAAGAAACTGTGTTGACAATGATCATGTTTTTTAAACAGTATGCTACCTTCGTCGTGTTGAATTTAAATTGTATTACTTAGGTAATAGAGTTTCAAGTTCTTTACGACAGTAATATATGCCATAGGTTTATCAGTTTAATGTAGTTAAGACTTAATTGTAAATGATCTTTGCGTTTGACTTTTTGTTAAAATAACTGTTCATAGGTTAATGATTATTTGAATTAGTACAAGTTTATTGCGTTATTGAAGATAACGTAAGTTCTGATGAGATTTCAACTACTTAATTGATAAGGCATCGTATTTGTAGCATTGTTGATTGATTTATTTTTGTTTCTGAGCAGCCGTTCTAACTGAACTTCGTATAGCCTAATAGTCAATGAATAAACCTCAGTAAAGTATGTGGAGAGTTCTACTCCAGTGATTGTTAATATTTTCATGTCCCTGGTTTATCTAATATTGTAATAGTTATCTTGCTATTTGTGAGGAGACCACCTAACAAAATGTGATTATTTAAAACGGTTCAGTTGTTCCTGAATTATTAGTGATGTAACCTATCTATCTAAAAAACCACTTGTAAGGTTTTTTTTTATAGGTCGTATCATCATAGCTCATATCCCCAGCGAGGGGCACGAGCCTATCCTAACTACATTAGGATAATTAGCCCTTAGTCAATCACGCTAGCGCAGTGCGGATTGGTCACCGAGCATGCACGTACAATTTCTTTGCAGGTATATTTGTAGTTTCTTTGCGGTGTTTCTTTCACCAAAGGAGTGTCATATAAATATACATATGAAATTCCAAAAGTGAAAAACATTGGTACATGACAGGATCGACCCCGAGCCTCGTGATTAGACCAGTGTAGAGACAACAACCCCACCAACGTTTTAAATTGTATGAGTTGGTCCTCTATTATACTATCCTTATAGTCTACTAGTAATAGTATATAAAGTAAATAATTTAAACATTTTTTTGTCTTTGCTATTTGCGACCTGTCCTGTGACCTGTGTTGCGATTTTATTACACGTCACGCCGGCTTCAATGTACATTCAATTGCAAAATCTATTATGAATTCAGGAAAAAAATAACGACTAGTCTTTGTTTGCCCTCAGCTTCTCCAAAATCTGGGCAAGGTGGACCGCACACTTGACGACATATTCGAGGAACACCTGCAGAACTTCAACCGGCAGCATCAGCAGGCCACGCGCCTTCAAAAAGAGTTCAATAACTACATCAGATGTATAAGAGGTGAGCATTAATTATAATTACTGACCAAGACACGCAGGTCTTGAACTTGCTAGGTAAGAAGAGTTTGGCTATCGAGCCTTTTACAACCGACCTTCTTTAAGTTACCCAATTGGTTTGACAGCAATTGAGGGGGCTAAGCGCGTGGTTTCTCAGCGCAATCGAATTAGAAAATCTACAGAAGAACCAGGATCATATTCCATACTGGAATAGAATATTACCCAATATAAGTGTTGGGTAATTATAATCTTTTTCTGAGTGAGACGAATTTTGTTTGCATTTTGGCAGTCATTGTCCTTGGGTGATGGTAAGGCTAAAATACTGACGCCATTTGCCTGACATTTTAAAGGACTTCAATGCACCTCTTCTGGTGTTGTTCATGGACATCCATGAGTGGCAGTAATCACCCACCATCAGGTGATCCGGATCCTGGGATTATATATATAAAAAAAGCTATTATCTTCACGTTACGTGTAATGGATCCTGAAACGAAGTGACCCATACATTACTTGCATTTGGCGTGCTCTGCGAATGCATGGAAGCCCTTTCTTTTCCCAGGCACTTAGCTTCCCTGGTGGCAATAATCAAACACCTCTCAATCCAATCCTCCTCTCAATCTAAAGCTGAGGTTCGCCAAGGAGTGCAACTGGTATACTGCCCAGCGATACTTTCTGCCTGTCTGCTCCCAAATAGACTACGCACAAGAAAACTTCCAAACTAATGCTCAGTAATTAGTCAACATACATGTAATACAAGTAAAGCTTGCAATGAACCTGCAAAGAATACAGTACACGTGGCAACGTACTCGCATATGGCAATGCGTGTAACATAACCATTACTGTGACATGAAATGTAAAGTCACAGTAATTTCGATGCTGCATCTTAAAATTAGAACAATGGAAGTATTTCTGTTAGTTGATAATTAATAAAGTTGACATTTTAAGTGTCGATTATCCATTTTTACCCAACAAATGGTTAACAAACCATTTGATCATTATGGACCCGCTTGACAGCATTCGTTCAACATGATGGAGGAAGCATTTAATTTACAATCGGGACAAATTATTTCCAATTTACCACGAAACATCGGTGGCATTGTAGTCTCGGGACTGGTGTTTTAATAGGAAGGCCCAGGGTTGCTCCTGCCATGCCAATTGACGTGTGTTTCGAATTTCATATGTACATTCGACGTTCCTAGGGTAAAGGAAAACATCGTGAGATAACAGCATATTTGCGAGGAAATTTAAAGGTGTATGAGAAGTGTACTAATCTGCATTTGGCCAGTGTGGTTGATTAAGATTTAACAGCCCCATATATATTAACACTTAAGGTAGATTCGTCTCCCTCGTTGGGCGAGTATGAGCTGTGATGATGCTGACGCTGATTATTGGCGGCTATTTATTGGCCGATAACGGCTTATTATTGGAAATTATGACTGGAATTATGACGTGGTGACGGAATAAGAACGTATCGTCGCCCCCTTTCCTTTTGCTGTTTGAGGCGACTTAAACCCGCCTAGTTTGACACTGGGACTTAATGACAATTGACCAGGTGCCCTGTCTTCCCATTACAGCGGTCCAGACGGCATCCAAAAGCCTGATGGAGGCCATCACTGAGGCCTACGAGAGCGGCTGGTCGGGCCACGACCTGCTGTACGTGCAGGCGCAGAGCGCGGAAATGCTGTGGCAAGATTTCTCGCACAAGCTTGGCGACCAGGTGCTCATACCGCTCAACACATACACCAACCAGTTCCCAGAAGTCAGGGTGAGATTTTTATTGTATTTCAATTTTGTACTGTCATACTAATATTAGTTTTAAACTTGATAATTCATTATAGCATAATAAAAGCTAACATTCCAAAACCTGTAAATTCGATACAGTACCAATCGTTACACAATAAGAAATACATTCTTAACATATTTAATGTTAACCTTAAAAATCTGGAAATATAAAAATAAGTATGTAATTGAAAGAAATTACTAAAGATATAAACAATAAAAATGAATCAAATAGACTTTACATTCCGTATAACTATACTTCGTTGAATTGGAACCAGAGATAACACAGGTACATAGACTAAATATAAGAAATAGAGCTTCATCTCAACTCTAACCTCTGCCACGTTAGCTGTATATTAATAGAACAACAAGGGAATGGAAAATTTCCAAATTTTTCCATTATTATGATATGGCTCGTGTCACTTTCATGACATACTGAATGGTACGAAAGCTGGAGGAAGAATGGAATTTTAGAAAAATCAACATGTGTCAGTCGAGGGTTGTCTGAGAAAACTAAGCAAACCCTATCGGCAAAATTTACAAATTTATAAATTAATAAACTAAAGTTGATAGTCTTCATAAATGTTTGGCGTGTGCTAATTTAGAACTTCTGTAGTATTGAAAAAGGTTTGAAATTCTGATTAAATCAATCGTCTTGCTGATTTTACAATTAAGCAAATTTTTTTGCTACATTTTTTTAAATCTCTGACTCTAGTTGAAATTTCTGGTCAATCCAGTCAAAACCTGGCCATTCGGTTACTCTATTTCACTCAGTCATATCTTTTAGTTATTTCGAGTTAGGTGGACTTAAACTTTCCAAGACTTTCCTAGAGAAGAAAGGGAAAGTTTTTATAGTATCAATTTAAACTCGAAACGTATTTGAAGCAAATTTGAAAGAACTCGAATGTGTGCGCTTTTTCCCTTCCATTGCTAGATTTTTTTATGAAATTAATTAAGCCTAATAATTAATTAATTCATTAACCACTTTCTATTTATTTTTTTATTATTTATATTTTTACAGAAAAAGATCGAGAAAAGAGGACGCAAACTCGTTGACTACGACAGCCAAAGGCACAGCTTCCAAAACTTGCAAGCGAATGCGGCGAAGAGAAGGGACGACGTTAAGGTATGCTAAATGAACATCACAATAGAACAGAATTTTTGCAGATTTTATCAAAATAGAAATTTTTCATTCTTTTAAGTTTCAAGATCAACTCATTCTGAAAAACCGTAAACTAAAAAGCAATTCATACGGTTGTATGGAGTATCTTCCTTTGCAAGTTGTTTTATTTTATTTATCTAGAATATTTTATTATACTATAAAAGTAACCGACGTAAAATGCATCATCACTAACACTTGCTTTATTCTGGATTAAATGAAGTTACGTCGTGTTTATTTAATTTCATTGTTATCATTTCAACAAACACACGCCCACTAATTAGATCGAGACCCAAAGCTTATCAGTACTATGAGTAATGGCCCGGACCACTGTTACTTAAATTTCACAATTCTTCGGGCTCTGTTCTTCTGCGGATTTCAACATTTCTGAATCGATTCCGCTCCGTACTCTTTGATTGCCCTTTATGTGATTTTGGGCCTTCTTATAATGCCTGTTGTAACGGGCCAGATTTCATATGTCATCATTGGCAACGGCACTGCGCTACACGGATCGAGAGTATGTCACGTAATTTTCCGAACGCTACTCAGCAAATCTAGATATGTCGTTAGACCACTTTGTGGAAGTTGAAGTTATCTTGTTGAATTATTTGTCCCAAGTAATATAAACATCTTCCGGTGTAGTGACTCCAACCTTCAAAGGAGTGCGTGTTATATTGGAATTCGACTTTATGTTTGTCCATGATCATTTTAATACTGACTTGCTAGCAAACCTTAGTGAGGTCTTCGAGCATTGAAGTCTGTAATGTAAATTTCTTGTAACTATAATATTTTTATAATATAAAATTATTTAGGTTCTTTCTAAATATATGAAACAAAAAAAAAACAATCCAATTCTATGTACAACAGATTTATTACAACTCAGATTTTTTAAGACTATTATATCAAGCAGCAATGTTGGACTTAGACTGATACACTTAAAAAAATCAATAAAATCACTGAAAAAAAAAAGATGAACGCTATCTGCAGCTTCTCCTACAGAACAGGCTATTTATAATTATGGTAACTGGTAAACAATAGTAACCGGCAGGGTTCTTGGGTTCGTTTGATCGATATTGGCTAAATGAAAGGGGCAATTAAAATTAAGAGGTATATTTTAAATGTTAAAAAATAAAAAATCCTCCTGGGAGGGTGGTAGTTAGTCCGTGCTCCGTGCTTGGGTTAATGTATCGTGTTCTTACACGATCAGGCTTTCATGTGCTATTATGTTCAACTGTAAAAGCTTCTCGGTTCCAATCTACCTTCCTCAGCCCCGACTGAATTCCCTTTCGGGATTAATTAATAGGTTTGTTTACAATTGAGATTCAGACGATTTCGCTCCAATATTATTCCTCGTATATACTGATTTGCCAGACAAGTATTTTGCCGTTAGTAGGAGAGAAGTTAGTATACAACGCATGTCAGCCAGATCAATCGAGACTGAATCTGTTAAACTGAACGCGGATTAATTATTATATTAGTCCTGACAGTTAAGTCGATATAGCTCAACCGCAACCTACCAACATGCGCGCTTCCATATAAAATGTTGAAAAAATAAAACCCTAAATTTAAACGAAAAACGACTAATGGCCGTTTTCACCAACCTTGTCTTAGCTTAGGCGACTCCTAAGAGACATGCTGTCTCACTCTTTTCAGTTAATATAAAAAGACAAGGTTGGTGAAATCGGCCATAAGTGACATAAAAAAATCCTGAGTGGGTGTTGAAGATTACTGATAAAGAAACTATCTTTGTAGACTACACTAGGCTATACCCGGTCACACAACTAAACTCTGTTTGTCTATGCGCCACGATCAAGAGGAACCATTATAGCCTCATTGCAACTGTCAGTGTCAAAGTGACGATTAACGTAAACAAAACGCGTGTGACAAATAAATGTTAAATTGTGATGTTCATTAATATGACAAAAAAAGAAAAATGTGTCTAACGGTACTCCCGATCAGTGAAAAAAAAGTGTTACAAGTCAAATGTTCCATTGGATGCATCTTTAATCTATATGGCGCTGCAGAGAAACTAGAACACGGCACAGAACTCGAAGACGAAATCAAAGCTTCCTCATAAAGCACAAGTGCCAAGCATAGTGGTAGATTAAACTCTTCGGTCTTCTATAATAATCTGCCGCAGCGTATGTATGTGGTACTGTAGCCTTTTCGGGATTTGGCTTATTCTATGGTTGAATCTCTTCTAATAGTCCTGTCTCACTACTGCAGCCGTGTTAGTTTCCAGTTCTGATCTTGAAGGCGGACTGATACTGTGAAGTTAGCAAGTTAATACGGTGGTCGATTGCCGACGAGTTATGTAATTAAAACTATTTTGATTTGGTTTTTTAATCTAGGTGACCAAAGGGCGGGAACAGCTAGAAGAAGCGAAGCGCACATACGAAGTTCTGAACTCAGAGCTACACGACGAACTGCCGGCGCTGTACGACTCTCGCGTGCTATTCTACGTCACCAACCTGCAGACCTTGTTCTGCGCAGAGCAGTTGTTCCACGCAGAGAGCGCCAAGGTACGCGTATAAGTCTGCAGACTGCACACTAGAATAAAGAATAAATATTTGTTACACTTACACCAATTAGCCTAGCCCAAACTAAGCTCTGTAACCTATAGCTTGTGCTATAGGATCTAGGGTAACGGATAGACATAAATACATTATACATACATATATAAATAATTTTTATTGACATATATATCAACAACCATGACTAAGGCACAAATGCTCGCATTCATCACACAAACATCTGCCCCCACCGGGATTCGACCTCAGAGTTGGCGACACCTTGAAACCGGTGTATTATCCACTCGACTATGGAGGTCGTCAAAAGTCACGTCAAATGTCACTAGAATCTGCATACTGCAAACTAGGATCTGCATATTGCACACTACGTCACTAACCTGCAGACGTTGTTCTTCAAAAAGCAGCTGATCTATCTACGCATATAACGCCAAGGTGCACATTAGAATCAGCATACTGTAAGCTAGCGTTTAATATACTGCACACCAGAGATTTAGTCTTTTTTTTTTGTTCCGCTGAGGAAAATGTATTGAATTGCATACCCCGGCTGCAGAGAGCTGGTGGTTATGTGGGGCGCTCCTCCCCAGAAGGGGGAGGCCTACCCACTAAAAACCTCAGCGATGGCCATCCTCAGGCGTTGTAGGGGGCCCTCAGGATCGAGTGTCGCATCTGAGGACCCCCGGCCTTTGCACCCCTGGGTGCGTTAGGGGAGCCCTTATCGGGGAGGAGTGATCTTGCCGCCTCCTTCCCTCCAACCTCCTACGACGTCACCCCCGGCTATCCGGGGGTGAGGTACCTCCCGGGTCGCCTCCACGGGCGCGAACTGCGTTGCGCCCGCCAGCGACCCGTGGCGGCGCCTCAGGCCAGGCTATCTGGCCCGAGGCCGCCTTCTTCGAGCAGGATCGGCCATCTCCCGATCCCACTCGGCGGCCTCTTTCTGGAGCATCACCGCTTCACAGAAGAAGACCACAGCCCTCCAATCTCCCTCATCCGCCAGCATTGCCGCAATCAACGCTGGCGGAGACAGATCTTGCCCGATCTCTTTGACCAAGACTCGGCGTTCGGAGTCCCAAGCAGGGCACTCCGCCAGCGTGTGCTGGGCCGAGTCGAGGTCGGATGCGCAGTGGTGGCATCTTGTCGTGTCCTCCCTCCGTATTCGACTCAGAAACTCACCGAAACAACCATGTCCGGTGAGTATCTGAGTCAAGCGGTAGGTGACTTCCGCCCTCCCGCAGAGCCAAGCTTCGAAGAGCGGGAGTATCGCACCGACGGCGCGCTGACGCACGCAGCCCCCACGCTCTAGCTGCGCACGCCAGGCCCTCTCGGCCCGTCGGTGCAACTCCCGTCTGTGCATTCCGTGCGCTGGTGCCGGGGGACTTCCCCCGTCGCCGCCCCGACCGACATGCCGCGGTGCGTTGTACATCACCGCGTACATGTCGGCCAGGATCTCGAAAGGGAGGGACCGCCCCAGAATCGTCGCCGTCTCGTACGAGATCGTACGGTAGCCTCGCACGATCCGTATAGCTATTGTCCGCTGCATGCTCCGGAGCAGAGCTCTGCAGCGGGAGGACCTCGAGCAGTCTTGCGACCACACGGGGGCCCCATACAAGGACACGGACCGTACGACGCTCGCGTACAGGCGGCGAACACCATCCCTCGGTCCCCCTAGATTGGGCAGCAGGCGATGTAAGGCGCCCGCGACCCTCTTGATTCGGGGGACCAATCGCAATACTCCTCGAAGCTCCATCTGCTGTCCAAGGTGAGGCCAAGGTACTTGATGTAGGGCCCCACCTGGACCTCCGCGTCACCTACCCGTATCCGGCAGCTGGGTGGTTCCCGGCGCTTTGGAAGGCCGTGGAACCATTGCGCCTCAGTCTTGTGCGGCGCTATTTCTAGACCCAGCCGGCGGATCGCCCTCACGATACACGCCACCCCCAGCTCGGCAAGCCTGATCCGTCTGCTCGAAGTCAGCCCCGGTCGTCACGACGAGAGTGTCGTCAGCGTAACAGACGACACTCACGCCGCAAGGAAGGCTGGTGCGAAGGACCGCATCGAATGCGAGGTTCCATAAGAGGGGTCCCAAAACTGACCCCTGCGGAACGCCGCACTCGATCCCTTACTCCGTTTCCGTCTCGTTCCTTCCCCTGACTCTGGTCGTCCTGTCGCGCAAGTAGTCCCCGACCACGGCCCGCAGTTAGGGGGGCAACTCGTGGTGGTCGAGTGCCCCCCTGACCTGCCAGGGGAGGGTGACGAAGGCATTGAAGATGTCTAAAGTCACCACCAGAGCCACCCCCCCCCCCCGGTTGGTCTGCGGACTCCGACAGCAACCGCACGCGTTGGACAGCGTCCAACGTCGATCGCCCCTGCCGGAATCCAAATTGGCAGTCCGACAGGTCGGGACCCACGCGCGACAGGTGCTCGCTGATACGGGCGGAGATAACTCGTTCGAAGAGCTTCCCCGCCTCGTTCAGCAAAGCAGAGCGGACGGAACGACGACGGAACGTTTTCGGTCCTTCCTACCTTCCTCAGCAGCACCAGCCTGGCCGATTTCCAGTCGATGGGGAACACGCCCTCTCTGAGGCAGTTCGTCGCAGCTGCCTCACTCTGTTCCCCAATGTCCTGAGCGCCAGCGCCAGCACCTTCCCCGGGATCGCGTCTGGGCCCGGTGCGGTGCTGCGCGCTGAGAGCCGCGACACGGCCCCGGCGAGCTCGCCCTCCGTCACCCCTAGGTCGTCCGACCACGGAGCGGGCGACGGGGCTACGGAGGAACTGCCCTGGACCCTCGGGAAGAGCGTATCCAACACTCTTCCCACAGTATCGGGTCCAGGGATTCCGTCAGTGGAGGGACCCATGGTCGGAGCTTGCCCAGTACCATTTTCTACGGGCGCCCCATGGATCCCTCTCTAGTCCCTCCAGGAGCTCGTTCCAGGACCTCGCCTTGGCGTCAACGATGGCGATGCTGATCGCCTTAGCTGCGGCTCCGTACGCAGTCTACATACTGCACTCGAGGATCTACACACTGTACACAATAGTACCCATACATTCTAGGAGGAATTAAATCGATTATCATCTCTACCGATTTGTCGACACTGGACACCCTACTCCTAAACTTGAACTGTCGAAATATACCTATAAAGTGACTTTTACTATAGTCAGTGATAATGACGAGTGATAAATTAAACGTCAAATACGTATACATCACTGACATTATTTTGACATGATGATTTATGTAAGTAAATGTTTTCCAGGTGTACGCCGAGCTGGAAGCCATCACAGACAAGTTGGCCAACGAGTGCCAGCGCGGCTCATACAAGAAGCCGACCGCCAACCACCTCACCACCAACGGGGACACGGCCGGCCCGCACGCCGCCCCTGCCTCGCCCACTGCCACCTTGCAGAGTGAGTACATCACACACAGCCATACATACATACATACATACATACATAACGGGGACACGCCGGCCCGCACGCCGCCCCTGCCTCGCCCACTGCCACCTTGCAGAGTGAGTACATCACACACAGACATACATACATACATACATAACGGGGACACGGCCGGCCCGCACGCCGCCCCTGCCTCGCCCACTGCCACCTTGCAGAGTGAGTACATCACACAGACATACATACATACATACATACATACATAACGGGGACACGGCCGGCCCGCACGCCGCCCCTGCCTCGCCCACTGCCACCTTGCAGAGTGAGTACATCACACACAGACATACATACATACATACATAACGGGGACACGGCGGCCCGCACGCCGCCCCTGCCTCGCCCACTGCCACCTTGCAGAGTGAGTACATCACACACAGACATACATACATACATACATACATAACGGGGACACGGCGGCCCGCACGCCGCCCCTGCTCGCCCACTGCCACCTTGCAGAGTGAGTACATCACACACAGACATACATACATACATACATACATACATAACGGGGACACGGCCGGCCCGCACGCCGCCCCTGCCTCGCCCACTGCCACCTTGCAGAGTGAGTACATCACACACAGACATACATACATACATACATACATACATAACGGGGACACGGCCGGCCCGCACGCCGCCCCTGCCTCGCCCACTGCCACTTGCAGAGTGAGTACATCACACACAGACATACATACATACATACATACATACATAACGGGGACACGGCCGGCCCGCACGCCGCCCCTGCCTCGCCCACTGCCACCTTGCAGAGTGAGTACATCACACACAGACATACATACATACATACATACATAACGGGGACACGGCCGGCCCGCACGCCGCCCCTGCCTCGCCCTGCCACCTTGCAGAGTGAGTACATCACACACAGACATACATACATACATACATAACGGGGACACGGCCGGCCCGCACGCCGCCCCTGCCTCGCCCACTGCCACCTTGCAGAGTGAGTACATCACACACAGACATACATACATACATACATACATACATAACGGGGACACGGCCGGCCCGCACGCCGCCCCTGCCTCGCCCACTGCCACCTTGCAGAGTGAGTACATCACACACAGACATACATACATACATACATACATACATAACGGGGACACGGCCGGCCCGCACGCCGCCCCTGCCTCGCCCACTGCCACCTTGCAGAGTGAGTACATCACACACAGACATACATACATACATACATACATACATAACGGGGACACGGCCGGCCCGCACGCCGCCCCTGCCTCGCCCACTGCCACCTTGCAGAGTGAGTACATCACACACAGACATACATACATACATACATACATAACGGGGACACGGCCGGCCCGCACGCCGCCCCTGCCTCGCCCACTGCCACCTTGCAGAGTGAGTACATCACACACAGACATACATACATACATACATACATAACGGGGACACGGCCGGCCCGCACGCCGCCCCTGCCTCGCCCACTGCCACCTTGCAGAGTGAGTACATCACACACAGACATACATACATACATACATACATAACGGGGACACGGCCGGCCCGCACGCCGCCCCTGCCTCGCCCACTGCCACCTTGCAGAGTGAGTACATCACACACAGACATACATACATACATACATACATACATAACGGGGACACGGCCGGCCCGCACGCCGCCCCTGCCTCGCCCACTGCCACCTTGCAGAGTGAGTACATCACACACAGACATACATACATACATAACGGGGACACGGCGGGCCCGCACGCCGCCCCTGCCTCGCCCACTGCCACCTTGCAGAGTGAGTACATCACACACAGACACATACATACATACATACATACATACATAACGGGGACACGGCCGGCCCGCACGCCGCCCCTGCCTCGCCCACTGCCACCTTGCAGAGTGAGTACATCACACACAGACATACATACATACATACATACATAACGGGGACACGGCCGGCCCGCACGCCGCCCCTGCCTCGCCCACTGCCACCTTGCAGAGTGAGTACATCACACACAGACATACATACATACATACATACATAACGGGGACACGGCCGGCCCGCACGCCGCCCCTGCCTCGCCCACTGCCACCTTGCAGAGTGAGTACATCACACACAGACATACATACATACATACATAACGGGGACACGGCCGGCCCGCACGCCGCCCCTGCCTCGCCACTGCCACCTTGCAGAGTGAGTACATCACACACATACATACATACATACATACATACATAACGGGGACACGGCCGGCCCGCACGCCGCCCCTGCCTCGCCCACTGCCACCTTGCAGAGTGAGTACATCACACACAGACATACATACATACATACATACATAACGGGGACACGGCCGGCCCGCACGCCGCCCCTGCCTCGCCCACTGCCACCTTGCAGAGTGAGTACATCACACACAGACATACATACATACATAACGGGGACACGGCGGGCCCGCACGCCGCCCCTGCCTCGCCCACTGCCACCTTGCAGAGTGAGTACATCACACACAGACATACATACATACATACATACATAACGGGGACACGGCCGGCCCGCACGCCGCCCCTGCCTCGCCACTGCCACCTTGCAGAGTGAGTACATCACACACAGACATACATACATACATACATACATAACGGGGACACGGCCGGCCCGCACGCCGCCCCTGCCTCGCCCACTGCCACCTTGCAGAGTGAGTACATCACACACAGACATACATACATACATACATACATAACGGGGACACGGCCGGCCCGCACGCCGCCCCTGCCTCGCCCACTGCCACCTTGCAGAGTGAGTACATCACACACAGACATACATACATACATACATAACGGGGACACGGCCGGCCCGCACGCCGCCCCTGCCTCGCCCACTGCCACCTTGCAGAGTGAGTACATCACACACAGACATACATACATACATACATACATAACGGGGACACGGCCGGCCCGCACGCCGCCCCTGCCTCGCCCACTGCCACCTTGCAGAGTGAGTACATCACACACAGACATACATACATACATACATAACGGGGACACGGCCGGCCCGCACGCCGCCCCTGCCTCGCCCACTGCCACCTTGCAGAGTGAGTACATCACACACAGACATACATACATACATACATAACGGGGACACGGCCGGCCCGCACGCCGCCCCTGCCTCGCCCACTGCCACCTTGCAGAGTGAGTACATCACACACAGACATACATACATACATACATACATAACGGGGACACGGCCGGCCCGCACGCCGCCCCTGCCTCGCCCACTGCCACCTTGCAGAGTGAGTACATCACACACAGACATACATACATACATACATAACGGGGACACGGCCGGCCCGCACGCCGCCCCTGCCTCGCCCACTGCCACCTTGCAGAGTGAGTACATCACACACAGACATACATACATACATACATACATAACGGGGACACGGCCGGCCCGCACGCCGCCCCTGCCTCGCCCACTGCCACCTTGCAGAGTGAGTACATCACACACAGACATACATACATACATACATAACGGGGACACGGCCGGCCCGCCGCCGCCCCTGCCTCGCCCACTGCCACCTTGCAGAGTGAGTACATCACACACAGACATACATACATACATACATAACGGGGACACGGCCGGCCCGCACGCCGCCCCTGCCTCGCCCACTGCCACCTTGCAGAGTGAGTACATCACACACAGACATACATACATACATACATACATAACGGGGACACGGCCGGCCGCACGCCGCCCCTGCCTCGCCCACTGCCACCTTGCAGAGTGAGTACATCACACACAGACATACATACATACATACATACATACATAACGGGGACACGGCCGGCCGCACGCCGCCCCTGCCTCGCCCACTGCCACCGCTTGCAGAGTGAGTACATCACACACAGACATACATACATACATACATACATAACGGGGACACGGCCGGCCCGCACGCCGCCCCTGCCTCGCCCACTGCCACCTTGCAGAGTGAGTACATCACACACAGACATACATACATACATACATAACGGGGACACGGCCGGCCCGCACGCCGCCCCTGCCTCGCCCACTGCCACCTTGCAGAGTGAGTACATCACACACAGACATACATACATACATACATAACGGGGACACGGCCGGCCCGCACGCCGCCCCTGCCTCGCCCACTGCCACCTTGCAGAGTGAGTACATCACACACAGACATACATACATACATACATAACGGGGACACGGCCGGCCCGCACGCCGCCCCTGCCTCGCCCACTGCCACCTTGCAGAGTGAGTACATCATACACACACAGACTTACAGACATAAATACATACCACCACCTCATTACCAGCGGGGACACGGCCGGCCCAATGTTTTATAAACTCTATAATGCTTTATTTTAATTAAGTCATCAACAGATTCATGCAGAAGAAAAAAGATACACAGACGAGTATATAAATACAAATCGGTTACACAGCATACTATATATAAAACATAACGTTACACGAAGAAAGACATTTTTGTTGTTAAACGTTATTTGTCAAAGCTTTTTTTAATTTATTTGATATTTTGCTTGAGTGTGGGTGTTGTGTCGAACTGGATAGATAACGTACCGACTAGCTTTAACAATAAAGATATGTAAGTTTCGTGGTGTTGTGTTTATTTTTAAAATATTTTAAAACTTACATGGCCTTGTGCATTTAACTGTGTGTCTTTTAATCTTTAACTGTCGTTGGGATAATATAATTTTTGACATAACCTGAAATAATGGCTCAAAAGTATAAAAAATGATTAAATCATACGAATTGTATAGGAAAGTATAATTATAATATACAACATTTTTACATATTCTTTAGTAGTTATTTTAATTCAGTCTAGTGTCAGCGAAACGATATTTTCTATATCCTTCACGAGGACTGAATTTATTCTCATAATAAATTTCAATATAATCGGACTAGTGGTTTTTGTTTATATTATATGTGAACAATGAAATGAAAATCCAGTTTCTAATATTAGTAAAGATATTGTTTTGCCCATGTACAATTGTACACGTGAGAAGTAAGTCGCTGGTTCAAATCCGTCTCGAAGGACCAAAATACTGTGCGGTCTGTAAGTTTAAATTTTGATGAGAGCCGAACAAAAGGGGATGTTAATGTGCGAAATATAGTTCCAATACCAATATATTTATAAATTAAGAGCATATATATATAGTTTATAGAAATGCTGAACTATGCATATTCACAACAATGTAATTACATAATTAAATGGTATTCATTGACCGCTAATATATTATTTTTTAAAAAATTCTTATGCTGAGATTATATCAACAATGTAGTTTTTGAATGCAATGTAAAACAAGTATACATGTGAAATCGTCATCAAACCATATTCCGTAATTCTGAACTGCGAAGGATAACTTAAATTGGTTGTGCAACAATATTATCCCAGCGCCATTCGAGTGCGCATGAGTGTAGCGTGTGCATGTTTGTTAGCGGTCACCGAAGACAGCGACGATGCGGCGACACCACGGGAAGACAGCCCCCGTACACCCCCGTCACCAGGAAAGGAAGAACCCCCCATAACACCGACGACCCCCCCAACCCCCAAGGAAGAGACGCCGATCCCTAACGGGGGGGCACCCCCCGCACCCGCCAGGAGAGACTCCGAAGGACCAAGGGAAGCACATGCAGGTATGTACAGATATAGTACAGAAAATACCGAACAGTTAATTAAATTCTACATTTCATGTCATTTTAACAAAACGTCCGTTTCTTTATCTGTGTATGCAGTGTTAAAGAATAAATATTTTATGCATAGATTATTGATAGACTTACCAGTGCAAAAGCCACAGAATCGGTTGTCTACTTACTTTTGTCGGTCTATAGATCAATATTTAGTCCAGAAAATTATCAGATATATTCTAATGTTAATGTTCTCTTTGATCTATTGTTAATTAAATGACGACTAAAATAAAAGTAAGCTATCATGCTTTTATTTTATTTTAACAACATTTTTATTCAAATGGAATTTTTAAAACGAGTCTAGTATTGTGATGTGTTTATAAAATATTATATAAAATTTGTTCACGTCTTTACATCTTTGACTATTGTGTGAATAAATTTCAATTTGTTGTTGCCTTAATGTCTTAGTGTATTCTGGATGTATGTGTATGTGTACAGAAAAGAGCTCCCGAAAAAATATATTGTGACATCTATATTTTCTTGAATTGTGAACTTTAATTGAAATTCTATAACGTAATTTTATTTGGGTTTGGTTACACAAAACCTTTTACCCAATGAAGCCTTTACGACTGCTTTTTAAATTATTTTATTAATTGTCATTATAATATCACACTACTTAATTGTAGTTTTTGCTAATAGCAATATTTTTCACGTATCACATATAGGTTTAATTGTTAAATATGATTTGTGCTATTACCGATTTTTTTTTTCGCACTGTGCATAATCCCATTGCACTTGTATCGTATACAAAGTAAAAACTTTATATTTATTTAGTTACATTTGTTTTATATTTACACATATCTGTGGGCACCCCTAGTTGGGCTCCACTATATAACAATTATCAGTATATATTTTTTGTTTATATATAACATTTAACAGTATTTGTTGATTGAACAACATTACTTATTTTTTAGAGTAGCATATTTTTAAAACTTATAAAATATATGTGGTTTATTTATAGTACATAAAATATAGGTAGTCAAAATCTAGGGTATATTATGTGCTTTCCACTAATTTCAATGTTGTGCGTAGTTAGTGGCATGTTGTTTTGATTTTATCATATTTACGATTTAATTATATAAAACTAATAGTAAGCAAATTTTTTAAAGTTTATATTTTTCTCAAGACGATTAGTTGTCAGCTGAATAAATATATTTGTCATTTATTTTTCCAGTGTACCAAAATTAAGATCGTTTAATAAATTTGTGATTAAGTTACCTCAATGGCGGAGGCGTACAACGCAAATATTGCAATTAATTAACCATTTAGGAATATTCTCTGAATATTTTATACCCTAGGCTAGGTAAGGTCAATCTTTAGAATTGCGTACGTTCTCCCAGGGTCACCGAACAATAAACAGCCGAATAGCCAAGAGAAATCGAATAATAACGGGGAAGAGAGGCCGGTGGACATTGAAAAGAAAACTAGCGAGACACACAACAACGTGGCCGAGAGCCCGAGCAAGCCGGAAGAAGTCTACGACATACCAGTTGGTCAGTATTACTTAAGTATCTAATAAAATTTGTAGGTTAATTCGTCAATTTAACCGTTACATTTTCCTTTAGTAAATAGATACTTTACCGTGGTAAAATTACTATGTTCTTATACTATCCCGATACTAAATATAATCAAATATTAGACATGAGTACATTATATATTATTTTTGTTATATCTACATATTGCAAAAAAAATAATATTCTAACATTCCCTTTAGCTTGGTCTTTCGAAAATCTTCTAATTTTAACTAAAAGTTTATGAAGGTTAATAATTTTTCTTATTACAGGGTTCGTTTGTATGTAATATTTTATTGTATAAACGTGTATTATATGTACAATACATCCAACAGGTAATTAATCTTATAAAGCCTGTTTATAAAACGCTTTCACAATTAATATTTATTTTGCAGTGGCTTGGGTATGATTTAACATGTTTGATTGTCTTTTTTATTTAACATTGCTTGCTGAATAAACAATATTTTAAATACATAAGTATTATACGTTTTATATATATTTAAACTAATGTATTAATTTGTATTGTCAACAATGTACATACAGATGTGTACACATTTATTTATACAATACCACTGCTATAAAATGGTATGAATAATTAAGAAAGTCTCAAAAATATTAAAATTAATTAGTCGCTTGAAATTGGTTGTAATCAGTATATTTTGTGACATGTCAAAGGCTTTTGACTGAGTTAATTATCAAACTCTATAAAAAGAGTTGAACTTTATGCAGTCTGTTCTAAAGTGGGTAGCCTTATTGAATTTTATTTATCGAATAGGGTTTAGTAAGTGGTCATTAATGACACTGAGTCTGCTGGTGCATCTGTAATCATGGGAGTGTCCCAGGGATCAAAATTTGAACCATTGCTTTTTCTGATTTATTTAAATGACTTTCTATATATCACTTCATTAATATTTAAGGTATTTGATAGAAAAAATACATATATACAAAAATTTACAAAGGACAAAAACAATATTTGACAAAGAAAGTAAAAACATACCCGTTGTGACACTAGTTTGCCATGAACAATTTGTCGCTCAATGTTAAAACATTTATCAAATGGTAGAATTGTAGATACAGTTGTGAAAATGAATAATGAGATTGTCGAAGTCATAAATAATACAAAATTCTTGGGTATACTATACACTAGATTTACGATGCTGAAACGGCAACTATGTACTACTCTCAAGGTGGATACTCTACTTTTGAAATACATGTTTTGAAATGCACGAAAATTGCATTCCTTGTGCAATGTCCGTGATCGAACTTCAATCGAAATTCGTGGTGATTTAAGCCTAATATCCATATTCCGAATTCTAAATACATTTTAGAGTCTAGAAGTGATGTAATTTTTAGACATGAAAGAGCTATTTTAGTGTCTGTTTGTGGGTAGTAAACTAGCTCTAGCTTGTCGAATGGCCGAGGTAACGATGGTGGTGGCGTTGCGCAGGGGCCACGCTGGCGGGCCTGCCGGCGGGCGCGCTGTACCGCGTGCGCGCCACGTACCGCTACACGCGCGAGGACGACGACGAGCTGTCCTTCGACGTGGGCGACCTCATCCGCGTCGTGCACTACGACGACCCCGACGAGCAGGTGCGCTCACTACACTGCACGCACTACACACCGCACACCGCACACTGCACACCACACACTGCACACCGCACTGCACTCTACATACTGCACACTACACTCTACATAGCACTGCATACTACACACCGCACTGCACTCTACATACTGCAGACTTCACACCGCACTGCACACTACACTGTACATAGCACTGCATACTACACACCGCACTGCACTCTACATACTGCAGACTTCACACCGCACTGCACACTACACTCTACATACTGCACATAGCACTACATACTACACACCGCACTGCACTCTACATACTGCAGACTTCACACCGCACTGCACACTACACTCTACATAGCACTGCATACTACACACCGCACTGCACTCTACATACTGCAGACTTCACACCGCACTGCACACTACACTGTACATAGCACTGCATACTACACACCGCACTGCACTCTACATACTGCAGACTTCACACCGCACTGCACACTACACTCTACATACTGCACATAGCACTGCACACGACACGCCGCATTGCACTCTACATACCGCACTGCACACTACACACTGCACTGCACTCTACACACTACATGCAACACTGTGCAGTGCGGAGTGTGCACTCCACTCTGCTAATGTACAACGCATGTAGCGTTGTACGTTACATACGGCACACTGCACACTACACACCGCATTGTACACTACACGCTGCACACCGCACTGCACATCACACACAGTACTGCACACCGCACTGTAGACTGCACACACCAACCATACTTCAACACATTCCATAAATCATACATACATTAAACAATCATTACATATGAAATAGTATGCAAGGTCTAGTTTTGGAACACAGCACACTGACTGTGTTCCAAAACTAGATCGAGCTAACTGTAGATGGAAGTCGTCTGATATTCCTGCTTTGTCCTTTAATGAAGGAAATACGATATTTATTCACAAGTGCGGGACAACAACTATGTCCGTGAACAGAATGAATCCAGCGATTCAAAAGAGTTAGCGTAAATTAGATAATTGGATGTTTCTAAAACTATACTGTGAGCGTAATACACGAGTGATTTTGGTGAATCCCCAGGAGGAGGGCTGGCTGATGGGCATCAAGGAGTCCACCAACGAGAAGGGCATGTTCCCGGCCAACTTCACGCGGCCCATATAGCCCTCGAACCACTCGCGGCTGCTGCGGATAAAATACTCGGGTGCACACCCCCCACCCCCCACGTAAACTAGTGTTCAACCCGTAATACCCAAATCCAAAAAATTCTTGTAAGTGTTCAAATATTCCACTCCTGTGTAACCGAAGCCCGACCACAACTGTCCGGTTTCCAGTACAATGATTTAAGCATTGATGTACTTTCATCGAATTCAAGACATTGTCAATTATTTCTATTCTATATCTATACAGCTATAAACTTTCTGTCAGAATTTTTTATTCCAAGGAACCATGACTGGGAATTCAATATTGGGAATATGAACACAGATTAAAAAAATAACACGAAAACAAATAATCAATGATTATACTTGTTGATTCTAGTCTTGTAACAGAAATACAATAAATTGACAAGGTGGATTTTAGAATTACATTATCTATGCTGGGCATACCCCCGGCACTGGGATTATGGAGTATTTTATTTGTGTTAGCCGAATCTACGCCGCCCGCGTTCTGGGCATTCGAATGATAACGATTGTGCAAAACAATCGCATATCATTATTTCCGTCAAATAATGACACGCCGTTTTTAAGGCAAGCCGTTATTTCTGCTAAATTACGACATGTATTTAATAATGTGAAATAAGTACATGTCAATTATTAACGACAATCATTGCCATTAGTGCACGTCAATGATTGACACTCTTTGCCATAAGTGTACGTCAATGATTAACAATCATTGCTATAAGTGTACGTCACTGATTGACAATCATTGCTATAAGTGTACGTCACTGATTGACAATCATTGCCATAAGTGTACGTCACTGATTGACAATCATTGCCATAAGTGCACGTCACTGATTGACAATCATTGCTATAAGTGTACGTCACTGATTGACAATGATTGCCATAAGTGCACGTCAATGCTTGACAATCATTGCCGTAATCAATGAGCCAATCATTAGTTGACGCAAGTAACGAATGCTCAAAACACTATCTTAGTTTTTAGTCGTTGAATGTTTATAGATATCTATTATTTATTCTATTGTGTTGTATTTACAACGAATTATAAATATGTCCTACCCGTTTTATTATTACCCGTTAACATTACGCGAATTTTATTAATGGTTTTTGTATATACACTGTATGTAAATCGGCAGATATGACACTGCTTTTGTGTCGGTTTTTTAGCGAGACAAATTTAAAAACAGTAGTAGGTAAACTGTTCGGGTGAATCAGATTCGATGTGATTATATATAAATATTGACTAAATTTGACTAAAAATTAACGCTCAATGTTGTCTATGTGTAGTCATAGTGTGACAATAAAATCAAACATATTTGTCGAGTGAATTTTATTGTAAAAAAGTGTCCTTAATACGTAATTGTAAGTAGTTTTCGAACACGTTCACACAATGTTACGTTACATCTGCAGTATTAAATATATCTTGTAGCTGTTTTCGTTAGTTTAATATATATATACCATATGTTAATTTCACTAGAATACTGTTTCCATGTATTAAATCTACTCTGTCGCCATATGTATGTCAATCAATATGTTTCTTGTTAAAACATTTCCATTAACACTTTGCATTTCACTAAAACTAGCATCTATGTATATGCATTTGGAAAATATATACTGACACCACTTCACATGTTCAAAAACGTGTTTTATTATTACGTATGTCGTCGTGAATATAAATTAAGTGTGATTGTGTGTATTTTATACATAAAACATCAATATTCTATTTAAATATTATATTAGTATAATATTGCATAAACATCTGTAGAACATTTGTTGAAAACTAAGGATTTGACTCCAAAAAGTGCAGTTTGAAGTTATACAAATAAAACAATTGTTGTATTTATATTGTTTACTATTTATACAAATGTGTAGAACATTTGTTGAAACTAAGGATTTGACTCCAAAAAGTGCAGTTTGAAGTTATACAAATAAAACAATTGTGTATTTATAATTGTATAATTGTGTACTATTTATACAAATGTGTAGAACATTTGCTAAAACTAAATATTTGACTCCAAAAAGTGCAGTTTGAAGTTATACAAATAAAACAATTGTATAATTGTTTACTATTTATACAAATGTGTAGAACATTTGTTGAAACTAAGGATTTGACTCCAAAAAGTGCAGTTTGAAGTTATACAAATAAAACAATTGTGTATTTATAATTGTATAATTGTGTACTATTTATACAAATGTGTAGAACATTTGCTAAAACTAAATATTTGACTCCAAAAAGTGCAGTTTGAAGTTATACAAATAAAACAATTGTGTATTTATAATTGTATAATTGTTTACTATTTATACAAATGTGTAGAACATTTGTTGAAACTAAGGATTTGACTCCAAAAAGTGCAGTTTGAAGTTATACAAATAAAACAATTGTGTATTTATAATTGTATAATTGTATACTATTTATACAAATGTATAGAACATTTGCTAAAACTAAATATTTGACTCCAAAAAGTGCAGTTTGAAGTTATACAAATTAAAATATTGTGTATTTATAAATTGTATAATTGTTTACTATTTATATACAAATGTGTATAACTTTTATTTAAATATAAATGTTTACTCACTTCAAAATTTTTTAAAAGTATTTTGCCAAATGCACATTTTGCTACAAGCAAGTAAATAGGGTAATGTTTACATATGAATTTAACCCGTATTATTGGACGATATGAACTAACTTGTAATTTAAGAACGCTTTTGTTTAACTTCGGAATTTCTTAAAGTTTTCCAAATAGTGTGTCTATAGGTAAGTGTAACTCTGTAACAGTCCTCAGCACAGTGTAATATGAATTATGGTATTTCATTAGTCTTAATTTTTTTTCCAATGTTACTTCACTAATTGAAGATGCTAGTTTTTCGATCAACCTATTAATATTTCCTGTACACTACTTTTGTACTATTTATTAGTTTTTAGAGGACATCGTGTTATCAATTGTACCTAATGATAAATAATATTTTAATGTTCATTAGATATAAATAAATATGCCTGTACTTTTTGATGGGAATAGTTTTCCTGGTTTAACATACTCGTTTGTGAAAACTTTAATTGATTTTAAAACGATTCGTGGCCAAAATTTAATATGGTGTCAAATTCGGTGCTTTGAAAGTGTAAAAGTTATGACATGTTTTACGTTTTGTACTCCCGATGTATAGATTAAGCGAGCGATTGTGCATATGTTTTCGGCTTAGCCAGCCCTCCGAGTAACTCTATGAGGTTTGATAATAATCGGGATCGTTAAATGAATCGATTACTAATATGCTTGCAGAAGCAAAATTAGTTTTGCAAGAAAAACAAAGCAACGCATTATGTTTTCATTGTTATAATTATAGTTTTATAAAAAAGTTTGTCAGTCCATCTCTTTCTATGTTGTAATATAAAACAACTGCATGCCATTAAATGGTGCACTAAAATAAATTAAAAGTCACTTGTCACGAACATTAGCGAATGCAAATTTTTCATAGATAATTCGAGTGTTTTGGTCGTGGTATGACGTTATATAATCTATAGTCTTTCCCTGTAACAGACTATCCAACACAAAAATAAATTTTAATTTGAACCAATTGTTCCTGAGATTAGCACATCCAACCAAACTCTATTTGACAACAAGTGTTTGGACATAAGAAGTTTACAATCATTATAAAAAAAATATGCATACATAAATATACTTATGTATACTGTATATAAATGTATAATTGTTTATTATTCTACAATTATGGACATTAGGTATATTTTTCAATTTTATGCTTATCCTGGAATCGATTCGTCTTTCTTGTCGATACACGAATGATCCAAATGTACATTTTGATTTTTAAGTTGCTTCGAAAGACAAATCTTAAAATTCGACTTGACGAAATCGAACGAAAGTTATCAAATCCCATAGAACATACAAAATACGCCCATTTTGGAAGCTTCTCAAATATGGACTGGTCTGACCGAATGTGGCCGTTAGTTAAAATGGTCGTCTGTTTTTTTTTTTGTTTATCAAGCGTGCGATCAAGGTATTGGCCATTTTTACTAATTACTAATGTTAAACGGAAACAGGACCAGTTTGAATTTTTTTTGAAATTTTGCAAATATTTTATTGAATCGACGGTTATTATATTGACAATGTCGACTGATGTCGCGCCGTGTCGCGTGTCGCGTGTCGCGGCGACAATTCCACGTGTTGTAGTGTGGCTTACGTTAGCAGTGCCATCCGAAGGTCCATAATATATAATGTTTATTTATAAGTTTGTTAGGACTTGTACAGTTATACAACTGCGAATAAAATGTTTCTCACAACTTGTTTTGTTTTTATTTCATCCCTTTTCTGATTTTCATACATTACCTGATTTTATTCTATTTAGTTATATTAAGGATATATGTGTTTTAAATAAAAAATACAATTACCATACGACATTGTTTAATATATACCATATAATACGAAATTTACAGAAAAAATAGTGTTTATTCATAGGTACTTATCTATCGCTTACTCTACATACAATAAATAATTATACAAATATAATAATTATTTTAATAATTCCTAAATTCTGCTATTGATATTCCGATTGACCGTAAAATAGATGCGTGAAAACACAGTTGATATAGTTAACATAAAAATTATTTTCTCCCTAAAATATAATATAGACACATAGTAAATACATATAGATTCATTAAAATCACCACACAACAATGATGATCGTTTCAAAATGTCACCAAATCAGATATAAAATAAAATTATTTTCTTATCAAATCACAGAAGTTCCTTACACATTACATCGAAACCTTACAAGATTCTATTACATAAAAAATATACACAGATTGTAAGCACACCTAACATTGAGCGCTGCACATACAAATATAAATTGCATTCATATATTTACATGACTGTTATTATGAAAACTACAATTTGTGAATCTCAGTAGTCAGCACGTTAAGGGATACAGAGGAACTACGAAAACAGCTTCTATTACGTAAGGAATAAGGTAATCCTTACTTTTTAAAATTAGTTTTTGTCAATCCTGGTATACTAACTTCCACCCCCTAGCTGGTCGAAATTTCAAAAATGCTAGAACAAATGTTTAATGATTTCTTATCAAATGCTTAAATATAAAGTTTCATAGTTTTATCTTTTAAAATTAAGAAATCCCATACAAACTCTCAACCTCTATTTTAACCCCTTCATCCCTTTTTTTTTCGAAATAAAAAGTAGCCTATGTTCTGTCTCAGAGTCTAAAGATTGTCTGTACCAAATCTCATCGAAATTGGTTGGTTTAAACGGGAAAGCGTAACAGACAGACAGACAGAATTACTTCCGCATTTATAATATTAGTTGGGACAATTCATTTAAGTAACATTGATATATATAGCTGCAAAAACAGACAGCTTTCACTTTCAAATGATTTAATATCTGTGTTAATTTGATGATTATTGCTAACGACATTACCTTGCGTATTACCTACAGACATTATTTCCCTAACGTCTGCGCTTTAAAACATATAGGATTATGAAAGGGTTGATGAATCAGCATGATTGTCACTCAACTTAGGATAAAAGCTAATAATTATATTCTTAGCTCAGACTCATCAAGATAATACAAACGAGTCGCTCGGAATCAAAGGCGGCCATTTCAATTTTATCACTGATGGGACACTGATGCATTGAAATCAAATTCTTTGAATGCAACTGATTTTTTTGACATAATCAAATATTATGTTCCTTGCAATTCCAATAATAAATCAATGTTTGATTTAAAACATTGCCTAACTCTTCCGCACGATTCAAAGCAAAAATAGCGTTAGTGCGTAAAATTATCTTAGGTTTTTGATTATACAAAAGTCAAATTATATAAAAGGAGATGTTCCATTTTTGTATGGAGGCTGGGCCCCTGTCAGCCTACAGTAATAAAATAATATTTTATGGAAAGAACAAAAAATAAGGAACCTTTACCCGTAACAAGATATTTTTTCAAAACCTGCAAAACATTGTAAAAAAGGAATAGGTTTTGAAGTTAAGATCAATAAATCAGCAACCCAAAGCTTTTTTATATTGGCAACATCGATTTTGATTGTCACAATGAGTGATATGACCGATGTCAGCTTCACCGCCACTACCAAACTAGAAGGATGTCACTGTCACACTGACAATGACATTACGATGACAGGCAGCAACTCTCATTATTTAATAAAAATGCAAAGGAACTACCCAATACAGCCAGCAACTACAGTTTCATTTTCAGGAATAAATCTGCAGTAAGAGCATATATTTACTATCAGAATTTATTAATTAAATAGTTCGGAAAAAATATTATAAATAGCTTGACGCCTTCATTAAAACCTATAAATATAAAAAAAGCTTTATGAAAGAAACCAATATTCGAGACTTTAAATATTATTTTTTAAAAGTTCGCAGGTTTTTATATTTTTTGGAAGCTTTGTCTTAGAGGAGAGATCTATAAAAAAAAAACACAGTAAGTGTAGAAAAATAATAAAAAATTGGGCCCAAAAAAAAACGTCTCCTTTGGGACATACACGTGTGAATTAAACAAATGGGCTGATAATAGCTGAAAATCAGAGATTTTTGCTTTTGTTCTATATCTTGTCTGTACGTACCTTATTTGTTTTTATTTATAATTTTTTTCTTAAGATTGAGTAATAATTGTGGTGTGTCTGTAGATCAAATAAAATATCTATCTAAATAATACAATACATAATAAGGATACCAAAACCTATTTTGTATTAAAAAATCGCGCATATAATTCCATTCCATATCATATCCGAGAAGAATCTAAATAAACACACGAAACAAATTAGTACATAATTTAATTAAATAATTAAAGTATAAGCTAAAATAACAACGTTACGCAAATTACTTAAGCACATGAGTTACTTACATATTAACATCGTGGGGGGTGACCACGAGTTAGGTGGTACCGGGTGGCTGCCACCCCCCGAATCTATCTTCCAACTTTTTCGCGACTGCTAGGCACAGTCTGTCTTGGTAGGGGGCTGCGATTATCTGTGGAAAAAGACATTATAGCCTATATGGTTCAAAACTTTGTTTTAGCTTCGCTTTTGTCAATTGTTTAGTCTAACATAGAATGTAACCTTTTCCCCTCAGCCCTCATATTTCCAGTATGACTAGAGGTCGGAATTAGCTAGAGTTATTCAACACTGATTTCATACAGCGAAAGAATAAAATGGATATGCCTCAAATTCCGAAATTAATTTTAAAGAGCAGAAGAAAATGATTTTGTTGGCCTTTTATATCGATTTGATGATTTAGGAATGTATATAAAGTTGTCATAGATACATATTATAATAATATTAATTTTCAATATTGGGGTCCTACTTAAATAATGTGGGCTGTATTTTACGACTGGTTGTATGCTGTGATTATTGTATAAAGAAGTACTGTGCTCCGTCTGCTGTAAGTTAACGGTGAAGTACGTCGTGCCCAGCGATTGGTGAAGAGCTCTGCCCGCGCCGGGCTAATTGTGAGGCCCGCCGCCGCCCCCGCCAGGTGTGCTACGGGCGGCCTAAAATGAGCTGATTCGAGTCAAGTCAGGATTTGTTTTACGCGCGTTTTTTCAAATTTCAAATTAATTGTCCGCCCCCCGATTAGGTTGCAGCCTAATAGGGTATTACGCACTATGAAAAATAAAATCTAAATTTATGTTTTTATAGTTCATTTATGAAAAAACAAACGAAAAATATTAATTTCTATTTATAAAACTGCAAAATAAATTAAATATTTCAATTTGAAAATACAAGTTTTTTTATCTGTGCTTCGAATGTCAAAAACGCTGTACGCCATGTTTGCATTCGCTGTGACGTCACTGGACTTGTAAATAAACAACCTCGGTTTTTTGTTGTACATGTCTACTGTGTAATTTATTAGATTAACGAAGTTTCTCAGTTATTACTATCACGTTTCTTGATATTCTGCACCTATACTATATATATTGACCATGGAAAACGGCTTTGTAAAAGCAGAAAGTACTAATCTTCCACGAATAAATACATTGATGGTGGCGAAATTCTTCGCTTGCAATCCCGACTTCTGTTCTGCGGAATTAAGAAATGTCAAAACATCTATGTAAGTATTAATATTAGTGATGAAACGGATATCCGGTAACTATCCGGTATCCGGCCTATCCGGCTATTTTCACTATCCGGCCAGATACCGGATAGTAGGGCACTATCCGGCCGAATACCGAATACTAGATGTTTCCCGCGATACCGTTCGCGCTGAGTGCTTTACGCCCTAAACTCGTCTATATCGCGCTTTTCTGTGGGAATACAAAAGTTTTTAAGCCTATCTATATTGTTTCTCGTTGTCTAATCTATCTCTGTATCAAATTTCAGCAAAATCAGTTCTTTAGTTTAGGCGTGAGAGAGTAGCAGACAAACAGACTGAATTTATAATATTAGTAACGGATTATTTTGCACATACACACACATATATGAAACGCGTAAAGCGGCGAATATCCGGTGGCCGGATATCCGGCGCTCCGGCCTCGTAGTTAGCCGAATATCCGTATCCGGTATCCGGCCAAATCACTATCCGTTTCATCTTATATAATTTTTTAATTTTTTTTTTTTTTTTTGTTCCCCTGAGGAAAATGCATTAAATTGCATACCCCGGCTGTGGCGAGCCGGGGTTATGTGGGCTCTCCTCCCCAGAAGGGGGAGGCCTACCCACTAAAAACCTCAGGGATGGCCTTCCGCAGGCATGTAGGGAGCCCCGGGAACACAACGGCCACTTCCGGGAACCCCCAGCCTCCGCTCCCCTCTCTAGAGGGGAGCCCTCCTCGGGGGAAGCTACACCTCCCCGGTCCCCTCCACCGACGACGCCCCCCGGCCACGGAAGGGGCGTGGTCCATCCCGGGTCGCCGTAGCGGTCGCGACTTCCTCGCGCCCGCGGCGACCCGCGGCGGCGCCGCAGCTGTGCTACCGAGCCCGGCGCCGCCTCCTTCGAGCGGGATCGGCCATCTCCCGACCCCGCTCGGCGGCCTCCTTCTGGAGAATTACTGCTTTACAGAAGGAGGCCACAGCCCTCCAACCTCCATCGTCCGCCAGCATTGCCGCAATCAATGCCGGCGGAGACAGATCTCGCTCGATCTCTGCGACCAAGACTCGGCGCTCGGAGGCCCACGCGGGCACTCCGCCAGCGTGTGCTGGGCCGAGTCGAGGTCGGATGCGCAGTGGTGGCAATGTGTCGATCCCTCCCGTCCTATTCGACACAGATACTCACCGAAGCAGCCGTGCCCGGTAGTATCTGAGTCAATCGGTAGGTGACCTCCTCCTTCCCGTGGAGCCAAGCTTCGAGGTGTGGGAGGTCGGCACCGACGGCCCGCTGGCGCGCGCAGATCCGTAATTCGAGCTGCGCACGCCAGGCCGCCACAATCCGTCGGTGCCACTCCGCTTAGGCACTTCGTGCGCGGGTTCCAGGGCGCTCCCCCATCGCCCCCCCGTCGACACGTCGCGACGCATACGTCGCCGCGTACATGTCGGCCAGGATGTCGAATGGGGGGAGCGTCCCAGAACTGTCGCCGCCTCGTACGAGCTTGTACGGTAGCCTCGTACGATCCGTATGGCCATTATCCGCTGCAGGCTCCGTAGCAGAGCTCTGCAGCGGGGGACCTCGCGCAGTCTTGCGACCACACGGGAGCCCCAACATGGCCACGGATCACACGACGCCTCGTACAGGCGGCGGACTCCATCCCTCGGTTCCCCGAGATTGGGCAGCAGGCGATGCAATGCGCCCGCCACCTTTTTGGGCTCGGGGGACCAACCGCACGAAATGCTCCTCGAAGCTCCAGCGGCGGTCCAGGGTGAGGCCCAGGTACTTGATGTACGGCCCACCGGGACCTCCGCGTCACCCACCCGGATCCGGCAGCTGGGTGGTTCCCGGCGCCTCGGAAGGCCGTGGAACCATAGCGCCTCGGTTTTGTGAAGCGCTATTTCGTCGTCACGACGAGAGTGTCGACACGAGAGTGAGACGACACTCACGCCGCAAGGAAGGCTGGTGCGAAGGACCGCGTCGTATGCGAGGTTCCATAGCAGGGGTCCCAACACCGACCCCTGCGGAACGCCGCATTCGACCCTCCTCGACGTTTCCATCCCGTCCCGTCCCATCACGCCGATCGTCCTGTCGCGCAGATAATCCCCGACCACGGCCCGCAGGTAGGGAGGCAGCTCGTGTATACGAGCGCCTCCCTAATGGCCTGCCAGGGGAGGGTACCAAAGGCGTTGACGATGTTTAACGACACCGCCAATGCCACCCCCCCCGCTCGGACTGCGGACTCCGACAGGGAACCGCCCCTGCCGGAATCCAAATTGGCAGTCCGATAGGTCGGGACCCGCGCGCAACAGGTGCTCGCTGATACGAGCGGAGATAACTCTCTCAAGTATTAATATACCTACTACAAACTTTCCTTTAATAACAACAAAACTTTACGATTATGCTTTATTTTGCGATCATAGGTATTATAATCTAAAATTTCCTTTCAGAAAAATATAACCTATAAAATATTAGTTTTGTAATGACAAGAATTTATTTTCACATGTTTATATGAGCTATTAAACTGCATACTTACATCGAAATGATCCTCACAAAAATAGTATTTCGTTTTTGTGGACAATGACTTTGGATCTCTTCGTGCTAATTTCAACCACGTATTTCTCATTTTTAAATCTGTTGGCACTTGTATCCATAACTTTTCCGGTGTTTTAACACTTGTATTCTTACATTCAGACACAAGACACCAATGATAAGGACTATAGCCACTAGAACTCATTATTTATTTCGAAAATATGTTTATTTCTTTCAGCGAAGCGTAATGTTTACAATGCCTGTGACGTCACAGACATGGCGGCCTGAGAATTGGCGTTTTCGCGCCCAAATTTGAATTGTAAAATTAAAACACGTTTTTATGAAATAATTGGAAAAAAAAATGTATTTATATTTTTTTGTGGTATTTTATCAATAACAGATTAAATTAAAACACTTTTTGAATTAGACTGTAATACCCTATTAGCCTAAGGGTTAATTAGGCACTGGTCGGGCCGAGGCTACGCCGCGCCACTAGCTTCGTGGCGCGCGTGAGCAACTAGCTCGCCTTGCAAGCTTGACAGGCTGGCGGCACAGCTGGTGGTGGCGGGCAGCCCCAGCAGGCTGGCGGCGGCGGCGGTGGTGGTGGTGGTGGTGGTGGCACCCACCTGCAGGCCGGCGGCGGTGGCGGTGGCGGGCAGCCCCAGCAGGCTGGCGGCGGTGGTGGTGGTGGTGGTGGTGGTGGTGGTGCACCCACCTGCAGGCCGGCGGCGGTGGCGGTGGCGGGCAGCCCCAGCAGGCTGGCGGCGGCGGTGGTGGTGGTGGTGGTGGTGCACCCACCTGCAGGGCGGCGGCGGTGGCGGTGGCGGGCAGCCCCAGCAGGCTGGCGGCGGCGGTGGTGGTGGTGTGGTGGTGGTGGTGGTGTGTGGTGCACCCACCTGCAGGCCGGCGGCGGTGGCGGTGGCGGGCAGCCCCAGCAGGCTGGCGGCGGCGGCGGTGGTGGTGGTGGTGGTGGTGGTGGTGGTGGTGCACCCACCTGCAGGCCGGCGGCGGCGGTGGCGGTGGCGGGCAGCCCCAGCAGGCTGGCGGCGGCGGCGGTGGTGGTGGTGGTGGTGGTGGTGGTGGTGCACCCACCTGCAGGCCGGCGGCGGTGGCGGTGGCGGGCAGCCCCAGCAGGCTGGCGGCCGGCGGCGGTGGTGGTGGGTGGTGGTGCACCCACCTGCAGGCCGGCGGCGGTGGCGGTGGCGGGCAGCCCCAGCAGGCTGGCGGCGCGGTGGTGGTGGTGGTGGTGGTGGTGGTGCACCCACCTGCAGGCCGGCGGCGGTGGCGGTGGCGGGCAGCCCCAGCAGGCTGGCGGCGGCGGCGGTGGTGGTGGTGGTGGTGGTGCACCCACCTGCAGGCCGGCGGCGGTGGCGGTGGCGGGCAGCCCCAGCAGGCTGGCGGCGGCGGTGGTGGTGGTGGTGGTGGTGGTGGTGCACCCACCTGCAGGCCGGCGGCGGTGGCGGTGGCGGGCAGCCCCAGCAGGCTGGCGGCGGCGGTGGTGGTGGTGGTGGTGGTGGTGGTGGTGGTGGTGCACCCACCTGCAGGCCGGCGGCGGTGGCGGTGGCGGGCAGCCCCAGCAGGCTGGCGGCGGCGGTGGTGGTGGTGGTGGTGGTGGTGGTGCACCCACCTGCAGGCCGGCGGCGGTGGCGGTGGCGGGCAGCCCCAGCAGGCTGGCGGCGGCGGTGGTGGTGTGGTGGTGGTGCACCCACCTGCAGGCCGGCGGCGGTGGCGGTGGCGGGCAGCCCCAGCAGGCTGGCGGCGGCGGTGGTGGTGGTGGTGGTGGTGGTGGTGCACCCACCTGCAGGCCGGCGGCGGTGGCGGTGGCGGGCAGCCCCAGCAGGCTGGCGGCGGCGGCGGTGGTGGTGGTGGTGGTGGTGCCCCCACCTGCAGGCCGGCGGCGGTGGCGGTGGCGGGCAGCCCCAGCAGGCTGGCGGCGGCGGTGGTGGTGGTGGTGGTGGTGGTGGTGCACCCACCTGCAGGCCGGCGGCGGTGGCGGTGGCGGGCAGCCCCAGCAGGCTGGCGGCGGCGGTGGTGGGGTGGTGGTGGTGTGTGGTGGTGGTGGTGGTGTGCACCCACCTGCAGGCCGGCGGCGGTGGCGGTGGCGGGCAGCCCCAGCAGGCTGGCGGCGGCGGTGGTGGTGGTGGTGGTGGTGGTGGTGGTGCACCCACCTGCAGGCCGGCGGCGGTGGCGGTGGCGGGCAGCCCCAGCAGGCTGGCGGCGGCGGTGGTGGTGGTGGTGGTGGTGGTGGTGGTGGTGCACCCACCTGCAGGCCGGCGGCGGTGGCGGTGGCGGGCAGCCCCAGCAGGCTGGCGGCGGCGGTGGTGGTGGTGGTGGTGGTGGTGGTGGTGGTGGTGCACCCACCTGCAGGCCGGCGGCGGTGGCGGTGGCGGGCAGCCCCAGCAGGCTGGCGGCGGCGGTGGTGGTGGTGGTGGTGGTGGTGCACCCACCTGCAGGCCGGCGGCGGTGGCGGTGGCGGGCAGCCCCAGCAGGCTGGCGGCGGCGGTGGTGTGGTGGTGGTGGTGGTGGTGGTGTGGTGCACCCACCTGCAGGCCGGCGGCGGTGGCGGTGGCGGGCAGCCCCAGCAGGCTGGCGGCGGCGGTGGTGGTGGTGGTGGTGGTGGTGGTGGTGGTGGTGCACCCACCTGCAGGCCGGCGGCGGTGGCGGTGGCGGGCAGCCCCAGCAGGCTGGCGGCGGCGGTGGTGGTGGTGGTGTGGTGGTGGTGTGGTGCACCCACCTGCAGGCCGGCGGCGGTGGCGGTGGCGGGCAGCCCCAGCAGGCTGGCGGCGGCGGTGGTGGGGTGGTGGTGGTGTGGTGGTGGTGGTGTGCACCCACCTGCAGGCCGGCGGCGGCGGTGGCGGTGGCGGGCAGCCCCAGCAGGCTGGCGGCGGCGGTGGTGGTGGTGGTGGTGGTGGTGGTGGTGGTGCACCCACCTGCAGGCCGGCGGCGGTGGCGGTGGCGGGCAGCCCCAGCAGGCTGGCGGCGGCGGCGGTGGTGGTGGTGGTGCACCACCTGCAGGCCGGCGGCGGTGGCGGTGGCGGGCAGCCCCAGCAGGCTGGCGGCGGCGGCGGTGGCGGTGGCGGCAGCCCCAGCAGGCTGGCGGCGGCGGTGGTGGTGGTGGTGGTGGTGGTGGTGGTGGTGCACCCACCTGCAGGCCGGCGGCGGTGGCGGTGGCGGGCAGCCCCAGCAGGCTGGCGGCGGCGGCGTACGCGACGCCGGCGGCGCGCACCGCCACGCGGCCGTGCGCGTGCGCGCCGCGCGGCCACGCCGGGTACACCAGCACGCCGTCCGCGCCCAGCCGCCGCTGCAACACACATCAGTCAGCACCGCACCGTACACGTGCACGTACACGTACACGTACACGTAGACGCGGACGCACCGTGAGCGCGTGCCGCAGGCGGCGCGCCGCGTGGCGGTAGTGCGCGCGGCGCGGCGCCGGGATGAGCAGCTGGTGGCGCGCCAGCAGCGCGAACAGCAGCGCCTGCAGCGAGCGCGCGCCGCCTCCCACCAGGCTCCGCGCCAGCTCCACCACCAGGCTCTTCTCCACCTGACACACACATACGCTCGTTCCTACACTCGAATCATAAGCTCCTAATCTATATGTGTGCGCGAGTTATAACACCGCACCGCACGCTGCCAGCTTTTGGTGCAGCATTGAATATGGCACGTTGCGTCAGCCGGCGCAGGCACAAGGCGCCGACTCGTCAACGTAGGTGTTTAACCTTTTACCTTACAACGACCTAGCTTTAAGTAGTGACGACCAATTAGTTATTTGTGCAACTGTTGTATAATCAGAGGTATTAAAACACGGATGTGGGTTTATCACACGAGGCATAGCCGAGTGTAATAAATAGTATCACATAAGTGTTTTAATACCTAATTATAACAGTTGCATACAAAACTCATGAACTCGATGTATGACTTTTCATACTGTTTCCAGTAACAATTTGTTAGAAATTTCCTTTGCTGCCTTCGAACCGTTTTTATCGTGGGGGAGCCATGCTTCGGCACGAATTGGGCCGGCTCGACCGGAGTGGTACCACGGCCTCACAGAAAACCGGCGTAAAATAGCGCTTGCGCTGTGTTTCGTCGAGTGAATGAGGGTACCGGAGGCCCAACCCCCACTTCCCCCCTTATTCCTTTTTAAAAAGCCGGCAACGCATCTGTAACTGTGACTGAGTGTTGCGGGTGTCCATAGGTAACAGTTATCGCTTACCATCAGATGATCCGTTGGCTCGTTGCTGCCCTATCCTATAAAAAATGTCATCAAAGCTAGAATCACTCATTTTTGTAAACAACGCACACAGTAATTGTTTGTTTGCGATTTCCAATATACGAGTGAAAAAATGACGAGAAAAAACAGGATTAGACGAGAATCCGAAATTACGAATTAGTCTACAATTTATTGTTCTTTTTTTTAAATTGATGATATAATGATCATAATATCATTGAGTGTTTTAATGTTAGCAATAAACTAATTGTTATAGGTTCTTTTATAGAGGGCTAGCTTTCCGCAGCTTCGCCCGCGTGGTTTTCGCGATTGGGTCTATAGAGGGTTAAAGGTCATAGCCTTTACCCACGGCTACATACGCGCGGAAGTCGGTTTATGGCGCGAAGGTTTCGCGTGGGACTATCCGTTTTTCCGAGATAAAAAAATACCGCAAACCTTGCTCAAGAACCACTCTATTTATTGATGAAAACCGCATGAAAATCTGTGCAGTAGTTTTTGAGCGATTCCATGCTCGCGAAGTCTCAAATGTGTACTTGTCTCAAATGTGTTGTTGTAGGAGGGATAACTGATTGTCATCAATGAAAAACAAATACACAAAGGCACCATCTGTTGTGTTTTGTCTCACTTACACCTTCTAATCGTAAAAGTACCTCTCTCTCTCACACACAATAGAAATATTACCTTCTTATGAATAGGGTTTTTTTTGTCAATTTTGACTTGTTTTGTTAGACCCGTTTCTTAACTATTTGCCTGTTTAGCGGTACTTATTTTAGGTTTATTTACAAGCTCAACTCATTGCCAATAAATTAAAACAAAAAAAAATGATATGTCAAGGGCCCGGAATTTTAGGTAGAGCCCAATAACTAAAAAAAAAATAGATAATTTTACCCAGTTTTCCGTCTAAATCAAAGGATTTTGTTTATTATTGTAAAGAATTTCTTAACAAATTTATTGTTAAATGCTAGCACAGCTCATTAACTTTGAAATAAGGCCACTTTTGTGTATGTACACCAAATAAAATCGTAAACCAGCAAGATTTAATAACTCCTTAAAATACGAGAAATAAAATTTTAAAATAGCTCTCATTCATAGGGGTGAGGGATGCGACCCCCATTTGTATAAGTTTTTGTCGATAAAACTTAACATACAACACGTTGGTAAAGTATCGGAAGTCCGATCCCTAACACAGTATAGATATATATGCACAAGTCACGTCGGACAATAATTTTCGACTCGCTAGTAACGTACTATTGTTCGCGAATGTTCGATCTGTTCTGGCGTAATCGGGTCGCCGCGTGCCCGAGGTGAAAAGCCGGTTCGTGTCTAGCTGGTGCAGTGATGATCTGCGTTAGTCCCGGTAGGCGTATTATTACCAGAAACCACAAAAACTAGCATATTAAACTGTGATTTTATTTCAATGTACTTACAAAATGATACTAACATCTTTTCTCTAAGTTACATAATTTTAGAGATAATGCTGTTTGAACATGACCCTGGCATAGAGGGGTAGACCCCCTATTTCGGGTGTTTTTTCTGATAAAATTAGGTATATTTGATGCCCTTAAATTATCGATAAGTCATGTCCAGACACACTGTATAAATATTGATCAGAAACAAATATTTACATCTATGTTTACACGAGATAATAAATATGATGTAACGCCTAGCGTCTTTAGGCCAGCAAATCCTCATATTCATCTAATATGAATGTTTTTGTGTCAAGTTAATCTATGTATTTTCCTTTTACGGAAAATAATTATATCAGCAATAAAAACTATTAAATATTAATAGTATTAATTATCTATAACTTTTAACATTCGTGGAAGTGAACGCGGCTACTGGATGACGTTTAGGAATCGAATCGAATCGTCCAAACGATTCCTAAACGTCAACGATTTTCGACCCGTGAAGATGCCGTCGACGCATTAAAACAGCATGTTTCAAAGATACCGCAATCAGAGTGGAAAATATGCTATAAAATTGGTTTCAACGTATGTAAAAGTGTATCGATCATCGCGGAGAATACTTTGAAAAACAATAATCCCATATTTAACCATATACGTTTCTTAATTTTTTCTATTCCGGATACATAAGTAGCAGCCCTCGTATCAAATTGCCGAATCTCGCATCTCAGAGACTTCGAAATCGGTTTATTATTGAATCAGCAACGAATGTCTTTAAACTTCTGCATATGAATTGGCTTGAGGATCACTCTCAGATTGTAAAGTATTTTGTAAATTGTAAAGTCCCTTCTTAGTAAAGTGAGGTTTGAAATACTGTACACAAACTACAAAGACAACTTTTTCCACCCTATCCTTATATACGTTCATAGTAGTGTATTTCTCCAGGCAATTCAGGCCATTTTTCGTTTCGAATTGAAAGAGGTTGGCGTTTAAAATCTGGAGACGAATCATTGAAACTATAGAAAACCAATTCGCTTTGGTAATCGTGAAATTCGTATACGAATTACCGAATTCACTATTTTTGAACTTTCATTTCGTGCGTTGTGCGACGAGTGGTTTTTGATTTCTACTAGTAGAATATCCAACGCTGAAGTGACGTTGACAGTGATCCGTTTCACGTGCGGGTCATCGCCGGATTTTTGTTTATGTTGTTGTAATTTTTAATTTTTCTGCGTGAAACGGAATCTAATTAAGAATTTGTTTTTAATGACAACACTGAATTCGAGTGATTCAAAAATCTATAAAATTGTAAGCAGTAGAAAATAATTTCGCGCACGATTTGTATTCGTATTCGAATTCCAATTTCACGTCTAATGATTCAAAAATACGTCTGATCGAGTTCTAAACGCAGCGTAGACTTTATCAATGATATCCGCGTATTCAACGAACTGATCACTAACACATCAATGATGATCATGGCTTAATCGACCTAATGAAGTCAATCTAATTTTTTTCCAGAATTTTGATGCAACTGTTTTTTTTTTATTTTTCAAAAAGGTTCAACATGTACAGCCCCTTTTACTCCATGTAATCGGCTAGCATATGACCACGGTAATTCAGGATTCCAGCTCCATACCCCCACTTTCAACTGTCCATCAATCCGCTTGCCTTGCCTTGTATTGAAGCCTCCCATCACAACGGTGTGATGAGTTGTGAACGTAATATATTGCTGGAGAAATATCCTCTTACATGACTTCTAAATTCTCGTCAGAACAGGTCGAGGTTGGGATATAAATGTGAATGAACTTCAATGGCACCGCATACCCATTTACCTTTGGCATTAAAATCGCCTTTTATTCACCTGACTATTTGTTATAATCGTATAACTATATGACGAATATTATCTATATGACGGCACATCGAAGAATTCTGACAGAAAGACATGTCGCTGTCAATGTCATCCTAGCGAAGCGTCATAGTCTGTGGTAGCGGCGCAGCCATCTTGTTCGCAAGTCAGTCGGACAGAAGACCGCGAGCGCACCACACGTTTGGCGAATCGCTTTGAATCTCGCGAATCTACGTGTATTTCTAGATATTTTTAAGTTAAATCTATAATAGTGGTAATTACTTAAGTGTCAACATGTATATTTGTGTAATTTATAGTGATTAAACGACAATAACTGTAACGACAGTTTTATTATTTTATAATCCAAATCGATGGATTCAACAATGAGTACCAATGAAGATACGTTTATTTATTTTTTCTTTTTTAATTTATTATTATTATATATATATATATATATATTTTAATTTATTATAATTACATATAGTTTTTTACCCCAAAAGTCAAAAGCAATGAGATCCAAAACAAACTTACCTTTGGGTTGTCCGGATCTTGCAGCAAGTTCGGAATGTCTTTCATAGAGAAAAACACTGAGACCGAAATTTCCACCGAATCCTCCAGTTCAGTAAACTTTTCCTGAAAATATTAATGGGGGTTTACGAGATCATACATTTTCACGTTTATCCACTAGACGCTTTCCACTCGCACAGGAATGACATGTTTATGACATAACTCAATACCAGGGTCGTCTGTTAGGTACTTTGCCGCAAAATAATAGAGTTCGCATTGCTGTGTTCTGGTGTGAAGGGTAAGATAGGCAGTGAAATTACTGGGTAATAAATAATAATAATAAAATTGATTATTCGGCACAGACACAATGTACACGATTAATATTAGGATACATGTTAATTTAAAACAATTGCCCGAGTCGAAAGGGTCACCACCTCAGCATGTGCAGGATGTGGGTGAGAAATAAAATATATATCCCAACTAATATTATAAATGCGAAAGTAACTCTGTCTGTCTGTCTGTTACGCTTTCCCGCTTAAACCTCGCAACCGATTTTGATGAAATTTGGTACAGACAATCTTTAGACCCTTTTTTTTTGTTCCCCCTGAGGAAAATGCATTAAGTTGCATACCCCGGCGGTGGCGAGCCGGCGGTTATGTAGGGCTCTCCTCCCCAGAAGGGGGTGGTCTACCCACTAAAAACCTCAGGATGGCCTTCCTCAGGCATGTAGGGAGCCAAGCTATTTCCGGGAACCCCCAGCCTCCGCTCCCCCGTCGATACAGAGGAGCCCTCCTCGGGGGCGGCTACAATACCTCCCCCGACCTCCACCACCGACGACGCCCCCCGGCCACGGAAGGGGCGTGGTCCCTCCCGGGTCGCCGTATCTAATTAAATATCGTATAAATTTATACTGCCAAGTGCAAAAAATTATTATGGACAAAGACTGCCTAAGTACTTGGTGCCTAAATTATATAATAAGGTCGAGGTATTGAGAAAAGATCCGAAATTTACCAAAGCACAGGTAAAATTAATATCGTAATGTTTGGCGGGAATATTATATACTAGAAGAAATGTTAACCTATATCGTAGAAAATAACTAAAAAAAAACTAATAATAACTTTCAACAAAATTGCTTGTTTATCCTTCGTAGGGAAAGTCCGTTGCCCAGCAGAGGTCAGATGAGAACATTTAGAAGAAAATTACAGGTATTTTTAAATTATATAATGCATTATTTTATTATCGAATACAGTACCTCGCAAATCGTGGAGCCACACTCGTTCTTGAGATATTCAGTCGCTCTTATGATCTGCTGTTTGATGGATTTGTCCACGCTAAGGAACGCCGGAGACTTGCCAGCTTCCGTCATGTAGAACACCTGGAAACCAAAGGAGATTGCCCATTCCAGTACTTTTTGTAGAAACATCGTGTCTCAATGATTTTCTTACCAAAAATAAAACAATAATATTTCAAGTATTTTGTCTTTTCTGCTTAAACATTCCTTTTGGGAATAATTTTCTGAAATAAATCAGTAATAAACTTCCGTTTTACAGCAAATTGTCATAATCTGACATGTTTGTAGGGTTAGGACAAATTATAGAAATTAATCGATTATTATTTGTGGGGCGATTTTGTAGCTAAATCGACAATCGAATCGCTTTGCTTAATGTATATTCCCTCTATGGATGCAGAATTAAAAAACAACTTTTTTGTTACAAAATAAATAGTTTCTTTGTTGTGTACACTATAACATAAAATCGCTTCCAAACCATTCATGCTTTCCTCTTAGCAAACACAATAACGGTGCGCAAGCGGTTTAAATCGAACTGAATGTGTTGCTTTCATATTCCATTCTATGACAGAAAATCCTGATGTTTATTTATGAAATTCGATTCACTAGATCTATTCTAAAAATCGATAAGAAATCTATTTTGATTTGGCGTAAATCTTCAATCTATCTCAGATCACATCCCTAGATTTGACAGTCTGTGTTTATTAGTTTGGTGTGCAACTAAACGAGAACCTTATTATTACGACATAAAGTAGGTATTTCCTTGAAACTATAATAACCTAAAAACAAACTTATTTTCTTGATTATTTCAACATTCCCATTATGAATCTTGACAGAAGTTGCTAAGTATCGTTTATTATTATTTAACCAAATAAAAGCATTTTCATCGAGACACAAAAATAATAAAGTTTGCCCATACTTTTTTTTTGCCCATACTAAAACGGTCAATCTCCTTTGCACCAACTATCAAACATAAATACAGTAAAATATTAAAATAAATAAATAAAGTTATATCTACCAATGTCGAAATTAGGGCAATCACGTGTTAAAGTAATTTTCATTACAAATCGTAGGTCCTCTGGTTGAGCCGCCTCGATCAATGTGGAGTCCCACATATACCATAAGGGTGTCGCCTCTAACCACTATATACCGATAGTTTCCGATTAAAACAGAGCATCGTATCGACATGTTACCTACCGCCATTACAGGACACCGTACACTGGAGGGGCGGCCATCTTGACAAGGGAGTCGCATCCACGTGTTCGGTGGACGTGCATTTTTAATCGGAAACTATCCAATCAATCATCAGGGATTTTGTGAAGTTAATTTTATAATTAAATAATACATTATTGCGATTTTATATTACAAAAATTATTTTCATTAAATATTGCCTCCATACCCGATCTACCCACGTTATATGGTGATCACAGGTTAAGAATATATTATATTTATACATAAGTCAATACCTTAAACTTAGATAAATCCACTGGTTGACACAATCCCATTGTTCCCTCTGTCTAGTGTATCACGCCACAGGACCTATTGTTAATAATCACAAATATATATATATCTTACCCTGAGCTTGGAAAGATCTACTGGTTCATCCAACCGCAGCTTCGCTTTGTCCTCCCCGGCCATTACTTCCACCAAGAGCGGCAGATCTTCCGCCCACCGCGACATAGGGCCCACCGTCAAGAACTGGGAGAACTGTGGATCGCTCAGCATCGGGATGTGGCCCTCGATCGGGATTATACCTGGACGAGAGTTTGCTGGTCACACAGTCAACAATTTTAAACACAGAATGTAAATTTTAATACCATAGACATTATAACGACACCTGTAAAGATAATATAAGTTATATAAGAGGACGATATTTGCTATGGGCAAATCCAATAAAAACAGCATAAAACACACCGGACGAAAGATGTAGAAAAATCTGACACAGAGAGTAAAAAACTATTTCTATGAAGTGAAATTCATTTGGATATTAAAAGATGATAAATCATTTACAGTTTAGAATATTTCAGTATTTTATACAGCAAACAAACACTATAGTTAAAATTGATAAATCCTAACCGATGCTAAGGGCAGCAGTTTGGCTGCCAGACCTACGACGTGGACAAATGGTTTGCAGACCAGTGACTTTTCACGAGTTCAAGGTACATGTTAAAAAGACGCTAATGAGTAAAGGCTATTACAAAGTCAATGATTATTTAAATTTGATGCCAATGCTTGGTGTTGATTTGAAGATATTACACTGAACTATGCCGAGCACCGCGCGGTGCCCGTCACAGCGGCGGCACCACTCACCCGGCGTGGGCTTGTGGCCGTGCAGGCGGCAGAAGGCGGCGGGCACGCGGATGGAGCCCGCCACGTCGGAGGCCACGCTGCACTATGCCGAGCACCGCGCGGTGCCCGTCACAGCGGCGGCACCACTCACCCGGCGTGGGCTTGTGGCGGCGTGCAGGCGGCAGAAGGCGGCGGGCACGCGGATGGAGCCCGCCACGTCGGAGGCCACGCTGCACTATGACGAGCACCGCGCGGTGCCCGTCACAGCGGCGGCACCACTCACCCGGCGTGGGCTTGTGGCCGTGCAGGCGGAAGAAGGCGGCGGGCACGCGGATGGAGCCCGCCACGTCGGAGGCCACGCTGCACTATGCCGAGCACCGCGCGGTGCCCGTCACAGCGGCGGCACCACTCACCCGGCGTGGGCTTGTGGCCGTGCAGGCGGCAGAAGCGGCGGGCACGCGGATGGAGCCCGCCACGTCGGAGGCCACGCTGCACTATGCCGAGCACCGCGCGGTGCCCGTCACAGCGGCGGCCACTCACCCGGCGTGGGCTTGTGGCCGTGCAGGCGGCAGAAGGCGGCGGGCACGCGGATGGAGCCCGCCACGTCGGAGGCCACGCTGCACTATGACGAGCACCGCGCGGTGCCCGTCAGCAGCGGCGGCACCACTCACCGGCGTGGGCTTGTGGCCGTGCAGGCGGCAGAAGGCGGCGGGCACGCGGATGGAGCCCGCCACGTCGGAGGCCACGCTGCACTATGACGAGCACCGCGCGGTGCCCGTCACAGCGGCGGCACCACTCACCCGGCGTGGGCTTGTGGCCGTGCAGGCGGCAGAAGGCGGCGGGCACGCGGATGGAGCCCGCCACGTCGGAGGCCACGCTGCACTATGACGAGCACCGCGCGGTGCCCGTCACAGCGGCGGCACCACTCACCCGGCGTGGGCTTGTGGCCGTGCAGGCGGCAGAAGGCGGCGGGCACGCGGATGGAGCCCGCCACGTCGGAGGCCACGCTGCACTATGACGAGCACCGCGCGGTGCCCGTCACAGCGGCGGCACCACTCACCCGGCGTGGGCTTGTGGCCGTGCAGGCGGCAGAAGGCGGCGGGCACGCGGATGGAGCCCGCCACGTCGGAGGCCACGCTGCACTATGACGAGCACCGCGCGGTGCCCGTCACAGCGGCGGCACCACTCACCCGGCGTGGGCTTGTGGCCGTGCAGGCGGCAGAAGGCGGCGGGCACGCGGATGGAGCCGCCACGTCGGAGGCCACGCTGCACTATGCCGAGCACCGCGCGGTGCCCGTCACAGCGGGCACCACTCACCCGGCGTGGGCTTGTGGCCGTGCAGGCGGCAGAAGGCGGCGGGCACGCGGATGGAGCCCGCCACGTCGGAGGCCACGCTGCACTATGACGAGCACCGCGCGGTGCCCGTCACAGCGGCGGCACCACTCACCCGGCGTGGGCTTGTGGCCGTGCAGGCGGCAGAAGGCGGCGGGCACGCGGATGGAGCCCGCCACGTCGGAGGCCACGCTGAACGCGGAAGCTGCGGCCGCCAGCAGCGCCGCCTGCCGGCAAACTGCCCTTCTGTACTTCTGTACAACGCGCACCCACCCACCATGAGCGGCTTAATACCCGTTGTTTTTTATCCTCTTTTTTATATAGCAATCAGAGGTCGGAATTAGGTACAATTATTTATGTACTTAAACTGATATTCATGCAGCGAAAGAATAAAATGGAATGCTTCAAATCTAGAGATTAATTTTAAAACAGCAGAAAAAAATCCCGTGAAAGGTAAGTATAAAAAGTTATAGAACTGTCCCTTTCATAGGTTGATTAAGTATAATCAGTTTTATTGTTCTTATATTTATTATATTAAAGTATATGCAAGTGGCATTAAACTTATTTTAATTATTCATCGACTTTAATTATTCCATAGAAATACACATTTTTTGACATTGCATAAAATTAATAGAGATCTCTTTGTGTTACAATAAGTAATTAAACATAGTAATTATAAAATACGACGTTTCAACTTAAAATAACACCATTTAGTCAATGCAACACAAGGTCGAAATGCTGCGTTAATTGAAAATACACACTTAAGAGCTGCACAAAGCAAATATTAGACCGAGCTGCATGTTGAGCCCACACTAGGATCTGCAAACAATTCGCAAGTAGCGCATCTCTTGTTAGTTGACACATATGAATTTATCTATAGTCTTATTTTATGTGTTTATATACTGATATTCTAACGACTTAAAACATCCAAATGTCAACGGAGCATTCATGCGGTCCAAAATTTGCTATAATAATAAATATAATCATACATCATTCATTACGTCACAAGCTTGTGTTTATGGACCCAACCGTTCACATATACAAACAGTTCACGCGACAATATTAGAAGAAAAACGTTATTTTACATAGAATAAACGGTTAATATACATAAGTAGGAAAGCATATCAAAAGTAATTACACTTCATTAGTAGAGGCAAAAGACTATTATCCGAGAAAACTAGACATCTACATAGGCTTCTAACACCTAGAACCGCATTCTTCCAAAGAAATTGTTACGAAATGAGCATTAAGATTTTCAATAAATTACCAGAACACATAAAGTTTCTCCCATATAACGCATTTAAAAAGGAATTGCGCCTCTGGCTCTTGCAGAGAACATTTTACTTTATAGACGATTTTTTAAATATAAGTCATAGGTATAATTAAATGAAGATCTGATAAGTATTGTATTACATTGTTTATATGTGTGGTTGTTTAAAATTGTATGTATAACTTTTATTTGACAATAATGCAAACATTGCAACGCCTGTGTCTAAAATATGTAATAATTACCATCTAATATTATGAATGTGTCATTCAATATATAAATAAATGATTACATGAAAGATTAATGAACAACTGAAGAACGGTATGATTGTGGACTATGTCTGAAATATATGTCCAATGCTCCCGATGAATCCCGACTTATGTCTAAGATAATAAGGGTTGTTGGTAGTCGCAATAAATGGTATTGCACAGTAGAATTAAATCAAAATCAAAAATTTATTCTTCTAATAGGATTTTTACAGTCGTCAATTAGAAACACCTTCAGATAAATAGTCTGAACCCAACTTCCTTTACATGATAAATAAGTTCACATTATACTTATAAAAGCTATAGCTCCATCAAGTTATTTACTATAGTCAAAATATTTGGCAATGTAATTATTGACTTACTAAAATTTAACTGAAGCATTGTTATCATTTAAGTAATCCTTGACAGTATAATTTTTTCCTTTTTTTCGTAAGAGTATTTTTGACAAATGATTTAAATTTGTATAAAGGCAAATTGGTAACATTTTGTGAAATTCCTCTAGTTTTATTCAACCTGTACGTTGGAACGGCAAGCTTATTTATATTTCTAGTGTTTATTTTTTAAATTGAAAATCTTTATCAAATATTATTATGGTTCTTATGAAATTAAACTTTCATAAATAAATTGACCTGCTGAGGTCTATATACTAATTTCTTTAAATAAGTTCTTCAGTGTTAATTTATATATAACGCGAATTTCTCTTTCTGCAGTATAAAAATACTTTGTATATTCGCAGCGGTACCCCACAGTAATAGTCCTTATGACATGACCCTATGAAAATAACTGCCGTTTCAACATCAGTAAGTTGTCTCGTTTTTTTACTGCATATGCTGCAGAATTAGGACTATTAGTTAAGGTGTCAATCTGAGGATTCCATTGCAATCGTGATTCTAGTGTTATGCCCAAGAATTATCGTATCATCAAGGAAGAGTAGCAAACATCTAGAATAGAATAGAATTTATTATACATGAATGTGGTACTCGTGATATAAGAAAAATACAAGACACGGTCACCCATTTGGCATTTGAAATATTAATTATATCAAATTATATGATTAAATATTCATTAATACTATAACAATAATATTGGACGAGCCATGTTCTAAGGTTACGTTGAAATTAATTCAATAATAGGCTTCGAAGGACTTTTGGAGACATAATTATATAATTTTATAACCATTGAATAACTGTTCTCTGTCACGTAACGTTGCGTTATTATAGTAAGCAATATCACTTATAATATAGAGCAAGGTATAGCCACTTACCTCTCCCCCCGACGACCCCCCGGGCGTATGTCCAAGACAATAGGGATTGTTCGTGGTCCCAAGCAGTAAGTTGGTGGTTTCCCAGCCCAGACACAATTCTGGGGTGTTGGAGACCAGCAGTGGGATTGCCCCCGCCTCTCTCACGCGACGAACCGCTTCGCCGTCTTTGACAGCGCGACGGCCGGCGAATTCCAGACAGCCAACGGCGTTAGATAGCCCTTGAAGCGGTCAAATATGTCGACGTTTTATTTTAGCTGTAGTTAATAGGACTTATTACTATTTCGTGTAAGTCGGGGCTGATATGCATCACTGCGACCTATTAAGATCTATTGTGACCAGCCTCCTATGTAGGTTCTATGTAGGCCCTACAGTAGCTCCCTTAATTTAATAGGACTAAATTTGATTGTCATTGTACCGGAAGTGAGTGAACACCGGGATGTCACATGATTGAAAATGAATTTAGTCAAATGAGTGAACGCATGCGGAATCTTGTTGGCTAGTTGTACGAGCATCGGGCATCACTTCTTCAGTGACTAGCGACGAACGAGGGTGACCTATTAGATAGTATTTTTTTTTATTAAAAAGTTTAGTTTTTTTTTTAACGAAAAGTCACAATGTTACAAATCTCTTAGGTTCTCGATTAGACAGAGAGATCTACATTCAGACGTCACTGTACGCGTTCGCTATATATAATATATACAGGATTACTGGTAAGTCGACCCACATCCGTCGTGAGGTGATAGTTTTGGTCAAAACAAACAATTTTCAGCCCATATTGCCTTATCCAAAAGTTACCCGTTTTCAAGATAATTGATATTTAAGGTTTTTTTTACTAATGGATGCTTAGGTTATGGCTATTTTTTTTTTATTGATTTTGTATTAAAAACATTCAGAATAAACTATTAATAAAATAAAACTACCAAAGTTTTACAACACAACGGTTGGTACGACCCCAGAACTAAAATTTACATTGCTTTTTTCCTAAAACCTCTAACTTCAGCTCTATCTCATTTAAAAAAATAATTACTAGTAGCTATTCCTGCAAGTTGTACTAAAAACATCACTGTTTATCAAGCTACACAAAAAGGTACAATAGTTAGGTAAAATGTTTATAATTCTTAGAAAAAATGGTGACAGATAAGCGGGAGGTCATTACGTTGCCCTTAACACAATAGGATTCCCTTTGTTATTGCCGCCGCACTAATTGCGGTTTGACATAAAGGAGATAATGTTATTGTTTACAACTTACATGCTATATGTAATTCTTAACTGCTATTAATGTGTGCATTTAAAAAAATGTTCTTTATTGATAAAAAAGAGTTAAGGCAAGATTCGTTTAACAGTACCTACAACCCATACATACCTGCAAGAGAGCAGCTCTCTTTGACTGTAAAAGGTATACCCAACAACGGTTTCATTTGCACCAATTGGTCCATCCGACCCTCCCGCCGCGCCTCGGCGATCTGCCTGTCCACCATGCGCGCATCCTCAATCGCGTCGCGGTACCGTTCGTCGACCACCGCGTTTAAGAGAGGGTTTACTTCCTTAATCCGGTCAATATAAGCGGTCACGAGTTCTTCGCTTGTTATCTGAGGACACATTTATTGTACACTGACATGAGTCTTCATTCGTTATAGTTTGACACTGTACTGTGAAACTGGGAACGGAACATGAAATGCATTCTTATCGTGATTATATGAACTGATAGCCAGTGGCGGCGCAAGACCTAAACTTAATGTGGGCATGGTACATTTTGCGAGGCCCTCTGTTGGTGCAAGATGGGAATATAAAATAAGATTTTCCAGACTTTTTCAAATATATTTTCGGCTGTGAGGCTTCTGCTGATAGCAGAGTAGATTGTGGTACGCCCCTCTTTGCGGTCTAATTGCGCTATATCTAAGGTGCGGTAATAGAAGGAAAAGGGTGGATTTCAGGGGGTAACATTAAATGAATTGCACACTTGGGGAAATATCATATTCTACATCTTAAAAACTGCTTAATAGTTTTGTAATGCTAAGAGAAAAACAAGATGAGTGCAGTCTGTCAAGCTGTCTGACGCTTAAATATCGGAAAATTTCAGGCGGGAACGAACTTCATTACCGGGGTACGTACGGCGTCAGCGCGCTGTAGATAACGATGCACAGCCGCAGATGCTAAAATTATGTCGAGCAGGCGAAAGACCACACTGATAAAGCAAACACTAGTAGTACACACACAGCACCTCTCCCCCCCGCACGGCGGCAGCGAGGCGCGTGGCGCTGCGCGCGAGCAGCGGCGGCGGCGCGGCCAGCGGCGGCCCGCGGCGCGCGCGCCACCAGAACAGCGGCGCCAGCACGAAGTCCAGCAGGCGCAGGACCACGCCCAGCAGCCGGACCCTCACCTCCATTCTATCCAGTTAAAAAAGACAAAACGTACTACCGCTATTTTAGGGCGTTCGCTGCGATAAGCGGGTGCCCGTCGCGTGTGCCCGCGCCGCTCATCCGCCTGCTACGTCACGGGCGTCCGCCACGAGCTCCCGTCTAACGCAGCACCGCCAGTATAATTTTGATCGCGTAAGTGTACAGTCGATAATTATGAATTATTTATTGATATATTACTTAGCCAAAAGACGACGACGTGAACAAAGGCGTCAGCCAATCAGCCCATACGTCACGTCTAGATTTATCAATATTAAATCTCATAGTTCAGGCGTTTCACTTATTATAAAGACTGTACAAGCACGGCGCGTGCGACCCGCGTAACGTAGCGGCGCTCAATGATTTTGTTGAAACTGCTCCGCTTGCGTGCCCCGTCGCCCGCCGCCGCCGCGTGGCGGGCGACGGTTATCCGCCTCATGCAGTGTTGCTCTATGAAATGCACAGAACAATATTATGAAATGACATGAAACAAGCCCGCTAAGCGGACGCTCGCGCCGTGTGCCCGCTTCACGCAGCGAACGTCCTATTTCTCGTCAATAAAGCCAGTAGGGTCATTAGGACCAAGGCTTAGGCTGAGTTTAGTCGGTAGGTCTGGTGGGTCGAGCCGCCTCGATTCACCAGGAGTCCGACATAATCAACGCATCCCTGCTTGCCTGTTGCGTTGGTATCCATGATGGATTCTCAGCCTCCTCTCCTGAGGAAAAAAAAAAACCTAACTATTCATTTCCCTCGGTGACAGTTTTCAGCTTCTTTTAATTTTTTCCGTGCTCTAATCACTCAAACGTTAGATGAATAAATGATACTCTAAACATAGTGTTTTTATTTGACAAATTACATTTTTCATTCGGTTTTAATTATAAAAATAACATATCTCTTTAACATCCAACACGGCGCGTTTCAAGATTCGCGTGCAAACAGCTTCGTCGTTTCAAAAACCTAAAAAGCCGTTAAAGCGAGAAATAAAAAAGAAATGGAAACAATAAAGATCATCGTTATCCATTTTATAATTATCGTAATAGGTTCTTAAAACGATAAACTTAAATTCGGGAAATATATACATGTTTGTTTCCGTTTAAATACACGTATTTTATTTTTCACGGTAATTACATTTTTGATTAATACATTTTTTGTAAGCAAATTTCAATCATTTCAATAGACTGGGCCATAGTACAACCTCTGGTTTAACAGTTAACAAAGATTCAAATACACCATTGTGCGTGTAACGTGCAATGTGTGCAAGACAAAAATATGAAGGAAAAAGAGAAAAAAGAGAAAACTTGAGAATAAATAGAAACCAAGAACAGCGGACGACGGCGAACAACGAACAGCTCCTGGTGAACAGATTCTGTTCACAGAGCCAAGGAACTATTACGATAATAAGTCAAACACTATTAAATTCAGGTTAAAAATAAGAATTTATATATTCACTGATTTCTATTGTTAGAAAATTTTGACATTTATATGATAAAAAGCGACGTTATAACCTATCCATTTGTGTGAATATTTAACATAAATCATAAAATTAAGTTTTCTTTTTTTTGATGAATTACAATCAGGCACTATATACGAAACTATAATAAGTTACGTCTATAATACACTAAATTTACATTTTAAACATGTGTATTAATAACAATACGCGGTATTTGTATCACAAGTGACGTCGGGCCCATACAGGCCGCTAGCGCGTACGTGAATAGTTTCACCATTCCATCTCGCTTTAACACACATGTTATTTCTCTCCCGCATTGACAATATAACGGTAGTATAATAAAGCATTGTCCTTTATGGTATGATCTACACCAGAGGTTCCCAAACTTTTTTGTGTCGTAGACCCTTTGCTATGTTTTTCGGTTTTGGGTAGACCCCCTACTTACGTGATATTGAATGCCTACATCCTACAAAATTTTATAAACATTTATAATAAACGTTTTACTTCATAGATATTTTTATATCAGAAGATAGTAAAAAGTAAGTATGTTGAGATCCATTGTCGCGGACACCCGTTTTCATTTCATGACCGCCAAATTTTTGTTTTGCTGATGTAGACCCCTTGCAGATTGTCATAGACCCCTAGAGGCATATCTCCTCTCTCCAGTCGTTCCCTCATGTCTGAGGATCGTGGTCAGCATCAGGGTTGCATGTACAGTGGATGATCTGCCTCCACTGGTTTCGGTCCAGCGTCTCTTGCAACCGTGTAAAATTTGGAGGTCGATGAGTCTTTGATCTGGTCGGTCCATCTCGTTGGTGAACGACCGCGCGCTTTTTTGCCTGCTGTGTTCCCAACCACAATCAATTTCTCCAGACTATCGTCTCCTCTGCGGACTGTGTGGCCGAAGTAAGAAAGGATGCGCTGCCGGCATATGGTTGACAGGCGAGTTTTAATTCGAAGCTGGGCCAGGATCGATGCATTGGTGCAATTCGCAGTCCAAGGTATTCTCAACATTCGCCTCCAGCACCACATCGCGCATCAATCCTTTGTCTTTCTCGAGCCGATATTGTCCATGTTTCTACTCCATACAAGAAGATAGGAAATACTAGAGCTCGTGTTAATCTAATCTTGGTCTTAATACTAATTCCTCTCTTCTTCCAGATGCCACTTAATCGGGACATGGCATCCCTTGTCATTCCGATCCTCCGTTTAATTTCAGGGGCACAGCTGCCATCGCTGTTGATCTGGGAGCCCAAGTATATATAATGGTCAACGTTTTGTATGCCAGGTATATATTAGGGGCATATATTCCCTATTTATTAGAGTCTAAGTAAAGACCGATTCCATTATAGCCAAGTCATCCTTGTTAACAGGTAAGTTTAAAACTTATTTCAAGTGTTGTTATATCAAGCAAAATGTATTAATTACAAAATATAATACATTACATTACAAAATAAATACGTATATAACAGCAATATTTCAGTTTTAAAAAAACAGTAATAATCAATCCATTGTCTAGTCATACAATCCAATCCCGGCTAGCTCAGTCGGTAGAGCATGAGACTCTTAATCTCAGGGTCGTGGGTTCGAGCCCCACGTTGGGCGCCAATGTAACTCTTTTACTCCTACTCGAGAGAGGGAAATAAAAGGTCCATATAGTTGTAAGTACAATGTATATTGTCTAAATGTAAAAGTAGGTCGTCGAATCGAATCGAATAGTCCCTATATCAAACACCACTGCCCTTTTTGATCCGGTCGTAGTCCGCGCCGGTAGGTAGTCGGGACCGCGACGGTAGGCAGCCGGAGAGACCCAATTGTAGGTACAGAATCGCAGCGTAGACTCGGTAGCATAGGCTCCCCAATTCGGGGATCACACTACACTTATTATGTTTTTATATAGGATTATATTTACAACGTAGTACTAGTATTCAATTGCTTTAATATATATTCAGTCTCTAATATGCGGATAATTGTCTTTTAGTGTTTAGAATGACAACTCGCAGAGATGACTATTCACAATCCGAAATCAGAATGTTCTGGTAATACTTAGTGGCTGACAGCTCGCGTAAATTCGTTCACTTTCGCTTTTCGTCGCGCGCACAGATGATTTACATCGAATGCCCGTTGAGCGGCGGTCACTCAGAAACCAGTTTATATGGGTAACACACTAGATAGTAGTAAGATCGAGAAATTAGGAATGCGCGAGCGCAAAGCACCGCGAATCCTTGCGGCCACGCGTTCTTGGAAGTTCCGTAGTATTAAATTTATTATTATGTTTTATTTATTTTTAAGTCTTAGTGTTAGAATGTATATAATTAGAATGTAAGTATATAGTTTTAATATTTAATAGATTTTTAATTAGTTGTGAAGTTTAGTTTAATTAATTAGTTTAAATTGAAGTTTGTGTAGTTAATGCTTAATTAAGTTTTAAATATTTATTTTTTTGTTGTAAGCTTAGATAAGTGTTACTTTTTAAATATAAAAATTAACACCGTTACAACTAAACGGTCAAATGCGACTGCTATACAGACAGGTTATGGCAGAGCTTATTATCATCATAAAAAGTCATGCCGGGTTCCGTCGTCAACTACACAACAAGTAAACTCGGCAAAGTTTACAAACATACGTTTACCACGAATGACTTTGAACAAACAATTGCACAACTCGAGTCGCACGCAAATATTGTATACCTATTCATTGTATATATAATGAACGAGTCCTCTAGGGAGGTTGCGCATGCATGCATGCAACGAACCGACGAACGAAGATGAGGACTTTGGACTATACATAGGTATTAATTTACTAGCCATTATACCCCGCTATTTAAACAAAATAAAATAAATAAATATTAGCCAAGCCCAAAGTAAGCTCTGTAAGGCTTGTGTTGTGGCATCTATGTAGGGTAACGGACATACATGCATCTAGTATACTAATATTATAAAGAAGTAAAGTTTGTATGTTTGTATATTTGTTAAATTGTAAGGGGTAAACTCGTAATCTCGGGATCTACTGATTCGATTTTAAATATTCTTTTACCAATAGAAAACCACATTATTGCTGAGTGTCATAGGTTATATAAAAAACCGAAAAATAAAAAGGTTTTTACGTGGTATTCCGTTTTGCAAAGTGAATCGGAGAAAAAACGCTCAAATGAAAGCGTTTCTTACGAACGCTGCCTTAAATATGAAAGAAATATTTTTAAGTTCTAGAGAAAAGATGTGGAGCTTGAATGCCTACAAAAAGTCAAAACGACAGCATATGTCTAACTTTAATATTTAAGTTACAAAAAGTATTTTTTTAAATATTAGTATAGATAATTTAATTGTTAATATTAATAAAATAAATGAAATCATTTGGTCATATTTATTAGTCATATATTACCAAAAATTATGAATCTTAATGAAAATAAGTAAACTCATCGTCTTAAGTGTGAAGGCTAAAGCAGCGGACGGCGCGCGATGGCTTCGGGTTTGATTCGGATCGCGTTCGTGCTCGCTTCGGGGATTATTAATATTATGCCCAACGAAGTGGGCACGGGTCAGCCTGTATAATATACATATATAAATATTTTTCATACAAATATATTATAACAACTACGACTAAGGTACAAATGGCCGCATTTATCACGCAAATATGGTATATTTTGGACATAAAAATGAACATGATGTGTGATCATGATCATCGTCATTATAGCACAATACGTCCCCACTAATGATGGAAAATACCGTTGTTGAGATTGGATCATTGTATCTGGATCAGTACAAAGATTCGAATCAGTAAAGTGCTTCATTTGCATCAGTGACTCTGAACCGATCTAATCGGTTCAGATACAAATACACTGATATAAATATTGATATCAATTCATTTGTATCATCTTCCTCCATGATCCCTTAGTTCGGCAGCCTTCAGCATCGCCAAGACTAGGTTCCCTAATGATAAGGCCGGCGTCACTTTGACTTCCCGCGCCTCTTCTAGCGCTTTGGACCCCCTTTATGGGCCTGCGCTGCATCGCCCCTCTCCTGAGGGGCGGTCGCCCTCACGATTTGCCTATATGGTTTCTAGAACCTAGGCCAGACTGAGTTTAGTCGGTAGGTCACGTGGCCGGACCGTTCCGGTCGCGTGGAGTCCGACATAACCTCCGTGACACTTGCCACTTGGGGTATCCTTTTTTTTTTCCGTTGCGGGGGTATCCTGGGTACGTTTCGTGCTCCTTGTGAGGATTCTCAGCCTTCCTCTCCTGAGGAAAAAAAAAAAACATTTGTATCAGTGACTCTCAGTCAATCGTGTAAGCGTCGCGTATCGAATGAAATCGAGAGAGTGTGAGTGTTTTGTGGAAAGAAACTAACGACACTGGTGACCGTTCCACGAAACGTTAGGGTCGAAAAAGGAGTCGGACGCAACTTGAGCGCGCCGTCTAATAACTCGAACGCTCAAGATCGCCGTATAGGGGAGGGTGAGAATCTACCCGGTACGTGACGGTACCGGGTATATGTTTGACGGATGTGTGGTCCGGGTCTTCGCGCTCGCCGACGAGCGCGGTTAGTGAGCGAGATACGTGGGTGTGAGGCGTGAGGGACGACGCGGTTGGTGGCCGGCGGGAGGGATTCGTTTGCGCGGTTGTATGTTTGTTACTCTATCACATAAAAACTACTGTATGGATTTTAATGAAACTTTACAATAATACAGCTTATATGCCAGAATAATACATAAGCTACAATTTATAAAGATGATGTATATCTTTTATTGCTAAATGTTTTTGCTAATATGCTATGCTATATATTTATGCTAATATAAATTACTCGACATACTAATCCTGCGTAAACGATGTAACGGGCACTGGCAAGTCTATAAATAAAGATCGAATGTATTTAATTATTCTATCATTCGAACTCCTTTTGATAATTAAGGACGAACAACTAGGTAAAAAAAACTAATAAAACCAATAAACGCGGATAAAAATGGCGGATTAAATGACAGGCAAAGAAATACTAAACAAAGCAGCGAAGACAACGATAAGACGAATAAGAAATATCGTATTCAATCCTAGATCAGGTCAACAGTTATCTGCGCGAGGTCGTCGCCGGACCTCGGCTGGTACGTGAGCGACGGGCTCGATCGGCACATTATCCACATGGACGCCACTGGGATTTGGCAACGGTAATCGATTTTAAATACTACAATAGTAAAGCGCTTTTATGATACACAGACAATTGCTTTACAGTTAAATAATAATCTATAGATTATGGATAAGAAAAATACAAACAAAATATTCGATATTAATAAGGACGTATTAGCATGCATTCAGACATTTTCACAAATTTCTCTAAATTACGTCAACATAATGAAATATTTTGCTTATAAATGTATATATAAATCTATAATTTTATTTTTTTGGCTTGGATTGTGATTTTTTTTAGTTACGATTACTTTAATTTGGTTAATTATTAAGTCTCTTTAGACATTGTAGTATAAAAAAATCAATCGATAATCGGCACGATAAACAAGAACAATTGGTTAACTTTAATCGCGATCTTACACCGCACCTACAAATGTCAAATAACGAGAGCTATAATAAAAATCTAGGTTTTTTTCCTGTAGATTAATTTAGTCGTGTCGTCAAGATCTATCATCAGATTAGATTATTTATACCAAAGCCACAAAATAAAACTTTATTTCCAACCATGACAATCATTACAAAGACAAAAATCATTCATTTCATTAATTTATTTTTTCACAAACCAAGTACATTATTTTACAACCAATTACAATATTTTGAAACATAAAATTAATAAATAATTGATGAGTACACATGCAAAGAATATAAATAAAATTTTAATCAGCATATACCAATTGGCTAAATAAATATATGATTTTAGTAAATGAATTAAAAGGCATAAATGGTTTTAAATACTTTAACATTTCTCCCTGTTTTGAGTTCATTCGGTAATTTATTAAATAAGACCATGGTCTGATTATGGGGGACAATAGATTACAATTTGTAGTGTTGGAAATGCTACACTCTATCAAAGTGAATAAAAGAAGTATTGATACATTAGTGATGATAGCTCCAAAATCCGGGGAACTTACGCTTCCGGTCTTGGGGGACAGGTTTTAGAAATGGCAGCCATATAAGAATATAGAACGCTGCGATGAGACCTCAACACTGGTCTTCTAATGATGGGATTTAATATTTGGTATTCGCAACGCGTGGTATCACTGTACCACACGTGTACCACCAAATTAGTCGCACTGTTCCGGTTCAACTTTCATGTGCCAGTGTAGTTAATAAAGAAACAAAATTCAAACAAGAGTTAATCGTTAGACGATTAATAAATTACAATAGGTACTCGTGTAAATAACGATAATGATGTTGCGTGATTTTCCGTAAATCTACAACAAGACCCAAATTATTGACTATTAATAGTCAATAAATTGGCATTATTAATAGTCAAAATAGTTATATTAACTAGTTTTAAATTGATAACATATTAATAATACTCATTTGCAGACGAGACACTAATGAAACTGAAAATATCTTTAGATCGGTCACATAAGTATAATAAAGAGTTACGATAGCGCTGCTTTTCGAATGGGAGGCCTGGAGTCGATCCTACCATGTACCAGGATCCTACGTTGAAGGAAAACATAGTGACGCATTCTGAATTCACATGGATAGATATTTAAAGGTGTTGAAATGTGAAAGAATTAGGTACTCAGGGTTTATAAAAGAACCTGAGGTCCATATAAAATGTAACTTATATGCCCTTTACATATTATTTCGTCAGCCCTTCGTTGTGCTGATGATATCCTATCCATGACTGAGACCACAAAACATTATGGCATTATGCTCGAAGGCCCAGTAGATTTTTCCAAAAAGTGGGTCTTTAAATGAATATGGACAATACGAGCATTACATCGTATTCCCAAGTAACACCCACTCCTGTGAAGGTTAGAGGACAGACACTGGAAGTATATTCACCAAAAAATCCTAGCTAAGTAGATCCAACTTCCAAAACGAAATCATTTGATGGATCCAACGGCTGGACAACGTTCGGGAAGTCACGCGGCATATTCTTCGCCCTTCTACCACAGTCTACTCGCTAGACAAAAATATTTGATGCGTGCGTGTTTCCAATGATGATGGCGGCCTGTTCACATACGACGGGAAGATGCTTAATTTAACACGCTATCGTCAAAAGCGTACATTTTAACAAAAAGGACTTAATTTATCGAGGTAGGTTTTAACTATCACGCTTTGAGCAATACGTATCGAGATATACGACCCAGTGAAAGCATTAATATTAACATACCGAATATGAGAAAATATTAAATAAAAATCAACTTTATCATATAATAAATAAAGGCCGAGTCAAATAAAATCATGTGCTTACTCAACAATAGTGCGTTATCAACAAGAACGCAATCAAAAACCGAATAAATGCAAAATCAAATAAAACTATCTACTTGTTGATATAAATTACACATTATTTAAATGAAATAAATTACTCACGCAATAACTATTTCCGCTGTTGTATTAATAAAACGTGCACTATCAATTTATTTAAGCAAATTGGAAGTTAACAGATCCAGACAGAGGTCCAAACGCGTTCACCACACGGTATGTTCGGAAAGACTGTTAGCAGACTGACGAGCTAGGTGGCTGAAGCATTGCGTTGCCATTCTGCTATTTGCGTGCATAAAATATCATTGCTAAGTGCACCGCGACTCGTGGAGTGAGTTTGAATAATGACATTAACATTCAAGAATCATTAAATATTGTCCTTTTAACCGATTGTCGGTCACAGTTTGTGAATCTCGAGGAAAAACTACATACTTGTAAGGGTGTAATAATATAACTAAAATAGTGTCCGATTAAGCAGATTTCCTGGAGTTAATTATTGTTTATGCTGTATGATATATGAAAGACCCTATAGCCCTGGTAAAAAAAAAAGATTTACGTCAAAGATTTAGACAGTTGTTACCAAATTAAAAATCTGACGTCCAATTAAATTAAGAATTCAAAAATCCACAATCTCCGAACATATTAAAATTCACAAAAAAAGCCTGTGTGTCTATGATACATATATAGGAGTAGACGTCTGTATGTATGTGTGTGCACTGTCTTTGTATTTGTCTTGAGGGCCCATTTTGTAAACACTGGCGAAGCGAAATAAGACTTACAGAGAAATTTGTAAAAAATAGTAAAAACTTACATCTTGACAGATCAATGTTACTTGACATATTGCAATCAGAGTTGATTATAGTTCTTTACACTAAATTCTCAAACCACAAAGAATTAATTGCGAATTTGTGTGATTAAAGATGTAGTGATGTAGTGTAGGAGATATTCTGAAAGAAAGCTCCGTCAAGTGTACCCGCAATCGACGAACGTACATATAAGTTTTATTGAAAGTCTAAGAAACTAAGGAAGTGTTTGGTCCTTGGCAAGTGGGAAACTGTGATCTCTATCTACCCCCATGAAAAAGTATATGTATAAAAGTGTATGTATATGTATATATCTATATATTTAAGAGGTGGTACAAAGTTATGGTGGTATTTGTCTTTACATCAGTTTCAATTTAACTCCTGAGCTGTGTTTAGCCTCAGTCTAAATTCAGCTTTCGAAAATTGCTTTTGAAAAAAATACATAACAGTTTTAGAGATTATACATAAGATCCAATACTATAGGCTGCCATTACATTATTTTGTGGATTGACTGTTGGCGAACTGTATAAAACACAATTTTGGTAATCTTTTGTTGAGGTGTTCGTATGCCAGAAAAACTTTTCCCAAAGGTATAGGATTTTTTTCTAAATCTTTAATTGTACTCTAAATCAAAATAATACTTATTCAACATAGGCCTTTAGTTATTATAGTTATTAATACTATAATAACTAAATAATAAAAAAAAAACTTAATAATAACTAAAAATAAAACAATACAATACAAAATATTTATTAATATGTGCATACATATAAGGAACAAAAAAATATAAATTTACACCTGTTCAGAAATTGGGAGCTTTCTCGAGAACAGGAAAGAAACTCTGAACGACTAAATGGGCGCCTCCCCATAAACTACTGCTTGACAACTTCACATTCTGGTATTAGTTCCAGTATTGCCTTTTTATTAGGCCCACTATAGCAGGTAAGAGTAAAAGCTACATGCTACCTTCTGGTGTAAATGGAAAACTGATATGAATCGATTTCTCTGGATTGTCTATAAATAGCATCACATCCATTGTCACTTGCTCTGCTGTCCCACATATTACAACACACAACCACTCCTTTTGTGTTATTATTGGCTCCTAAGCTAAACCTTCATCTGCTCTTCAATACTCTGTCTATAATGTGGTGTTGCCATTGTATAAAAGTGTGATGGTTCATAATTAAGAGATAATTACAAAAAAACCTTACTTAGGCCATTTAAAGTTAAATAGCTATCACCAAAATTCACAAAATAACAGTTGACAAACACAAAAAAACATGACTGATAGCCAGTGTTTCGGAAAGAGCTTTGAACACTAAATTATTTTGAATCTATGTTTAAGTGCAGCTGCATACATGGTAATGGTATTTTAGTAGTATGGATATAGCCATTAAAATGCCATTACCCTGTATTATTGGTTTACCATATGGTTATGATTATTAGAAAACACTATTAAAAATATTAACAAAATAAATAAAATCGAAAAGAAAAACTTACTAAAGAAACACAATAACAGGGTGCCATGCTTACTCCTCCTAAAAAGAAAAATATCTTGTAATTTGGTATTTTAGCTTATAAAAAGGTTTTTCACTTTTTGTTAACTCTATAAGATATGTTTAGAGACAAGTATATTTATTACAAACCAGTATTTTTATATTCAAAATATAGTTGATATTACCTAAACACAATACTAAAATACCTAAGAAGAACTACCAAATACTACATTTTTTAGAGGTCTGACACCAATGCAGTAAACAACAGTTGCTTATATCCCACATAGTCACAATCAGAATACTACCACCACAAGTATCTAAGCCAAAGGACTGTGGAACAGACTAAAATAAATAGCTCTTATTATTGTCATTTAATTCTTCAACCAAAACTGAATATAGTTATATTACACTAACAAGTGTCAGACATTCCTCCATTGATACTTAATTTCATCACAAAATAGGGGTAATAATTAAACTAATGTTTACATTTAAATAAGCAGTGAGATGCTTGTGTCTTACACAGAGAGTTGTGTAAGACACAAGCTATGCAATGCATATGCCAACGTTCAGTTTTTTTTTATATAAAAGGCACCTACTCCATGTATTTGTTATGGTGGTAGCTATTGCTTTTAAACTTATAAGATTACAAAAATAAGAAGACAAAAAAAATTAAAAGGACTTATTGCACCTCAGATATTCCCCTTTTAAAACCAGGAACCTTGCAACTACAAGCAGACATCTTCTTTAAAACCTCTATTAATTATATAATTGTCGACTGTTTGCTTCAGAAATATATTAATTTCACATTTTCAAGGTTCAAAACAATATCGATGAAATACTGTTTGACAGCAGTGCTGTTCTTTGGAAATTTGAATGAATAATTAATATCTGTGTAAGTTCTTTCGGTCCCATCATCTGAGCATTCACAAGACCAATTTTGTAAAAATATATTCTTACCTTTATTCACAGAAAATCTTGGAACACCAATACTGACAGATATTCTCACAAGTTCTTTTTATTGTATAAATAATAGAAATAGAAACAACTAAAATAAAAACACAAATATAATTACTACATAAAAGTAGAAGTTCCTCTTCACGTAAATTATAAATTAAACAACCAAAATACAATATTTTTGTTGTTATTGAAAATACAAAACAAGGGCAGAAATCATTAGTACAGATAAAGAAAAAATGTTCTTGAAAGTATGACCATATATAAATATAGTTACCATTTTAAAGACCTGTTTTCACACTCGGTAATTTTAATGAAGATTGTGAAAATAAATAAACGTATTTCATTTTTATTTAAATGCTCAATAAATTAATATGATGAAAAAACGCAAACATAATAATTAATTTTGGACTGGGACTCAAAATTACGTCTAATACGGGGAGTGTTAGACTTAATTATGATTAGTAATAAATATCCGTAAGTAACTTGGGGTAGCGATTGCAAATGATATTAATCAAGAATATGTCGAGCATTTTTCATCAATCTATTAGCGAAATCAAGTTATAACAAGAGTAGTTTTAGGTGTTATTTACAAAAGGTTTGCGAAAGTCATAATGAAGATTTAATTTGGAAGTATATGTAGTTGTTTATTGTTTATGGTAAGAGTTTTGATATTGTTATAAAAATGTAAATTGTTGATCGTAATAAGTTCGCTAGAGCGGACAGTAAACGAAAAACCATTTTTTGTTTCTTATTGTGATTCTTATTCTCTTAATATACCTACGACGGTACCTGCGAGTGTATAGAGAGGGAATATTGAACTTTTGCCTATGTCATTGTAATTTACATAATTGCAACACCATTTGTTAACCAACGGCGATGTTGAATTCGTGTGTGTGACATGACGCGCCGGTGAATTTTTGTACAATTTTGACATAATTATATTTTAATCCAGTAATAAGAGGTATAATTTATTCCTTTTTCGTGATTGTTAATTGTTTTTCCACATGCTCTGTGTGAATAACCTTTTTGTCCATATTTTCAGAATCACAATGGCCGATCAAGTAGACTCAATGTCAGATGCGGAGCTTCGTACAAAATTGGCCGAGCATGGATTCCCTATTATGCCAATAACAGCTTCGACAAGGAACCTATTAGTAAAAAAATTAAAACTTGTGCTCGATAATAAAAGTAAACCAAGAAATAGTGTAGAAAACAAGATTGAGAATAGGCGTTCACTAGCACGATATTCCAGCGGTGAAGAGTCCGACTTAGATACGACTAATAATGCTAGGGAGAAGCGTGGTAGACGGACCACAACTGGTGGTGCGATGTTACCACCCATCACAAGCAAATCAAAGCGTCCGCCCCCTAAAAAAATTTCACCAGTCAAACGGGATTCTGATAAGGGATCCGAATCGGAAGAAGAAAAATCGCCAGTTCGTACCCACGAAGAAGTAGAAACTGTAACCACTCGTCGCGTTACACGCACATACGCAACTAACGATCAGGATGATTACGAAACTGGTTCTGATAGTGATGTTGATAGTGGCAAAAAGACATCAACGCCATTTCGAAGCAATTCACGCTCCAGTGATTATAATATTTCTAGCACTCTCCCTACTGCTGATGCTGGCATAAGCTCACCTAAGTCCTCAATATTTTCACGTCCACCTTTGAGTTCAGGATTTTCTTCTTCTCTTTCGTCAACTGACCATTTAAATTCCATTCGCTCAAGACTTGGGCTGACTTCGACACTTGGTGACCGACCTTCAGTTAGCAATTATACATCTAGTTATTCATCTAGTAATTACCATCCGACCACATCTTCAGCAGATGAAGTAGAATCTCCATATTTAAGTAATTTTACAAGAAGATTGTCTTCCCTCAAAGCTGAGCCACCAAAACCTACTTCTTATATTGACCGTGATGTAAACAATGGCAGCACAATATTTCCTCGCAGGTCCTACATCACTGGAGTGTCGAGATCTGAGGTTATTGATTACAAAACTGTAAATGATAGGAAGTTCCTTAAAAATAACCTAGTGTCTTTAGCTTTGGTTGTGTTAGTGGCACTTTTTTTTTTTTGCTTATTTTTCATGTATATGGTTAAGAAAAATGATATAACATCTGTTGTAGATGATCAAAACAGTGATATACCAACATGCCATTTAAATATACCTGGGAACCGCCCTGGAATAAACTGTGTACCAAAAGAACAAGTAACATATGCTAAAGATCTATTGAAGGTCATTCATCCAGTGCTAACAAGTCGTGCTGCTGAATATAAATGTGGTACAGTTGGTGCGGTGCCATACTTGACTGAGCGAGAAATTATAGATATTGCAAATGCAAATTCTGTTGATATTAACCAGTGTAGAACAGATCTTAATAATTTGCAAGTACTAATTGTCAAAAATCCACAATGGGGCCTGAGTGTTGTTCAGTTTAACAATTTATACACTAAGGATGTAGACTACAAGCCAATTAGTTCTAGTGAAATTGTACAAAAGAGAAACACAGGTAGTGTCGCACTTGTGATATCAGATCCCTCAACCCCAATTGCATGTTTGCTGCTTAACACACTCTATTCTACTGGCTCCACACTTTTTGTTGTTGGATTAATGTCAGTCCTTCTACTTGGCTTGCAAAGATCTTACTCATATTATTTGAAATATCAGAAAAGGAAGAGTGAAGAAATTTATTCAATGGTGGAACAAATAATTGAAGTGATATCCCAAGAGACTGAGGATAGTGGTGAACCCTACATATCTGTGGACCATGTGAGAGACACTCTGATTTCACCACAGAACAGGGAAAAAATGGTTTCTGTGTGGGATGCAGCTGTTAAATTCATTCAAAGAAATGAAAGTCGTGTTCGAATGGAAGTCCAATCAGTAGATGGTGAGGATTGCAGAGTTTGGCGATGGATTTCTGCTCACGGAAGTCCAAAGCGCAGTGCAGCATGGCAAGGTCAGGCTTTTGAAACCCAAGAAGGATCTGTGAATAATTTGACTGTTTCTCCTACTCCATGCTTGAAGATTCGGCACATGTTTGATAAGAATGATACCAATCCTAACTTAAAAAATGTTATTCAGGATGCTATCTTAGAGAAATGTGGGGATCGCTGTAATATTTTACATATCGATGTTGAAAGAACTTCTTGCTGCGTTTATGTGAAATGTGCGACACCAACTGATGCTGGTGTTGTTTATCGTAGCTTGCATGGGTGGTGGTATGAGGGTAATCTGATTACTGTCAAGTATTTGCACTTAGAGCGTTACATGCAAAGGTTTCCCAATTCTCCATCGGCTGGTCCTTATTTGAAACCTTCACGTCTTCGTCATACCAGTTAAGAGGGGCCACATGTGTTGAGCAAATTGGATGGTATTCATTTTTATTTATAGACTTTGATGACACTACAAACTTGTTTTTGAATTTTACATAATTTCTGGATTATTTATTGTTTAACTAACAAAATTTTGAAACTGGCATGGTATGAAATTTTGTAATTTATAGAGTACTGCTTTAATGTTTCATTAAAATAGTTCAGCTCAAATTTTCATAATAAACTATAGCATAATGTAACCTCAGTGTTAATTACTTAGTTCTTGGAATATAATATTAATTAGTTGTTATATTGACCATGTTAGATGCCTGAAATGGTAATGTATAATAAAATAACCCACCACCAGCATTACATTTTTATGCACAAATGTACTATTTTCTGTATTTTCTCATAAGTGTGGTAGGAATTGGCATTTTTTTCTGGTTAATAACCAAGACTCAATGCCATATATTATTTGTATCAAGTTATAATTAATGAAATATAACATTTAGATAGTTGGTAGAAACTGACAAACTGATCTGATTTTAATTTCAATCTTTTTGAGCAAGGTGCTGGTTAAATGTAAACTGCCTCGTTTTGTAAATGCACACTTTAAATTTAAGTTTTCGATATATAATTAATATAATTCTCTTGACATGTTTTAATTTAATACTTAAAATAAGTGTATGTATACTTGACAGTATGTATAAATAAATTACTTTCACATTACTAAAACAAATTTTAATGGCAATATATTTCATATGGTTGTAATGAAATTGAGAGTTAAGATGGAGGTAATATTGTTTTGCAAGATTGCAATGTATGCATGATTGATGTAATTAAGAAGTTCAAGTATGCATTGCTTTATATTTGTTACTGAAATTTACTAATGTTTTGAACAAATTGTTGGATTTAGACGTAAGTAGGTTGAATAAGTTAATATAAAAATTTGAGATACTTGTACATTTGTTTGAATTAATTTCTAATATTGGGTTTTAACTTAATTATTATTACCTCGTGTGTGTTGTACTTTATTTAGATTGACATTTAATTTAAGCATTTCTGCTAATATTGTTCTTATTCTAGCTTTCATTTTTAGGGTTTGATTTTTTCATTTTTAATAAATTAATTTAAGTAAAGAATTGTTTTTTTTTTATATTTATTTTATTGAAACTTAATGTCAAATACTTCCTCATTTCCTATTTAGTCTTTCTTTGAATCTGAAAATTTGGTGGATTTCTACTTATGTTGGCAACATAAGTAATAAAAATAAAAAGACATTTTTTTAAACTTAACTTTAATAGCACAAAAAATTAAAAAACAACTTAAACTTACTGAACAATCAAAAATAACTTAAATAGGATCTAAACTAATTAATTACCCTCCCGCTATCTTGTCTACATCCTATCTTAACTGCAGTCATTTCAAAAAAAATCTTAACTAAAATTTTCTTCCTTTGTTCAGTGTCTGTAATAGGCGTGTACATTTTCGTGTTTTAGATTTTCTTTAGTTACATATGTGATTTGTATTTTTTATAACAACGACAACAATGTTAAGAAATAGATGAGAAAAAGACGAATCGGAAAGTGGACATGAGGAAGTGAAGACTTGCGCAAAAGTCCTTTTAGGAAGAAGACAAATTAGGAGGTGGTCAAGATTGCCTGGAGGCTTGGAAAATGATTGTTTATAATAAGTGTTGGATTCTGGCAGTAAAAGTGATTATGCAAATACGCATCTATGTTACTTCTAAAATCGAGAAGTGATTTTTATATATAGCAAGTAGTTAATTGTGATGTGTAGTTTTTGATCTACTCTTGAATTCCACAACTTCGAGAATATCTTCGACTTTTTGTTCGAATTTTGCATTTTAGTGGCAAAAATTTATAATAATCTTTTTTTTTTTGTTAATGTTAGACATTGACAATGATAGAGAAATGAGAGACATTGACGTCTGTTTAAAAGTCTTGGTCGTTATATCAATCATAAAAAAGTTACATTTGTATAGAAAAAATAAAATTAAAAAGAATTCTCTGCACAATGCCAATTTCGTAGGTAAAAACTTAATGCAATGTGAGTTTAGTATCGAGTTAGTGTCTACTACAAAATAGCGAGAAGTGCGGAGCGGGTGAAGTAAGGGGTTGTCCATTAATCACGTGAGGCTTGAAAGGGGGGGGGAGAGGGATTTGATAAAAATCACGAAAATAACACAAGGTTGTAAGATATCACGTGTATTTTTTTCGTCAAACGCGCGATTTTTAAACAAATGAGCAGCGCGGCGTATAGTGTTATATCTTGATTTGCTACGATGATGATAACGGTAAAACATTTTTTTATATTTTTAATAATTTTTTTTTTACATTTTTCCGGTAATAGGAATCCACGTATACCGAGCTAAATTTATTCCTATACTTATGTACTATTTATTTAAATCAATATTTTTTGAGTCGCTATGACGGGACTTTCAGTGTTACCGGCTCCCCGTCTATTATCATGGTCCTTAATTTCAGAATAAAATACAATTAGAGTTAATACTTGTATTTAAAGGTAATATTTTAAAAAATGTAAAATTCTTTGTAGGTACTAAAAATATACGTGATGTTGGGAAGAGGGGGTAGTCTTAAATCTTACTACGTATCACCAAGGGGAGGGAGGGGGGGGGGAGATCACATGATTAATGGATGGCCCCTAATATAGTGGGAAGGTCAGCAGTCAGCAGTCAGTAGTCGAGCAGGCGGCGCAGCGCGTCGTAGCAGCGCCAGCGCGAGGGCAGGTAGAGCGGCTCGAACACGTGCGGGAACGGCGCGTCCCAGCCCGCCACGCGCCGCACCGGCGCCTCCAGGTGCAGGAAGCACTCCTCCTGCCGAACGTGCCGCACTTTACCATTCCATTTTCTTATTATTCCAAAATATTTTCTTTTTTTTCCCGCCGTAGACCTTGAGAACTAATGACTATAAAAATCCTATTTGGAAATTTTTTACCGCAGCTAAAAGCCTTTTTACAGTTCACAGATTATACCGATAATGACGTGTTTATGCTCTTAATAAGTATCAGATAAATCGTTAGTGAAGTATGAAAAGTGATTTATATAAATCACGAAAAACAATGGCCCCAATATTTATCCCTGGGGCACTCCATAATTATAGGTTCACTAGCAGACTTAGTGTCATTAACGACAACCACCATGTTCGACCATGTTCTATAAATAAGACTCGATAAGGCCGATCGCATCAGAAAAGACACCATTATATTTCAGTTTATTTAAAAGAATTTGATAACTAATACAGTGGAAAGCTTTCGATAGGTCACAGAATATACCTATTATATCCTGTTTACGCTCCCAAGTACCAAAAATGTACTTAAGTAGAGGTTACACTACAACAGTGGTAACTGCCGTAATGCATACATAACCTTTAGTGAAACCATGTAGGTCTGTATAAGAAAATATATTAGAGGCGAAATAACAATTGATTAGAATAATTTTTTACAAATATTACTAAGAGTAAGTAAAATAGGTCTATAATTAGAAAAGTCGATTTTATTACCAGAATGGTATCAATTTGCTAGTCACCATTTCATCAGTACATTATTAGATTCATAATTACTAATTAGATTATGTGGATTGAAATACCCCGAAAGATTTCAGTTTTTTTTATTATTTATACGAAGAGCTCTCCATAGGCAAGCAAACGCCGAAAAAGTCTGGGATGTGTTCGTCAGACTTCCCATGGCTTTGTCCGGAAGCGGAGCGTCTCATCGGTGTGTCTGCCTCCCACACACAGCGGTGAAAAAAGAGCTTGCATCAAGGTGAATGAGTGGTATTCTTTGGTTTTACTCATTATGTCGCGGGCTTTGGGTACTAATGGTCGTTATTTCAAAAACAGAATTATAATGAATTATTTTCCCGTAACGAATAACACATTATTTAACAACGGCTTATACTGTTATCCTGCTGTTGACAAAAGAATCGCCTAGTCGCATTGTTGTTGTTGCCACTTGAACCGTTGTGTAGGCGTAGGCGCTCGCTCTGTTGCCTGACTGTTTATTCTCATAATATTAACCTTTCTCACAAGGAAATAAAGTTCCTATTTGTTTATTTCTTATAGTAATTTTACTAATACCAAATTCACAATTTAACGCGTATGACAATTAGACTCATTATTATTTCCAGTGTGATTTGAAATAACAATTAGGTAAACTGTTGCCGGCTTGCTGGTGCCTAAGCTGTTGTCATTATTTTAGTTACGCATTATTTGCAGTTGTGTGATCGTTGCAATAATAATTAGTGTCGTATTTGGATTTGCCGATGTGTGATCGCGTCTGCAAATTAAATTACCTATTCGGTGTAATAATTAGTGTCGTGTATTTTTGAAGGAACTAATAAATAATTAGAGTAGATATTGTAAATAAATGGAAATGGAAGAATATTACAAATATTGCATGTAAATATTGAATGTAAATAACAAATTATGTACAGATCAATGAACTTTTAAATACACCAGAATATTATATTGATTAATTAGTTTTAAGTTATTCAAATTACTGCCTATTATTCTGACAGTTCTAAGCCTGAAAAAGTATGAAGGAACGTTCATTGTTAAGAATAACTAACTATAATAACAATAACAATCGTACTCAACAACATTTGTCAAAACAGCAATATAACAGCATAAGAGAACAGTTTACAATAACAGTTATAGGAAAATAATACAACAGTGAACAGTGTTATTCGTTATTACAAAACAGTAGTTATTGCCATTACTAGCTTTGGGTGCCATCTGGCCTTTAAGGTTCGCATATCATTCCCGAAGTGCGGGTATGCAGTAAATTCCCACGGCATTTTCTCAACAGAAAAAAAGGTAAATATACTTGTCAACAACCGTCAGTGTAGAGCTTCGGACCTTTACAAGACTAAAATCCGATAAAAAAAATTATTTTGTTCATGTTTATTTTTAGGCCAGCTATTTAAGATTAGATCCTGCAAATTCATAAAATCAAGCAATGGGAAAATGTATTCACAAATTATCTAAATACTAGCTGTGCCCGCGACTTCGTCCGCGTAGAATAGTTGTTTTGAGCATCATAGACAATTTCTTTCACAATTAAATACTCTTAATCAACAACACATTTATTTGGATAAAGATTAATATTACTATGTTGATACAACTCTAACAAATAATTGGTAATAATGCATTAATTTTGACCAAATTTGATTACCATAAAAACGATTCTATTAAGTTAACCTTAAAAGATAGACATACACTGTCGCGGACATTTTTTTAGATCATTTCAAGAGGAATAATTCTTTCATACATATTTTTTTGGTATCTTGAACCGTTTTCGCAGCGCGGCAACGGAAGCGCTCAAAGATGAATAATTTTCCCCGTTTTTTCCACATATTCCATTATTTCTTCGCTTTTATTAGTCGCAGCGTGATGTTATGTAGCCTAAAGCCTTCCTCGATAAATGGTCTATTCAATAAAACATTTTTCAAAAAGAATTTTTCAATTCGAACCAGGAGTTCCACAGATTAGCCCGTTCAAACAAACAACAAACTCTTCAGCTTTATAATATTAGTAGATGTAAGTACAATCAAAATGGAGACTGCACAGTTTCAAAGTTTATGACGTGCAATCAGAACGAGAGAGAGAGAGAGAGAGAGAGAGAGAGAGACAGAGCGCCCCACCTGCACGGAGGCGGCCAGCTCGGCGCCGAAGCCCGAGGACAGCGGCGCCTCGTGCGACACCAGGCAGCGGCCCGTCTTCTTCACCGACTGCAAGCAACACCCCCACCTCAGTTCTACCGATAGAGAGAGAGAGAGAGAGACAGAGCGCCCCACCTGCACGGAGGCGGCCAGCTCGGCGCCGAAGCCCGAGGACAGCGGCGCCTCGTGCGACACCAGGCAGCGGCCCGTCTTCTTCACCGACTGCAAGCAACACCCCCACCTCAGTTCTACCGATAGAGAGAGAGAGAGAGACAGAGCGCCCCACCTGCACGGAGGCGGCCAGCTCGGCGCCGAAGCCCGAGGACAGCGGCGCCTCGTGCGACACCAGGCAGCGGCCCGTCTTCTTCACCGACTGCAAGCAACACCCCCACCTCAGTTCTACCGATAGAGAGAGAGAGAGAGACAGAGCGCCCCACCTGCACGGAGGCGGCCAGCTCGGCGCCGAAGCCCGAGGACAGCGGCGCCTCGTGCGACACCAGGCAGCGGCCCGTCTTCTTCACCGACTGCAAGCAACACCCCACCTCAGTTCTACCGATAGAGAGAGAGAGAGAGACAGAGCGCCCCACCTGCACGGAGGCGGCCAGCTCGGCGCCGAAGCCCGAGGACAGCGGCGCCTCGTGCGACACCAGGCAGCGGCCCGTCTTCTTCACCGACTGCAAGCAACACCCCCACCTCAGTTCTACCGATAGAGAGAGAGAGAGAGACAGAGCGCCCCACCTGCACGGAGGCGGCCAGCTCGGCGCCGAAGCCCGAGGACAGCGGCGCCTCGTGCGACACCAGGCAGCGGCCCGTCTTCTTCACCGACTGCAAGCAACACCCCCACCTCAGTTCTACCGATAGAGAGAGAGAGAGAGACAGAGCGCCCCACCTGCACGGAGGCGGCCAGCTCGGCGCCGAAGCCCAAGGACAGCGGCGCCTCGTGCGACACCAGGCAGCGGCCCGTCTTCTTCACCGACTGCAAGCAACACCCCCACCTCAGTTCTACCGATAGAGAGAGAGAGAGAGACAGAGCGCCCCACCTGCACGGAGGCGGCCAGCTCGGCGCCGAAGCCCGAGGACAGCGGCGCCTCGTGCGACACCAGGCAGCGGCCCGTCTTCTTCACCGACTGCAAGCAACACCCCCACCTCAGTTCTACCGATAGAGAGAGAGAGAGAGAGAGACAGAGCGCCCCACCTGCACGGAGGCGGCCAGCTCGGCGCCGAAGCCCGAGGACAGCGGCGCCTCGTGCGACACCAGGCAGCGGCCCGTCTTCTTCACCGACTGCAAGCAACACCCCCACCTCAGTTCTACCGAGAGAGAGAGAGAGAGAGACAGAGCGCCCCACCTGCACGGAGGCGGCCAGCTCGGCGCCGAAGCCCGAGGACAGCGGCGCCTCGTGCGACACCAGGCAGCGGCCCGTCTTCTTCACCGACTGCAAGCAACACCCCCACCTCAGTTCTACCGATAGAGAGAGAGAGAGAGACAGAGCGCCCCACCTGCACGGAGGCGGCCAGCTCGGCGCCGAAGCCCGAGGACAGCGGCGCCTCGTGCGACACCAGGCAGCGGCCCGTCTTCTTCACCGACTGCAAGCAACACCCCCACCTCAGTTCTACCGATAGAGAGAGAGAGAGAGAGACAGAGCGCCCCACCTGCACGGAGGCGGCCAGCTCGGCGCCGAAGCCCGAGGACAGCGGCGCCTCGTGCGACACCAGGCAGCGGCCCGTCTTCTTCACCGACTGCAAGCAACACCCCCACCTCAGTTCTACCGATAGAGAGAGAGAGAGAGAGACAGAGCGCCCCACCTGCACGGAGGCGGCCAGCTCGGCGCCGAAGCCCGAGGACAGCGGCGCCTCGTGCGACACCAGGCAGCGGCCCGTCTTCTTCACCGACTGCAAGCAACACCCCCACCTCAGTTCTACCGATAGAGAGAGAGAGAGAGAGACAGAGCGCCCCACCTGCACGGAGGCGGCCAGCTCGGCGCCGAAGCCCGAGGACAGCGGCGCCTCGTGCGACACCAGGCAGCGGCCCGTCTTCTTCACCGACTGCAAGCAACACCCCCACCTCAGTTCTACGATAGAGAGAGAGAGAGAGACAGAGCGCCCCACCTGCACGGAGGCGGCCAGCTCGGCGCCGAAGCCCGAGGACAGCGGCGCCTCGTGCGACACCAGGCAGCGGCCCGTCTTCTTCACCGACTGCAAGCAACACCCCCACCTCAGTTCTACCGATAGAGAGAGAGAGAGAGAGACAGAGCGCCCCACCTGCACGGAGGCGGCCAGCTCGGCGCCGAAGCCCGAGGACAGCGGCGCCTCGTGCGACACCAGGCAGCGGCCCGTCTTCTTCACCGACTGCAAGCAACACCCCCACCTCAGTTCTACCGATAGAGAGAGAGAGAGAGAGACAGAGCGCCCCACCTGCACGGAGGCGGCCAGCTCGGCGCCGAAGCCCGAGGACAGCGGCGCCTCGTGCGACACCAGGCAGCGGCCCGTCTTCTTCACCGACTGCAAGCAACACCCCCACCTCAGTTCTACCGATAGAGAGAGAGAGAGAGAGACAGAGCGCCCCACCTGCACGGAGGCGGCCAGCTCGGCGCCGAAGCCCGAGGACAGCGGCGCCTCGTGCGACACCAGGCAGCGGCCCGTCTTCTTCACCGACTGCAAGCAACACCCCCACCTCAGTTCTACCGATAGAGAGAGAGAAGAGAGAGACAGAGCGCCCCACCTGCACGGAGGCGGCCAGCTCGGCGCCGAAGCCCGAGACAGCGGCGCCTCGTGCGACACCAGGCAGCGCCCGTCTTCTTCACCGACTGCAAGCAACACCCCCACCTCAGTTCTACTACCGATAGAGAGAGAGAGAGAGACAGAGCGCCCCACCTGCACGGAGGCGGCCAGCTCGGCGCCGAAGCCCGAGGACAGCGGCGCCTCGTGCGACACCAGGCAGCGGCCCGTCTTCTTCACCGACTGCAAGCACACCCCACCTCAGTTCTACCGATGAGAGAGAGAGAGAGAGACAGAGCGCCCCACCTGCACGGAGGCGGCCAGCTCGGCGCCGAAGCCCGAGGACAGCGGCGCCTCGTGCGACACCAGGCAGCGGCCCGTCTTCTTCACCGACTGCAAGCAACACCCCCACCTCAGTTCTACCGATAGAGAGAGAGAGAGAGACAGAGCGCCCCACCTGCACGGAGGCGGCCAGCTCGGCGCCGAAGCCCGAGGACAGCGGCGCCTCGTGCGACACCAGGCAGCGGCCCGTCTTCTTCACCGACTGCAAGCAACACCCCCACCTCAGTTCTACCGATAGAGAGAGAGAGAGAGAGACAGAGCGCCCCACCTGCACGGAGGCGGCCAGCTCGGCGCCGAAGCCCGAGGACAGCGGCGCCTCGTGCGACACCAGGCAGCGGCCCGTCTTCTTCACGACTGCAAGCAACACCCCCACCTCAGTTCTACCGATAGAGAGAGAGAGAGAGAGACAGAGCGCCCCACCTGCACGGAGGCGGCCAGCTCGGCGCCGAAGCCCGAGGACAGCGGCGCCTCGTGCGACACCAGGCAGCGGCCCGTCTTCTTCACCGACTGCAAGCAACACCCCCACCTCAGTTCTACCGATAAGAGAGAGAGAGAGAGAGACAGAGCGCCCCACCTGCACGGAGGCGGCCAGCTCGGCGCCGAAGCCCGAGGACAGCGGCGCCTCGTGCGACACCAGGCAGCGGCCCGTCTTCTTCACCGACTGCAAGCAACACCCCCACCTCAGTTCTACGATAGAGAGAGAGAGAGAGAGAACAGAGCGCCCCACCTGCACGGAGGCGGCCAGCTCGCGCGCCGAAGCCCGAGGACAGCGGCGCCTCGTGCGACACCAGGCAGCGGCCCGTCTTCTTCACCGACTGCAAGCAACAACCCCACCTCAGTTCTACCGATAGAGAGAGAGAGAGAGAGACAGAGCGCCCCACCTGCACGGAGGCGGCCAGCTCGGCGCGAAGCCCGAGGACAGCGGCGCCTCGTGCGACACCAGGCAGCGGCCCGTCTTCTTCACCGACTGCACAGCAACACCCCCACCTCAGTTCTACCGATAGAGAGAGAGAGAGAGAGAGACAGAGCGCCCCACCTGCACGGAGGCGGCCAGCTCGGCGCCGAAGCCCGAGGACAGCGGCGCTCGTGCGACACCAGGCAGCGGCCCGTCTTCTTCACCGACTGCAAGCAACACCCCCACCTCAGTTCTACCGATAGAGAGAGAGAGAGAGAGAGACAGAGCGCCCCACCTGCACGGAGGCGGCCAGCTCGGCGCCGAAGCCCGAGGACAGCGGCGCCTCGTGCGACACCAGGCAGCGGCCCGTCTTCTTCACCGACTGCAAGCAACACCCCCACCTCAGTTCTACCGATAGGCCACACCGCTTACTGTATTTAGAGGCTTTTTCTCGAAACTGTTCAAGACACCAATTTTTGAAACAATAGAAAACCAATTCGCATTCGAAATCGTGAGATTCGTATACGAATTACCGAATTCACTATTTCTGAACTTCCATTTCGTGCGTTGTGCAACGAGTGGTTCAACAAAAACAAACAGAAAAATTAAAATATATGTACTCAAACAACATTTACTATTATTATGTACCTATTTACAAGCTTTACATTAACCAGAGTACATTTATCACTGTCAACGTCACTTCAGCGTTGGATATTCTACTAGTAGAAATCAAAAACGAGTGGGTTAAGCCACTCGTTGTACAACGCACGAAGTGAAAGTTCAGAAATAATGAATTCGATAATTTGTATACGAATGACGATTTCGAATGCGAATTGGTTTTCTATTGTTTCAAAAATTCGTCTACAGGCCATTTTTGAACCCCCTATAAATTCGTTGTGGATAAAACTAGAAACCTGAATTTAACTAGTCTAAGTTTCTTAATTTAGTCACTAATAGATTGTGTATTATCTGTATACAAATAAGTAAAAAATGGCACTATATAATCGACCAACGAAAAAGAATAAACAGTATTATTTGTGGTATGTGTATTAAATAGTTAATAAATATAGGGTTTGTCTCTTTATATTAATATATATATTCCAACGTTATTATTACTATAAAAAGAAATAATCGATAATTGCTTGTGAAAAATAATGAGAGAGAGATTGGGAAAGTGGTGATATTTGCATGACGAAAACATGTCAAAATATAAGGATATGATTAGAAACAAATGCTTAGAGAAGTGAAAGAGTTCATGTGTTTGGATCCTTGTTACAAGAGATGATGTCCAAGTAGCAACGAGACTTTTTTTTGTTAAACTTCATACAATATTAATGTATTACCCTCAATATCTCGAGGGGAGTTGAAATTAGTTTCCCTAATTAAGTTCTAGGGGTGACGAAAATGAATAGATTAGATATTTAAATAGTCTAGGAGTCTCCTACGAGTCGCCTAGGAGTCACATTTCACCATATTTAAATGAGGCTTCTATATTCAATATGAGCTCTAGGAGACATTTGCACCTTGCTTGTCTGGTGTTTGATGTCTTAAAATTTGGGAAGCCGACATATCTCTTTTGCAAACTTAAAACATCTTCTTTTCATAACAGATATGGTACCAGAGCCTGTAGATGTCTTTTAGAAAACTCACCTCATAAAAGTATAGCTTTTACTGGCAGTTTCCGCTACCTAGCTACCAAATGCTGGAACAATTTACCTCCACCCTTGAGACAACTGACTTCGAGATCTTTGTTTAAGAAGCATATAAAATTGTATCTTTTAAACAAACAGCATTTGGGTATTCCAAGGAGATACTTGGTGACGGATTTTGCCATTTGAACATAAGAGGCGAGAAGATTAAATGAATTAAATATATAGTTATAATCACCAAATCATTCCAAACAACATTATATATTTTTATTATTTATTATTATTATTACTTTTTCTTTTAATGTTATTTACTTATGTACTATGACAATGTTAATTGTTTATTTATGTTAGTATATTTATATCCACACACTTATATAATATATACATCCTTATATAAATTCATGTATTTTCTTTTACATTCATTAATTTTGTGCACATGAAACCCTCAGGTTGTAGCAGAATACCAGTGCTTTGCTCACATCCGTATGTGGGCAATCCCAGTCACTGAGCTACGACCTATTTACACTTCTGCAGTACACACAACTTACGAGTAGTTTATAGTTTGCATTTATTTAGTTATTGTTAAGTTTTAGCTTAGTCTAATTTAAGTTTGTCCGTGTAACTATGTTTGTTGTGTGATGAAGATATGTAAATAAAGAGTTTATCTATCTATCTATCTATCTATCTATTATAAATACTACAGTTAAAACTTCCAGCATTTTACATTTAATCTGAATTATTGTCAAACTGTGAAATATAGAATATGCGAACAATATGGCCAAAGGAGACGTATTTTTTGAGCCATTTTTTATTATTTTTTCTACACTTACAATGTGATATTTTTCTGATAGATCTCCTCTCTAAGACAAAGTTTCCAAAAAGAAAAAAAAATATAAAACCCTGCGACTTTTAAAAAATAATATATTAACTCTCGAATATTGGTTTCTTTCATAAAGCTTTCTTATATTTATAGGTTTCAATGAAGGCGTCAAGCTATTTATATTATTTTTCCGGAACTATTATTAAATTCTGATAGTAAATATATGCTCTTACTGCAGATTTATTCCTGAAAATGAAACTGTAGATGCTGGCTGTATTGGGTAGTTCCTTTGCATTTTGATTAAATAATGAGAGTTGCTGCCTGTCATCGTAATGTCATTGTCAGTGTGACAGTGACATCCTTCTAGTTTGGTAGCGGTGAAGCTGACATCGGTCATGTCACTCATTATGACAATCAAAATCGAAGTTGCCAATATAAAAAAAAGCTTTAGGTTGCCGTTTTATTGATCTTAACTTCAAAACCTTTTCTTTTTTTTACAATGTTTTGCAGGTTTTGAAAAAATATCTTGTTACGGGTAAAGGTTCCTTATTTTTTGTTCTTTCCATAAAATATTATTTTATTACTGTAGGCTGAGAGGGGCCCAGCCTCCATACAAAAATATTATTTTATTACTGTAGGCTGAGAGGGGCCCAGCCTCCATACAAAAATATTATTTTATTACTGTAGGCTGAGAGGGGCCCAGCCTCCATACAAAAATATTATTTTATTACTGTAGGCTGAGAGGGGCCCAGCCTCCATACAAAAATATTATTTTATTACTGTAGGCTGAGAGGGGCCCAGCCTCCATACAAAAATGAAACATCTCCTTTGGTGGATTAAACACTATCTTAGTATCCTTGTACTACACTTATGTGGTGGGTGGTTACCTTATACACAGTTTCCTCATCCCAGGGCAGTATGGACATTAAATCGATGACTTCGCAGTGAATACCGTGCTTCTCCTCAGCCATTTGGGCTACCTCCATCAACACGTGGACTTGTGTTCCCCACCCTATCAGGGTCGCTGCATCACCTGGTAAATGTCATCAGTTTGCTATTATCTATACTAATATTATAAAGCTGAAGAGTTTGTTTGTTTGTTTGAACGGGCTAATCTCTGGAACTCCTGGTTCGAATTGAAAAATTCTATTTGAAAAATGTTTTATTGAATAGCCCATTAGTCGAGGAAGGCTTTAGGCTACATAACATCACGCTGCGACTAATAGGAGCGAAGAAATAATGGAAAATGTGGAAGAAAACGGGGAGAATTATTCATCTTTGAGCGCTTCCGTTGCGTGGCTGCGAAAACGGTTCTAGATACCAAAAAAAATATGTATGAAAGAATTATTCCTCTTAGAATGATCTATAAAAATGTCCGCGACAGTATATGTCTATCTTTTAATGTTAACTCACTAGAATCGTTTTTATGGTAATCAAATTTGGATATATCGCGTTGTCAAGTTCGGGATCGGGTAGCTGAGGTGGTTGTTTGCAAAAATTAATATGGTGCTCAAAATAACTATTCCACGCGGACGAAGTCGCTGGCACAGCTAGTGGTTTTATAAATGCAATACAAGTGTATTAGGGTGGGCAATATAAAATTAAGTGGTATGTATCTATCAGATGTGAAGATTGTAGTAAAAATATGAACGCCAATCAAGTCTTTTTTTTTTGTTACAAACTAAATCAATTTTTAATGCAAAATATTGATAACCCTATATTAGTATACAATTAAACTACTATCCAGCAATCTATTAAACGCCATTATGTCCACATGTGTACTACTTATATACTTATTACATACATAAATAAAACTTATATTCACCCTTTCAGTCTATTACTTTTCATTTTTCGCTTTAAAAAGCCTATGCCCTTACTCAGCTTCTTGACTATCTGTGTAACACATTCCATTTAAATCAGCTCAATAGCTTTGGCGTGAAAGTGCGACAGATCGAGTTGCTTTTGCATTTATATTATCAGTGAGGTTTGGGTTTCATTATTATTTAGTATTTAATAATGGACTTTTACAAACTAACGAGTTAAAATGCATGAGTCATAGGTCCATTTCTTTTTGTGGATGTTGTAGGATTAGATTTGCGTAGATTACTATAAATCTACAGTTACGAGGAGGCAGAAAACTCTAAATAAAACTACCAGCATTGCTTCTAATTCGTCGTTATCACTTTATGCGGGTATAATAACACACAACAACTTTTTAAGGTAACTTAAAAATTTACTTTTTGCCTTACTGAAACTAGAAATCTGTTGTTTATCATAATAACTGATAGTATTTTGTATGTACTATGTACCTGTTTAATCTCTTTATTTAATGGGGCCGTCTATTAATCACGTGATCTTTTTTTAGCCATTTTGAAGTCCCCCCTCCCCCTTGTTGCTACGTAATGAGGATTAAGACTACCCCTTCGCCCCTTCCAATATCACGTATATTTTTAGTACCTACAAAGAATTTTAAAAATTTCAAAATATTACCTTTTGTTTTATTCTGAAATTAAGGACCATGATAATAGGCGGGGAGCCGGTAACACTGGAAGTCCCGTCATAGCGAATCAATAAATATTTATTTAAATAAATAGTACATAAATATAGGAATAAATTAAGCTCGGTATGTGTGGATTCGTATAGCCGAAACAATGTTAAAAAAAGTTATAAAAAAAAAAGAAAAATGTTTCACCGTCATCGTCATCGTGGCAAGTCAAGATATAACACTATACGCCGCGCTGCTCATCTGTTTAAAAAACGCGCGTTTGGCGAAAAAATATATCGTAATCGTATACGTGACATCTTACTACACCCCCTCCCCCCTCACCCCTTGTGTTATTTTCGTAATTTTTATCAAACCCTCCTCCCCCTTTTAAGCCTCACGTGATTAATGGACAACCCCAAAGTAAAAAAAAAATGTCATTGCCACACTAACAATATAAGAAGCTTAAAGCTGCTAAAATCTGTTAAGTTATGGATATAATAACCACACATTATATAAAATAAGATGATACAAAAATTATGATAGAACATTAATAGCTTCGAAGTACTAAATTTAAAGGCGTCCACGTCATTTTGTATGAAAAATGATATAACATACCTTCTCTCAAAATGTGCGCCTTCCCCAGAGGGAGTGTATAGTCGGTGATAGGGACATCTTCAGTGGCAGATCTGTACAGGATCTTGGGTTCCAGGAAAACGCAGGGGTCTCGATCCCGAATACAAGATAGGAGAAGGCCCTTCGCTGCTATAGGACCACGAGGGATCACCACCTGCCATTGGTTTTATGTTTGATTTACATTTTTTTTTATTCAAACAGATATAGTATATCTACGCACATGTATAAAAAAAGATACATTTAATAAATTTTCTTGTCAAATCATGTTTGCTTTATTACTATGGGACGGCATGAAGTTGGAAATATTGTTTAAATTTATGTATTTTTGCATTTTATTGGCAACAAAATGTAAAATCGTAAAAATTAAAGTAAGAATATTGCACTGTATATTACTTTCTGCGCAGATAAATAACGATCATATGGTTAGACGATAAATACGAATATGAGCAGTTGCCGTTACTACAAACAACCAGGTGAACATCGAATCATGTACATTTTTTTTATTATTATGGTGATGGAAAGTCTTGTGAGGCACACTGGGTACATTTTCAAAGAAATTCATAGTAATGTGAAGTTGACCAATCTATATTTGATTTTGATTTTATACTGATCTGTCATGGTTTACTATGGCTTAATCACTTTAACTTATATAGGATTTTCATGCTCTCAGTGTGGATGTATGAGTTGTGAAGATGATGGACTTTGACAGACGCTGCATATAGTATAAAAGGACAAGAGTGTCACAATTATTTCAACGCATAAATAAAATTTAGTTTACATGTCAGACTGGATTTGTGTCTTGTAAAACTTGTAAAATATTCTCAGTTATGTGAATACAATATTAGAAAGTGCGTAGAAATTGAATATTACATACAAGACTGATATTGGGCACAGCCCTCGATTGCTTAATTTTCAGTAGCGTAAGTAATTTCAATAGCTTACGAGTGTTCTACAATTATTTTCAACAAGATTGTGAGTAATAATAACAGCTTTTGGTAATAATATAATTATTTTATAGAACAAATATTAAAAGTACAATTAAAATAGTATTAAGCTTTCCTCGAGATGTTTGCGACATAAGGTTATTATCTATAAATAAGGGTTTTCTTAAGATTTTCAAATAGAAAATCTCTTTGGTTGCTATTTTTTTTTCTCATAAATAAAATACTGACATTTACTTATGAATTTATATATATATTTTTAGCTATGTGTGATAAACCGGGTAACCCTGCAGTGGATAAAAGGACACAGTGACTCGGAAACAACGCGGCAGATGAGTTGGCAAAAAGGGGCACCAACACGAAAGTGTGTGGACCAGAACCCCTAATGCCCATTCCACAGGCAGAAGTAAAAACCTGGCTGCGCAAGAGAACAGAGGAACTACACCTAAAAGATTGGATAACCGAGGAGGGATGCAAGCGAACGAATGAAGCAGTCCCGGTACCTTCCAAGAAGCTTGCCCTTATCAAATGAAAGAGAGACAAGATCCGAATGGTCATAGCTACCATAACTGGACATTGCCTTTTAAACAAACACCTGTACACAATTGGTATAACAGACAGCCCTTTGTGCAGAGGGTGCATGGAGGCTGAGGAAACGCCACAGATGTTCTTATGGAATGTGCAAGTGTGGCCGACTGACGGGAGAAACTTGTCCATTCCCCGGCGTCCCTGCCAGAAGCATGCAGCAGACCACGGAGGCTGCTGGCGTTTTGGTAGGACCTGGGGTGGATGGAGTAGGAAGGAGGCAGACGCAGGAATCTTCTCCTATACGCACAATGGCCCAATCATGAGGCTAAGTGGGTTGGAGCCCAGCCAAACTAACTAATTGGCTATGTGTGATGTTCTTTAAGTTGGTAATGGGGCACTTAAAACTAAGATCAGAATCTGAAAATGAGCAACGGTGTCAAGATATAGATAGACAGAACCTTCAGTCCAGGAGCGTGTGCGAAGAATCCCTCAGGGCTCTGTGAGTGGTAGAGCGCGCCGTGGCCCACCGCGCTGCACGGCGCGCGCACCGTGAGCGCGCCGCACTCCCACTGCCCGCCCGACCGGTACCGCACCTTGGCCGCCTCGTTCACCAGCTGCACACCAAACCACCACCACCACCACCACCACGGCTGTATTACTCTCGATCTTATAGGCACAGGACCTAAGCAAACTTTCTTCAAAGGACAAGTAAATTATATATGTAACCAGTGATGGTAATAACGACTGTTTTGTAATAATGAATAACATTGTTATGTTATTTTCCTATAACTGTTATTGTAAACTAGTGTCTGTTATATTGCTGTATTGACAAATGTTGTTGAGTACGATTGTTACTGTTATTATAGCTAGATTAGTTATTCTTAACAATGATATGGCTTAGGACTGTCAGAATATTAGGCAGTAATTTAAATAATTTAAAACTAATTACCTAATCAATATAATTTACTGGAGTATTTAAAAGTTCATTGATCTGTACATAATTTATTATTTACATTCAATATTTACATTATTTTATTCAATGTTTACATTATTTACTTATTGCAATAAATAATTTAATTTGCATACGCGCGATCGCACAACAGCAAATAATGCGTGACAACAGCTTAGGCACCAGCAAGCCAGCAACAGTTTACCTAATTGTTATTTCAAATCACACTGGAAATCAAAATGAGTCTAATTGTCATACGAGCGAACGTACAAAATTGTGAATTTGGGATTAGTAAAATTACTATAAGAAATAAACAAATAGGAACTTTTTTTTTCTTGTGAGAAAGGTTAATATTATAAGAATAAGCAGTCAGGCAAAAGAGCGAGCGCCTAGGCCTACACAACGGATTGCTTTCTTTGACTCATACTTATAGCTTGTAGCACAGTCGTACTCGCTCGCTCCGTGCCCCACACGCGCAAGTGGCAACAAGAACAATGCGACTAGGCGATAATTTTGTCAATAGCAACAGCAGGATAACAGTATAAGCCATTGTTAAATAACGTGTTATTCATTACGTGAAAATAATTCATTATATTATCTATTATTGAAATAACGACCATTACTATATGTAACAGTACCAAATCAGAATCAAAATATCTGTCCTTTACAGGCACTTATTAACATCGAACAAATGTACAATTAAAAGGATACAAAGAGCATAAGAGCTACATAACCTTATGTGTGCATATGTACAAGGAAACAACTAGGCTATCTACAATATTATCAATACCTGATCAAAGGCTGGGAATATGTAGTCGGCAAACTGTATTTCTGCAATAGCAGTGGCCCCAGCAGTTGCCAGACCAACGCCAAAGCCAGCGATTCCCTGCTCACAAAGTGGAGTGTTAAACACCCTGTCTTTGCCGTATTTCTCCTGCAATAGAAAATACACATACATATTTAGTTATATAGTGGCTACAGCTTTATATAGTAAAGCAATATAGTGAATTAATTTTAAAACAACCATAAAAGTTTACTATTCATACAGATTTTCAGTTCCTCATTATATATCTAGCTATTTTCACAATTTCTGTTTTTATTAGAGGTAAAATTGTTTTCTTATTTCTGACAAACCTGTTAAATTCTATGTATGTAACTAACAAAAACATTAATATGATACTGTTATCATTTAACAGTTAAAGTTATGTTCATAAAAAAAACCAACTGCATTAATATTTGTATTTTACCTGTAAGCCTAGAGCACATCTAAAGACTCCTCCGAATGCAACATCCTCACCAAACAACACTGCAGTCGGGTCATTCTTTAAAGTTATATCCATGGCATTGTTAATTGCCTGCATCATATTCATTTTGGTTGTTTCTCCTAATAAAACAATGTGCAATTATTGTTTTAGTTATGAAGTAATTGTACTTTGAAGGGCTATAAATATTAAAATTATGTATAAATAAGCTTTTGAGTGTTTTAAAGCATAATAATATTTTGTTACAGGTATTAAGTAAATACTGAAAGGAATAAGTTTAAAATATCTGAATTTGTGAAATTTGAAAGAACTAGTTACACTAGCAATGTTTTGAAATTTGAAATATATTACTTTACTTTTCCTTGTCCTTTAGGTGCAATTTCTTAAGGTTTGCTCAGCGTTATAACAAAAACAAAGTTCATTGGAATAGATAGATATTATCTAATAGTTCATTGGAATAGATGGATATTAAATAATCGAAAAATTATGAATTGCTCACCTTCTACTGGTGCTTCAGTATCAGGAAAGTATGTAAAATGGGATGCTAATCTTTTTGACCCACTGCTCATCCATTTTCCTAAAAGTCTGGTATTTTTTGTCAATAAAGCCGACATATTTTCGACGTCGATTAAAGAAGCGTGGCGTCTTAAACGTCAGTGAAGTTAAGTAAAACATCTTATCTGCAATTATAATTAAGTCATGACGAAACATAATCAGCTTTTTCAAGTCGGTATTAAATTTGTTTACAATTAAAAATGTCAACTTTGACATTTGTGTTTGACAGTACTTTTTGTCTATTCTGGTAAGGGAAGCCAAAGTAACCACGTCCATACAGTTTTGTCGTTGGCAATTTTTTATCTTATCACCACTAACAGCCTTTTTTGACAGTTAGTTTTGTTCAACTCGTAAACTGTAATTTAAAAAGCTAAAAATATGTAACACTTATGCAAATAGATTAGATATCATTTTAAAATGTTCTCCCAAAATGTTGTCATCACAGTGACAGAAAGCTCCAAAAGATAAGCAAAAAGGAGGAAAGCAATACGTTCACGACGGTACTGTGATGTGAACGGATCGCTATGCGATCGTGACCGATCGATACGCGAGTAGGCTTGCTTTTAGATAAAAACCTTAGTTATGATGCGTTTACTTTAGAGTACACTTTAATTTAAGTACTATTTATGTGATTTTAAGCAACCGGTTAAAACTTAATGCAGTTGATTTCGTGAACTATTGCTCATTTTTTAAATATATTAAAACCGCTATATCAATGTCGTCCATTGCCATTGTTTATTTTACGTATTGGTTGTCATTAAACACTCCTCTATCCAAAATTCATTGATGCTATATATCTCCTCGCTGCTAAAAATATCAGAAGCTAAGATTGGGCGCTATCATACTCTGATTTGCAATACGTGCGAACGTCAGTGGCGCTTTATTCTCGATACTGACCCTTACATCACAGGTTTGGAGCTCAAAACTCGTCACTGTACAAAATACTAGTTAAATTTTCGATTCTCATATACCGGCACCGGCATTGGGTCACTAAGATCTAAATATTTTTATCCTATAGTGATGTATAATAGCTTCTAACAATCATAAATGAAAAATGAATTAATATGCTATTAACAAAGTAGCAAAATTTTACTTATTTGTGTTTAGATAAGGAGCTACTTAACCGTGTTTGTATATCGTAGAATAATTTAGATTTATTAGACAGCCACAGATATGAAAAAAAAGTTTATTAACATAATAATGGTAAAAAGTTTGAAAATAAGCTTTGACATATACTATATACAAAATCTTCATCTCCAGCAGAAGAGGGTAACGTATCTTATGAGCAGCAACAAATATTTCAGACGAGTAAAAGGGATTCTTATCTATCTTATCTTAGAAAAAGAAATAGAAGTTAGGACTTCTTTTTCTTCTCTATCTTCAGTTTTTATAAATATTTCTTTTAGAACGAAGGATTAAAAGGAGTATACCATCGTTATAATAGATACCATCATCATAGATACAATCGTTGCTAGATTTTACACGATGTAAACAAGATGGACAAATAATTTTAAGAAAGCCTTGTTTAATAATACCTGTCTAATACCACGTCTGAACTGATCAGTCCTAATCTATTGATTGAAACAAAATATTCGTTCTGAGAATAGATGCCAGTATCATAACGACGTGAAGTCTTGGTTAGTGGTAGCACATTTAGCTGATCTATCCTCTTAGCTTAGAGATCTAGATAATTAAAAAAGTCTTAACAATTCATGAGGGCTCCATCAATATAGAAAATAAGATATTTGTAAAAGTTGTATAACTACAAAATTTACTGGATCACCTGTTCTTGAAAATCACACGGGACCTATTATTACATGTCTTCCAAAAGAAAATGTCTGACGTGCCATGCGTCTGCGTTTTGTGCCATGGCTCCAAACCTATAAAATATTATGAATGGCGCTCAATGGAATAGAGTTGGGTTAGAATTAGAAAAATATATTGAAAGGCAGTGATACAATAAAACATTTATTTTGGATTTCCTTCAAATCCCATGTACCCCGGGATTTGAAGGAAATTCAAAATATGTGAACATATGTGGTGAGATAGCTGGAACGTGTTAGCTAGTGTTAGCATCGTGCAGAGGCTCCTTTTTTTTATTCCCCTGAGGAAAATGCATTAAATTGCATACCCCCGGTGCAACCGGTGCCCCACCGGTTGTGGCGAGCCGGCGGTTATGTAGGGCTCTTCTCTCCAGAAGGGGGAGGCCTACCCACTAAAAACCTCAGGGATGGCATTCCTCAGGCATGTAGGGAGCCCCCGGGAATACCAAGCGACTTCCGGGAACCTCCAGCCTCCTCTCCCCTGCCGATACAGGGGAATCCTCCTCGGGGGAGACTACACTACCTCCCTCGATCATTATTGAAAAGCCACAAAAAACCCCTGTATTCAAAAAAATATATATATATATTTGGAACATCAGTTCAAAATTGACGGAATAACAAATCGCAAAGCATAAATAAATTAATTAAAATATTTTATAATAATGTAATACTCGTGTGACGTGAGTTGACGTAACTCGAATATAATAACCAACATTGTATTCTTTAACTGTTTTATTAAATTGTATTCTTTAACTAAAAAATAAGTAAGGTACATTTTTGAAATGAAAGCATTAGAAAAAATAACTTCACAGTTAGTAGGTTTAGGAAAAATTTACTCGAATATTTTTACATAAAATGTTTCCTAAATTATGTTGAATAACTTGCTCCGTTTCTCACTGTACTATAACATTACTTTTTATTAGAATGGGAATAAATAAATTAAATTTCATTTAAAATTTTAGTAAAATATATTATATTATAAATCATTAAATTTATTCTCATCAATGAAGAAAAGATATCAACGCGCAGTCTACGGTCGTTACGAGTCTACGCTATCGATCAAACTACGGTTTTCGTATAGCATGCGAGAGATATTTGGCGTTGGGAGACAAGGCAAAGATATGCTACGACATTGTAGATTTCAAAGAGCAAAAGATTATCATTGTTAGGTCTTGCGATTCTTTACGTTATTTCTTTCTAATTATATGTCAGCATTAAACACATGTAGGAACCCTTACTAATATTATAAATGCTAAAGTAACTTTGTCTGTTTGTTACGCAATCATATCTCTCTTAAACCGATTTGAACGAAATTTTGTACATAGATAGCCTAGAAATTTAGAAAAGAAAAACAATTTTTTAATGGAAAAAAAGACCCTCCTTTCAGGAGTTGAAATAGAGGATTAAAGCTAAAAGCGTGAAACTTATTTTTAGGCTTTTGTGTACTATATTGATACGTGCATATAGATTATCTGATAATAAATGATTTCATCCGCCTATAGACACAACGCCAGAGGAGTCACAAATACGTTGCCGGTCTTGTTTTTTTTTGTTTATTGCCTTTCTTTCTTTAAGGATTTGGATATCAATTCGGTTCGGAAACGGCAGGCGACAATTCATTCCCCATTTCGGCGAGGCAAGGCAGAAACATCCTGGAAAAACACTTTTGTGGACTGGCAACTGTCAAAGTGATAAGGGTAACCGTTTTGTCACGTATAATGATAGCAGTACTTCTTTCATTCTTTACCCCTGGCCATGGATTTAATTCATAATGGGCAGATTATTAGAGGCGCACGGATGGTGCAGAATACGGGATCCGCCGACCACTACTACTTCGGTGCGGTTTATCATTACTCAACACTTATCATAACAAAGGTACACGGCCCCCGTTCTGGAGGGCGGGAGCGTTAGTTCAAGCCGATAGGGTCTTCCCAGGCCCAGGCCTTCCGCCCGACCAAAGGCTGTTAGGTAGTGTTTAGTTGGTAGGCTGGCCTTCTGCTAGAGTCCAACATAACCATCCGCCGTAGACCGGTTGCGGGTGGTATCCGGTGCGAGGTCGTCCAAGCACCAGGGGGTTGTCATAGCGACCAGTGGTGGCGCGCCCCCTATGAGGATTCATTACCATCCCCCGTGGGGAAAAAAAAAATAACAAAGTAATAAAAAAAAACAAAGTATGCAAACTACCACGCCATTTGAAGTTTGTATACGAACGTACCAGTTCCATGTAAAGTTCATTTTTTTCCGATAAATCATCATCAATTTGCACATTTCCCTTTACTTTTAGGTGAGATTAGCGCAATATGTCATTCTATTCCATGCCTCTCTATTGAGGAGGTAGCCAGTTGAAATTAACATCTAATGGTCAGGTTTGAAATCGCAAAGAAAAAACAAATTTGTAAGTCGACTCTACGATGTTTAAAGCTATTTGAATTCAATGGTAGGTTATTTTATTAGTTTCTATCAAAAAGCGGCACTTCTTTAGTAATCGGCCTCATCGCATCGATAGGTTTGTATCAGACATATTCACTCTTTCCGCCACTCGTTTGTTTAATAAGCTAGTTTGAGATAAGCCGGTTCTAAGGCTTAGTTTAAAAAAAACTAGTATAAAGATATTTTTTTTAAATTGATTTACACCAATAAAAAAAAGTATTTAATACATATCCTTCGTTATCGAAGAATACGTATTAGTAAAAAAAGCGTATATTGTGATTTATCATATTAGTAATAAGTGTCATTTTGTAATATTTTCTGAAATCGTACACCGTCTACAATTACTTTCATATTATACTCACATTTTACTGGTTGATTGGTAGATAATGACTCTGACATTAAGTCCGCCTTTTATACACCCAATTGTATGAAACTGAATTAAATAAAAAGAAATCGGCGTATGAGTTTGCTTCAAACATATTTTTATTAATTAAGCCAGCTGCAAATTATTACACAGGTATCATTAAAGTCCTTAGTAATATTGTTGATAAATAGATAAAAAATTATTTACACTCGTCTTAAAATAATACAAACTTAATAATTACTTCTATATAAATTAAATTGTGTAAAAGGGTGCGACCGTTTACAATTTATGCTGTCAAAGAATCAGTAAAATTAACTTGCAAAGGATATGAGCAAATGCACTGGTATTCTGCTACAACCCAAAGGTATCGTGCTTAACAAAAAATAGCCAAACATTTACACACAATTAAATTATTGTATATATAATCGTTTATATATATATATATACATTCATGTTTATTAATAAATGTTAAGTAAGACAAACGGGAAGTAGTAAGGAATCACAAAAATATTCTATAGCTAATCCAGTTCAAAGCATGACTACGAAACACTTTTTTTCTTTATTTGTAAAATCAACTGTTATGTATTCATTACACTTCTACACAATACCAAAGAATATCTAATTCGTTGCATTTCAAAATTATCTCTTCGTTTCTCATTGGCCTATTTAAAACACATTTCGCGTGACCGAACGACCAAAATAATATTTATGTGGGAGCCACCAGTCTTGTGTCTCTCCGGCCACTTTATTAGCATATGGGTTTATCATGTAATTCTCCGAGACACGGGTTTGCAATAAAAAGCGCGCCTACACAAAATCTTTAGTACTTTTACCTTGTATAGGCGTCTCGGTCTAATAATTTGAAAGCAGTTTTGGCGAGCTAATTTGCAGTTTATTCTGTATAGAAAAAGATTTGATTTATTGCTGTGTAAATATTGACTTGTATTGACTGAAATATAAGATTTCTTAATGAAAATGTTTCTATTGTTTTGTTGTTTATATTACTATTAATTTATATTTAATATATACATAGCTAAAGTATATAAAGGTTAATATTTGAAAATAAAATAAATAAATAGTTTAACAAAACACTGCATAAGAAGGATACACAATCTTAGATTCTTCTGATATTAGCAAAAATATATTCAAGGCTTCACGACGTACTGAAATAAAAGCATGTTGCACGTAGATTTTGTAATTAATAATACTGTAGTTTATTTTACCTTTAAATAGTAATTTTAAAACTCTTACTTTTCGACGAAGTAAAAATAATAAAATATACTGAACTGTAATTGTTTCCGCCTTTAAACTTTCTCGGTTCCTTAAACGAAATAATTTTATGTGTACCATGTTTTATTTTGTCTGTCTCAGCCTAAAAATATCCTAGCCTAAATATTACCTTAGCCGACATCATAAAGGTTAGTTATTTAAGCGTATAAAAGTATGTTTTTAGTTTTTTAAAACTATGTATTGTTCATGAAGTAATTTTTATTGTGAACATAAATTTGGTTACAAATTGAACAGAAAAATAGTATTGTATCGTTTGATTCAAAAAATTTTATCTATAGAGATGTATTCGTACCTTTTAATTGTCTATCTACTTCATTAACTTATATCAAATAAATATTACAAATTAACAAAATGATAATAATAATTATCAAATACTTAATATTTAGGATGGTGAGAACTATTTAAGTTATAAAAGCAATTCTCTAATAACCATACTTTAATTATTTTCTTAAAATTACACCTTTTTCGTCCTTAAAAGAATCAGGCAATTTATTAAAAATTATTTTAAGCATTTGTGCATGGACACTAAATTTATGCATGCATTCTTAACAACCACATTTATTATTAGTTTAAGATAGATAGTCCTAACTAGGCAACTTTAATTTTAAGAAAAAGCAACTCGACAAGTCAGTGTTTGGGAAGTTAGCCTGCCTAAAAAAGAAATACTTTGATTCGTGCGATTTATATTTGGCCACTAACAATAAGCTTGCACTCGTCTATAAGACAATAAAAAAACATATACTCAGAGTTTTTCTATGATTGAATAAAAACATGATGAAATCCGCAGATGAACCCGGGTCTAGTGACCCTGTTTCAGGGCGCATCCGTTACAGGATTGACGGCCATTGCAGCGGAAAGATTCTCCAGTGGAATATACATAACAAGAACTAATTAATAGGAATTGCTTGCTTGCTAAAAAACTGTATATTTTATTATAGTAGAAAAGTTAATTTACTACTATTGTTGCTATAAAAGCACTATATTCAGATATTAACATCTCGGGAAGTCTAAAATAAGAGTAGTAAAATCTCATACAGTGTAGGTGTAACTTTGTATTCTGCATTACATTTTTTACGATTTCGCATAAATAAAACGTTAATCTTTTCTAGAGTTTCCAGATGTACTAAATATATTATGTGTCAGATGTCAGTTGTATTTAATTAATATATATTTGGCTTATATTCATTTATTGTACTAAATGTTGTAAGAAGGTGTGACATTTTCAGTTCCCAAAAATTTACGATTTTCAGTATTAAAGCCGGCTGCCGAAGAATACGTACGAATAAATCATGTGTATGTCGTTACCACGGAGAAAAAGCACATATATTTTCAAAATTGGTTCCATCGTATGAAAAAGTGGATTGACGCAAAGGGATCCCTTTGCTTCATTCCACTTTTTCAATCGTGTATAATAGAAAAAATAAGATAGACAGTGTTTTTATTATTTTATTAATATTGATTCTCGAAATTTTGAGTGAGCTTTTGCGCATGAACGCTTTATCGAACCAATATAGGTCTGATTTTTGGAGCGGTCCATTTAGTGAGTCGCGGGCGCGGGTCATCAGCTGATATATTTAAATTAATTAAAACACAACGCTTTGCACACGAGTTCTTCGTATCTGTACGTCATAATTAAACATTTCAGATTCACGACTATTAAAAACTCGCCATTCTATCTTAAGAAAATCTCTATATAGAATATTAGCTAACCCGTGCCCACTTCGTTGGGCATAATACTAATATCCCCGAAGCGAGCACGAACGCGAACCGAATTAAACCCGAAGCCATCGCGCTCCGTACGCTACCCGTTTTTTCACCCATTTACTTTGCAAAACGGACTACCACGTAAAAGCCTTTTTATTTTTCGGATTTTAATATAACCTATGACACTCAGCAACATTGTGTCTTTCTATTGGTGAAAAAAATTTTAAAAGCGGTTCAGTAGACCCCGAGATTACCCTTTACAATTTACAAACACACAAACTTTACTCCTTTATAATATTAGTATAGACTAGCGGCCCAATACGTGCTTCGCTACGTATAAAGAGAAATAATAAAAAAATATTAATTTTGACTTCAAATTTATTTATTCAAACAAAATAATTGTACTTTATTATTTGCTATTTTAAAACTTAATAATCTTTAATCGAAGAACGTCTAAGATGAAATAACCAAATGAATGACATAACAACATGCTTGTACTGTCAACACTAAAAAAATTCCTTCGACAGCACATTAAAAAAAAATGTGATATATGAAAAACCGCTCGACCGATTTTGTGCAAACTTTACATAAACTATCTACAAAATAGTCCGAATAAAACCTAAACATTTGGTTTGGATAGGTGAGCCCGTTCTTCAGTTATAATATTACAACGAAAAGTGGCATTTTTTTTTATATATACAGATTTAGGCAATAAGCAGTCGATTTTCTTATTTACTATTAAAAAAGCACTGTCTTTTGTTAGCGTAAAATTACTCGTAGGTCTAAATAATTTTCTTTTGATTTTATGATCCAATGATTGTTGGCTTCATTTTTAATTATTTAAAATTGTTCCATACTAAGATGTACGTTTTTTTTACGGCTTACTAGTATTTCAATATGAATATTCCCTAACAAAGGCTGCCTCGAAGTTACTCGTTTCATTAAAAAACGTAAAGGTGGGTACAGGTATGTCATATCTGTATCGACGTGTCGTATCATTTGCCGTATCGCATCAAGATCCGTGTATAATTGTGAACGTTTTTATTTTATTCCGTATATCAATCCGTACCACTAAAATTAAATTTTCAAAAATATTTTAACGGTAGATTTAGGTATGATTCCTTTATAAAGTATATGTTGATTTTGGTGCAATATTATTGTAAGATTTTAATATTGCAGAAATTTAGTACAAATTTATGTACAAAATTGATTATAGTCAATGATAACATTAACATGTTCTAATTGACATATTATATATTATAACAATAGAAAATGAACTTTGTGCACAAGATAATAATTCAGGCTTTGCGTTAACAAGCCATCCCATTAATTTTATTACGTCTATATGTAATTATCAGATCACTTACAGTGCTCGTGTGTATTCTGTTTAATTATGTTACGGTAAAATAGTTAATGAGGGATGAGAGTTCATTTCAATTTTTGTGACGAGGAGGAACAAGTAAACGGCAGACACGCCAAAGCCAAGCTAACAGGAAGTCTTGTTAAGTTATCTGAAAAACGATTGTTTGTTTTTACATAATTTAAGCTGTTTCGGCTTTTCTATAGATAACTTGCGTCAGCGTCACCTAATAATTTGATATTTTTTAAATAAAATTTTGTGGTGATAAAAAACTTTTGTTATTATTCAATGACTTACAGTCAAGCACTGCTGGTATGCTAGTTTCATTATCGCGTGTCATCTTCCGTCCAATGTTGATCGGATTTCCCCGATCGCCATTGGACTACAAGTATAAATCGATATTCACCTTTATGACTGTGTTTGTCGAAGCTTTTTCATCAGGCTCAATGGAATATTCACAACTCGCTGATAACTTCCAATACGTTAATACGGATCTGTGTTCATTTTCAGAAAATATATTTTTGTTTTAATTATTGTGCGGCTATGGTAGAAGGGGAGGCTTTAACTGTGTTAATCAATCCTCAATAAAGCTATGTGCTCTTAGGTAGTGGGTTGTTTCTGGGGTAAAGTAATATAAAATTTGATAACAAAATTCCACAGAGTGCTACTGATTTTCTTTGTATGAATATATGCATTTGTTATTTTTATATTTAGTTATTTTATTTTATATTCAAACATAAGTCATATGACGGTAATGTGTTATATATTCCTTTGTATATAGCTTCCATAATCACAATTGTATACAAAATAATAATAAGTATCTGCGAATGGCTTGATAGCGAAGAGTTTTGATCAACATCTTAAGAGGCTCTCACTTAACGGATGGATCAAGGGCCGAATACAAAAAGTAGTGATTCTCGCGGTACGTGTATTGTTCGGTAACTATCGGTAACCTATCGTTTGATAACGTATCGGTTACCTAACTATTGGTAGCTTGGGCCTCGCTGTCGGCGGCATACTAGGTTTAAGTTCATATTAAGTTTCTTTTATATCTATTATAAAAAAACTTAATCATTTTATTATTGAATGAATAAAGCTTGTAAATAGGTATATAATAATAGTACCCTTCAGAGTTTCTTGCCTGTTCTTCTCGAGAAGGCTCTCCCAATTTCCGAACAGGTGTAGAGTCAATATTTTTTTTTTCCTTATTCGTACGTACGGACAAGGTTTTTGTTTCTTTTTAAGCTTTTTTTTTTGTTTTGTCTGTTGACGTAAATAAGTGCCTGTAAAGGTCTATGTTGAATAAAGATTATTTTGATTTGATTCATCTCAGATCCTTCTCACGTCTATATGTAATTAATGTTACATCTATTACCTTCATCTATTAGTTATTTTAGTGATCTGATTGAAACTTAGTTGTAACATCTTCGAACTCATTGCAGAATTGCGGTGTGTAAATGGCTAAGACAGGTCACGCTGCAACTATTCATAGAGCCATGTTTGTTAACAACATTATTTATAATATTGTATTATTTTTATATGTGTATGTAAACATACATACGACTGTAATCGTATTAGGTATGATTGTATCTTACACTATATTGTATTTTTATATTATATTATTATAATTATTAACATTGAAAAGAGGAGAAAAAAAATAGACCTTCAGAGTTTCTTGCCTGTTCTTCTCGAGAAGGCTCTCCCAATTTCCGAACAGGTGTAGAGTCAATATTTTTTTTTTCCTTATTCGTACGTACGGACAAGGTTTTTGTTTTTTTTTAAGCTTTTTTTTTTTTTTGTTTTGTCTGTTGACGTCAATAAGTGCTTGTAAAGGTCCATGTTGAATAAAGATTATTTTGATTTTGATTTTGAGTAAATATTGTTTGAGTATATATACTTTAATTTTTGTTGTTGTGATTTTTAATTTGTCTGCTTAAAACGAAATCTAATTAAAATTTTGTTTTTAATGACGACACTGTATTCGAGTTATTCAAAAATCTATAAAATTGTAAGCAGTAGAAAATTATTTCGCGTCTCCTGGAGATGTATTTTGAATCATTACATTAGACGTGAATTTGGGATTCGAATACGAATACAATTCGTGCGCGAAATTACTTTCTACTGCTTACAACTTTATAGATTTTTGAATAACTCGAATTCAGTGTTGTCTTTAAAAACAAATTCTTAATTAGATACCGTTTCACGCAGAAAAATTAAAAATCCCAACAACAAAAACAAAAAACCGCCGATGACCCACACGTGAAACGGATCACTGCCAACGTCACTTCAGCGCTAGATATTCTACTAGTAGAAATCAAAAACGAGTGGGTTGAACCACTCGTTGCACAACGCACGAAATGATAACAGAAATAGTGAATTCGGTAATTCGTATACGAATCTCACGAATTGGTTTTCTATTGTTTCAAAGATTCGAGTCGATCTCATTGATATAGCGACCGAGATAGCTCATTAGAATTATGTTATTTTTCAATTAATGTTGTAAGTTTTCGCAGGCAATAGTCCTAACAATAAGTCGTGTCGAGAGAACTGAATGAGCAATTTAATTTGACGTGGCCTCCATTTCGATAGATTATCCTAAATAAATATATTGGGCAGAGATCTGTTTCTAGGTTGTTTCTGGGTTAATATAACCTAGCTCTTCCTTCGATTGATTATTTGTGGTTAGAAACGCAATTTAGTTACGTGGTATATGTCTAGGGGAATTTATCAGGGTCTGCTTGACTATTGTCAAATTGTAACATAAAGGACAGAATGTAACAAAGATAATGTGGTCAAAATTAGTCATAAGGGTGTTTTATCGCCCAGAGACCTTTAACATTTGCTCTCTACTAAAAGTATTCTCAAGTATCCTCAATCCTATTGATAGGAAGGAAAGGAACTTCGAAATTTTTTTTCAATAAATACAAATTTAAAATACAAAATTCACGTACTCGTACTACTACCGAGCCGTTACCGAAAGAATTGGTAAAGAAGATTGAAAATTTTATTATTTTATTTTTATTATTAATATTATTTTTTTACTTTAATTGTACTGATATGCATTATGTGTAGTGTTTTTGGATAATGTCACAACACACAACATAGTTTCTTTGTTTTAATTTTTGACGTGACAACGTCTATTAAATTGGTACGGCGTGGAGTCATTCTCGAAAACACCGTAACGGCCGAATCTGACGCCACACGGAGTCCACACAGTATGTATAACTTCAGAAGCAGAAAATTTAAACAAACTATTAAATAAAAATATAAATGTTATACATTACTTTATTTTAAATAATTTCATTGCACCCAGAAAAAATTACCATGTAATAGACGTTGTCACGTTCAAATATCGGCAGTAGACGGAGTTCTACAGACAACCAATTTTTTTTCTTTATCTTTGACTCATGATGAGTAGGCAAAGAACAGCGCCCATACAACCTATTCAGTGGTACATTTTAAATTTACTTTTTGATTATTTTTTTCCTGTAAGTTCGAATTTGTTGTTTTTGTTTTATTATGCTTTAAACTGAAAAGCAAATATATTATGCGTCAACAGCCATCTATGGTCAAATGTTGCTAAACACAGGAACACTAATGTTAATGTTAAAATACTTAATTAATAATAGAAATAAGTTACACATAATATATAATAGTAAGCCGCAAGGTTAGCAACATGCTGAGCTGGGACCATTTGAGGCAATTTTAATGCATTTGGTATCCGTTCAGTTTGTTTGTTTTATTGTTTTAATAAAAATATTTTCTTTCTTTCTTTCTTTCAAAATAAAATGTTTCTTTTCCACATGTTGGTATTTGAGGTATTATATTTATCTAATACTAGCCAGTGCCCGCGATTTCGTCTGCAGCGCAGGATTAGTATCGAGGATCTTATATTAGCGTGATGTATATCTTTATAACTTGTAGCCTATGTGTTATTATGTTGTATAAGCTTTGTTATTGTTAGGTTTCATTAAAATCAATTCAGTAGTTTTCAGGTTTTAGGGACGATGTACAACATATAATTTTTATTAAGTATTGCACAAACTAGTTCCTGTTTAAACTTCTGTGACCAACACTATTTTTTATATTGTGACCCTGACAGGAGGTAATTTGTCACTTTGTCTTGCGTTAAAATTTTTCGTAAAATGGAGCATATCGGACACGCTAAAAAAGCAAAAAGTTACAAATGCAGAATGAAGATATACAGACAGGTGAGACAGGTCGGTAATGTATATTTTATTGTATAAAAGGTAAAAAGTAAGAAGGAAAGTAAAGTAACGTAGGTAACGTGCACATGACAAAAATCTCAAAAATATAATAAATTAAGTGGAAACCTACGTAAAGTTCATATATCTATCTTGTGTCATGTACGCGCTTGGAGCACAGTACTCATTCAACAACAGCAATCCTTCACGATCATCGCACGCAGGACAATAGAAAATCTCGCTTTCCTCACATTTTTCATGTGCACGAAAGAAAAATCCGTGACGCACATACGATAAAAAGCCGCGGCATGCGTGGCAATACTTTCCCTTACCACGGCGCGAGGCAAGAACGAAGCCGGCTCTGGAACAGAGGTGACAGACGACCGCTCCCGAATCGTGACATCGATTAGACTCGAACGGCGCACGGTAATCGAGTAACACGCTTACGAAACTATAAAATATTATGGAGTTAAGTTACGTAGTATTCGAATTGCGAATTGTCCATTCGCCTCACTTAGGCCGCGTTCGAGCAGCCGAGTCAGTGCCGCGTCGACCGCCGCGCGGAGTACACGCGAGTAGTACCGCGACTGGTCTTTGTCGATCTGTGTACCTGTGCCCTGTGTTGTCCAAAGTACGTAAACAAATCGCTGACTGAGTGTTGACCGCGAAGTGCGGGCCTGAGCATCCCGACTTGTCAACGTCGCCGGCAGCCGGATACTGTCGCATTCTGCAGGTGTTTGCCAGTTCTTTATTAATTGAAAAGTGATTGCAACGCGGTCATGGTCGCGGCACACATGTCCGGCCCAGTTTTCACGATCGCTGCCTCCGTCTTGAGAATTCCATAAGATCTAGCGTTTCTTTGTTTACGACCGACGGGACGTTGGCTCTGGAGTCGGGTACGTGCACTTGTTGATTCCGCCGGGGCTGTTTCAAAACATGTACCGCCGACATTCACGCATCACTGAACCATCGAGCCATTATTCGTTTGCCCCTAATAAGCTTAATTCTTAACACTCTCGGCAATACGTCAAGCGAATCCACTTGCGGTATCAAACGTGCAATGATTCAATTAAATTCAATGAGGATTGAATGAGAATATTTTTCGTTGTCGAATCAAATGTCGTCAACCGTCCAACAGTTCAATGAAACTCGATTATCACGAGAAATTCTTCATTAACTTTCGTTGCGGCTTTAAACGAGGGTAGACTTCGAAATTTTCAATATATTTAATGATGAATCGTAAAACTTTATAACTTAATAGTACTAAATAATTCCAAGAAATGGTAATCGAATATCTAAAAATGTTTCTTATTTCATCTAAGAAGACAAAGAAACACGCCGTATTTTGAAACGTATTTCGATTTTAATTTTCGTGTTAAATATACGTTAGGTAATGGTTAAAACATGCTAATAATAGGACATTATATCTGCATAATTCCAACTTATAATAAAACTGATGCTACAGTTGTAAAATAAATACTTCTCGTAATAACTTTGTCGATATCTAATGAAATTATTAATATTTTTGGAAAAATCACTGCGAAGCAAAAACTATATGTTCATTTCATTTGCACTTGAATTTATAATTTACTTATCTTCTCTCTTATCTTGAATGAAATGTAAATTATGTTCTGGGTTCATATATTTTTGTAACTTCTTTGTCGAAGCGACATGCTCGCTCCGTTCTCGTGTAAAAATGGTGCTTACGACAAAGAATTAAAAATATTAATAGAAATATTTAGAACCTCAAAGGATTAAATCCATACAGCACGCAGCAACGACGATAGATTACGAATGTATCTTGTTACCTTAATAATAGTCGGCGAAACTTATTGGATTTGTTGAGGTTTCTTGCGACGCGGTTCCGATATTGGAATGCTGTGCCACCCAAGACTCCATGACAGGAAAGTCATGTCGTTTCAAGTGATTTATTTCTATTTTTAAAATATTTACCAAGGTGATTATGAGTTTTATGGCCAGTTTTATGGTCGTTCAATTACCAGTTTGATTCTTAGTTAATGATCTTTGTTTGCTTGTGAACTGCTGACGTTAACGTTCATGTACACGAAGTTATAGTTATTTTCGACTGTCATAAATATTCGTACTTACATACATAATAAAGAGATGATAAAGTAGTTACAAAACAAGCAAAATTCGTTTTCGAACTTACAAATACTTTTTAAAATTTGAACTATTGAAAATATTGTTCCACGTAGCAGGTACCATCTTATTCAATGACTAAAATATTTTTTTATATATACAAATATATCTCTTGATATATATGATTAACAATAACATAAACAAAATGCTATTACGGTTTTTTGACAATTTATTTCAAGCGTTTTGTTGATCCCAATTGGTGTTTTTATTTCATTCCGAGCATTTTCCAAAATTAGCCAAATCGGTCCAGCGTCCAGTTTAGCGAGACTGACGAGAGAACCGTAATTAATTTTTATAAATAGATTAAGATTATTTTTATGATCATAAAAATTTTCTTATACATATTACTTCCTTCCTTTTCAACTCTATATGTCAGATGCCTTAAGAAGGCACGTCGAATTTAAAAAGAATTTTTTTGCAACTTTCAGTAAATTTGTACAGAAAATAAATTTACGGTTAAATTTTGTTTAAGCTCCTTTGCAAATTTCTCTCTCTGTTTATGTAAATTTTACATTAAACTTATCACACCCACTAATGATAAAATAAGGGCAAACATAATTTGCTACTAACGTAAAAAAAAATCGGTAGAAAGATTTTATTATTTTAGAGGTTTAATTCGTAAAACTACACTACTGAAATAAACAGTTTTGTGTTTTAGTATTCTAGAAGCAATGAAACCTCACCTAAATGTATACAGTACAACATACTACAACATGTTCGTTCAGTATAACTGTTTCACTCAATAACAAGGTGTAAATCGTTATAATAAACCAAGTCAATTATGATTGGCGTATAATGTGTTTTGTTTCTTAAGATAATAAGGAAACGTGTAAGGGTTATTGAATACTTATTGTACGTTTATTAATAACTAGCTTCCGCCCGCGGCTTCGCCCGCGTGAAGTTTTTGTCAATCCTGGTCCCTTATGTCTAAGGTACCAAGATTCATGGTCTTATCTTCAATTAGACCCCTATTTCACCCCCACACTGGTAAAAATGTCAAAATGCTAGAACAAACGTTTTTTGTTTTTTATGACGTGATATTTGACGAACTTACATACTAACTTTCAACCCTTATTTCACCTCCTAGCTGGTCGAAATCAAAAAATGGTAAAACAAATGTTTAATGATTTCTTTATCAAGTGCTTAAATATATTTTTAATATATTTCATGGTTTTTTTTTAAACTAAGAAATCCCATACAAACATTTAACCTCTATTTCAACCCCTTCTACCCCTAGCTTAGCCTATGTTCTGTCCCAGGGTCTAAAGATTGTCTGTACCAAATTTCATCAAAATCGGTTGCGAGGTTTAAGCGGGAAAGCGTAACAGACAGAGTTACATTCGCATTTCTAATATTAGTTGGGATGTGTGCAGTTTTAAAACGTGGGAACGGATTCACCGGCCAGTGTTCGCTTATTGTACGAAATAATCCAACATTTGTGTTTTATCCAAGAAAAATTATTCTGAATTCAATACAGAAAAATTAGGTATGATTTATGTACTATATCTGGAGATTTGTTTATTCCTTTGTTAGAACTGGTCCAAAAGTTTCAACATTCTGTGGAGTATGGACAAGGGAAAGCTCAGGGTTTACGTTTACTTTCAAATACTGAGACATAACTCCTCAATTTTTTTTACTCCTCCGTAGTTCAGTGGTACACTAGTTTCAAGGTGTCGCCATCTCCGAGCTCCCGGGTTCGAATCCTAGTTGGGGCAGATGTTTGTCTGATGAATATAAGCATTTGTACCTTAGCCATGGTTGTCAATATATATTTGTATAAAAATATTTATATATGTATGTCCGTTACTCTAGATTCCATAACACAAGTCGTATAGCCGCTTACTTTGGGCTAAGGCACTTGGTGCATGTAAGAAATATTTAAAACTAGCTGACCCGGTGAACTTCGTACCGCCTAATTATAATTATGTTCTGATCGAATCAGATTTGTCCGAGTCGCCTAGTACTTCCACCATATCATCATGTCCTGGCGAGCCAAGTGGTTCCCAAGTAGATGGAGCCAAGTTGATGGAAATAAAGAGTTACTAATACATTTCGCTTTTTATTATTTTTAAAGGCTTATAACCTGGTCTATATGGACAAAACAATGGAACGTTCGGATACACGGGTTCTTTTTACATGAGATGACAAAACAATATAATAAAAATATTTTTGAGAGTTAGTAACACTGTAAGGTGGCACCCATCAAATATGTCAACACATTAATTATTTTTATATTTTGAAATTTAAATACACGATGTTATAAGCAAAGTTGATATTATGTTGTCGATTCAAAAGTCTTGTTTTAATGCGTTCTTCAATTCGAGTGGAACTGAGAGTACAAATACCGTCAAATGTTTGACAGAAAGTAAGTGATCAACTTTTATATGGGAAAATGAAATTGTCGTCTTACTCTATCTTACTCGCAATGTTTCCTTATTTGCTCACCGTTTAGACCTACCCTGGACTACGACAAACATTTTAAACCAAAATCAGCTCAATCGGCCCAGCCGTTCTCGAGTTTTAAGCAGACTAACGAACAACAATTCATTTTTATTTATATAGATGAAATATAAAATGATTATTAAAAAACATCATATTTATTCGCAGTTCAACTATTAGTCTTCCTTGGTCGGACATCTTGTAACTAACGCTTGTACGAAGGTATTGTTCTATCACGTAGAAACTATTAGTAGCAACACACATATATAAATTACCAACCTGAAAAATATATACCGAAACTTGTTTGTTTTTCATTATTTGTGCAGTAGAAAGCCACATTGTGAACTGTATTATTCGTTCCCCGGTGGTGGGAACGCCGAGTGAGTCGTCAACAACACCCACATCCTCGATAAAGTAATAAGGTATCATTACTTGCTTGTGTCTTCGTCACGATGACTTCAGATTTTTCCTGTAAGGGAATATTTGCTCACGTGCAACGGCTGAATAAATTGATTGTTGGGTAATCCAGTTGAACAGTTCAATTATTTTATCTGGGCTGATATGTAATACAAATTAGTCTCATATGCAGTGGAATTTTATGGTCGTTAATGCGCATTTTTCGTTCGTTTAGTAGAGAGCAATGTTATTATGTCCATACGTGCCGTATGTACGTTAGTTATGGAGATAAAAAAAACTGAAATTTTATTTATATACAAACTCTTTATTGAACACAATCAATACAATAAAAATATTAGGTGGTACAAATTTAATTGGTCCAAAGGCGGACTTATCTCTCGGAGAGATTTCTTCCAGCCAACCCTAGATGGTTATGTGAATTTTTAAAGAAAAATTTGCGGGAACACAGTATTTATATATAATTCAAACAAAATTAAAAATTAATTTTTAAAATAGTATTTTTTAAATCACTTTTGCAAGTCAAAGATGCTTCGACATTAATGTTACTAATCCGTTGAAATAGTTATTAATTATTACACATACATATTAATAGAAAATATATTTTTAACGATGTAATAGTAAGAATACAGGCGTACCACAATAAAGAAAAAAAGACAAATTGAATACAATAATTAACGTTATATATGTCAGTGCCGAAACGAAAGGGTAGCCATTTTAGTATTTGCTGAGTGTTGGCAACTAGCGCTGGTTTTCAGTTGGTACCCCAGTGACAAAATAAATGAAAGATACTGCCTATTTTTTATCGGATAGGGCAGCAAACGAGCATACGGATCACCTGATGGTCGCAACACCAGAGGAGTCGCAGATACGTTTTTTTTGCCTTTAAAAGGGAATAAGGGGGAAGGGGGGGTTGAGCCTCCGGTATCCTCACTCACTCGGCGAAACACAGCGCAAGCGCTATTTCACGCCGGTTTTCTGTGAGGCCATGGTATCACTCCGGTCGAGCCGACCCAATTCGTGCCGAAGCTCTACCACAGTAAAAATATTTCTGCCAGGAATTCTACCTATATACCGAGTTCTGTGACAGGTGATCGGAATAGGTTTGATTTGATTAAATTGCATATTCTCTGGAACGTTCTCTTTAGTCAACTCTAAATGTTCTCAGAATATTTTATGAAAATGGTATTGAGGTTAAATTTAATGAGTCAGTATTAATGCGTTAGTTTAATCTGTACCATAGAATCGCAAACAAAAGTGAGCATTTTATTACACTAACTGATGACCGCAACTTCGTCTGCGCAGGATTAGTATTTCTAGTAGCTTATATTTGTTATACTGATGTATAAACTATATTATTATTAAGTTGCATTAAAATCTATTCAGTAACACGTTTAATGTATTCTGTTAATTTGATTTATTACTTTGTAGAGACAATTTTGCCATAAATAATAATATTATAAATAGGGTAACATTAATAATATAAATTTAAGCGCCCAACAAGTGATATATTGACTGAAGTTAAATAATCTCATTCTAAAAATAAACTAATCCTAGATATGTAATTCTAATCTTATTTAAAATCCAAAAAAAGAGAAACCTACTTAGAAACAGAAAAATATTCTTAGAGAGTATATTATTTATTAGTTGCAAGATAAGATAAATACCTCGATTCCACAGCAAGTGCCCTGTTCTCTATTTTAATTACGCCTTTAAGTTCTGGAGTAGTTTTCAGCGACACCATGCGAAACATCTTAACTTTGTTTTCTACCGACCTCAACTAATTTGGTTACAACTTACTCGAATAACTAAGGGCTAGGTAATTGTCTCGAGGTTCCAAGGTTCCCAGTTAAAGGGCGGCATTGGACCCTTTGATTTTAATGCCCCATAAAATATATTCTTACGTGCTTGCTTACCTTTATGGGAAAATATATTTTACGTTTGGCATGCTTTTAGTCGAGCTTTTAAAGCTTTGTAAAATAGCATGATTATGAATACTTTTTTATTGTTCAGAAGAAGAAAAAGAAAAACGCATTAAAACGTTACCGCTGCTTACACTGTCGATGGAGGGTTTCTATTAAATATTTATTTTAATGGCTTATAAAGGTAACAGAGTATTCGATTAAATCTGAAGGAAGCAGGTAAAAGGGAGGATTGTCTGGATAAATTTTGATCACATCTTTGCAACACTTCAACAAGTTTAAGGTTACCATCTTCGAGGTCGTGGGTTCGAGTTCCGATGAAGCACATGTTTGTATGATATATATGTCTTATAAATATATGAATGTCTATTAGTTGACTTAGATCCTACTAGCTTTCTGCCCGCGGCTTCGCCCGCGTGGATTTCGGGATTGGGTCTATAGAGGGTTAAGGCGCATAGCTTTTGCCCTCAGCTACATATGCGCGGAAGTCGGTTTATCGCGCTTCCCGTGGGACTATCCGTTTTTCCGAGATAAAAAATACCGCAAAACCTTGCTCAAGAATCACTCTTATCTATTGATGAAAACCGCATGAAAATCTGTGCAGTAGTTTTTGAGCGAAGCCTTTATTGCGCGATTTGTGAGATTTGTCGATTTTTCCGGGATAAAAAGTAGCCTATGTTACTCTTCATCCCTTCTTCTATATATTCTTCTCCACGTAAAAAATCGTTAATTCATTGCTCCGTTTTGCGGTGAAAGACGGACAAACAGACAGACACACTTTCCCATTTATAATACTAGTATGGATAACAAAAGGGTATTTAATTAGTGTAAGCACAATTAAAAAATTGCTAATATTAAGCGGCAGTGGGCAGGCCACAATGCTCGCTGGACTGACGAATTCGATAGATGTGGAAATTTTCGAGTTGTACCCATACGCGGGGAAGCATTTAGTAGAGTTTGCACGTAGGCACTCGATCTATCCGTGTAGTGTAAGGCCTATGTCCAGATTGGGGAAGGTCTATATCCAGATACTCCACCGGTGGGCGTCTATCTGTTAAAAATATGACGATGAAGTCGACATTTTTAAATCCCTGAACTAATAGATATTAATTAAACATTGTTAGGAATAGTTAGAACATAGATATAGATGGGGCTATGACTGTGGGGGACAAGACCATCTGTCCCCATAAAACGGAGAACAACACCTTTCTCCTGATCGACAAATGGTATGTTACTTGTAGAATAAATAATATATAAGGAAATGTAAAAAGACTAACACAAACAAAAAAGAAGTGCGGACCAAAGAGTCCGTATAAAACCAAAAAGAGTTCGAAAAAAAATCCTTGAACTAAATTTGAATTTAGATTATAGATGGTTCTTTGTTCCATAGATATCGAAGAGTTTTAGTATCGTGGTATTTGTGAATATCTTAATATATATATTTTCTTGTGTGCGTGTGTATGTGACTGAACTCCTCCTAAACGACTGGACCAATTTTGATGAAATTTTTTGTGTGTATTCCAGGGGGCTTGAGAATGGTTTAGATTCACAATACGGTCATATAGATATTGTTTTTCAGCTAAATTATTTATTTAAAAACATTTGAGACAACGTGAGACAACGTGACATTTGAGACATTTGACATTTGAGACATTTGACAGGACAACGTCTGTTGGGCTAGCTAGTAAAATTATATATTTTTACAATTGAAAAACTCGTTAGACTGCGTAAATTACAAAAAATAGTCAACGTAAAACTGAGATGCTTGGCGCAATTAAGCCTGTAACGATTGAACCTAATCTTGTAAAATACAGATTATAATGCAAGAGCTGTCAGCGTGTCAGTCAGTTATCTAACGCGTTACATTTGACCGTCGTCCGGCACACGTCGGGGAATGAAATGTAATTTAGTGTCAGAGGTCACCGCCTTAACTCGTTTGTTACGCAATATAGTGGCGTCCATATTTATAATGTACCTCTCAGACTATAAAATTTGGACGTAACTTGATTTCCATTTCTAAGTACTTACTTATGTGTACTTATATATTTTATTTATATAGGTCATTAGTTAGTTTCACTATACCTCCTCGTAGCCACATCACACCATACCTGAATGATGCATCTATGCTTAATTTAGCTGCGCGTAGACGACTGCATCTGGCGACCCTAGTGTTTGGTGTTGTAAAGTACAAAAGGCCAGTGTATCTCCATGAAAAGCTCAAATGCAGGAGTCAGTCTCAGCAGTGGTATGCAGCCAGAAGTAACGCAGCTCCTTTCATTGTTATACCGCATAGAACTTCTGCATTTAGGGGCAGTTTCCGATACCAGGCCACGAAGTGCTGGAATGATTTGCCACCACCACTTAGAAATGAAAAATTGAAGGCTTATTTATTAAATTTACAAAAACTAGGAAAGCCCTTATAACGATTACTTTATTACGGTTTGCTTTTTATTGTATTTATTAATTTCTCTTTTATTTGTTTCGGACATCATTTTTAGTTTATAATTTGGTTTTGCTTGACGTTTCAGACAACTTTAATCTAACTTTAATATATTCAATGTCTTTATCATAATCGTCATGTACAATTTTTTTTTCTTTTTTATCTTTAGAGTATATTGCAGCACCTGTACAATTATTTAATAATTTTCTTTTTTATGTCACAAAATGTGTAATCTTTTGCGTCATTGTTAATTTAATAAAACTGTAAATATAGTTACTATGATTGAGCCTAACGGTGATATTGTAAGTGCTAATAATATAAATTCCTCGGCATACCTTCTAAGGCGAGGGCTGAAAATCGGTGTTGCTCGTATGGGCAAGCTAATCGCCGAGCCCCGGCCTTTTAGCTACACTTTTTGTTGTTTTTTTTTTATAAATTTGTATTTAATTTCATTGTGTGAGCTAAATAAACTTTTTATTTATTTATTAGATTTTCATCGGCGGCTTAGCCCGCGAAATTGCAGTTTCTAACTGAAAAGAGATATTTACTCGTAGTAAAAATTATCCTACGTTCTTTCTCTGGATCGAGAACTGTCTTTATGTCAAATTTTATCAGAATCCGTTCAATCCAGAAAACATCACTGGACAAACCCGAATAACCCCAATTTATTTTTTTGTGATTTTCGAGGTTATTTGCTTATAAAAATTTGAATAGTTTTTGATTTCCAAGACATTTCTATGTATAAGATATATAGATATATCTTTATACAAACATTTTTCTGACGTGACTAGAAATATGACTAGCCACACACAAATCACCACAAAAAAATTAATCCTGCAAAATATAAATAGCTTTCAAGTTTTTTTTTAATAACTACAGAAGTTTGTTTTATATTATTTTACAAACAAGTTCATTCCATTATCGTCAGCCCTGTAAAATTTATTCATCCTATTCTTCAGATGCTGCAAGGAAAATGTATCCATAAAAACATTTAATATCCTATACAAAAACATATCTAAATAAATATTCTTATATAAGTAATTAAAACAATACACTGGCTTTTCTCCATCGTGACATGAGATTTACGTTAACATTTAGAATATTATATTAGTTAAAGAAGATGAAAAACGTAACAGTTTCTCACCTTATGCTATTAGAGTTCCTTACTCTGAATTGTTTACTGTAAACTCATTAGTGCGTAAGTTTGGGTCAAAGTCCATTAATGCTTTTTGTAAGACAATCAGCATAGTGTCGTCTATTGACACGGCAATGACTGCTAAATTGAAAGTAATTGTGAAAAGATTTTCAATTACAATAAAACTCCAGCCTACGGAGCGTCTATTCCATACATTCAAACCTATATTTTACAACATATCTATTCTGCATTACAAAAGCAAGGTTAAAGGATTATAAGCTTACTTTTTCAGTCCTTTGAGCTGATTTTTCAATAAGGGAATAGTTATAATCCTTTGACAGTTGTTTTGTCACACTAACTTCATCTGTACAGGATTAACTTTTCGAGTAGCTTATATTAGAATAGCTTCAATCTTTATTGATATCCTATGTGTTATTCTGATGTATAACCTATCCTACTACTATTATAAAGGCGAAAGTTTGTAAGTATGGATGTATGGATGTTTGTTACTCTTTCACGTAAAAACTACTGAATGGATTTGAATGAAACTTTACCACAATATAGCTTATACATCAGAATAACACATAGGCTACAATTTTTGAGGTTTCTAATGTCGTAAAAAACACATTTTTTGCGCTTACATTGCAAACGCCGACTGAATCCTACGTAGTTTATAGGAGCATACTGCAGTAGCTACCTATAGGCCTATGATTAGGGCTCTGCAGTGTTTAGTTACCGTATTTCTTACTTATTACTAGACTAGACGGGACGAACCTGAAGTCCACGCGAACGAAGTCTCGGGCAAAAACTAGTATTAATATAAAGTTTTATCAAAATTTATTCAGTAGTTTTTACGTGAAAAAGTAACAAACATACAAACTTTTGCGTTTATAATAAAGTATGGATTTAATTTTACTACAATTTACTTACATTTAAACTTAGACAATTATAAGTATAATATACTAACTTATTATATTTCAAACCAACAGGTTTAAATAAGTTAGAGTGATAATGATAACACTACTATATTTATTCTACACGTAAAACTGATACTAGAAAAGTCTGCCATTAAGTTCAGTTTAGATACTTGAAAGTTAACAAAATTTTTCTTTCTTGCCGTGTTTCATTTAGCTTCGGGTAAACACGCGAGCGATATAATGGATTCCCTGTGCCTACGCCAAGAAAAAACAAAGTCTAAAATAAGTTAACTTACCTGTAGAACTTTTCACTTGAGCAATCAAAGGGAAATTCAATAAGTCGGGGGTTGGTTGCTTGACATGAACTTGTTTTGTCGTGACTTCAAGAAATGATATTCAGGTGATGTACGAGCTTGTATTTTTAAATAGATATTTATTAAAAAATATCCTATGAAATATCTATAAGAAAATAATTTACTAACCACCAATTACTATATTATTAACAAATTTAGTTATAGTTATTAGTAGAGATCGGATAATCGGATGCATATTTACCTAAAGTTAATTTTTGGCTCACAAATTATGGAAGCGGCTTTTTAAAATACATTTTGTTAAATAAAAATCCCGGGAAAATACGGGACTACAAATTTAACGTAGTGATATTGTTTGAAAATTACTAAATTAGCACGTGGTATTTATTTTCAAAAGACCGAGACTCTGGGTTCATTTATACAACTATGCATACGTATTTACCAAAATGTTCTACAGTACCGGAATTCCGGGATTTTTATTTATGGAAATAAAATAAAAAGACAGTTCCATACTTTGTCAAAAACTAAATTAGGTAAATAAATAAACATCCGGCTATCCAATTCCGCAATCCCGGGATTTTTATTTAACAAAACAATAAAAGCCGTTTCCATACTTTGTCTTAAACTAACTTTAGGTAAATATGCATCCGATTATCCGATCTCTAGTTATTAGTTATAGTTATATAGGTAAAAAAAATTAACTTACATCTTTCAAATGTCTTCTGAAAGAGTACTATCTGTCTAATTAATTGTATTAAATTATATAATTATTATATTATATGTATGTATGTATTTATGTATATATATATATATGTGTATATATTTATTTATGTGTAAGTATGTATTTGTATATATATGCTTAATGATGTGTACATTTGAATACCAGGTTAAACACTTAATTACCCTTGCAATTTTAACGTCTTGCACCACTATTTGGGTTGGCTGGAAGAGATCGCTTTTAGAGATAAGTCCGCCCTTGTACACTATGTATAGCTACAATTGTTGTTTTTTTATTGTACAATAAAGTATTATATATAAAAATGTCACAAGTTTTCATAAAACATTAATTTTGTTTTCTTTATTTATGCAAGTCTTCACTATCACTGCATAGTATAAAACAAAGCCGCTTTCTCTGTCCATATATCCCTATGTATGCTTTAATTCTTAAAACTACGCAACAGATTATGATGCAGTATTTTAATAGATAGAGCGATTGAAAAGGAAGGTTTATATGTATAATAATATCCATTAAATAGTAGAGAAACACTGATAAAAGAGGTTTGTAATGTGATGTCGTAAATAAGCACGTTTTTTCAGCTTACAATGCAAACGATTATATACAACGTTCGCAGTTTTTCTGTAGTGCGCTAGTTCTATGATAAACTAGCTGACCCAAAACACTTTATACGGTGTAGAGTATTTTTTTTCCTATTATACACATAAATAGTAATAGTTCGTAACATTCTCATATTTTTAGATTTGTCTTGAACAAGAAGCTAAAAGATTATTTTAAATTGAATTCATTAATTTACCCCGATAACTATAGCTATCGACTGCTAAAAATGACAGAATTTCAAAACGTATATGGTAATAAAGAGTTTTGTTCTGATTATTTTTCTCTTCGGTTTTCTGTTATTCTATGAAATAGGTGATCATAAAAATTGGGTCAGGCGTTCTTAATTTAACTACTTAGCTTTCAGCTCATGGTTTCTCTCCATGCTCCGGATCTTAAAATATGTGATACTATTTAAACAAACAATCTTCTATTTTAACCCCCGTTTTGGTAATTTTCATTTATATCTAATCAAAAATCTATAAAATAAGAAATAATAATAACTAACAAAACGACATAATTTTCGTATAAACCCATTACAACTTTTTCGCATTAAAATGTGTTTTCTCAGGCTCTAGTTTATCTGTGTACATATCAATACATAGTATAAAACAAAGTCGCTTTCGCTGTATGTCCGTATTAGGTCCTTAGGTCCTAGTCCGCTTAGGTCTTTAAACTACTACGCAACGGATTTTGACGCGGTTTTTTTCAATAGATAGAGTGATTCTTAAGGAAGGTTTGTTATGTATAATAAATGCATAATATAGTAGAGAAACACTGATAAATTTAAAGGTTTCTAAATGTGATGTCGTAAATAAGCACGTTTTTTTGCGCTTATATTGCAAACGCTGGCTGACCCTACGAGATAGAAGACCAAAATAATGTACTACAGTATTGTACAACTTACAAAAATCCACAAAAAAGTCCGCGATGGTATATGTCTATCTCTTAGGGATAACCCACCATATACCATTTTTTTCACTGCAGCCCGTGCGAAGCCGGGGCGGGTCGCTAGTTTTTAATAAGTCGGTTCAGTAGTTTGGGCGTGAAAGCGCGACAGACAGACAGAGTTACAATCGCATTTAAATTTCTATATTAGTAAGGGATTAAACTGACACTGTTGTCATGTATATATATATGAATGTAATGTATTCTCTTCTAGCCGATAAATGTTTTTGCTTATTTTAATTCTGGTCTGTTAATTGATAACTATATATATCGAATTGCACAGAGGAATGCATGAATAAGATAACATAACGAATGAGGTCAAACTGCATCTGCGAATATTCTTCGGGGATTACCCTTCCACAAATCAAGTTGGTGCAGTTTGATTGGATACAAAGTAATATCGTTTACAAAATTTGCCGAGTGTACTGTATCGTTATGATACTCTGAATTTGCTAGACATTTTCGCATGGTAATCTGAATTTGCTCTATCATTAGCTTAGGCATCTGAATTAACGCATAACAGCTTCAGTTTGTATTTATTAAATAGCTGGCAATTCTTAAAAATATAAAGTAATTATCTTTCACGAATTTTTAGGTTATGATGAGTTACTCCAATTGTCACGAAACGGACCTCATTTCTATTGTTTTGTTTTTTTATACTTTTATGGCATTATTGTATTGCGATGGTTTTTTTGGTTGTCATGGTGATATTTGAGTTGTTTATATTTTTACGTTCAGAATTATAAGGTGCAATGAAATGCCGTCGCCTTTTATTTATCATAACAAGATTATCATTTTACAAAGTGGTCGCGATGTTCGGGCTCAATAGTATTCCCAGCCTTTGGGGCGCCACACTGAAACAGCAGCGGCGCCGGCATCGAAACCTCTGCAAGATGAGGAGACAGTCCTTCTTTAGCTGAGAGCATAGCCATTAAGTAACCTGAAAGCATGCATGTGTAGTGGTTGCGATGTTTCGGCTCAATAGTATCCATAGTCACACTGACATTTACTCCAATATTTACTCATTGAATTAGATTCAGGGATTTACTTCAGTAAATAAAATACTGGTATACACGAATATTGGAAAGAAAAGAAAGAGTATATATTTTGATAATTATGTGTCAGTTATAGATGGAGTTATGATCATGGTTTGCAATTCAAACTGTTGTGAGATTAGCTGCAAAATCTCAAAATGTACAATAAGCGACGTGAAACAAAAAAGTTTAAGGACAAAGGAATCAAGAGTTACATAACTTTGTACATTATACGTACAAGGAAAAAAAGGAAGGTACACCTGTTCGGATATTGGTAGAGCCTTTTTGAGAGAGAGGAAGTTTTTAATTGTTATAATGGGTAAAAATTTATGGGGGTTTATCTTATATATAAAAATGAATCGCAAAATGTGTTGGTAAGCGCATAACTCAACAACGCCTGGACCAATTTGGCCAATTCTTTTCTCTTATGTTCGTTGAAGTTCAAGGATGGTTTTTTTTAATTCAAAAATTATCGGAAAACCCAAAAAACAACCTCTTTTTTCCCATACGAACATTTTCTAACTAAAACGTACAGTCAATTTGAGCTTTATTGTTATTGTATAAAGTTAATATAGTTAATAAAGTTAACAAAGTGTTCCTAATATCAAAGAGTCGATTTGCGCTTTATTAACGCCATGTAAAGTTAAAATTCAATCATATCATAGGATTTAATGTCAAGTTCCAAAATTGAATAGTCGCCAAATGTAATACATAGTTCATTTGGACCTTTTTACAATTTGGTTAGATATGCGATATCAATCAATACATAGTATAAAACAAAGTCGCTTTCGCTGTATGTCCGTATGTATGCTTAGATCTTTAAAACTACGCAACGGATTTTGACGCGGTTTTTTTTAATAGATAGAGTGATTCTTAAGGAAGGTTTGTATGTATAATAAATGCATAATATAGTAGAGAAACACTGATAAATTTAAAGGTTTCTAATGTGATGTCGTAAATAAGCACGTTTTTTTTGCGCTTATATTGCAAACGCTGGCTGAACCCTACGAGAAAGACCAAAATAATGTACTACAGTATTGTACAACTTACAAAAATCCACAAAAAAGTCCGCGATGGTATATGTCTATCTCTTAGGGATAACCCACCATAACCATTTTTTCACTGCACCCGTGCGAAGCCGGGGCGGGTCGCTAGTATGTAATAAATTAGGGCCCTTAAGCAGAAACGCGACTATCTAAGGAACAAAAGCAAATATGAAACTACCGCACCAGAAAGAGAACACCATACAGAAGAATTAGATATCATCTCTGCACCCACAAAAATTCGACCTCTTGTGTAGCAAAGACGAAAGATAAAACATTCAAACGTACATACAGCTTACATACCTTTTCCCTTTTTGTGAACAGGAAAATATTTGGACCGCAACCGGGAATAATCAGGAGCATTGCGCAGTAGGCTTTTGAAGGCTACGGGAGGCTCCGCAGAATAATTAAATCCCTCTCGAGGAACGCGAGCCCGACGTGTTTTGTGCCATGACGACGGCTAGGCTTTACCCGCTTACGATTTGCACATTTAAAATAATTTAGGAAGGCATCAGTTTTTTATACGCGACTTAATGTGAATATTACGTCCTATGAACGCGTGATATATGAATTTTGTTGATGAATTATAGATACCTTCTTAACTATTAGGTATAATTTCCCTAGTAATCCAGAAACCAATTAAACAGCGGATAACGGAATCGTCTAAGCCAAAAGAATTTAATAAAAATAAATGTTGACCATCTTTGCAGCCGATTGGTTAGTACATCGGTTTGAAGGTGTCGCTACTCGCTATCTCTGAGGTTTCGGGTTTGAATCCCGGTGGGCGCAGAGGTTTGTGTTACGAATGCGAACATTTGTACTTTAGTCACGGTTGTTAATATATATTTATATCAAAAATGTTGTATATATAATATACATACGTATGTCTATCCGTTACCCTTTTTTTTTTTTTTTTTCCCTGAGGAAAATGCATTAAGTTACATACCCCGGCTGTGGCGAGCCGGCGGTTATGTGGGGCTCTCCTCCCCAGAAGGGGGAGGCCTACCCACTAAAAACCTCAGGGATGGCCTTCCTCACGCATGTAGGGAGCCCCCGGGAACGCCAAGCTACTTCCGGGAACCCCCAGCCCCCGCTCCCCCGCTGATACAGGGGAGCCCTCCTCGGGGGAGGCTACAATACCTCCCCCGATTTCCACCACCGAATACGCCCCCCGGCCATGGAAGGGGCGTGGTCCTTCCCGATGTCTATCCGTTATCCTAGATCACATAATACAAACGCTTACTTTGGGCTAGGCTAATTGGTGTAAGTATAACAAATATTTATTTATTTATTAATTAAAGGTATTTGTTGACAGCAACAGAACTAATATACTAAGTAAAAAATTAAAAAGAAAGTAAAACTGTCTATTTCATTAAACATCTTAAATCTGCGTTCATCTTTTAAAATAATTTTTACATATATTTATATACAGTTTATAAGATTATTATTTCTACGAATTTACTCGCTTTAATAGTGTATTACCCTTTTTTGCATTATAAATTATTGTAACCTACGTTCTTTCTCAGGGTCTGGATTATCTGTGAACCAAATGTCAGGTGTAGTAATTTTGGCATAAAACCGCGACAGACAGACAGACTTACGTATTTATGATATAAGAGTTAAAGATACTGTCAACTCGCAGATTTACATTACATTGCTGTAACACAGAATGTGCTAATACTTCTAGTTCTTGTTTTATTGTAAAGAATATACAGAATATCAAAAAAGCGTACACCAAATCTCGTTTGGCACAGTAGGCTACAAGTAAACCAGCGGACGATTAATATTTATTCGGCCGGATAAAAGATAAATGGTTCAGGCGCGCTATTACTTTAAAAAATTGTTTTACCGCCCAAAGGTTAAATGTCATTAGCGTGTCACAGCATGACAAGGGTTATTTTCCCGCGCCTGCAAAATTTTGTCGATTTAGGTACTTCATAATGTACTGGGCTTCTTCATATACAAATATCAACCTTGTGTGTATGACAAAAATTCCCAAATATAAAATATTCCGACGTTGTCATTTACGTTTCGTGATTGTATAAATATTTTATTTGAATCATATTGAACGCATATCAAAAACATGGACGCGGGCTTGTCAACATTTCTATGGTTCGCGATCTTTTCATTGTCATAGATCACTTGAAAAATATTAACAATCGAACGAACCCCTTGCAAACAAACAGAAGTGAAGGACCTCCTCTACAATGTAGATACTCGTAGTTTAAATGAAACACTTTATAAATACGTATATATTTTGTTCTTCTTTCTACTTCTATACCGCCCTCAGCGAATATATTTAATCAAAATCGGCAAAGACTTCTCAGACCGCGACAAGTCCTTAGCGACCCACCTAATAAAAAAAATATAAAAAAAATATTCCTTGAAACCAGTGTACTATCCACTCGACTATGGAGGTCGTCGAATCAATTAACGCAAGACCAACAAGACCTGTTGCTTCTTCCATCCCTTGACATTCTTCTATCTTTGGCTCCTTCTCGGCAGCCTTCTGCGTAGCCACGAGTAGGTTCCCCTTCAATATAGGCCGGAGCCATTGGGGTGTACCGTTTTTTTTTTTTATTGCTAAAGTTGACAAACAAGCAGGCTGCCCACCTGATGGTAAGTGGTAACAGTCGCCTATAGTACATGTGGTTCCCACGAGATTCGCAGCAAATCTGCAAACCTCATAAAAAACCACAGTGTACGTTGCCAACTTGTGACATAAGATGTAAAGTCACAGTACCCAGTAATTTCACTGCCTATCTTACCCTTCACGCCGGAACACAGCAAAGCGAACCCTGCTGTTTGCGGCGGAAATAGGTAAGACGGAGGTACCCATGCAGACGACCCTGGTACAGAGTCTACCTCTAGAAATGTGCCTCTTCTAGCGAATATGCTCTATTTATAGGGCAGCGCTGAATGCGCCTCTCATGAGGTGCGGTCATCCTTACCACGTCAAGCGATAGGGTCATTAGGGCCAACAGTTTAGTCTGAGTTTAGTCGGTAGGTCTTTCTGAGGATTCTCAGCTTCCCCTCTCCTATCTTAAGCAATAAAATAGTATCATCATATTCAAACAACAAACGGGAATTTTCCACAGAAAGATGGACAGAACCAAAATTATTATTATAAGAAGAACAAGGACATCCTTGTAACCCTGAATGGGAAAAACTTATGTGCTCTGGTCACCAGGAAGGTTGAGGTCAAAGGTATCGCTGTAATACTCATCTGCAAGTAACGGCAAGAACATTGTCAAACACTCAAAAGCTCGTTATCATTATGGTAACGAATTATCGCTATAAATGTAGTTGTTAAGCTCGTTTGTACACTCTGTTAAACTAAACCGTACTGGGGCATCGTTGAATGAAACGCCTAAGCGCCATAAATTTGCCAGCGCTTACAATGATTTAGTCTTGAAAAAAATTTACTTCTGTGAATATAAGCATTCTTTCTCGGTAGAACTTAATTCAATGTAAGAAATTACTATATCACAGCGCAGATATTACATATGTTTGAACTCAGTTGAATAAAACAGTAGCGCTTAACGTCACTCGCAGCTATAATTCACAATGTCGACCCTATTCTTTTGGGTACAACGAATTACAGTTGCTATGTTGAAATGATCGCCGGTGCTTTGGAATGGTGCTTTGTGGAACGGAATGCGCGATGAGAGCTGAGTTGAGACGCTGTGGTCTCGGCACTGACCAAGTCTTTTGGTGTTTAAAGATCTTTTTGGGTGGCCCAGGATCCGAACCTGATTTATCAATGTATTTTTCGATTTTGAAGTTTCACATATTGTACAATGAAAAAAGGTTTTGCTCAACAAAAAAGCTCTTGGCCTTTATCTCATTTAAGGATAAGTAACAATAAGGCCAAAGGAAGATGTGAGCTTCATGTGGATTTCAGAGGTACCAATCATACCGGCATAACACTATTATGGCGGTATTGTTATTTGAATTAGTATATAAATCAAAGCATATTTGGTTCATATTCCAAACAAATCTCTACTAATATTATATACGCAAAAGCTTAGTATGGATGTATGTTTGTTATTCTTTCACGTAAAAACAACAGAATGGATTTTAATGAAACTTTACAATAATAATATAGTTTACTAGCGGCCCGCCCCGGCTTCGCACGAATAGACATAAATAGGTACAGATATTTAAGTTATAAGTAGAGATCGGATAATCGGATGCATATTTACCTAAAGTTAGTTTAAGACAAAGTATGGAAACGGCTTTTTACTGTTTTGTTAAATAAAAATCCCGGGATTGCGGAATTGGATAGCCAGATATTTATTTAAGTATTTACCTAATTTAGTTTTTGACAAAGTATGGAACTGTCATGTCATGGTAAATACGTATGCATAGTTGTATAATGAACCCGGAGTCTCGGTGTTTTGAAAATAAATACCACGTGCTAATTAGTAATTTTCAAACAATATCACTACGTTAAATTTGCAGTCCCGTATTTTCCCAGGATTTTTATTTAACAAAATGTATTTTAAAAAGCCGCTTCCATAATTTGTGAGCCAAAAATTAACTTTAGGTAAATATGCATCCGATTATCCGATCTCTAGTTATAAGCATGCCGCCGTCGGCATGTATTTTTATTTTAATATCATGATATCTTTTGAATGGAATTTCCAATTTCAATAATTCAAAAAGTAATCATCAGGTATTGACTATTAAATTAGTTAGTCTTGAATATTGAAATTATTTATTTGGATAAAATTTATAAATGGTATGGATAACACGGTCTTTTTTTTTTTGTTCCTCTGAGGAAAATGCATTAAGTTGCTTACCCCGGCTGTGGCGAGCCGGCGGTTATGTGGGACTCTCCTCCCCACCCTACCCACTAAAAACCTCAGGGATGGCCTTCCTCAGGCATGTAGGGAGCCCCCGGGAACGCCAAGCTACAGGGCTACTGCCGATACAGGGGGACACAGCCCTCCTCGGGGGAGGCTACAATACCTCCCCCGATCACCACCGACGACGCCCCCCGGCTACGGAAGGGGCGTGGTCCCTCCCGGGTCGCCGTATCCGCGGGCGCGATTTCCTCGCGTCACCCCGCGCCGACCCGCGGCGGCGCCGCAGCTGTGCTACCGAGCCCGGCGCCGCCTCCTTCGAGCGGGATCGGCCATCTCCCGACCCCGCTCGGCGGCCTCCTGGAGCATCACTGCTTCACAGAAGGAGGCCACAGCCCTCCAACCTCCCTCGTCCGCCAGCATTGCCGCAATCAATGCCGGCGGAGACAGATCTCGCCCGATCTCTGCGACCAAGACTCGGCGCTCGGAGCCCACGCAGGACACTCCGCCAGCATGTACTGGGCCGAGACACTCACCGAAGATACTCACCGAAGTAGCCGTGCCCGGTGAGTATCTGACTCAATCGGTAGGTGACCTCCTCCTTCCCGTGGAGCCAAGCTTCCATGGATAACACGGTCTGATTTTGATCGGCATTTCTATCAATTTGTTAAATGTGAAAAAGTTGTTTTAGTGACGTAACTACAATAGTTAGACATATGGTCTCGCAAAGTTTTTTGTAGATATTGATACATTGTATAATATTGTCCTATCATTATAATACTCTTCGCAGCGCATGCGATGCGTTAAAATGCGACGACATTTTAATGCAAGTTTTTTTACACCTTCGGTTGGTTTTAATAAGAATTTCTAAAGATTTCTATAGTAATCTAGTACTAAATATAGCCTATGTTACTCAGTGATAATGTAGCTTTCTAATGAAAAAAGAATTATTAAAATCGGTCCAGTACTTTTTGAGTTTATTCGTTACATACAAAAATACAAATCTTTCCTCTTTATAATATTAGTGAAGATACATAAGAATAACATAGTACCTACAATTTAAAAACATATACGCCACGCTAATATACGTTACCAGAAATACTAATACTACATAGACGAAGTCGCGGGCACCAGCTAGTGTTAAAATAAGACGTTACGGAATATCACTCATAAATTAGAAATATACTATTTTAATTTTAAACTTTAAGCAAAGGAGATGTCCCATATTGGTTTATAGTAACTAACTCGGGTAAATTTGATATATTTGGATAGAAGGCTCTAAAAGAAAGTAATCGCCGTAAGTCATGTTATTTTCAAGACCCCCGATTTTTAATAATTCGTATTCTACTATAATAAAAAATGAAATATCTTTAATGCAATAATTACACATTGCTTAAAAAAAATATCAACAAGCCTTTTAGAAATCTAAATACATACATAATTGCTTTAATTAACCGAATATTTCTAATTTTGAGAAGTTTTTAACTAACAAAATATAGGGACTGCTATGTTACTTAATGTATGTTATCTAGAGCCAGAAAAAAATATTAATAAAAAATCAACTGACAAGTCAGACACCTGCTGTCAATGTCATAGTTTTGGATTTTATGATTATGATCAGACCAGCAATAGTATATTAATCTGTGACATAGAGTAAGATACCGGTAGTCACAGATTAATAAAAACATCATTAAGGTGTTGCCATATGAAATATTTCTTATAAACATGTTTTATTTATTTAAAAATAATGGGGGTTGGTAAAAATATTTCTTTTATTTGTTTCATACTTCATATTTTTTCGGCTTTCAATTTAATGTAGTTTGGTGTTTGTTAGTTAACGCTGATCACAAAAAACCAACCTCCTTGTAATAAGAGGACATCTCCTTTGTTTAGACTATAATAAGTGACTATGAAGGGTCTGTGTGGAATAAATAATATCTTGATTTTAATAAAGAAAACGTGGTTATTAATTTGACGACACGTTTAGCGCAGTGGCCGAGTAATCGGCTTCTACGCAACGGGTCGCGGGTTCAAAACCCGCATGGGACAGATATGTTGTATGACCTACAAACATTTGTTCCGGTCTGGGTGTTTGTGCATGTGAGAAGTTATATTAATAGAATGTGATTGAATATTAACCTAACTATAATAACAGAATAACAACTGTTACTTGGTACGTGAAATAATTACATTAATAATACATATATCCGCGATTCTTTCCCATGGGGGTCATCCAAACTTACTTTCCTAGCTTCCTCCATTTTCATTATTAATACTTTATTCGCCATTAAATGTGATATTACATCGATGTTGATAATATAGTTTACTAGAGACCCGCCCCGGCTTTGCACGGGTGCAATGCTGATACACAACAGAAAAACTGTGAACGTTGTATACAGGGTGTATTTTTGAAACGGGGCAGTAAGAGCAAGTACCTTAAGCGAAAATCCTTAATTAATAACTCATATTAGATGATTGACAGATTTTCTAATCAAATTCGAAATTTGAGGGTATAAATTATTTTTATTTACTTTACAGTCAATTCTACCCACTTCCTGGCCATAACAAAAAGTTTGACCATCGTAGATTTTTGTTTCTGCTATCGAAATGTATGGGAAACGTTTTTGGCGATTTCTGTCTTTCCTAGTACTGAAAGCTAAAATGGTCCCATAGAGTTTTTTGATCCCCACATGAAATAGAATCGATTGGCATAAAAAAAACCCAACTGTAAGTTTTTTACAAAATCTGTGAATGCAGTTCAAAATATGTCAAAAAGTTAGGGAAGGTCTTCTATTTATAAGAACGTTTTGCTGTAACTGCAACGGTTAAGGTTCTTGCACTTACTGCCATGTTTCAAAAATACACCCTGTATAATCGTTTGCAATGTAAGCGGAATGTATTACAGTAAAAAGCCATGTATTTAATCAAAATCGAAAAATTATTCAAATACGACTTTATAGAAAGCTCTTTTGAATCTCTTTTTTTTCCTATCACCCTTTCAGGACCTATTTTTTAGCTGATAAGAAGAATGGGCGCAAGAAACTTATTAGCTTTATCAAAAGTAATAACAACATTTACGATAAATTATGACGTTATCATACAATGTACATATGTGTTTACAATTTATACGGGAAAACAAATATTTACACTTTGTAAAGTATTCAAATCAACATCAAGCATTGGCATCATTTAAATAATCATTGACTTTGTAATAGCCCTTACTCATCAGCGTCTTTTTAACATGTACCTTGAACTTATGAAAAGGCTGTTATTATACATTTGAACCTTCCTCTTCAATCACTCTATCTATTAGAAAAAACCCCATCAAAATCCGTTGCGTAGTTTTTAAGATTTAAGCATACATAATGATATCGGGACAGAGAAATCGAGTTTGTTTTATACGATGTTGAAAAATATCGCACATTTAGCTTCAGCCATTTGTATAGATTTTTTTTTAAGTCGTACTTGATAATTTCGCCTTTATTTATTATTATTTTTTTTTATTTCTTTTTTAATTTCACCTACTAAATAGCAGCAAAATGTGTCTATTAAATAGCTGTAATGCAATTACATTTTAAGTATTCGTAAATATAATAAATGCCTTGTGCAGTTATATGGTATGGTATTATATCTGGTCTATTATACTTAGATATCCACATAGGCTTGTTCTAGATCTAACACCTAGAATCGCGTGCTTCCAAAGAAATTGTTATGCAACGAGTATAAAGATTTTAATAAATTACCAGAACACATAAAGTTTCTCCCATATAACGCATTTAAAAAGGAATTGCGCCTCTGGCGCTTTATTTTACTTTATAGACGAATTTTTAAAATATAAATCATAGGTATAATTAAATAAAGATCTGATAAGTATTGTATTACATTGTTTATATGTGTGTTAACTTTTATTTGACAATAATACAAACATTGCAATGCCCTTATAAGATGTCACATGTGTCAAAAATCTTATATATAAAAATGAATCGCAAAATGTGTTGGTAAGCTCATAACTCAACAACGCCTGGACCAATTTGGCCAATTCTTTTTTGTTAATGTTCGTTGAAGTTCAAGGAGGGTTTTTACAATGAGGAAAATTAATAATTATCGGAAATACCCTAAAAACAGCCCTTTTATTTTCCCATGCAAACGTTTTCTAACTAAAACGTACAGTCGAATTGAGCTTTATTGTTATTGTATAAAGTTCATATTGCAAGCACTCACTGTTGTCTAAGCAATGAAGGTGTGTTCCTAACATCAAAGAGTCAATTTGCGCTTTATTAACGCTACATATAGTTGAAATTCAATCATATCTATCAAAACAGTGTGCGTGCGTGCGTTGGAGCACAGAATACATCGTTGGAGGATTTAATGTCACGTTCCAAAATTGAATAGCCACAAAATGTAATAGGTCATTTAGACTTTTTTTTGCGATTTGGTTGGCTATGCGACATTATCTATAAAATAATTAGGAACAAAAAACTGCCACTGTACAAATCTTTTTGACAGGACGAAGTCTGTCGGGTCCGCTAGTATGTAATAATTACCATCTAATATTATGAATGTGTCATTCAATATATAAATGAATGCAAGAGTAAAAAAAACAATTAACTGGCTGTAAAAAGATCTCTGTGGTATAGCTGCGGTTAAAAAAAGTATTTTGATTCGCAACTGATTACGAACAAACAATGTAAAGTCTTAATTCGTTGGTTGCGAAAATGACTAGTGAAGACGGCAAAAAAAATATATTGTTGCGAAGTGGTTTTCAGCCCCGCTTAGGATTAGGAGGCTAGTACAAGGCTAAAGAGTATTTGCCTGGTAAATAAATCCTTCGATCAGTCCCTGTCAACCTAAAATTTTGTATTTAGGCTTGAGTGTCTCATTAAAGAGCCGAGCGCCCTCAAAAAAGATCCTCGAGTAATTAATTAACACGGACTGAATATAAATATTGAGTCCATTTATATTTAAATAATCTCAGCTTAAAAATTTCACTCAAGTTAACAAGGGAATTTAATAACTTCCCGAATTAATCCGAAAGGACTCGGCGCGGCCGCTGAATTTTTTATGTTGGATTTTATTTATTTATTTATTGAGAGATAACAAACAGTCACAATATATATATATATATATATATATATATATATATATATATATATATATATATATATAGTATGATTTAGTTTACAACATCCACACACATATTCACACACATATATACATACACCATGAACAGAATCCAATTTGTTTTTTTTTAAATAAAACAAAACAAAAAAAAACGAATTAAGTTAAATATACAAACATATAAATAAACCACATTTAACTAATTAATATTTTTAATTATTTTAGGCATTCACAGGAGATCCCGTATTCGGGCAATCAGCTGTTGAATTATACGAGATTTGCGAGTTCGAGTTGCTTCAGTAAAACCGTTTGGTATTTTTAATGTCGTGTTCGTAAGACGCACGGGACATCCTTTTTTTTAACCGGCACCTGGATGTGTTCAGATAGGTATTTATATAAAAATATAAATTCATAAATTAAACACGAGAAACTATACAAGTTTGTCGTTCTAACGTATAGGCTCCAAAAAACTAGAGGCTCTTTCATAGGCTCTTTCAATGCATAGCCTTTGACTTTGACTTTGACAGATATAAATCATTTGTCAAATATACTTTATGAAAAAAGGTTATTATACTGTTAAAGGATTACTTAGATGATAAAAATGCTTGGGTTTAATTTTAATAACTCAGTAGTTACGTTGCCAAATATTTTAACTTCTGAAACTGAAATTATAGCTTTTATAGATATAATGTGTACTTGTTTTAACTGGTAAAGGAAGTTTGGTTCAGACCATTTATCTGAGGCCAGCTTCAATTGTATTTAATTAACAAAAATGTGAATTAGTAACTTTATCTATTTATACTTGATTAAAATACATACAGTATACAAAGGCGGACTTAATGCCATGGGTGCATGCCACTGCCAATCAACCTGAGGGTGATAATGTGGCAGATGTTTAAAAAATCAAATCACGCCAGTTTTAAAAAACAGACGATACTATATATTTATATCAACATAAACTGAACATTGATTATTCAAATTGGCAAGTAAAGAATACGATTCCATAGTATTTATTTTATTTATTTATTTAACGATTTATTGTACACAAAAGAAAAGAACAGGAAAATACAAAATTATAGACAGTACAATAGGTGTGGCTTATTTCTAATGAAATTTCTTCCAACCCACCTGTGATAGTATCTGGGATTCAACCGTCTATCTTTCTAAAACAATCTCATCACATCTAAAACATCGCTAGGAATTATCCCGTTTATCGTCAATCTATGAAGTTCGGACTTTAGACATTTACTATTTGTTAGACTATATACTTATCTAAAAAACACGGAAAAACACGGAAAATATACCAAATATTTATGCGGGTAGTTCACTCGACAAATCGACATACGTTGCCATAACAAAACTGCAATAGAATAAGCGCATATTCGAGCGTAGATTCAAAATAACAAAAAAAATGTGTAGCTTTCATTATTATTATGTAGTTTTTGACAGTTGATTAATTTTACCTAGCACGACAACTTTTCAAATTACGTTTCGTTTTACGTAAGGTTCATCACTGGTTTTGTACATTAATGAGTTATTGCATACCGGTATTTATTTTTTCTTCTGTATAAAACGGAGTGTAATTATAACGGAAAATAATGTAACGGAATTGGTTTTTAATGACAACAACAAATTCGAGTAGATACAAAAATCTATTAAAATTGGGAGCAGTTGAAAATATGTTCTATCATTCGAATTCCAAATTCACTTGTAATTAAAAAATACCTTTTCAGCTGTGCGTGTTGATAGATCGTTCGTTCCTTTTCTTGTGTGTTAGACGCGCATTTCCATTGTTATAACTGCTGTATTTTTTTTCAATTTTTAGAAATAAAGAAAGAAGATAAATATTTATTGACGACACACAGTACAAAATAAACTTAAATAAAAAACATTTAAAAAAGTATAATGTGTCGCCAAATAGGCCCCAACTTCAGCACAAAGTTACAGCGACAAAGAGGCTGCTACCGCAACGCTGATATTCTGGAGGAGCCTAATAGACGAGTAACGGACAAACAATATGCAATATATGAGGAAAAGAAACAGTAAATTCTATTCTCCTAATAAGAGAAATATATATAGTATTTGTTATATAATACCATGATTCTCTTACATGTGTTAAAACCTTAATTATTATACGCAGTCATTGTAATGTAAATATGCAATTCTACTTCTCATGCTTGAGGTTATACCATGATGATAGATTGCGGATTTGACTACTGTCTCTTTGTTTATGACATTATCCAATAGATGGCAGCACAGTGAGCCACGTGGCAGAAGAGTCGCACATTTGATTTTAAAAGGTGTAATGATTAGATGACTTGGTCGATGATAGATAGCATAGCATAGTAAGCCACGTGGCGGTACGCAGTTGCACATTTGATTTTAAAAGTGTAATAATTAGATATGACTTTGTTGAGATCAGTATTGAGTTAGTCGGGAAGAGTGCAAGTTATAAAATTCACGCTAGTATTTCGTTGCTTTTAATAATTAAGCCGTTATTTCTGGAAGTTGTTGATATTGTTGACAACACATGTTACCGATATTTTGCACGGCTTCCAGTTTCCCGACAGACCACACAGAATTTTCCAGGCATATACAATAAGGACTGAAGCCAGAATAGACAGACGGACATAATTTAGACATTATAACAATTAGGTTGTTACAAACTGATGTCAACAAGTAACTAATATCGAAACATGCAAACTTTTAAGCGACATGTATATTTAGTAAAGCGATCGTCGCAGCTTTATCTAAAAATAACTGTGTGATATGTCGGAATCAATATCGGTGAGGTTCCGCGAGTATCAGAGATAACGCTCTATGCGCCCACGCCACGCTTAACACCTCTAGTATGTGAAGCGCGTCGGAGTACTGTCGCGTTAATCAGAGTAGCGAAAAGAACAGATAGTACCTATCTATATATAATAACCAACAACAACAAAAATATATAATAAGTAACATTAAGTTGACGACTTCTATAGTCGAGTGTTTGGTATACTGGTTTCAAGGATTCATCATTTCGGAGGTCCCGGCTTCGAGTCCCGGTGGGGGCAGATGTTTGCGTGATGAATGCGAGCGTTAGTCATGGTTGTTAAAATATATTTCTACCAAATTTATTTATATATGTATGTACAATATATGTATGTCTATCCGTTACCCTAGATCCCATATCACAAGTCTTACGGAGCTTACTTTGGGCTAGGCTAATTGGCGTAAGTGTAAGAAATATTTATTTATTATTTAATTTCAAGCCAAAAAATAGATTTCAGAAATTCTTCGACAATAAAGTAAAAATAACAAAAAAGGAACTGTTCACAGAACGAATTATTTTACTTTTCTTTTTTAAATTTAAATAAAGAAATCACGAGTTTCAAGAGTAATCAAAATTTGTAAATTAAAATGAAATGCAACATTAAACAATAATCAGTATTTAAAAGGTCTTTCTATACTTCAGTTCCGGAAATAAAAGTCTATGAGGATTTCAATTGATGTGACTAGATGTTATATTGACAGACTAGCTTTCCGCCCGCGGCTTCGCCCGCGTTATATTCGAATTTCCCACAGGAAGGATATGTTTTCCGTCAGTAAAATTATCCTTCCTTCCTTGGGTCCTCGGGTTTTACGATTGGTATATACGGGGTAAACTATCTGTGTATAAAATTTTATTTAAATCGGTTCAGTGGTTTTTACAATACTGCCATACAACCTTTCACCCCCTCCTTTCAACCCTTTACAGCCCTTTTCTGCTTTAAAAGGTAGCCTCTGTCCTGTCTCAGCCTCTAGACTACGTATCTGTGTACCAAATTTCATTTAAATCGCTTCACTAGTTTTAACAATTTTTCCATACAACCTAGCATCCCTTCTTTCAACCTTTTACAACCCTTTACAACCTATTTTGTATAAAAAAAAGTAGCTTATGTCCTTTCTTGGGCTTTAGACTATCTGTGTACCTAGTTTCATTTAAATCGGTTCAGTAGTTTTAACAATATTTCTATACAATCTATTATCCCTCTTATTATCATGCCTTGAGTTCATTAAAATGACGATAACTTTTTTTTTAATGAACGATTTTGATGAAACAAAGTTTGAGTATTATTCTGAGTTAAAACAAAGCAAATAGTGAAAGTTTCAAGCAAATCGGTTCAGTACTTTCGGAGATAAACGTGAACAAACATACAGACAGACAGACAGACAAAAATTCCAAAAAAATTTTTTTTGCTTTCTAATAATCTATTTAAGTGCCCCTCTATCCATTTCAGTCAAAAATACTAAATGTACAGACAAAATATTTTTACTGTCTTATTATATGTATAGATTGACATAAGTATGAAGTTAAAGTGAGCACGAAGAAGTTCTTTTACATTCAAGTGCCTAGTAATTTTGTATTCAGAAATCGGCTATTATATTGTTATTCGACTCCCTTCTTTAACACATAAGAACTAGCCCTGTATTTGCGCTCTTTCTGAAAATAGTACTTATTCTATCATAAGGCTGGCCTGGAAAGATTACCTTAGATTGGATTAATGGTTACTTATCTGAGATGCTACTAGTTTACTGCGAAGCAGATTGCTTCTTTATGCGGCATTGCATAGCATAGCATAGCATTGCATAGCATACACGAACATTTAGCTTTTATAAATGTAATAATGTTACTCGTATATGTTGAATACATAATAGTGACAATAAAAAAGCAATTTGCATTAACTCGCAAATGTTTCAAAAGATAAGTCACTACGCTGCCATGGTGTACTGATGTAGATTTTTGTATCTTTCTCATGGGTTTCAGATAAGAACAATATTATCCAACAAAAAGCAATGTCATGAACGATTGTTTCAAAACATAATTGGGTCAGATCCTGCCCAATGGCGTTACTTTTATTGCGTGGTATTCGTTTGTTCAGAAAAGGGTTTATTTATTACAAGAATTGGCCTAAATGTAATATTTAACCTAATTTTCCCTCCAGGTATTTGATTTATTTAATTGACAGCACGTTTGGGGCAGCGGTCGAGTGATTGGCTACTACGCAACGGTTTTTTTCCTCAGGAGAGGAAGGCTGAGAATCCATCACAAGAAGCACGAAACGTGCCCAGGATACCCCAAGTGGCAAGTGTCATGGAGGTTATGTCTGACTCCACGCGGCCAGAACGGTCTGACCACGTGATCTACCGACTAAACTCAGCCTGTGCCTAATTTCTGAGAATCATATAGGCAAATCGTGAAGGCGACCGCGCAGGAGAGAGGCGATGTAGCGCAGACCCATAAAAGCGGCCCAAAAGGGCTAGAAGAGGCGCGGGAAGCCAAAGTAGTGCCGGCCTTATCATGAGGGAACTACACAACGGGTTGAGATTTCCACACGTGCCAGATATTTTGTATGAGCTACTACTTTGTTCCGATCTGTGTATATGCGCATGTGAGTTTTCTATGTTTGTAGCTGCACCCACGACACAGGATAAAAATTATACCGCGAGGCGACATTGTAAAAAAAATGATTTTATTTTTTTAACATATTTATCTATATTGCTTTATTAAATCGCGTACGCAGGCTGCGGAATGTCATGATAGAAAAGAGTCGTACAAGGGTCGACAGCATACAAATCTTCTTTATTATTGTGTAGTAATTTAATATTAAATGATTTTGTAAATGGTACAGGAATTATTTCTGGTCTTTTATAAAAATTAATACAAAACGTGTCAAAGGAAAATAAGCATGCGCATTCATTATGGAATTTTATTGAAGTTTCACACTAAATTACCGAAAGAATTTCCAATTATTTCCTAGCATTTTTGTATAAAGTATTTTATAGTTCATACATACTAAATTAGTCAAGCATTTGGTTCCGGAACATAATGGCATAGAAACGCGTAACACTAGATTATTTTTATCATATCACCGTGATCGATCAGTTTATTCAGCACAGTATCTATGAATTGTCCCAAATGGAAACAGATTTGTATTTTGTTTTGGCAGTATTTGTTTATATTTATTTAATAACTAGCGGACCCGACAGACTTCGTCCTGTCAAAAAGATTTGTACAGTGGCAGTTTTTTGTTCCTAATTATTTTATAGATAATGTCGCATAGCCAACCAAATCGCAAAAAAAGTCTAAATGACCTATTACATTTTGTGGCTATTCAATTTTGGAACGTGACATTAAATCCTCCAACGATGTATTCTGTGCTCCAACGCACGCACGCACACTGTTTTGATAGATATGATTGAATTTCAACTATATGTAGCGTTAATAAAGCGCAAATTGACTCTTTGGTGTTAGGAACACACCTTCATTGCTTAGACAACATTGAGTGCTTGCAATATGAACTTTATACAATAACAACAAAGCTCAATTCGACTGTACGTTTTAGTTAGAAAACGTTTGCATGGGAAATTAAAAGGGCTGTTTTTAGGGTATTTCCGATAATTATCCGAATTCTCCTCATTGTAAAAACCCTCCTTGAACTTCAACGAACATTAACAAAAAAGAATTGGCCAAATTGGTCCAGGCGTTGTTGAGTTATGAGCTTACCAACACATTTTGCGATTCATTTTTATATATAAGATACATTGGATTATTCATTTACGTGTTAAGAAGAGAGAATGATCATGTTACTAGGAAAGTTATGGACATGAAAGTGGATGGGTGAGAAAAAGGAGAAGAAGAAGACGGACTGTGTGAATGTTGATATGTTTAAGAAAGGAGTGAGTGTCGAAATGGCGAGTGATAGAGGAGACTGGAAGAGGAAGACATGTTGCGCCAACCCCAAATAAGATTAGGAACACGACAAGAGAAAGAAGAAGACACTGGATTCTTCAAGAAGGCAGTGAAAAGGTTTTCGAAGGGTTAACAACGCGTTACAAGTCTTTTTGCAACCAGAATTCCTGTCCGGAGACTTCGCAGAGATATCATTGCAAACACCTTTATTCTGTTTCTGCTACACTCGCAAAGTAAATGGAATTTCGACACGTGTATATTTAATCCGTCAGCAAAGACGAGTCTGATTAAGCCCTAGACAATATACATTTATTAATTTTGCTCTTGATAAAGGAATAATTGATAAATCTATCTAAATATATAAAAGAAGAAACTGACTGACTGACATATCAACGCACAGCCCAAACCGCTGGTCCTAGAGATTACAAATTTGGCACGTAGGTTCCTTATAAGGTGTAGGGGTGCACTAAGGAAGGATTTTTCAAAATTCATCCCTTAAGGGGCTGAAATGGGGGTCCAAAGTTTGTATGGAGAAACAAGATTTGTTTGAATATTTTATTCGAAACTTCGCAGGAGTACTCCTAACAATAAATGAGTAAACACGTCTTTCAGGATTTTTGAAAATTCAACCCCTAAAAGGGGGAAATGGGGTGTCAAAGTCAGAAAATCGACAATGGGTATTGTTTCTATGGTTATCGGGTCGCTGATTACGAAAACAACAATGATTTTAAAATCCAACGTGGCGGACGTGAAATAACATAATATAGATAATCGCGGACAAACATACATACTTACATACGTACATAAAACATACGGGTCACACTGAGAAGCCCCTTTATGTAGACGGTTGAAAAATACGATTAGTACGCGGGCGAAGCCGCGGGCACAAGCTAGTACGAGTATATTGGAGCTGGTCGAATTTAGCGAGTTCGCGGTCTATTAGTCTTGAGTGAAAATCAATGGCAGCCAATATAAGGTAGTCGTCGATAAGCTTGATAAACGCCCACGGCCCGCGTGCCAAGGACGTACATGTATTGGCGTTGGTATCACAATATGCAGGCGGTTTTGATAAGAGGACCGAATAAGGTGAGGCCAGTTCATATACATATATATTTTCATGCATTCCAGTGGTGGTAGGCAGAGATCACTGTTTTCCATTTGCTACGTTCCAAATATACTTCTCTAGCTTCTTCAACTTTATAAATAACTAGCAGACCCGACAGACTTCGTCCTGTCAAAAAGATTTGTACAGTGGCAGTTTTTTGTTCCTAATTATTTTATAGATAATGTCGCATAGCCAACCAAATCGCAAAAAAGTCTAAATGACCTATTACATTTTGTGGCTATTCAATTTTGGAACGTGACATTAAATCCTCCAACGATGTATTCTGTGCTCCAACGCACGCACGCACACTGTTTCGATAGATATGATTGAATTTCAACTATATGTAGCGTTAGTAAAGCGCAAATTGACTCTTTGATGTTAGGAACACACCTTCATTGCTTAGACAACAGTGAGTGCTTGCAATATGAACTTTATACAAAAACAATAAAGCTCAATTCGACTGTACGTTTTAGTTAGAAAACGTTTGCATGGGAAAATAAAAGGGCTGTTTTTAGGGTATTTCCGATAATTATTAGAATTTTCCTCATTGTAAAAACCCTCCTTGAACTTCAACGAACATTAACAAAAAAGAATTGACCAAATTGGTCCAGGCGTTGTTGAGTTATGAGCTTACCAACACATTTTGCGATTCATTTTTATATATAAGATTTAATGCACGCTGCTGGTTGTTTATGCTGCTACTCCTTACCTGGCTGGATTCAGATGGATAAATTATTGCATTATGATAATGTTGGAAGAAAACGGATAGAAACGTTAATGGAGTTTAGAAATCTGAGCATTTCTGTTGACTTAATGTATGGTGTAAATGTTTTGATTGTAGAGAAAAGCTTCCTACGCAAAGATACTTTCACTTAAAAGGCAGAAGCTTAGTTATATTTGTTAAAACTTGTGACATTTAAACACATACATATGTACATACACTGAAATTTTCCCATGGGGCTAGGCAGACATCACAGTTTCTTTCAATATATCTCTTTAAGTTTGTAAATTCCTGTAGGTCGTCCCCTACAAATTCGACAATTCATATTCGCTTCATAAACATCTTTCATCTATCCCTTCTACATGTCCACACCATCTAAGAATTCCCTCTCCATTTTTGTCACATGTTCCTTCACACCGCACATTTCCCTTGATACACTATTTCAAAATTTATCCTCCTATTTATCCTTTATTCTAGCCATTCTTGTCAAAGTTCTCACTTCCACTGTATTAATTCTACTCTTTATCCTTCTTCTACCACATCCAGCATTCACTCCTATACGTAAGCGCAGGGACCAGCACACCTCCATACACAGTCAGATCTTTTTTGACAAGGTCTGGCTGCAAATGAAGCTAGTTAGAAATATTAACAACTTACTTTTACTGCTAATAAATAACTAAGTAACAACCACTAAGTTATTGTTATTTTGACGTTGACATTTGGTTTAGAATATAGTAAACTTGCAAATTTATACTTAGTATCAGAACAACCTCAAAAATATAAATTTATTGAAAAGAATTTGGTTATATTTGTTGCCTAAAACTGTTTTACAGTGAGTTATTAAATTCTAAGCTTGCTTAATTGTATAAATAGAACAATAAAATGTTTGGTAAATGGTACAGTATTATAATAATCGGATTGCATGTTAACAAAGTTATTATTTAATTTAATGAAGAAAGTAATATTAATATGATAAAAAATATTTGGTGCTTTCGCTCCATTATGTTCAGGTTTTCAATCGACACTAGATTCTAGGATACAACAAGCCCAAAAATTATGGTGACAAAAAATTTTGCATTGCATGTAAAAATTCAATATTAAAAAATCTTCGGTCCCGTGAGAGTAGTTTTATCGCGTGGCTAATTGCCAGTAGCACAATAATCGGCGGAGTCTGCATAATTGTGATAATCGATTCTCATGCGTAGCTGCGCACGCTTCGATTACTCTTCGGGTTCTTTATCAAGGGTACGTCTTGCGTAATTTGTCACAATGGCCACGTGGTTAACAGTTTTAACTGTCGCACTTTGATTGTGTTACTCGAAGTATAAAACTACAGATTATTATATTTTCTTTTCCCACGGCGGAGATTCAGATAGAGATACTCGGGGTTAAGCTACACCTTAAGGCCGATCCTGCATTGCACCGGTCGCTGTCAGTCGGCGGTCCCCCGGATGCCCCGGGGGATCGACGGCCTCCCCAGTCATCGGGGAGACGAGTGAGAGGCTCAACTCTGGTGAGCCGACGCCGATAATAGGGTCGTGGTAGCGTCCTCACGGTATCCCACGGCCCTGTCACGCCGCAGACAGTTCTCCTCGGCGCGTCTGGCGGCAATGTCGGACGCGCCGTAGATCGATCGCCCGCGGCAGGCATCAGTGGAGGGGCATCGCTGAGGTTTTTAGTGCCTACCCCCTTCTGGGGAGGAGAGACCCACATAATTCTGCGCTTCTGGGGGTATGCAATTCAATGCATTTTCCTCATCGATAAGAAAAAAATCAAAAAAGGGTTAGGCTACACCTACCGAAAAGGATTAGGCTACATCAACTCTGCCTGCTTCCATAGCATGAGAAACGGAAAAAGATATGAAAAATCGTTTATCATGCGATATAAACACCATTTTGAAGTTTGACAGTTCAAACTGATAAATCGTTCTATCATATCGCGGTTTGGTTTTGCTATATAAGTTTATTACTACTATATTAAAGACTTATTCTTTTAATTAATTAAAGCTTTTATTCTAGGAAAGTCTTAAGCATTGAAACTTTGACTATTTATTAAGTAAGCTATAGCTCGCCATGAATTTTATGTATATTTTTTATATACGGGGAATTCAACTTTATTATATATCATTACATTTTGATTTACTTCGAACCTTCTTAGTATGTTTACCACTTTACATTTCTGCATTACTTGAAAAATTACTGGCAGAAAATGCCTCATGTATTAAGTCCGCGTTTGTACACCTTTTGCACATAAAGTTTAAATCAATAAATTATATCAAATAGATATCGTCAGTTCTCATTTATCATAACAAAATTGTGGTCTAGGCGTTTCCTTTAGTACATTGTCGAAATATGGAATAATTTGCCACCACATATTCGGACAGATTTTATTTCGCTTTATACTTTTCGAACTAAATGCCATGGATGGCAGCTTAAGTGTTCTTAGTGATGTGATATTATTGAACCAATGGCGAGTTTATTATGTTGTTAATATTTTGTTATCCTTTTCGAATATTAAATTATGAAAGGTTACGGCAAATGCTTACGAAAATCTAGAGATAGTTTATCTTCACTACTTTTTTACATAACTTTTTACACGTGTAGGATTTTTTACAATCGCTTTTGAACGTCAAAGATTCTTCGCCATTGGTTCAAAATCTACGGCGGGAGAACTTGTACTGGAAACAATCAACCAGCAAGGGCTATTTTTTATTAGTTCTCCCTGTTTTTTAAAGTCGTCGTTTAGAAGTGTCTACAGTGTGGATGAAGAATTTAGAAGTGTCTACAGAATGTATTGTTATAAGTTAAGAATAGTATTGTTGAAAAAAAACATCTTATTTAACGTCTACTGGATGCTTATAAATTTGACCGGGGATACCCTTGTGATATAAGCGCTAACACAATCCCTTGTCCCTTTCACCGTCTCTTGTCTATCGTTAGAGTGAGACGGAGCTATTGGAATCTGCGGGTAACAGGCGGGAGCGCCGCTACTTTCACTGCTCCTGCGCATTGCGCAACGCGCCGCTCGCTTTTTTGCGCTAACCTGAGGATAGACAGATCGTGAGGACGCATTTTTGAATCATTAGAAATGAACTTATACTTTAGTTTCTTAATTATTATTCAGATAGATAGATAAAACTTTATTTACACTTGACTTCATCACACACAAATACAAAGGACTTAAAATTATACAAACTTAACAATTACACAAAACAAACTAAATTGTGTGCGCTGCAGAAGTGCAAAAGGGTCGTAGCTCAGTGACTGAAATTTACTCACATCAGGATGTGAGTAAAGCACTGGTATTCTGCTACCACCTGATTTTTATGACACATATGGCCGTAAGATTGCCTCGAAGAGATCGTTCTTAGCGATTAATTCGATTTTTGTACGGTTACTATGAACGTCTAATGTTCGGTAATAATTTGGTGTTAGTGCTGAATTTGATCGAACATCATTCCGTTCAAACTCCCTCACACTCTGTTAACCAGCGAAGCATTTTTTTTTGCATTACTGCATAAAAGTCATCCATGCCGGTATCGGCTGACATGCCAATGTTTAAGTTTTTGAAGCATAATAGGAATTTTGTGGTCTAGATGCCTGATATGTTTTAAATTTATCCTCGGCTGTACAGGGAGCAACATCTACGTTCCGGCAGTGCCTTCGTGCGGCTTTCATTTTCTGTAGATATTTCGGACCTTGATAATAGGGTTCTCTTGAAGTTTTGCGGCCGCATAAGTGTTAGGTGCGGAGAGCTTCTTTCGACAAGATTTTGTTTTTCTGGTGAGGAGAATCCTCATGAATACCACTGCAACCAAATGCTACGGTGCTTATGTCCGACTCTAAACTCGATCTATCGATCGATCGACTCTAAGCTCGATCGGAATCACCTAGCGACTAAACTGAACTTTTTTTATCCAGGGAGAGATGTTGGTCTCCGGCGCACTATCCCTCCTCCAGGGGAAGGGAGGAGGGGGAGTGCGGGGCTCGCACCCACTAAAAACTCCACCGAGTTCCATCTCTTTATTTCGCCGGAGGTCGCGGGGACTACCGATTGGTATTACTTCTATGCGACTCCGGCAAAACTAAACTGAACCTGAGTCTTGGCCATAAAGGCCTTATGGCTTGGATGGAGTGATAAGAATGTAGAGCCCGCTTTATACAGGTTAGCAAAAAACTAAATATTTTGTTGAATGGCAACAACACATCGTTCGCAGTATAGAGCTAAATTGTTTATATGAGGTTATACTAGATTTTTAGAATATTTTCCTTTTAATGTATAAATAATCATATGCTATTCCTTACTTAGATGAAAAATATAATAGATTATCTTGACAAAGAGCCTTCTTACTATTTTACCTGTAATTTTGCAAATGTCAAGCTATACATTTTTGTAATGGCGACAAATGAAACTGTCCGTGTGGCGACGAACGATAATGTGTTCGTGTTAAACTGATCACTAAGTACTACCATTTAGTTGCTAATATCGCTTAACACATATACTACGCAATAAGCCCACAGATCAAGATATGACTCGGAGGCTGTATTTTGCATTGTTCGCGTTTAGTACTCGCCTTCTACAAATTTACGCTCGAAATGATTTCTGTGTTTTTCATGTGACGTTCATAACATTGTTCTGAATCATTTATTATAAAGTGTCAACGCAGAACAAAGACTTTCAAATTTGTTGAATACCACTGAAAATGTGAAAAGCTTACACAAATTGAACGGAACCATAAAATAGACACTTCAATTTGACAAGCATACTCGTAATTACGTGTAAGGAATTCAGTTATACATCCAATGATGTTTTAAATTTACTATTAAACGATAAAAGTGAATTTCTCAAATATCGGGAATTATCACTTCGCCGTTGAAATGTCAATGAGGGGTGGTTTTGATAGAAAAAGTAGAAAAAGTTTGACGCTGGCGAAGTTGAAGGTAAACTTTAAGTGAATCATGAACTCGTGAAATTAAAACATAAAAATGCAAAATCGTATTCTCCAATTCATCAAATTATTTGAATCTTTATATCATTCGATATCAATTTTGTTTAGATATTAAATTACTGAATAAACATAAATGTTATTTAATCACTTATACAATTAAAATAACCAGCGAATAAACGTAATAAATCATCTTTATTTAATATTTAATGTTTTTACAGGCATTTATTCACTTTATAAAAATATAAGCATAAGAGAATAAAACCTTGTAGGTGCATACGACATAGGAAAATAGATTCTTCATCTGTTCGGAAATTGATAGAGACTTTTCGTAAAAAACAGAAAATTTTTGACAGTTTATTTTTTTCTTTATCTTCATGTAAAATAATAATAATAATAAATATTTCTTACACTCACACCAATTAGCCTAGCCCAAAGTAAGCTCTGTAAGGCTTGTGTTATGGGATCTAGGGTAACGGATAGACATACGTATAATATACATATATAAATAAATTTAGTAGAAATATATTATAACAACCATGACTAAGGTACAAATGCTCGTATTCATCACCTGCTCCCACCGGGACTCGAACCCGGGACCTCAGAGATGGCGACATCTTGGAACCGGTATACCAACCTTTCGACTGCGGAAGTCATCAACAATATTATTGTAACTCATTATTTTAGTTAATCAAATACAATACTCTTGTATGTATGCTTACATACATATGACATGTCAAAAAAGAATACAGTTGGTTCGCTGTTATTATCATCTTTGCGTAGAATCTTCAAGTAGAAATTAAAATCAAGCGAGCAGTAACAGCAGAGCAGATGTGACAGTTGTTTCTTATCTATTGTCTGACGCTATTTGCAGTCCTTGATTAAAATGTTGGCGTTGGCATACTACAGAACTCTGGTTAGGATTGATTCAAGGTTATTTTTGTTTTGCATAGGTAGGATGCTATCATTCAAGGGGTCGTCGGACAGCCCCTCCCTTGGCGTTGGCTCGATCAGACCTAGGTCGAGCCGGCCCCGGAGCACATGGCGGCCCGGAGCACTAGAGAACTCAGGGGGGTTTTAGTGGGTAGGCCGGTCTTGTCAGACCGGAGAGCCCCACACACGGCCGCGCCTAACCAGCGCGGTGTCACGGTGCAAAAGGTGCATTTCCCCTCTTAATAAAATAAAAAATCGGGTGTGGCTGTGCCTGGCACACGGCCGTTGGTTTTAACATGAAACGTCTATGTTAGGGAATCGCTTTTAAAGTAAAAGATTGAAATAAAAAAAACAAGATTGACGGCGTTTTAAGTATTTTAATAAAAAAGTCAATGTCACAACAGCGAGCTGACTATATAAGTGAAATAATCACACCACATTTTTGTTTCTAAGACAATTAGTTTTTTAATTATTAAGGTACGATGATATAGACCTTTTCGTTACGTTCCACTTTTTAAACCTGGTACCCGTATGTTTCGGCGCGATTTTAATGACGTTTCACGTCAAAAAAGGTAGGATGCTATCATCTGGATCGACCATTGTTACGAGCTTCGGCCATTCTTTAAGCTGCTTCAAATTTTTTAGGCACTATGCTTACGTAGTTACGCTTACGATTGTGGACCCTTATTTTTTGTTACGTCCAACGTAGACCCGTCAAGTTGCCGTGGACCCCTAGGGGTGTAATTGGGAATTACCCCGCTAAACTATCAAAATACAGTACATTTTTTATGATATTATGACATTATGTTCAGTGTGATGCAGTATTCTTTATAATATCGTGTTTTGATATTTATACAAGCTGGCTTAGAAAAATAATTAAATACAATACAAATAATATAACATTATTTCTTTTTTCTCGTTCTAACTTAAGTTATTTATTTAAAGATGGAACGAGACTGGACATTGATCTAAACGATGCTTAAAAAATATTAATACAAACCCGCCTAGATAACTAAGCACAACGTCTCATAGTATTGAAAACAGCCATAACAATTATTATGACTGAATGAAATGAAATGAAATGATTTATTCTGGAATTTAATTTACAAGAAATACTTTTGCACGTCAATTTTTTTATATTGTTTGGTACATTGTAAATGGACTTGGAGCTAAACGTCTGCTGATCAGAAGCGTATGTGCAGGTAAGCATAACAAAAAAGATAGATTATAGAAAAACAATTATCATCATTTAAAGTCTTCAATTTTGTGATAGTCTTTTTTTATTAAGCAAGATTTGATGTACATTATGAATTTGTACAATGGTAATTCATGGGAATATCTCCCGGACTGTAACTGACGTTTGAACTCTGCGAGAGGACAGGCTAAGAATCCTGATTATGTAGAACTCCAGGCCGATTAAGGCGGCTCGACTGGAGTGACTTACCGACTAAACTCAGCCCGAGCTTTTGGTCGTAATGACCACGATAGCTTGACGTGATAAGGATATGGTAAACAAATTCGTACTCGATAAATACTTTGTTACTTAAATCGATTGTTTCAAGAATACAGGCTCCGTTTATTTCGACATTGTTGTTTGTTATCACATGTCGCTCGAACGGAAATTACCGTCGTAACGTTTCGTTGAGAATTATGTTGTATCATTCAGTTTTTCGGCGGCAATTAGCCACGCTATCGAATGCTAATTTGACATTGTTACCGATGACTCCAGGTGAGTTGCCATGATGTAATTGGCTGGTTTCAATGGAAAAGATGTATCGCCGTGATTTTGGCTTTGTTTAGAAATACGCAGTAGCGATGTTCTTTGACATTCGCATCAATAGGTTGGAACAATGTTGTTTTCTTTTCGCGTTCGAAATTGTCTTTTGATAAGGTGCGTATTTGCAGACGTATCCAGAGTTACAGTTTCTTCGTAGATATGTTTTAGTAACTACGCTTTTGTATAAGACACTTTTTTAAAAAGCTGTCGATTTTTCTTATATACTTACAATTTTCATTTTCAGTTCCGCTATACAGAAATTAATTACCGCAGATTAAAATAGCGTAAAAAAAATTCTACACTGCACATCTATACATACGGCTAGATAGATGTGCAATGTTTCTGTAGCACTCTGTGGCTGTCAAATTTGACCGACAAATAATGTACGTCTAACACCGTATGTAGCTCTAAGGCTGTCAAATTTGACTGACAGATAATTGCATTGCTGCTTTATGAAGAAAATTGACACATTGAATCTTAATGAAACATTAATATAACTATACTATTTCTTGCTTATATATCTTAATAATCAGGGGGTTGGTTTGTTACAATACATTTCTGTTTTGTTGTATGTATGTATGCAGTATTTTTGCTGCATATTTGGGTTCGTATGCTGCTCAGTTAAATGTGCTCCTTTTTTAACTATATTTATAATTTATTTCGCTGTAATTTGACAATAGATTTTACTTATTGTATGGAGATTTGTTTAAAAAATTTAGACCATCACACCAATAAACAAGAAAGTAAACTGAACTGAACTAACTAAGAATACCCTTAGTTAGTTGACTAATTTTTGATGATCAAATATAGTTTTCTGACAGTTTAGCCATTAGAGTACAAAATTGTGACTATTGTCGGGATAATATTTGCTTAAAATTATATTTATGTAATAATAATAGTTAAATAAGAACATTACCAAGTTAAGAGTAACTAAATCAATTTTAGTCCTAGCCATGATTTTAGTTTAGCTCGTGGTTTCATGGACAGGAATTCTTTGTTAGAAAGCACCGAAACTAAAATTTAGTCTGGTTTTGTTTGCGTTGCGATCTTATTCGTTCGAATGTAATGTATACGCTATAATAGCACTTTTGTTTTTGTTTGCGAAAATTGATTATTAGTAAATTTTAATGTATGTTATATTGCAAAAAGCTTATATTGCCTTAAAGTATCTTGGCTCGTTAAGGAGCAACGATTAATCAATATGAGCATTGGTAATTTTACAACATGTACCAAGTTGCCAATGCCTCGCGCGGCGATTGATTTGTTGCAAAAACCAACAAAAGAATGTTAACATTAGTTATTTATTATTATCCATTTCAGAATGTCAATCCGCTCTGGCCCAGATAAGGGTCTGAGCAGATTGCCGGCCGATTCGCGTCTTTTTGCTGATTCTTTTAAGAGCTGCGCCGACGCAAAATGAATTTAATTCTGTTACTTCACAAATCAGTATTCAGAAATAATGTTTGTTATGTGTAGGGTTGTCGATGTTTTAATATAATGTCGATAAAGTTTAGGATAAGGAATAAAAGATCTTATTTAAAAATTTATGGAATATTTTTTGAAAAACGTGAATTTTTATGGACCTGTGCTCTATATATACATAATGTTATATAGATAAACATTTAATATTCCAATTTATTTTCATGACATTTTTTTTCAATTTAATTGTAATGTACTAAAATGGAACTTTAAACTGTAATTTTGAAAGTGATCCCAAAAAACAAACGACAGGAACGCTGTGTTGTATGTATGTTGTAGTTGTTTGATATGGAGATAATAGCTGTAGCTTTTTTCCATACAAACATTATCTAACTATATAATATCAAAAAAGAAAACTTTAGGATAGTTATATATAAAATTTTCTAAATACATAATATATATTATATACAATAAAATAAATTTCTTAACTTAGTTGAATACATCTAAAAAATTGAAAAGCTCTGTAGTTTAAAAAAGTTGAGATTTGTACTTATATTTGAAAGAAACGTGTATAGTAGCACTGTTATTACATAAGTTACAAACACAGAAGGGCTAGCAAAAAAAATTGGTGTATATATCAATAATATATAACGCAACGTACGGGGATGCAAAAAAAGAACTCTCATTTGAAGATGTCGCCATCTTTCAGGTCTCGGGTTTGAATCACCGTGGGGGAAAATGCGAGCATTTGTCCCTTAGTCATGGTTGATAATATATATTTCGATCAAATATATTTATACATATATAATATATGTATGTCTATCCGTTACTTCTAGATCCCTTAACACAAGCTTTGGTTTTGGGCTGGGATTTATGTAAGTGTAAGAAATATCTATTTACTTATTTATTTTAGATTTTTATGATAAGTGTACATACTCAATTTATTATTATTTACAAAAGTAATAAATAAATAGTCATGGTGATAGTATAACAAGTGCGTTAGGCTCTTATAAATGAAAATATATGACAACATGGCGTTGACATTTTGTAATGGAATCTTGGAAGTCCGTAAACATTGGCTTACAGCGTATTGGTTAGCAGAGTGAGTTGGCTATTAAATTATACAGTAATAAATTACCTATTATGCGTAAAAAGAATACACTGCACAGAGTATAACAATAACAGTAAGTGATATTTTAAATTTTAACGTCTAGTGATTAATATCAAGTAGTCCATTGAATCGATAAATCAGGTTATTTTTTAGTTTAATCATTTTTACTACTATTATAAATGCAAAAGTAACTCTGTCTGTCTATTACGCTTTCGTCCAAAACTAATAAACCGGTTTAAATGATATTCCGTACAAAGATAGTCTTGTTAGAGTGGTAGGCATTCCCATAAGATGAGCAGACATGGTGAAGACCCCAAGAAGGCGTTGGATGCTGGCAGTGCAGGACCGACGGATGTGAAGAAGTTTGGGGAGGCTTATGTCCAGCAGTCAGCGTCTATTGGCTGAAATGACGATAGTTTTGTATGAAAAAGGAGATAGGCTTCTTTTTAATGTGTACAAGCGCTGTAAGCGGTAAAATAGGGTTGGATGAAGGTTTGTATGGAAAGTACATCATTTTTAAAACTTGAAATTTATTTATAGATTTTTGATTAAAATAAATAAAATAAAAATAAAATAAAATTTGCCTTTATTGCTGTTTAACTTATACATAATATTACACATTACGTTCTTCTCATCTAATTAAATAATATTTTTTATTCTAAATTATCAGCATTCAGATCATTATTTTTATAAACAGCTTGTCTCTCGACATAGGCCTCCTCTAAAGATTTCCATTTTTCTCTATCTTTGGCAACTATGATCCATTCTAGAGCAGCCTGCTTGTTTGTCAACTTTAGCAATAAAAAAAAAAGCCACCTTTTTTAAATCATCTTCCCATCTATTCCTTTGTCCACCTTTGTTTCTTTTACCGTCCCTGGGATACCACTCTGTTATTATTCTGGTTCATTTCTCTTGCCTTTCTCTCTCTCACATAAATTCAAAGTTTGTAATAATAATAATTTTACCTTAAAGGGGGTAAAAATAGGGTATGCAAGTTTTTGTTTAAGTAGGCTCACAAACAAAGTTGATATAGATATAGTTTGAAACCCGGAGAAGGAAACGGGGATATTTTTACCATGGACACAATATTTTCCCGCGGGAAAATCTAATAAGAACAAATGGCCTGGTTTCGCAATACATTTTGGTATAAGGATGTTTGCAAATACTGGAAAGAACATAAGATAATTTTTGACACGGGAAAATATATTTCTTTTTGGAAATTAAGTTGTTTTGAAATATGAGGATTATTATCGTTATTCTTTCTTTCTTTCTTTCTTTCTTTCTTTATTCATTAAAAATATATACATTTTCATCTACACACAATGCTTACTTACCCTCCGTACTAGTTATTAACTGTGTTACGGCAAGGTAATGAATGACGATAGTCCTATCATTGGTATACATTTTTGACCGATAAAAATAAAACTTCACTTATACTATTAACAGACAAGATACGACGAAATTAATACAAAACAACATCGTAAACATCATTACACACTCGATATGTCAAGTAATAAAATAATATATTACCTATATATGTAATAAAATACACATATACATATACACCTACATATTGAATATACACATACATATACATAGATAATCATACACATACACATACATAAAATATAATAATAATGATGTAAAAAAACTTTGATTTAAGAAATACTTTTAAATAAAGAAATAATAATATATTTGAATTTACTTTATAATTTTAAATAGGTTTTCAGTCTCATCATTAACGCACATTCGAAGATTATATCATAACATAAGTTATATCAAAACTATGGCACCTTTTGAATATATACCACAGGTAAAAAAGGTTTGCTTGGTTCCCATAGGATATTTAATTCCAAACCCCTCGCGTGTGAGATTACTTGGTGTAAAAATTAAAAGCATAATTTAATTACAAATTTACTAATTGTTCGTCTATGAAATGCTGCAACCCTATCGCCACAAAAGTGAATGATCCAAGGTTGACCAGTGTCCACGATACGTTTGTATGCTCGAATTTTAGCGGCGATCAAAACTGATCTTTATCACTAACGTAACAAGCCTCAATTAGGCGCCGCATATCACACCCAGTTTTTGTCATTCGATATCGTTTATGGAAGTCGCTTTCCTTGTCTAACTTTGTTTGATTTATCGAGCCGCCTTACAAAATCCGGTGGTTTGTTATTGAATTTAAGTTTTTTACTTGGTTTCGTTTAATTTTCAAGTAGGTATGTGGTTTTAAATTAAGTAACTATTTCTAGATGAATAATTAAATTAATATCCCACACGTTATGTATAATTAAAATCTGCCAAAACCATAATGCGCTTTGATGGCAGACGAGCCTCTAAAAGCCTTTAAGCATGACAAATGCTTAAAGGCTTATTAAATAATGATATTTTGTACATACAGACATATTGCATTATTTACATAATGAAAATATATGTTGAAAAAGAGAGTGAGTCTCGTAATAGCGAGTGATAGAGAAAAGTAGAAGATGAAGACCCCAAATAAAATTGGGCATAGCGCTAGAGAAAAAAAGAATTAGAAGATTTAGTGTATTTTTCTTATAATTTTATGTTTTAATTCTATTGTTTAATTATTATGTTTACTTTGTACATCTTTGACTATAACATCGATGAAATCTATTTCGATTATATTTGATAAGCAATATAACAATATATTACATCCATTGCTGCTTTATAAAAGCACAGTCGTCAATATGGCTCGAATAGACCTCGATGGACGTACACTGTAAAATATATCGTACGTACACAATAAACTTAAGTCAATCATTATATAAATGCATTTTGCTCAACCCAATGATTTAACTTTATAGAACTCTTCAGTATTAATTTGCTGTAAGTATGTTAATGTTAGTTTGCAAACACATTTTAATTATTCGAACAATATTACAGAAAATCTTAACGATATGTCATTTTAGCTGTTGCAGAAACTAATATCGTAAAATAACTAAATTGTTATTGAATCACGAATATAAATTACAAATGAAATCGCACTTTACATAACAGAATTAGAACTGAGGTTACCGTAAGTTACAAAAATATAAGTACATATATGTCCCGTTACGAATGCACCAATGTAATAAGCAGATATTATTTGTAAGTTTGTATAAATAATTTTGGAAACAGATGGAGGAGCTGATGCTAAGTATTTAAATTAGAGATGAAACGGATAGTGATTTGGCCGGATACCGGATACCGGATATTCGGCTAACTACGAGGCCGGAGCGCCGGATATCCGGCCACCGGATATTCGGCCGCTTATCGCGTTTCATATATGTGTGTGTATGTGCAAAATAATCCGTTACTAATATTATAAATTCAGTCTGTTTGTCTGCTACTCTCTCACGCCTAAACTAAAGAACTGATTTTGCTGAAATTTGATACAGAGATAGATTAGACAACGAGAAACAATATAGATAGGCTTAAAAACTTTTGTAACAGAAAAGCGCGATATAGACGAGTTTAGGGCGTAAAGCACTCAGCGCGAACGGTATCGCGGGAAACATCTAGTATTCGGTATTCGGCCGGATAGTGCCCTACTATCCGGTATCCGGCCGGATAGTGAAAATAGGCCGGATAGGCCGGATACCGGATAGTTACCGGATATCCGTTTCATCACTAATTTAAATCTTTCTGTTATCCCACTCCTACGGGGTACTTCCGCAACATATTTAAATCTATATTTCTGTTATCCAACTCCTACGGGGTACTTCCACAACATATTTCAATCTATCTTTCTGTTATCCCACTCCTACTGGGTACTTTCGCAACATATTTAAATCTATCTTTCTGTTATCGAACTCTTACGGGGTACTTCCACAACATATTTAAATCTATCTTTCTGTTATCCAACTCCTACTGGGTACTTCCACAACATATTTAAAGCTATCTTTCTGTTATCCCACTTCTACAGGGAACACCCACAACATATTTAAATCTATCTTTCTGTTATCCAACTCTTACGGGGTACTTCCGCAAAATATTTAAATCTATCTTTCTGTTATCCAACTCTTACGGGGTACTTCCACAACATATTTAAATCTATCTTTCTGTTATCCAACTCCTACGGGGTACTTCCACAACATATTTAAATCTATCTTTCTGTTATCCAACTCCTACGGGGTACTTCCACAACATATTTAAATCTATCTTTCTGTTACCCAACTCCTACGGGGTATTTCCACAACATATTTCAATCTATCTTTCTGTTATTCCGCTGTCAGCATTAACATACTGTTCTTTCAATTGTCATTATTATACGCTATTTCAACAGTTATATTCTTTGCCTCCATTTCTTTCTTTTATCCTCCTGTAATCTATTTCGCTTAGCGCGTCCTTTCCCCTTGTTATCGTCTACAGTTATATTCCTCCTATCTCCCACGCCATTACATGCCCAGTATACTTTTACTCCATATCTTTATTGTCCATAGTGTTACATTCCAACGTATTCGTATATATTGATTTCTAGCCTTATCCATTCACAATACTGTACGCTTCAGTAACTTCAAATTAGTTCTATTAAGTTCTGCAACAAATGTGTAACCCCAAGATCACAGTGCACGTTGCCGCGCGGTCACTACAATGAATCTCAATTTCTCAAATATCTGGTAAATTTATATATTATTCGTAAATATTCCCTGTTGTAAAGTGCTTACGATTTCTATCAATCATCCACGATTATTTCCTACTCATTCTTTTTAATGGAGACGTAAGAAATGGCTTACCATCAATTGGTTTAGATATAAGTCCACAAGCGTTCCGACTTATGTGAGGGAATCACGCAAGTAGCGTATTTGCCTACGGTGAGAAAGATTATGTATTTTGATTGGTTTTATTACAAATGAGATTTATATGCAATTGACATTTAAATCGGAGCGCAGGTTATTAATTGATTGATTAATTTTTGTTTATTGATCAGTGGATTTTGGGATATTTCGAGGGTGTGTTGATGTTGGAGAGGGAACTTAGTTTTATCTCCGCTAGAAGTTGATTCACAGATTTTTTGAAATTCAAGATGGCGGCCGGCGCTAATCTTCTGTTCTTTGTATATACGAGTATATCTGCTTCTATTAAGTAAGCTAAAAGCTGAGTTTACATTGTGGCAATTTCTATCTTATTGTAATCCCATATAATAATTCCCATAATCACCCAACCAACCCAGCTATCCACTGCATATCAGTACTAAGACAATTTAGTATAACAATCAAATGATGATGCATTTGAATAATCATCCAATACATATTGGACCTAAGGCGTTTGTTATTTAATCTTAATCAATCGCAATTTATTATAAATTTATATCCCTGTGCCTTTATCTTATAATATTAGAAGGTTATACCCCTTATATATGACCCCGCATTGGGTCGTGATTAGGATAACAGAATATGGCAGTAATGTTTAGCATTACATGAATATTTGTGACATGATTACGAAATTGTCACTGGCAATTGGTTGCAAATGCGGTGTCAGATACCATACTATAAATACTAAAGTGACTATAAAAAATTATCACCGGCAAAGTACATTTTCCTTGACAGATAAAGGCACTATAGGTACTTTCCGGACTCCGCCGAATCACGTTAAGTCACGTAAATGTTTTACATGCCAGTTACGGCATCGTATTTTTGTTGACTTTTATTGCTTGTTGGAATTATGTTGTATATCATGACAGTGAAATGAAAACTGTAATTTCGCCACAATAAGTACTATTATTCATGTATTTGTTTAAATAAAGTCTATGAAGTATTTAATAATTGTATGGTTTGAAATTATTTCTAAACTCCCCTTAAACTTTTTACGGGGTTTTCTAGACAATTTATTTTTGTATTAGTCGATGTTTGATTGTAACTTTATGTAAATTAAATATATATATATTCGAGTTGTTGTCATGATATTTTACTGTCAACGCACGAAGATGCTTACTAAATAAAAAGAAAAGAATTTAAGTGAAATCTACTTTGCGATCACAATGTTATCGTACGCGTGCACCATATTGATATTCCATGACAGTGATTAGAGTGTTTACAAAATGGCCGCCAACTCAGATTAAAATGGCGTCTAGCCACCGTGACGTGTGTCGAATGGGCACGTGACTGGAATATTTTGGCCACTTTTATGTTGTTTTAACGCACCTTTTTATTGTGCTAACTACTAACTGTTGAGACTTAATTTATGTGAATTCTTCCAGTGCGTTCGTAATATAAAACCGTTACCGCTAAATACCGATTTTATCGATGTACCGTTCGTTCTTTTGTCATCAAAATCAATCTCAGCATGCGATAGGCTAACTAAAATAGTTTGATATCCTAATATTTGCGCGGCGATGTAAACTAATATGAACCGTATATGAAAAATATTGTTGACTAGCATTGCCAAGGACCGGATGTTGCAAAACGTTTTCGTCTAACTATACAAAGTACCAAGTTTCGCAATCGCCATGTTTACTTCATACAACACATTTGCAAGTCTATCAATTGTACATTTATAACTATAAATTTCACTGCATTAATTCAATAACTTTTATTTCTTTCTATTGTTTTCATTAACATGGCTGACAGGTTTTCTTAGTGATTAAGAAGTTTAAGTTTTACCTTTATAGTAAAAGCTACTTTAATAAATGGTAGTAATTCTTATAAATGTCTACTATGACAATAAAAACTATTACATGTTTTCTCAGTGATTAAGAAGGTAAAGTTACTTACCTTTATAGTAAGTAAAAGGTGCTTTGGCAACCTGTTGTTTTAGAGAAGAAAAAGGTAGTTATTCCCAAAAATTATAAATAAAAATGACTAAATAGTAGATTTTATGGAGACGAATACTCAAAATCCTTAGAGGAAAGACTTCGTTGTATTTATATAATGTCTAGATTACTGTCCCTTGAACTCGTCCGTATGAAATGAAACTCATTTTAACTTTCAATACAAAATAAATATGTAATAAGTTAAACAGACTGCTTATTTGATTGTAAGGTGTCATTTCCAATTTCAGGCATTTTGGGACAAGGTAATTTGAAATCATGCATTGTGGTATTAAAGTCTGGATTTATGTTATTTTGTACTTACGAGGAGATGGGAATTATCAAGGTTATCCCTGTTTCCACTTAACACTTAATCTGCTTATCCCTTTGCCTAATGGTGCTTTATTATTAACTCTAGTTGCCTCGATACCACCGACATGAAACGTGGTCAAATATTTTAATGAAAACATGCGACATATACGATCACATATTTTTTTTTGTAAATAAGTTAAACATTTGAGGTTCATAGGTCATTTAGACATTCATTTCCGGCCGCGGAGGCCTCGTCAGCTTCTTGTCTGGTTTTTTACCATATAAAAGAATTATTATCTTTTGGAAAATTATCCGATGTACTTCCTTTTAGAATAATGTTGCATTAAACTAAGAACGAAATATTTTAGTGCAGAATTTGAGTTTACAAAGAGATAGTAAATATTTAATGGAGTTTTGAATACTTAGCCTAAACGATGTCATACATAACATAGAAATGCAGTTAAATGTTATTGTTATAGGACTCTAAATGTATTGTTCATATGACGATTGCACAAGTGTCCGTTTTCTGCAAAGAGACGTGTAAAAACAATTGCTGAGAATCCAATGTACCTCACATAATTTTCTAACGACTCTCAGAACTAAAAGCTCATTATCAAATTATGTCGAAAGCTTACGACTTAGTTATTTAGTATTACAACTAGGGACGTTCATGTAAGACAAATATCGATATTTTTTGCGATATCACATTGTTATATCGATACTTGGCGATATATCGAATAAATATATCGATATTTTAAAAATATCGTATCGTAAACAGAATAAACAAAACAGACAATAATTATCACAACTTGCTTCTTCTAACAGCTATTTTTATAAATCGTTATTTATACACACTTAACGGTTTTTATGCATATTCCGTAAACTATAATAAACAAAACCGATAATTTTTTAAGGTTATATTGCATTGAATTCGAAACCAACCAACAAAACATGTGAACACAGATCACATAAATAGGTAGGTCTGAATAGACACTATTACCTACAGATTAGAAAAGTTTTACAGTGCTGCCATCTCATGTCTGCGTTTCGTTATTGCAAAAGCTAGTTTTCTATAATTCGGGTATTTTCGTTTTATACTCAAATTAACAATGTTACAGATAAAATAAGTCTTAGAAAATAACTAGATAAAAAGAAAATGGAATGTCACCCGATATTTGATATATTGGATGAAATAAATCGATATTACATTCGATACTAGATGATTCGACAATATCATGATATATTGCGTACATGTATCGATATTTTTTAAAATATCGATTTATATCGCACACTCCTAATTACAACCCGTTCAGTTTCACCGGCGCAATAAAACGGCTTCGGTTACGCGAAATAATGCGAATCTCTTGTAACGTTCGTATGGACCTGACTTTACGAGCCATTCCAGAACGGATAAGTGACCCAACGCACTTCGCGAAACGTAATGATAATGGGAGTCTATTGGATTTTATTTATATAATAAAATAGTAATTATAAAAGGTCTATTAAGATACTGTATTGTATGGGTCGGTGGCGCTGTGGTCTCAGCACTGGTTTGTGCGCCGCATAGAATCGGGAGGCCCGCGATCTAATCCCCACCGTGTACCAATGTGTTTTTCGTTCCGAATTTCATATGCACATTTATCCGACGCTCCTACGGTGAAGGAAAACATCGTGAGGAAACCTGCGTACATCTGCGAAGCGATTCAAAGGTGCACGTAGTCAACCAACCCTGGGCTAGCATGGTTGACTAAGGCCTAATCGCCCTAACGTAGTTAGGATAGGCTCGAGCCCCTCGGTGGGGACGTATATGAGCTGTGATGATGATTGTATGGAAACAACGTACGAACATTCTGAATCTCATACTTTGACGAAGCAGTTAAATAATAATATCACTTTAAAATGAGTTAAGTATCTTGTATTTTGTATATTATTTAACAAAGAGACACTTCCAATCTTTGCAAACAATCTACAGAAAAGTTATTTTTAGGTTGTGCGATTTGTTGACAAACATCTTTCATTTTACAGAGCCGAATAATAAACATATAGGGAAAAACATTGAATTATATTCGAATGTTATAAGAAGCAGTTATTTTCCAAAAAGTAACCTTTTTTGTGATATTTAGTCCTTCGCCACATCAGACAATTGTTAAAACTGTAATCATTGTAAAAAAATGATAAAGACTCTATGAAATGTGTATCGACGCTGAAAGCCACCACAAGCTCTACCTAGAAATAGCTTGAATACTCGATAGTCCGTCACTTCCGGAATCTCTGATCAAATAATACATACTAATTTGTGTTTTTTTTTAATGCGAAGAAGGGGTGGTCGTAGTTCGTAGAACTTCAGTAACTCAGAAACTGGACTCTTTAATGGGGAAATGCATAGTATTTTGGAACAATTACCGATCTTCCATTTCACATATTTAAATCATTTGTCAAAAATACTCTTATGAATAAAGGTTATTACTGTTATACTGTTAAGGATTACTTAAATGATAACAATTTTTGGAATTAATTTTAATGACTCAATAGTTACGTTTCCCAACGCTTTGACTATAGTAAATAACGTAATGAAACTATAACTTTTATAGTAATAATGGAAACTTGTAAAAGAAGTAGAGTTCAGACTAGTTTTCTGAGGCCAACATCTAATTGACGATTCTGTATAAATAAAGGGAGAAATTAAATAGCCCTTGCTGGTTATTTCCATTAAAATTAATTATTACTTGTAGCATTAAAATTAATTAGTTTTGATTTTTATTTTGACGCCAGGGCTACTCGGGAGAAATTTAAGAATACAGAACGAACTGTACTTTTTGGTCGAGGGGTATGCTTAGATCATACAAAATTACGTACGGACGTAATGGGGCCTCCTATATAGATAAGATTAAAAATACATAATGAACTGCATTTAATAATCAAAGAGTGCGCATAGATCGTACATATTTGGTGAAATCACTGGGCACAGTAAGAATTTAAAAGTACAGTACAATCTGTATTTTACGGTCAAGGAGCGCGCATAACTCGTACAAATTTTGTGAGGTTACGGGACCTCCCTGGAGGAATTAAAATGTTGTCCAAAATTAACTCCTCGTGTTCTGGAGCTCGGGTCGAGAACAATAAGGATTTGCTATCGAGACCGTAATGCGATTTGATGGGTTAGAGGCGGGTTTGCGGCGCCGGCGTTAAAATTTTATCGGGTCGCCACGAATTAGGGTTTTGGTTTTGATGTTAACACCCTTCTTATATATGATACTAGCGGTCCCGACAGACTTCGTCCTGTCAAAAAAAAATGTAGTGGCAGTTTTTTGTTCCTACTTATTTTATAGATAATATCGCTTAGCCAATCAAATTGCAAAAAAGGTCCAAATGAACTATTACATTTTGTGACTATTCAAGTTTGGAATGTGATATTAAATCTTCCAACGATGTATTCTGTGCTCCAACGCACACACGCACACTGTTTTGACAGATGTGATTGAATTTAAACTTTATATATAAAGCAAATCGACTCTTTGATGTTAGGAAGACATCTACATTGCTTAGACAACAGTGAGTGCTTGCAATATGAACTTTATGTAACAACAATGAAGCTCAAATTGACTGTACATTTTAGTTAGAAAACGTTTGTATGGGAATGAAGGGCTATTTTAGGATTTTTCTGATAATTATTCGAATTTTTCTCGCCGTAAAAACCATCCTTGAACTTCAACGAACATTTAAAAAAAGAATTGGCCTAATTGGTCCAGGCGTTGCTGAGTTGTGCAATACCAACACATTTTGCGATTCATTTTTATATATAAGATGATGTGAATGTAAAGTTCAATATCTCCGCTGTTTCTATTTCACTGATGATTGTTATACAGAAAATGTGTGCAGAAAGACACCTTAATTACTTTTGAAGAAATGAAAAGAGTCGTAGAGCTGAGAGATTTCTTTGTACACAATATTTGTCTTTTTGCAGCCGCAATGTACTTCACCTACGAGGGGTGACGTTGTGTAACATATATTATCACACATTCAAAAGAAAACAGTGATTAAAATAATGTGAACACAAGAAAAATAAACGAACTAAAATAAAATAAACTTGCCGTTCCACAGGCGTACAGGCTACAAAAAACTAAAGGTTCGTTTGTGGGCAAATATATAAATTTTTATAACAAGAATCCACATAGTGTAGCTGAATTGCCTTTTCATAAGTTCAGGGTAGATGTTAAAAAGACGCTAATGAGTAAGGGCTATTACAAAATCAATGATTATTTAAATGATGCCAATGCTTGGTGTTGATTTGAAGATATTACATTCTAAATTGTAAATATTTGTTTTCCCGTATAAATTGTAAACACATATGTACATTGTATGATAACGACATAATTTATTGTAAATGTGTTATTACTTTTGATAAAGCTGATAAGTTTCTTGCGCCCATTCTTCTTATCAGCTAAAAATACGTCCTGAATTGGTGGTAGGAATAAAAGATTTGGACGATTCAAAAGAGCTTTCTATAAAGTCATATTTGAATAAATTAATTTTGATTTTGATATAGAGGCTGCATAAATGTAACTTCTCGTTGAGGAATTGTATCCATGTTTAACAAACTTCCACGAAGTGTTATTAAGTTACTTGTGTTTAATTTTAAAGATCATATCAAAAAGACTCGTACGAGTTATAAAGTAAGTGATTATCTAAATGATCAAAGTATATGAAACAAGGGACAGTATTCATTTGATTATTTGGAATCCACACATTTTATTTATATATTTACATTTTATTTACATACTAGCTTTCTGCCCGCGGCTTCGCCTGCGTGGATTTCGGGATTGGGTCTATAGAGGGTTAAGGGTCATAGCTTTTGCCCACGGCTACATATGCGCGGAAGTCGGTTTATGGCGCGAAGGTTTTGTTGCGCATCCAGTGGGATCTGTCGATTTTTCCGGGATAAAAAGTAGCCTATGTTACTCGGGGATAATGTAGCTTTTCAAAGGTGAAAGAATTTTTGAAATCGGTCCAGTAGTTTCGGAGCCTATTCATTACAAACAAACAAACAAACAAATCTTTCCTCTTTATAATATTAGTATAGATTATACAGTATAATTTTTGAAATGTAGATGTGTGTGTGTGTGCACACATTAACTGTAAATGTTCTAATTCATGTATTACTAGCTGTGCCCACGACTTCGTCCGCGTGGAATCGTAATTTTAGGTAGCATTTTTAATGACTGCGAGTATTATAAACGTGAGTTGACAAATATTATCAGAGAGCTTCGAACTGCTAAGCTGTCGGGAGTTACACGTGTTATTGTGAGTCAATGATAAAAAATAGACATACTCGTATAGGATAAATTTTATATATTTTTTTATATAATTTTAAGGAGACATTTCCGTCATACTTGATTTCTGTGCTGCTTTAACCATTAAGGTTACACACGCGATGGAAGCTTAAAAGATGGACTTCTCCCATTTTCCCAACATTTCCCTTCATTGCTCTGCTTCTATTGATTATAGCGTGATGAAAAGTATAATTTTTTTCTTTTGTTAGATGTTGTTATTATTCCCTTGTTATTAAATAGAAACATTAGAAATATATTTATTGATGGACCACCCAACGATAGGAACAACAATAACAAAACAATACAACAATGATATGTACCGCTGCATGATATCATAACTGTGGAAAGCTCAGTATAAGCAGCAGGCATGCCCTGCTGCACTGGTATTCTGCTTGCCACAAAAGTGACATCAGGATCGAAAACAACACAACAAGAAAATGACAAATCTGTTATGTGAAATATGTCATATATATTATGACTATTTCAAAATCTTATATATGTAAGTTGTGTAGTAACTAAATGAAGGGTCACATCATGCAAGGCCACAAGTAATATACAAGTAACAGCAGAAGGTTACGTCCATCGTATAAATTTATCTTCAAAGAATCCTTCTTTTAGATGATAACGGTAGTTCTATGGGGTTAGATGAAAATGTTATTGACACTTCGAATGTTCTTGATATTAAAAAGCGAAACGAAGCGACTGCTGTACCGGTTAAAAATCATTTGAAAGAGTGGCTTATAAGACCATTTACTCAATATTGTAATTTTCATTAATATAAATGATTTTCATTTAATGTTGATTAAGATATAATTTAAATGGAAACAAAGCTGATTTCGGAATCACCAATGTAATTTAATCATTTCTATATGTAAAGTTGTTGGCGGTCGAATCGCGAAAGCGCACCCCGCCATGAGCCCCGCATGGGCCTAGAGAACTCGGGGGGGTTTTAGTGGGTAGGCCGATCCTCTATGATCAGAGAGCCTCACACACGGCCGCGCCTTGCCAGCGCGGTATGTTATGGTGCATAAGGTCGCATATCCCCCCCTCAAAAAATATAGTTGTTTATGTGACGTCACACTATAGGGGATCACGAATGTCATCAGATATGACAAGGACTAGACAAGGACCAGAGGTTCCTAAACTTTTCTGTGTCGTAGACCCCTTTTGCCATGTTTTTCGGGTTTGGGTAGACCCCCTTACCTTACCTGATTTTGAATGCCTACATCCTACAACATACGAAATTATATAAACATAGCTTTCTGCCGCGGCTTCGCCCGCGTGGATTTCGGGATTGGGTGTATAGAGGGTTAAGGGTCATAGCTTTTGCCCACAGCTACATATACGCGGAAGTCGGTTTATGGTGCGAAGATTTTATCGCGCTTCCCGTGGGACTATCCGTTTTTCCGAGATAAAAAAGCCGCAAAAACTCCTCAAGACACTCTAATCTATTGATGAAAACCGCATAAAAATCTGTGCAGTAGTTTTTGAGCGAAGCCTTTATTGCGCATCCCGTGGGATCTGTCGATTTTTCCGGGATAAAAAGTAGCCTATGTTACTCGGGGAGAATGTAGCTTTCCAAAGGTAAGAATTTTTGAAATCGGTCCAGTAGTTAAGCGTGTGAAGAGGTAACAACAAACAAACCAAATAAACAACACCAAACAAACACACTTTCGCATTTATAATATTAGTTGGGATTACATTTTTACTTCATAGATACTTTTATAAAGGCCTTTGTATTAGAAGATAGTACGATGAAAGTAAATTATTACTATAAGTATTTGTTGAGATCTATTATCGCGGACCCCATTTTCATTTTATGGACCCCAATTTTTTGTTTCGCTAACGTTGACCCCTTGCAGGTAGTCATACACCCCTAGGGACCCCCTTTCCCACTTTGGGAATCACTGGACTAGACTTACTACTATCTATGGGTAGGTTTTTTTTTATCAGCATTTTTTTCCTCTACGGGCTCTGGGATTATTTAGATCATTTCATAGTTTTTGTAAATATACATATTAATCTTCTTCAGTACTCCTCACTTATTAATACTATAGTTGAAGCAACGCAACGATTATATATATAAATTATGAACGTAATTGGGGCGGTATAAAACTGCCGTTATGTGCGAATGTTTTTAAAATTGTTCTTTTCTTCATAAATAATGTACTTACTAACCACAATATCACAGCCAAGCACCCACTGTACAAATAAATATAATATATATTATTAGTAATTGTCTGTATATTTACGAATTTTTATATTTACCGTATTAAATCAGTCCTTATCGTTATCTGAATCAATATTTCTATTAAGCTCTATCATTGTTTTATGGTAGAGCTTTATGATAATAGTTAGGTAGATTGATTTTTTTTGGTTATAGTTATTGTTTAGTTTGAAAATACATAGTTACATTTATTGTAGCGCAAAAATAAATTAATTTAACTTACATAATATTGTTTTATAAAGGACGACATAAAGTTCGTTGTATAATGCAACTGCACAGTTTAAAATTGTAGATATATGACAGTTTGACGTTAAAATTACCGAACGATGTTAGCAGACTATTGTAGTGTTTCTTAGTTTTTTTCAAAGTACCTACGGCTGGCGTCTCTAGAAAGTAACAAATACTAATAAAGTCAGCAAACACGGCGCCTCATTACGCGGCAACGATGCCCCGTCCATTCAGTTCACGCATAATGTAGATCATTTATTTGCTGGCGCTACAGAAACTTGTCATACTAGTTTTCCCCGACGGACGCTATTCTGGCGCGCCGATCTCACGTACACCCTATTTTTAACTCGCCGTGCAGGTACTTTGACTTGAGTGTTTACATATTCCATACTGTAAATTGTTTTTTATCAATCCCTACTAATATATCCTACTATAATTTATTTTATTTTATTTACAACTAGCGGACCCGACAGATTTCGTCCTGTCTAAAAGATTTGTGAAGTGGCAGTTTTTTGTTCTTACTTATTTTATAGGCTGTGCAAAAAATTCTGCTGTACAGAACTGCCACCCTGGTGGTAGGGCGTTGTGAATAAAAAATAATTAATTGCGAAAAAGGTCCAAATGAACTATTACATATTGTGACTATTTAATTTTGGAACGTGACATTAAATCCTCCAACGATGTATTCTGTGCTCCAACGCACACACGCACACTGTTTTGATAGATATGATTGAATTTCAACTATATATAGCGTTAATAAAGCGCAAGTTGACTCTTGACGTTAGGAACACACCTACATTGCCTAGACAACAGTGAGTGCTTGCAATATGAACTTTATACAAAAACAAAAAAAAAAGCTATTTTAGGGTTCTTCCGATAATTATTCCAATTTTTCTCGCCGTAAAAACCATCATGGAACTTCAACGAACATTCAAAAAAATTATTGGCAAAATTGGTCCAGGCGTTGTTGAGTTATGCGCTTACCAACACATTTTGCGATTTATTTTTATATATAACATGGAGTGTTTATTACTCTTTCATGTAAAAACTACTGTATGGCTTTTAATGTAACTGTATATTAATATAGCTTATATGTACATCAGAATAACATATAGGCTACTATATATAAAGGATATTTGCCACGTTAATAATATTTCTTGCACTTACACCAATTAGGTCTTCATCACCTCAACATGAAGAAGGCTGAAGGCTTAGGGGATATGTATGTATGTAGGTCCCTGAATAATTTAAGTTTCAGGCTTAATTATTGAGGATAGGAAAGAATTAGAGACAAAATGTGGTAACAAGTTTCAAACAGGTTTTGATTTTAAATTTGAAATAGGTAACAAACCCCCTTCCCCCCTTATTCCCTTTTAAACGGCTGGCAACGCATCTGTGACTCCTCTGATGTCCATGCGGGCGGGTGTCCATGGGCAACGGTTATCGGTTACCATCAGGTGATCCGTTTACTCGTTTGCCTATTAACGTTACCGTAAAAAAAAAACAAGTGTTAAGTTCAATTAAATTCATAAGTATTCGCGACCTTATTGTAATTGTGATATGTTTCCATTTTAAATACTAACTTATGTGGTCTCTTTATAGGTTTCTTGCCATCATTGAATTTTCCTATTACATAAAACTAATGTGTAGTTTTATGTAAAAGAGAATAAGAAATTTAGTGCTACACAAATGTGTATAAAATAGAAAGAAAGAAAAACCTTTATTTTTGGCCACATAAAAATAAGACACACAAAAATAAAAGTAGTTAGGTACTTAAAACAAGAAAATTAAAATTTCTTAATCAAAAAAAAAATTAGTAGCAACAGCACAATTAAAAAACAAAAGATTGGGTGTCTCACAGCTGCGCCAAAAAAGGGAACCAGTTCAGCATATGCCAGACAGGGGTGCCCGACGCTGGTTTTCAACTAGTCCCTGTTTCTGGTGACTCGCGGATTCGAGCATGAAACCTAATTAAAATATTTAAAATATGGATACTGTTTACAAAAAAACAAGAGTGTCCACAAGAGTGTACACTAGGAGGTAGACTCTGTACCAGGGTCGTCTGCATGGGTACCTCCGTCTTACCTATTTCCGCCGCCAAACAGCAGGGTTCGCTTTGCTGTGTTCCGGCGTGAAGGGTAAGATAGGCAGTGAAATTACTGGGTACTGACTTTACATCTTATGTCACAAGTTGGCAACATACACTGTGGTTCTTATGACGTTTGCAGATTTGCTGCGAATCTCGTGAGAACCACATGTACTATAGGCGACTGTTACCACTTTCCATCAGGTGGGCAGCCTGCTTGTTTGTCAACTTTAGCAATAAAAAAAAAAAAAAAAAGGATTAATCTAATTGTTTCAGATATATTGTAGTCGTGTCACATGTAATATGACCTGAACTTGTTAAGTTTAAATAGCACAGTTAGCCTGCGTTTTTTCATTTCTGGGTGACGGTTGAAAATTGGTGATCTTGTCCTCGGACAATCACACACCGAGCCTAAAGCCTACTTGCTGCTGCACACCCATCTCTGTAATATAGTATTTTGTTTTTTTTTTAATTTATTTATCCACAAATATCTACATGTTACATAATTTACATATACGCCAAACTGTAAAGACAGTTTGTTGGCGAAGTTATTTGCACTCACTTATTTATATATAACTATACTTATATGTAAGGATCCTTTAATAAATATGCAGCTCGACATGTGTAATATGTACTTCATGTAATATGTATGAATGTGTGTGTTGTAACAAAATAAACTCATGTACACTAATAATATAAAGAGGAAAGATTTGTATTTTTGTATGTAACCAATTAACTCAAAAGTACTGGACTGATTTTAATAATTCTTTTTTCATTAGAAAGCTACATTATCACTGAGTAACATAGGCTATATTTAGTACTAGATTACTATAGAAATCTTTAGAAATTCTTATTAAAACCATCCGAAGGTGTAAAAAAATTAACCATAAAATGTCTTTCATCGCATACGCTGCAAAGAGTAAGTCTACCCGTGCGAAGCCGGGACGAGCCGCTAGTTATGAAGTTTATTCTGATGCTATATAAACGATGACACAGAATAAGCAGCGAGTCGCAGGGAACTAGTCGCGCGGGGTGAATGAATCGACTAAAACGGGACGCTGGCGGGGCGCCAGGTGCAACAAGTGGCGACCTTCGACAACTTTTTATCAGCTCAAGTTCACGGCTGCGTCTATAGGACAGTGTTTTCGGTCGCAACGTTTATGGCGCACTTTAGTTTTACAACCCTCTTTGGCAACTATCCGTGTGTTATTATGAAAGTTGCGACGGACGCTTCGGATTTTATTGGTATTATTGTGCAATACATCGGTTTTGTTTGCAATATTGCATTCATTTTTATATTATAGTAATTGACTCATTTCATGGAAGTTTATCAATGTAAATAGATGTCATTGATAAGGTAGACCTTAATTCAAGGATATGTAATGAAGATCACAAGATGGTTGGCTCATAGAAATAAACTTTAAGCTTTCCGTTTCTTTTTTTTTTCTCGTAGGGCTCCGTAACCAAAAGGTAAAACGGGACCTTATTACTAAGACTCCGCTGTCTGTTCGTCTATGACCTCGCTGTATCTCATGATATTTAGAGAATTAAAAATTTCACAGGTCTATTTCTGTTGCTGCTGTGACAACAAACAAACAAATCAGAACAAAATAAATATTTAAAGGGACCCATATCACAAAAGTGGCTTGTTTTGTTCAATATTAATAACGGCAAAAGTTAGCCAATCGAAATATTCAGAGAATATTTAGTTATACATTCACTTTAAATATAAATAAATAAATTAAAATGCAGCAATTTTTTTTTTATTTATTACTCCACGGAGTCCAAGTCCTTTTGAACACTTAAATAAATATTGAATTACAATTTCTTTTTTCATTGTTTTAATTAACTGTCGCACCTATATCAACTTACGTTATATATACTAATATACATATAAACATATATACTTAATTACCATAATAAAATAAGTGGAGCTCTTATATAATAAACATGATTATTTGCCATTTTTATAGATAATGGGTACTGAACCCTACGTAAACGAGTTCGACTTGCATTTCGCCGCTTTTCCTTTATAAAGATTTAATAAAATCTGCACAAATAGGTATATATATTTTTTTAAGTTTGATAAAATCTAGTATGGTCATAGTTTGAGGTCCAGAGTCTGACACAGAAATATTTTCGAAACGGTAAAACATATTTTGACGATTCGTGTTCAAAACAAAAGGGTACAGTAGTAAATTATGAATGAAATTCTAATGTAAATCGTATCGATAACTTCGTGTGAGATTATGTAGCTTCTGTATAATACAAACAGTGATTATTTTATTAAAGACTTACTCTAAGGAGCTACAACAGCTTTACCTCAAAATCTACCAAATACAGAAGAAATACATTCTCTCACGTGATATCCTCCTATAATCCTGAACAACATTTTTACGAAGCTGCTGTGAACATTTTTATCCGAATGCGCGTAATTGGATGATATTACTATTCCTGAAAGGCAAAATAAATTAAATACGCCAAAATAACTACCCTTTGAATCGCAAAACAAATGTGTCAGGGCTAAATCGACATTATGATTCGATAAACTTGTTGGCAAGTAATTTATGTTATAGTTATGTTTTTCCAGTGTATGTATAATTATTAGGCATAAACTGAACTATTTTTAGTTTGAGAGGTGTCGTTAGATCCGTAATTACTGTGTGACATTGGGTAAATCAAAATAAAAAAAAAAAAAACAAAATGGCGGATTTGTTTGAATTATAGGTTTCTCAAAATACACAGAAACGCAGTTGGGTATTTTTACTTTTTTAAATTACGCTATTCTTGTTTTGTTATTGCGTTGATCACGTGTTATAATGGTATCCCATTAAATAATGTCCGCGTAATGATAATAGAGATAAATGCCAATTTGATAGAATACTAGTTTATAGCTCCAAACGTTTTGAAGATGAAATATCTGTCGGTAAATATTGAGTACAAATAATCTGTAAACTACGTTGTAAACACCTCGCGGAAGCGATACCTGAAATATTGTCGAATGCAGCAACAGATGGCTGAGAGCCAACGGCGCACGCTCTGGCGGGGCGAGAGGAAAGTAGGTCTTAAGCTGTGGAGACAAAGGCTATGCCTTCAGACGATATGGTTCTAGAATTAGTTGATTGTCTCGAAATGACAACGAACTCGGTCTGGACGGTTGCCAGGCCGCACGTGACGGCTGTGCGGGTCTTACGCTAAACGCACCTATTATTTAATAGGTTGTTGCTGGAAGTACCTAGCAGATAGGTTGGTAGTATGTAATAGTTTGCTCAACATTAGATTTTATCGTTTCGATTTCAGAAATAAATATTTTTTAAATATACCCATACTAATATTATAAATGGGAAAGTTTGTCTGACTGTCTGTCCGTCTTTCACGGTAAAACGGAGCGACGACTTGACGTGATTTTTTACGTGGAGATAGTTGAAGGAATGGAGAGTAACATAGGCTACTTTTAATCCCGGAAAAATCGACACATCCCACGGGATGCGCAATAAAGGCTTCGCTCAAAAACTACGGCACAGATTTGCATGCGGTTTTCATTAATAGATAGAGTGATTCTTGAGCAAGGTTTTGCGGTATTTTTTTCTCGGAAAAACGGATAGTCCCACGGGAAGTGCCGATAAAACCTTCGTCATAAACCGACTTCCGCACATAGCCGTGGGAAAAAGCTATGACACTTACCCTCTATAGACCCAATCCTGAAATCCACGCGGGCGAAGCCGCGGGCAGAAAGCTAGTGTATATATAATTTAAGGCTACTTCGTTTACATGTTTGCAGAGACGACAGACGATAAAAGTTTCACTACTAATACTCGTATTACTAGGCCATTATCGTGGACCACCGTTTTCATTTCATGGACCCTCAAACTTTTGTTTCGCTGACATAGATCCCTAGGGGTCGATATAGACCCTTCCATGGCCGGGGGGCGTCGTCGGTGGTGGAGATCGGGGGAGGTATTGTAGCCTCCCCCGAGGAGGGCTCCCCTGTATCGGCAGGGGAGCGGAGAGTGGGGGTTCCCGGTAGTAGCTTGGCGTTTCCGGGAGCTCCATACATGCCTGAGGAAGGCCATCCCTGAGGTTTTTAGTGGGTAGGCCTCCCTCTTCTGGGGAGGAGAGCCCCACATAACCGCCGGCTCATCACAGCCGGGGTATGCAACTTCATGCATTTTCCTTAGGAGAACAAAAATAAAAGGGACAAACTTTGGGAATAAATGGTCTCACAATATCGTTGTCTGTGTGTAACTTTACTACCTTTGCCTTCATCATCATCTTCATTTAAGTCGGTACACCCCTCCTGGATATAACGTTCTTCGTCGCCTGTTGGTGACTTCTTATAGGACCCATTCGGCTTCATGTAACTGGCAACGTGCACGTTTCAAAGGTGAATAAAAATGAAAATACTCGGAATGAAATAAAATCAACAATTTTGATCGACAAAACTAGTTCGCTTGAAGTAAACTTTCCCGTTATGATAAAGAAAAGTTTGGGCCCTTTATTTATCGATTCAGGCAGAAGTCTGCCCAGTCAGTTAGTAATATAATATCTTACAATCTCCAAGATAATCAAATCGTAAAACTAATATATTTATGAATCTATTATTAGAAATATATGTTGTTGTATATATAAATATATTTTCACAATACAATATGCCCTGGCTAACCAGTACAATGACTGGCATCCATTAACAAAATGTTTGCAATAAGTATATTTCCACTTTGGCAAACCAGCGCGGGGAATAAAGGCCATATGTGTTTACCTACCCGCCATAAGATGTTTATTATGTATCCCACAGAAAAAGTATTATTCTTGGGGTAACAGGGCTGCCACATACTTCCGTTTCATTGCTACATTTCTCACATTACATGCTGACTTTATTGTAATAAAATATTTTTAGCCGCAACTTTACCCGCATTATTTACTTGTTCCCGTAATAAATAGTTATATATATTTTCCTGATGCAAAAACAATGCAGATTAGAAGCCAAAATTAAGTGTGTTAGCTAAGGTATCAATGGAGATAACATCGCTACCTTGAATCTAGTGTTATGCCCAAAAATGTTTGTACTAACTATTAATACGACAATTTTATTGTTCACTTTATAATCGCTTTATAATGTCATGTATTAAAAATGAAACCAGGTTAAATGCGTTTATATTAATTATCATAAGTGTTTCCAAAACGTAGACACATTTTGTTGTACGGTAAAAGGGTATTACAAAAATATCGCTGGCAATTAAATATGACTTTAGAATTATATAGCGTTATTTTGTTGTTAAAATTATTAGTACTTTAATTTTATGCATTGAGCTCTGTTGCCGCTTTTGTGAGTTTTTTTTATCTATAATATTATAACGAGGAAAGATTTGTATGTTTGTATGTAACGAATAAATTCAAAAAGTAGTGGACCGATTTTAATAATTCTTTTTTCATTAGAAAGCTATATTATCACTGAGTAACATAGGCTATATTTAGTACTCGATTACTATAGAAATCTTTAGAAATTCTTATTAAAACCAACCGAAGGTGTAAAAAAATTAGCCATAAAATGTCTTTCATCGCATACGCTGCGAAGAGTATTAATGATAGGACAAAAAAATGTTCGACAATATTATAGAATATATCAATATCTACAAAAAGAGACCATATGTCTAACTATTGTAGTTAGTAGTAAAGAAACACTGATAAATTTAGAGGTTTGTAATGTGATGTCGTAAATAAGCACGTTTTTCTGCGCTTACATTGCAAACGATTATATACAATGTTCAGAGTTTTTCTGTAGTGTTTTTAGTATCAACATTGCACCCGAGCGAAGCCGGGGTGGGTCGCTAGTTAGTGAATAATGTTATTGCTGTGTAAATTCATATTTTAAGTTTTTTATATTTTTGTTCATTAAAAAAATGTGTCAGTGGTCCGTTTCAATGAATTGTTTCGAGTTTACCATCTCATCATGGTTATATTGCTGTAAGCTTCCAGTGGGCTTTTACGACGTCCATGGCAAGAAAGGGGGCGACGACACATTGCTCGTATTATATATCCGAACTATGCTAATTTCAGACGCCTGGCTTTAATGGCTTACATACGTGGATGACGAATCATTTAGGCTGGATATAAATTTATATATAGAAACAGATGTAAAAAGATGTATAGTTATCAGCACTTATTGCAATTGGAAATCAATTTATTGTGATTTCGTGATCAATGTCTGAATAACAAATCTTTGTAATTATAAAACACAGATTAACACCTAGTTTTTTTGCCTTTTAAAGAAGTATAGCCTGTATCAGGTATAAAATAAGAGTTTAACGTCATTTGAGAATAGTTTCCTTGACATGAAAATCGTATAAAAAGCTTTTATATTTATAGAGGGCTAAAGTTTGTTAGTTTGGATACTCGAGGTAATTTCCAGTACTACACAGGATAACTTAACTTGGTAAAACTGTGGGAATATCTTGTTTCACAAGAAAGAAGTGGAATAACATTCTTTTATGTCCTATCGAGATGAAGCTGATAGAGCAAACAATGTCGTGCAATATAAAGTAATTATCGGAAATCGAGAAAACATGAATAATAATTATAACCACTGTTTCAGCTAAGTGATTATATCGACATTGTTTAAATGTACGCGGAGTAAGATTAGAATTAGAAGTAGAAACGGTCATAGGAATTTATGTCTTATGTTATATAATATTACAGTCTCCGATAGCTTGAAACTGTGGCGTGTTGAGCTGTCTATAGTAGAATAATGACAGTCATCGTCAATTAACAACTTGTTACGTTCGGTTACGTTACGTTACGATATCCCCATTCTCCTATATATATATATCAAACCAAAAATAGAAGACAAACTTTTCGTTATTATTTTACTGTTTTCTTGTTCCGAAAATAGGTCAGCGGTCCGCTGTTTAATGACTCTTCCCTCCCGAGATTTATGTCCGTCCTTTATATGTAGATATATTATTTTGTAATTCTGGTGTTCTCTATCTACGTATCAGGGATCATCAAGGCCAGTTCAATAAAAAAAATAAAAAAACTTCTGTATGTATTCTTCATGTAACCATGTTTACGAGGGCTTGAGCTATCTTACTCATCAAACGGAGGGAGCACAACGTGTTGCTTTTTGGTTCTATATTTACATTTAATGTGTTGCCACAAACACTAATCATATATATCACTTCTGAAATTCATAATGATATAGTAAAATATGTATATATACATGTGGACGCCAAGTGGACGGCTGGCTCGAGCGAGAATCGCTGTTACTTACGAAATAAAATGAAAGTTCTAATTATAAGAAATCACAAGATGTAGAGAATTGTTATTTACAACTAGCGGACCCGACAGACTTCGTTCAGTCAAAAAGATTTGTAAAGTGGCAGTTTTTTGTTCTTACTTATTATTTAGATAACATCGCAAAGCCAACCAAATTGCAAAAAAGGTCCAAATGAACTATTACATTTTGTGACTATTCAATTTTGGAACGTGACATTAAATCCTCCAACATTGTATTCTGTGCTCCAACACACACACGCGCACTGTTTTGATAGATACGATTGAATTTCAACTTTATATAGCGTTAATAAAGCGTAAATTGAGTCTTTGATGTTAGGAGCACACCTGCATTGCTTAGACAACAGTGAGTGCTGGCAATATGAACTTTAGACAATAATAATAAAGCTCAAATTTACTGTTCGTTTTTAGAGTATAATAGATAAAACCATACTTGAACTTCAACGAACATTTTAAAAAAAGAATTGGCCAAATTGGTCCAGGCATTGTTGAGTTATGCGCTTACCAACACATTTTGCGATTCATTTTTATATATAAGATTATGTATTTGAATGAAGTTGTCCACATTGCTTAATTCTAGATAAGTCTTTGGTTTTTATTAAACAATAATAAGAATTTATGGCTTATGTTATGATATTACTGTCTTCGCTAGATGGACTCTGTGGGAAATTGTGGTCAACGTTAAGTTGTAAAACATTTAATGTTATCGTCAATTAACAAATAGTTACGTTCGTGTTACGTTACGTTTTTCACTATCCTCGTCTAGTATGTCTTCATTATAAGTAAATATGAAGAAATATGTAAAATATCTCTTAATAAATGAATACATATGAAAAAACGCAAACAATTTATTCGTTTCGAATTCACGCATTCTCATATATCTCAATAGCTCACACACGTTCCTAAGGACTGGAGTCTAACCTACTCGTATGTTCGGGCGATTAGGCCTTAGTAAATTAAGCTGACTCAGTACAAATTAGTTGACTTCATATACAACTTTAAATTTCTTCGCAGGTGTACGCACGGTGTTTTCCTTTACTGTAGGAGCATTAGATAAATGTGCAATTTGAAATATGAAAAAAATATCGCTACATGACATGGTCGACTCTTTTTTTTTGCGAGGCAAAATGCTTCTTTTGCACCATGACGCCGCGCTGGATAGGCGCTGCCGTGTGTGGGGCTCTCCGGTCTGAGAGGACCCCGGCCTACCCACTAAAACCCCCCGGTGTGGAAGTGGAGCCATCGCCAACGGGGGGGGGGGCATATATATATATATATATATATATATATATATATATATATATATATCTATACTAATATTATAAAGAAGTAAAGTTTGTGTGTTTGTATATTTGTCAAATTGTAAGAAGTAATCTCGGGATCTACTGAACCGATTTTAAAAATTCTTTCACCAGTAGAAAGCCACATTATTGCTGAGTGACATAGGTTATATAAGAAATCGAAAAATAAAAATGTTTTTACGTGGTAGTCCGTTTCGTAAAGTGAATCGGAAAAAAACGGTCGAATGAAACGTTTATTACGAACGCTGCTTTAACTATGAAAGATATATTTTTCAGTTCTAGAGAAAAGATGTGGAGCTTGAAAATGCCTACAAAAAAGTCAACGACAGCATACGTCTAACTTTTATATTTAAGTTACAAAGATTAGTTTTTTTAATATTACAGTTGGAAATTAAAATATAACACTCTGTACTAAAAGTGAATATTAATATTATGCCCAACGAAGTGGGCACGGGTCAGCTAGTATGCTATAAATATCAAATATACAATTATTTTATTAGGTTTTTTAAATAACAAACACAAAACCATATGACTTGTGAAGGATATATTTTATTTGCCACTAAATCACAAGGAGACGGCCAAAGTTTTATAGCAATAAGCTTTATGGGTGAAGTTTAAATTGTGGTGGTGAAAAGGAGGTTACAACACCCACTTTTGTTTGCTTCAAGTATACTGCGTACTAAGGAGTGGCGAATCAAATTGTTTTCGTGTAGATTTGATAATCTACAAAATACGACTGGAACTTTACTGGACTGAAATTTTGCTTAACATGAAATTTTTGTGACCTATTATTATTATATAATATGTCTAAAACACTACAATTGGTGCTTCTATGCAAAAAATAAACACGATTTTTTTTCTTTTATTAATATTATAAACGATTGTCCGTCATTAACTACAGATGTGGCGTTAGGGATATTCTCCATTTGTTGGATTTTAATTTGTTGTTATCCATTAAATAGTTATGTTATAGGTTTGTTATTTAACCAATCAAGCCATTAAAACATTACTTCAATATCATTAAACTGTGAACTTTTGAGGTCTCTGTGTCACACGCAACTTCAAATGTCCGAATTTCTTTCTTACCTCACACCCTAAGCGGTTCACACCAGTGTTCCCTTCGCACCAATGTTGCTCTGCATTTGGGAACCCCATTTAATAAGTGACAAGTCACCACCCGTAAAAGGCAAAGACAGTTAACCGCAGTCCCTCGCCATAGCCCGGTTCTCATTACTCTAAAAACCATAATACAATAGTCGATCAATATTTTGACTATAGATAGCGTATAGATTTTAGCTAAATATTTCATTATGTTGAGACTTTAGCTGCATATTGAAATATGTAACTGGGTCTAATCTCTATCAACATAATGAATTATGTTGATAGAGATTAGACCCAGTTGGTACACTCAACGCTCGATTATATTAAATTCTCTTAAACGGCCTCTACGCTTTGACAAAGGATTCTATCGTATGAAGACACAAAACAATAAGCAACATATGAAGTTTGATTAAATACTTCAATTTAATACATATTAAATAGGCGATAGCATTGTTTGTTAATAATATAAATGCATAAAACATGTCTCTTCTCCTCAAAGGCTTAGGTAGTGTGCAATAATGACCCATCGTCCATTCCATCCCATTCAATCCCCATACAGGCCACTAACCGGAAACTTCGCAGAGATATAACGCTAGTATCTCATAATCGGCTTTCACGACATTCAGTGACACATATAAATTAATTTTGTCACCACACAACGTGTGTCAATTTTTAGTTATTATAAATTTATCTCTTGTGCCAACCCTACAAAATGTATAAGGTAAAACATCCAACGCCCTTTATTAGGACTAATTCGGAACATCCGAAATGCGGCGGCCCTAACAATGAGTAATTCCAACGTAATGCTTTATGACGCCAACTTCAATTCTATTTCCATGGGCAATATAGCCTTCGTATTTCCCTTTGCAACCTATATGTGATGTTCTAGAAAGCGATGGAAGCATCGTTACTTCATTTGTGGCATCGTTCTAATGTAAACATTTAAGATTTTTCAGAAACTTTTCTGTGCTTTTAAGTTTTACTTATGTCGTAAGTCGTTTTGTATAGAAATTTTTAGAATTTATAATATTATCATCCTTACGTTATACATCCTTACGTTTTCGATCATAATGTTTTCCATATTATGTCTTAATTATATCATGTTATCCACGCTTCTTTACTATCGAATATTTTAAAAAATTTAAGCTATTTAAATTAACTAGCAATATAATTTGTACTAAGTTTCGTAGCAAGTTAAAAACTGTGAACTTTGTCTACCCCCATGGGATGGGAAAGAGGCGCGAGTATAATTAAAAGCAGTAAAATATTTTTCAGAAGGTTTCAGCGAATAAAGTACAAAACTCCAACGAAAAAATTTGAAGCTGGTTCCGAAATTTTTTCTTTTCTTTATATTCAGAATCAGCAGATTTTTGGATATGTTGTTCTCCTTGATGAGCTGATTCAGAATACTGAGAATACAGAATATGCCGAATACCACGATTTTCTAAATCAGACTTCAGAGCCCCCTAGCCGGAAAATGAGTCGTAAACTTTTTTTGCGACCATTACATTTTTCAGCTCGACCAGAAGAGCAACATATCCAAAATTTAGACATGGGTCCCGAAAACCACTTGGCCATTTAAGCAGTATCATCTACTTTAGAAAAGTTGAGTTAAATATAAGAACGAAAAAAAGCTCATTGGAGACGTGAACTGGCGGAATTGCAAAAGTGGTATTAAATGTTTTCATTTCGACTTCTTTTCCCTGCTATTCCATTATTTGAATCGTTATTCTGTTATTCTTGGTGGAGACGAATCCAATAAATGTGTGATCATTTATATCAATTATAATATAAGCACTGAAACAAGGCGTGATAAAGCGTTTATCGTGTGATAAAACGCCATCTTGAAATTTATGCATTGTATTTTGGCGCGATTGTTGGGTCACAACCACGATTTTGATTTATTTATGTATATAAAAAATAAGACAAGATGACAGTGGGATAATATTCAACCAAATATATGTAATATTCGAAAAACATTTGCAATTTGTAATACAAATCATTATGATGAAAAAATTTGACTACAATCACAATAAAAATCACTTGTAGCTATTTCTATTTATACAGCGTCACAATTATCTTTTTTAATACACTACATTTTATAACTTTAATAATAAGAGTAAAAATTATAAACTAACATTAACTTTTTTATTATTTACGTTATCGGAGCTTCCCTTCCAGATATATTAAATCAAGTTAAAAAGTAAATTTGTTTGTAAATTATATACACAATGCCATTATTTACTACTCTTTTGCATTCTTTGTCACTATACAAAGTGTCTAATAAATTATATCGTAACACGATTTATTATTTAACATCAATTTAAAAATCTGATTTTTTACTTATGCGGTGTTTGTTTGATAAGCGACGTTATGCAATCGTAAATAGTCCTCCGTTCCCTGGATCGCGAAACTTTTCATGGTATCAATTCCAGATACACTAAGAGCAGTACAAAAACGAGGGGTGGTAGGCGCCACCTGTTGCGCCCACTGCGACCTTGACGGGCGAATTTGGGTCAGTGCCAGCGCTCAGGGTTGCCACTTGTTGCATCGATGGGAATTGTTTATGGGGTTATTTGGTATGTCAGCTGTTTAAACACGAATGGATAGAATCTACCACAGGTGGCATTAGTCAAACATGTCGACGTCACATACACTTTTTATTGTCTTTGATCTTATACAGGGTTACCTGGTAAGTCGTGCGAACCCCGTTAGGGGGTCGTGGTTCCCACCATTTCTGACAGATTTTCCCTTGGAACCCCGCCCATAAAATACATTTGTTTAACCTAATTTAAATTGTTTTATTTTATTTTGTAACATAATTGATAAATTTTACATTAATTTCACTACCCCTTTTAGGACTTTTACCAATGATTATTCCAAGAAATCTAATAGCAGCCTACCTTGTTATACCTTGTTGAATAGCTAATGAAACGTAGATATTTTTAAAGGTCTGCAGCCTACGTGTCATAGATTTTTTTTTTACTATTGCTGGTTGAAGTTTGATTTGTACTGATTTTTGTTTCATGCTATAACTATCAATCTTCTATCTACAACCTATTTAGTTGAGGTAACTCTATTTTTATTTTGCATTATGATGAACAAACTAATCTGCTACACAAAAATAGTATAAAACTAAATATTTGAATTATAATAAACAAAAAAAATGGGCCAATAGACAAAAATCGGACATTTTTTCCAAAAAAAGTCTTTAAAGCCTTATAACTTGAAAAGGGTTAAGTTGGGGGGCGGGGTTCCAAGGGGAAATCTATCAGAAATGGTGAGAACCACGACCCCCTAACGGGGTTCGCACGACTTACCAGGTAACCCTGTATATACCTGTCTGGAGGACATATCTGCATTCTGAGGACATCTTAGTGATGACTCCATCTTAGTGGGACTTTTTGGTGATTTGTATTTCTGTATTTTCGTGTCTGTATATATTTAATTTCATCCATTTGAATAAATTTTACTAATAAATACTGTAAAATGTGTATTCTTAGTAATCTTAATTATTTTATATGTAACCAAAATAATAAGTTTCTCACTTTACAGCTGTAAAGCTTTTTATTTGTAAAAAATTGAAAAAAATTATTATTGTTACCCTCTTTTTACCACCAAAGCACAGAGAACGGCTGGGTCGTCCACTATGGTATCGGATTCCCACTGCCACACACGAAGAGTTATATTTTCAATTTTATGTTGAAACGGCAAGATTAATTTACTTCAGTTATTTTCACAGTGTTATGTCCTATGGTTTACTATTATGTAGGTCGGCTGCTAGTATATAAAGTATTTTTGTTCTTCAAAAAAGAGCAGTCCGCGCTATTTATAATTTACAAACAAGGGATTCTCTTAGAGATTTATTTAAAGAGATTAATATAATGACTTTAGTGGGTCAGTATATTTATCAAAATTTGATTTATGTGTACAAAAATTGTAACACATTCCATACAAATTTTCAAATGCATAATTTAAACACAAGAAATAAAAATAAACTTGCCGTTCCAACGTACAGGCTACAAAAAACTAGAGGCTCGTTTATGGGCAAATGTATAAATTTTTATAACAAGATTCCACATAGTGTAGCTGAATTGCCTTTTCATAAGTTCAAGGTACATGTTAAAAAGACGCAAATGAGTAAGGGCTATTACAAAGTCAATGATTATTTAAATGATGCCAATGCTTGGTGTTGATTTGAGGAACATTCTAACGTGTAAATATTTGCTTTCCCGTATAAATTGTAAACACATATGTACATTGTAAGATAACGACGTAATTTATTGTAAATGTTGTTATTACTTTTGACAAAGCTGATAAGTTTCTTGCGCCCATTCTTCTCATCAGCTAAAAAATACGTCTTGAATGGGTGATAGGAAAAAAAATTAGGACGATTCAAAAGAGCTTTCTATAAAGTCATATTTAAATAAAGTTGATTTTGATTTTTGATTATGACTCAGACTGCAAAAGGATGAAACTGTCCTCTTTGTTCTTTTCCCGCCCAGAGTCTTTCGAAGCTGAGAGTGAACAGTCATGCTAAAAAATACGTATTAAAGATTCCAGAAAAAATGATGAACTGGTCCATATTCGTTAAAGCTTTGTAATGCAAAAGAGATTGTGCTATTTTTGTACAGTTATATGTGACGACCTCCATAGTCGAGTGGATAGTACACCGGTTTCAAGGTGTCGCCATCTCTGAGGTCCCGGGTTCGAGTCCCGGTGGGGGCAGATGTTTGTGTGATGAATGCGAGCATTTGTACCTTAGTCATGGTTGTTGATATTATTTCTATAAAAATTATTTATATATGTATAATATATGTATGTCTATCCGTTACCCTAGATCCCATAGCACAAGCCTTACAGAGCTTAGTTTGGGCTAGGCTAATTGGTGTAAGTGTAACAAATATTTATTAATTTAAAAAAAAAAAGTTATATACTTGGAAATACATAGCTACAAAGGGTTCTGTGCCTTAGAGTGGATTATCTTGCACTATAATGAAATTCGGTGTAATTGACACCAGCCGAGAGTTTGCGAGGGGGAAGGAATCGGGTCACTGGCAGTGGTCGGGGCTACCTGTTGCATCAATGAATATGACTGATATCGAATTGATCGCATATCGTTGATATGCGCTAATAATTTACCATATGCTAGGTCCTTATCGAGTTGAAATTCTGTAGCTGAGACTCAAACATCATCAAGCACTAGAGTCTGTGTGCTAACTTTCTAATTAGATGTTTCATATTTTCAGAATAATAATATGTAAGTCAGAAAGTGGTTACTACGCTTTCGTATGAGAGTGTTTTTTGGGTGTGGCAAGAGAAGGATATAAGCAAGATTAATGCAGTGGAAATGAGAGCTTTTAGACGAATGATTGGAGTGGCGAAGAAAGATAACTTGCGAAGTTGTATGAAGTTGTATTAGATGGTTAAGAAATGTAGAAAGGATGGACGAAAGACGACTGACGAAGTAAATTTATCAAATAAATGTGAATAGATAAATTGGTAAGGGACGACCTAGTCGAACATAATTGGTCCCCATTGGAGATATGAAAGGAAACAAAGGAAAACAATGTTAAGAATACCTGTAATCGAAAAAGTATTAATGAAAATCGAGGAAGCTAGGAGAGTATGTTTGGATCATAGCAAGTGGAATACTGTAATGTAAACTAGGTCTACTCTCATTCGCACCCGCGGATGCGGCGACCCGGGAGGGACCACGTCGAGCGACCACGAGGGACCAGTCGTCGGTGGTGGAGATCGGGGGAAGTATTGTAGCCTCCCCCGAGGAGGGCTACCCTGGGAGCGGAGGCTGGGGGTTCCCGGAAGTAGTTTAGCGTTCCCGGGGGCTCCCTACATGCCTGAGGAAGGCCATCCCTGAGGTTTTTTGTGAGTAGGCCTCCCCTTCTGGGGAGGAGAGCCCCACATAACCGCCGGCTCGCCACAGCCGGGGTATGCAACTTCATGCATTTTCCTCAGGGGAGAAAAAAAATAAAGTACCCTCATAGGATTTACCTCGTTGAACTGTCAAAATATAAAGATATGTTGATCATGATACGGTGACAGGTAAGCTTGGGTCATTGCTCAGCAACTCGTCCGTTTGCATTAACCGCATTGCGTTTTAAATAAAAAACAGTTAGTAACACACAGAAATAGGTTTAATTAATACGATGAAACAATTAAATGGCCGGAGAGGATGGCCGGCGAAGTCGTAACGCCGTCGTAAACTGGCCGTCCCGTGCGTAACCGTTGGAGTAATAGCCAGTTTTGTTTTCAAGGACCGTCTGGGTCAAATTTCATTGAGATTTTATAAGCGGTTATCCAATACTTACATTAAATAGTTAATTTTTATTGTATTAAATAAAATCTTGGAATAAATGTAGGCATTTATACGTTTAACTTCTTGCGAAAGTTCTTAGTGTGTTTTTAAGAGGGCTCATTAGTGAATTTTCTAACTTTACCCATGTTGATATGTTAACCATTAAGTTTCATCGAATTTTAGTTACTTCTTACTGTCACGAAAACATTCAAACATCCTTTCTCATCTTACATTAAAAGGAGCTCATTACATTTTTTGAGCTGACGGAGATTAGATCTTCTTCGGGACCTGTTTACACACTTTACTTGTTCTGACCTGTAGACAGAATAACACTAATAACATTCGCTTGCGTTTTGTTATGTCGAAATATATAGAAATGATTGCGTCATTTGGAATTATTTGCATACATTGTCGTTAGATATAGAATAGAACGCGAATGATGCGTAGTCTATCAAATAACTATACATCAGATAGCAAATAGCGCCGCAAGATTAAGAAAGCTGATCTAAAGTAACAGGATAAGGTCAAAGAAGACAATATCAATAGACATCATAACATAACATAATGTGAATACTAGAAACAAAAATAAACTTGCCGTTCCAATGTTCAGACTCCATAAAACTAGCTGTTCGTTCTTGGGGAAATGTATATCTATGTTTAACAAACTTCCGCAAGGTGTCATTGATTTGCCTTTATATAAATTTAAAAACCATATCAAAAAGACACTCATGAGTAAAGGTTATTATAAAGTAAGTGACTATCTTAATTATCACACTGTTTGGGAATAGGGACACTATTCATAGAGCCATGTTTGGTAACAACATTATTTATAATATTGTATTATTTTATATGTGTATGTAAACATACATACGACTGTAATCGTGTTAGGTGTGATTGTATCTTGTACTATATTGTATTTTTGTATTGTATTATTGTGATTGTTAACATTGAAAAGAGGAGATAAAAAATAGACCTTCAGAGTTTCTTGCCTATTCTTCTCGAGAAGGCTCTCCCAATTTCCGAACAGGTGTCGAGTCAATCTATTTTTACTTTTTTTTTTTTCCTTATTCGTACGTACGGACAAGGTTTTTGTTTTTTTTTATTTAAGCTTTTTTTTTTGTTTTGTTTGTTGACGTCAATAAGTGCCTGTAAAGGTCTATGTTGAATAAATATTATTTTGATTTGATTATGATCAAACTAACGAAACTGATCTTTTTATAACTCTTTGTTTCTCTTTGTTTTAGGATAAGTTTAGAATTATATATGTCTTTGTTTCTTAGAATTAGTTTATTTTTTGTTTGTAGACATAAGATTTACTATTTTGAACACGATTGTAACCAATTGGAATATGTGAGTACCTCTCACAGAGTCACGGTGAGGAAGCCGAAGAAAATCTTTTTGTTCGGTGGTATTGTATGAGTGATGTTGAAGAAGAGAAGGGAGTGAGTATCGAAATAGCGAGTGATAGAGGGAAGTGGAAGAGGAAAATATGTTGCGGTGATCACAAAATAAAATTGGGAATAGGGCTTGCCTCTTGCGTCTTCTTCTTTTTCTTGAGAAAGAAGAAGATGCAAGATTTGAATTATGTGAAATATCTAAAATTAAATATTAGTAAACTGTTAAGTCAATAAAATTTATTTTCATCAACTTACAACTGGTAATAGGAAACATTATAAGAGTTAAGTCAGGCTTTTTGAATTTCATTAATCATGTTTAATAAGTCAATAAGATAAGATCATATATCAGTTATAAAGTTTGATATAGTAAATACAAAATGGTAATTTAATGGCAAATACCTACTGATAGTTGAATGCTATATAATTAAGTACTAATGCTAAATTTCCTTACAATCCATAAATGTATTTACATGGTTTTTAACGCATACGAGGTCACAATGTCGAGACTTAATCACCTAGACAGCCAATCGCTTCGTCATCGTCTTAGATCCAATATCCATTATTTTAATCCATTAATTTATTTCAATTAGTTTCTCCAATAAAAAATGCAGCTAATTAATTAAAATTAATAAAGATGTTATCTCGCAGCAGATATTATGCTAGCAAATATGTTAACACGATTATATCATCAAATATTTTAGTGGTGTCTAGAAAACAATGCAGACTTGACTTGGTTTGTGATCATTATTTTATACGCGTGTTGCATTGCGTTGTGATTGCGAGGTATTCTTGTTCAGCGTTGGTAGATTTGTGGCAATGTACGCGGTGACTTAGTTTTGGTTCGGTATCGATTCGTTAGTGACAGGTCGTGTACCTTTGAGAGCGAAAGTCAGCCGGTTTGGGTGACCTGCGGTTGGTCCGACCTGCTGGCATACAAACTGAAGGTGTTCGCCTTAATAATTTGCGTAGTCGTATCAGATTATTGTGGTCACTGGTTGGCTTGCCAATGTATTACATTGTCTATTTGGTACTTGCAAAATTATCGCTTTTGGAAATTTTAATTTGTTCCAATACCGTTTATTTTTATCACATTTAATGTCATCTCATTTGAAATTATATCTGAATGTATCTTTTAGATATATTTTGTCCAATGTCATGACTTTATTACGACTCTCTTTAATTTTAGATTCAATTCAAAAACCTACCATGTGACAGCATTCATGTGCAGCGGAATTGGTTTAAAGGATAACTTTATATACAACAATAAATAAAACAAAACAGCGTTGGTTTATGGTCTGTGGCATGACCAACATAAGCTTCTTTTGTTCATTTCATCATTAATTTTTCTTTTGGTTTCTTATTATTATTGTCGCTTATATCACGTGTTTTTATAAAACATGGTCCTTTATAAGGGTGGCCGGGGATATGGATCCAACTCATAGAGACTATTTAAGCAAAATTTAATAAAAGTGTGCATGGAGTGTACCAACTGGGTCTAATCTCTATCTGCACCATGAAAAATGCAGCTAAAGACTACACCCAGTTGGATGCACAGAAACTATTGCCATTAGTGGTCAAAACGTTTGTTTACTATTGCATTTCGATTTTAGTGGTAATGAAAAGACTCCGGGATGGAAGAGACTCCGGGCACCTGCCTTTTCGAAACCTGCTAATCGATTTAAATACGGCAGGTGGTGACTCGTCGCTCACTAAATGGGCCCTCCAAAAAAGTAGACCAATATTGGTGCGAATAGAGCGACATCGGTGTGAACTGTTGTTATTATTAATATTAATTTAAGTAGACATGAGTATAAAAAGTCAATAACAATTTTGATCGCTAATCCTAACTTGCTCATCTTAAGCAAACTATACAATAGAAGTCTCTGAATTTACATGTTCCCACTGGCTATTTCCATAGCTGTGTGCCGATTACATGTTCTGGATAATCTAGTAGCTGATTTTATTTTAATTGTACCATCTATCTAATTATATTTTTAAAACATCTTGTTTTTGCTTACGTAACTGTGTTTGTTTACCTTTTTTTATTTTGAGGAAGTGCGTGAATTCGCCCTGTGCCCGTCCGATAGCTAGAAGGTGTGAAGCTCTCCTAACTCTCCTAGCAAGAGTGCCAGGCCTTTTTTTTTTTTTACCCTGAAGAAAATGCATTAAATTGCATACCCCGGCTGTGGCGAGCCGGCGGTTATGTGGGGCTCTCCTCCCCAGAAGGGGGAGGCCTACCCACTAAAAACTTCAGGGATGGCCTTCCTCAGGCATGTAGGGAGCCCCCGGGAACATCAAGCTACTTCCGGGAACCCCCAGCCTAGAGGGGAGCCCTCCTCGGGAGGCTACACTACCTCCCCCGTTCTCCTCCACCGACGACGCCCCCCGGCCACGGAAGGGGTGTGGTCCATCCCGGGTCGCCGTAGCAGTCGCGACTTCCTCGCGCCCGCCGGCGACCCGCGAAGAGTGCCAGGCCTACCTACTAAAATCCCCCTCTGTTCTCCCTGCTTGTGGTAGGGTCCAAATTACCACTAGGTACACATGTGTTTGTAGTGACATCACCCCTAATTGTCTTTTTTTATATAAATGTTGTAATACTATTTTTAAACAAACACAATTTGATTTCTTACCAATATACGAATATAGTTGTGAAAGTTATCATACTCATGACGATTAAGCTCCCTCACTTTTTGTATTACTAAACTCTCACCAGATTAAATTTACGGGTTCTTCTGTAATATCAATAAATTCGTGTTATTCATCAGATGATTTATTTCACAATATAGTTTAACATCAGCCTTTCTCGAGCAGATGAAAGGGCAGATAAAGAAACCTTATGTATTGGTGCAATATCTTATCCTAAACGGTTTGTTTTTATAAGAGCGGGGGATGATAGGGATTTCAATTTTCCTCTTACATATTTACGGTTAACATTGGTACCTTTAATCTCGTTGCGAATCTTTTAGATGTATTGTGTCTTCTTATTTGGGCCATTGTTGTATACTCTGTCTTTATGTGGCAGTTCTTTATGTCGGCATTATCTATGGTCTGTGATTTCTTGTGAGCCACGCGGAGTTCGGACATAGGAAATTTGTTCGCGATAAATGGGATTAGGGATTCTCCGAAAACTTTACTTCGATATTAGTCGTGACGACATTGAAAGTTGTAACTGATGTAAACTGATATCGTTGTTTCAAATCAAAGTCAACGATTTCTACAGACATTATGGTTTCTGTGACGTAATCATGAACACACCTTTCAACGTACTTATTACGTAAAATTTGACGTCAAACGATGAATTTCCATAGTAATCTATTCACTTATTTATTCATTTCTTTCCCATTATATGTTTAAGAATACTTTTTTACAATATTCTATAGTTTCGTGGATATCAATCTGATTTGTTCAAATTCTCCGAAATATAGCTAACTTGAGGCTTTTCACGAAGTAATAAATTTTTCATATTCTTTTTCGGCTCATGCCGTCCGGTTGTGGAACTCTCTCCCTGAGGGTATTAGGGGAGCGCGAACGCTGGAGTCCTTTAAGAATCAAGTCCGTGTTCACTTCCTGTCAAAGATTCCTTAACTTAAACTAGTTATAGCCTATTGTCGTGTCCAATTACTGTACCCATCCTATATTTAAATCTCCTTTTAATATTTCCCTGGTCCTAGGTTGCCTGGAAGAGATTGCTGTTTAGCAATAAGGCCGCCCTTTGTACATTTGTTATTTTCTTTTTTTTTATGTGTATTTTATGAATACAATATATATATATATATATATATATATATATATATATATATATAATATATATATATATTATATATATATATATATATAATATATATATATATATATAATATATATATATATATATATATATATATATAGGGTTATGTTATGTTAATAAATGACAGTTCTGTGACTTTATCTAAAGTTGCGAAATTTAACGAATAAGACATCAACATTGTAACACTTGACTGGAAATTAGTTTACATTTCAAACCGATGTTGAATCGTTAAATATTATTTATCAAACAAATTTATAATAATAAAAAAAATTAAACTAAAACTTTGTGGTAGTCAATTTCTAAATGGATCGCCTATTCTGACTGTTCATTATTTAAAATGTCTACGTGTAAACGTATATATCAATTGCTTGCCTCTGGTTATCGTTACCAGTTACCATAGACAAGATGTTAAAACTATAACCATCTATATTTACAAGGTCTATCTGTGTAATATTTTTGCGATTAAAATATGATCTTGGCAATGTCGAGACATCCGCCCAAGACCCTGTAATTGAGAATGTCTGTCCCGAAGTAGTGCTCGTATGTTAAAAGAAATAACTACCTAGTAAATATTAAATTTGTTCAAATATTATTTTGTTTAAGTGTCTGTTTTTGTACTGTTATGTTGGTATAATGCTTGATGCTTGAAATTATGCAAGGTAAAATAACCTATACATGACTAGAATAATTGTAGATTTAGTATAATACTATGAGTAAAAACTTAACAAAGTTTTAACATCTCAGTAAAATATTGTTGATCGAATATTTTGATAGCACCTTCGCCTATTCACGTTTCTCCGAAACGCCTTTCAGCTTTAGAGTTGATTGTTCGATTGGTATTTTAAAGCAACCTCGTTTCTTCAAGCAGAAATTGTTTCAAAATTATAGATTCGGTGTCTACTTTAGAAGTAAAGCGTTTATATCAATGGAAATATCAGTAGCATAAAAGAGTTACCCTTCATTTATTACAATCGAGTATCTGCAATATAGATACTAGTACTATTTTATTATATACTAACATTTGATTTGGCCGGAGAGTGCAGTCTCTTGTGGTTTTGAAACTTGTCTACGATTTAAGAAGTCTGTTGTCAATCTTGCTATGTTGGTACATAAATAGAAAACATTCGAAAATCAAAAAACACTGCTGTGTTTTCGGAATTGATATTATCATCTATAATTTATGGTGCTGGCTGAAAAGGAACGCGGCCTCAGACACGTTATGTGTGTGTAAATTCGAAATAGTGTCAATAAGATTCGTCGTTGAAATGTCACTGAAGTTTTTTAAAAATATCGTCAAATTCACCGAATAAAAAGAATGAAAGAAATTTCGAACTGGTTTTAGAATTTCGGCATGTAGTCCCAAGTTAAGTCTTGTTATTTATACTTATACGTTTTTGTTCACAGGGCGTAATCAGTGTAGACGGGAGTAGACATTATGTAGCGGAAAGTGGGTCAGACAGTGTGAAGCGTAAAGTGAAAATGTCCGTCATGCTAGAGGCCGACACGACGGTCGACGATGACGTCGGCTACGAATACGACCCGACCAAGATCCCGGAGATCGTCACCCCGGACGAGATGAACGAGTCCGGCTACCAGGAGGGCTCGGAGAAAAGTTACGGGGAACGACGGGATTCTAAGGAGGGATTTGGAGGCGAAGCTGATTCGGATAGTGGGGTGGATGGAGTCAGCAGCGGTTGCTCGACCGCCGACGATTGCCCAGTGGTATCGATCAATGATGTGGTCGCGTACTACGACGATATCCGGCCGAGGAGGCGGTACGTGCCACAGCTGAACTTCTACGGCGTGGACATCGAGCGGATGGCGCTGGATGCCGCGAATCAGGTGAGTACTGCCACGCCCTGAAGGCGCACCAGAACAGAGAATTAACATATTTATTTGTTTAAGTTACACAAACAGATCATAAAAGTAATTTCACTAGATAGCAATCCAAATAGTGTACACAGCATGATTGAAGACCTATGACAAATATGACTTTAATATTTTGAATATACACAAATTTGATATTCTTCGTATAGTATAACAGCGATTTAATACAACTGTGCGTTGATTAAATATATTATTATATAAACAAAAGGTTAATATTGCACTAACCGTAGTAGACATTCAGGCGTTAAAATTCGGCCAATTGGTGTAATTAAACTGCGTGTCACCCGTTGCGCGTTTTTCTTTCAAATCCTGGCACACACGCGAAAGAAGGCGAACTTCCAATGAGTTTGTCATAGTACCAACAACATATTTTAAACATGCCGCGTCGACACGTTCGTCAACGTCGTTGCGTTCTTATTTTAAATCCTGACATTCACGCACAAATGAGTAAGGAGGCGAACTTCCAATGAGTTCGCCAAACTACCTGTAATCTTGTCTATGTTTACATGATATTAGTCCACACCGAGAGGTTCAGGTCTGTACTAGCTAATAATCTTCTTATATATAAAAATGAATCGCAGAATGTGTTGGTAAGCGCATAACTCAACAATGCCTTTACCGATTTGGCTAATTTTGGTCTTGAATTATTCGTAGAAGTCCTGAGAAGGTTTTTACGTAGAGAAAATAAAAAAAATAAAATTTGAAAAAGTGTAAAGTCAAAATTTTTATACAAACAATTTGTATTAATACTTAAAAGCCAATTTGAACCTTTGGCAAGACAAAAAAATGACGTTAGTTCTGTCAAACAAATTTAATGTCATCATATGTCATTTCAAGTAGGAACAAAAAACTGCCACTTTACAAATCTTTTTGACAGGACGAAGTCTGTCGGGTCCGCTAGTATTATATACAAATAAGGGGTAGATGTCGCACTAGTCGGTCGATACCGTGCCGTTCGAATTTGGGGTATTGGTGTAATTTTAGTCACATAGAGAGCTTCACTCTCTATTTTTTGCTTTGCTTATGATATAAGTAGGTATATATATGTTTATCGGAGGGGGATTATACCAAGGTTTGATTTTATATGTATTTGTATACACGTGCACGCATATTTATAAAGATAAATTGTGTTTTATTGTAAGTAAAATCTTCGAAAATTATTGACAAACACAAAACTCTTAGGTCGTAGCAGAATACCAGTGCTTTGCTCACGTCCTTTTGTGAGCAATTCTAATCACTGAGCTACGACCCTTTCACATTTCTACAGCACACGCAGCTCTTGGTTTGTACTGGATTTTTTGTTTTAAGAAAATGTTACTTTAGTTTCTTTGTGTTCCTTTATTTGTGTGTGATAGAGATGTTTCGTAAATAAAATTTGTATCTATCTATTTATCAAGGTCTTCTGCATGAGTATCTCCGTTATATCAGTTCCGCCGCAAAATGGCAATGTTCGTTTTACTGTGTTCTGGGGTACTGTGACTTTACAACTTATGTCAAATGTTGGCAACGTATAATGTGTCTTTGGGGAGATTTGCTGCGAATCTCACAGCACCACATGTACTTGTCCTTACCATTTACTGTCACATGGGCAGTCTGCATGTCAACAAATGACTTAAAAAATCTGAGTAAACCCACCATAATTTTGATTAATTTTGATAAAGCTTGTTTTCGTGGATGTTAAATACTTTAGCACTGAAAAATTAAAAACATATATGTTTTCATAGAATCAATCAAAATAAAATAATCTTTATTCAACATTACAGACAATTATTGACGTTAAACAAATATAAAATTGAAATTTATATTTGACAAGGAAAAACGAGCATCGGATATATAGAAATCGATATTCGAGAAACATATTAACATAGAGTTCCTATATTATGCTTCTATTGAGCATGATATAGGAACTCTCGACTCTAAAGCCCGTGTTATAGAATGAGTCTCTGCTTAAGTTTGACTTTAGAATCCTTATAGACGATCCTTATTGTATCGATATCACTGTATCAGGGATGTTTGCCTAGATATATATAAACCAGAGTTCTTAGCTACATATAAATCAACTCGCGAAACGTGGCTATGTGTAATAGTTAGTGTAAGGTGTTAACATATGCGTATGCAACTGATGTGTCAGCGTTAGGAGTCTTGTAGCTGGTACAACTGGTTTATTTCGATAGCAGTGCCTCTACCAGTCTGTACACAGACAGTTAAGAACAAAAATCCATTTTCAAACCTCTTTCATTAACAATTACATCATACGGATTGACTGAATTGACAGACTACATTCTCATCGATTGATTGTTGTCAATTATCGAAGGCAGAAAACAGATTGAAATGTTTATGGAGTTTAGAAATCTGAGCATTTCCGTTGACCTCTTAATATTATGGTATAAATATTTTGATTGTAGAGAAAAGCTTCCTACGCAAAGATACTTTCACTTAAAAAGCAGAAGCTATGTAAGTCACATGTGTTAAAACTTGTGACATTAAATACTTACATACATATAATTAAACCTTTTTCCTATTTCCCTTGTCACATTATTTCACGATTCTTCCTTCCTCTCAAAGTTTTCATTTCTACTGCATTAATTTTGCTTTTTAACTTCTTTTGCCACACCCTGCATTCACTCCCATTAAACAAGCGTCCAAATGCATCTTTTTTGACAGTCTGACTGCCAATGGAGCTATTTATAACCTAATTTACTTTGTTCTCTACCATTACTCTTCTTTCATTGTCAGACTCTTACTTATCATCCCTTGTAAATTATTGATTATGTTATGATTATAAATAATTGAAGATCTTGAATTCTTGTTTATTATCTCAGGGTATAATCGGATTAAGAATCTACGCCAAAAGCGAGCCAATTCTACTAACAAATCACAGACATCAAATTTTCCGAATCCAAAACATCTAAGCATTCCGCTCTCGATTTTGGCCAATACATCTTCTTTTACACCGCAGATTTAAATAGTCGTATTTATTGATCTCATGATAGAGGAGATAGTGACGATGCGGCAGGTCCATCTAAATATAATAGTATTAATGCGTTCCAAGTCGTACGCAATCCGTCACGCTCGCAAGCAACCTCTGAAATCGAAAGCTTTCAGGCTCCAGACTTGGTTACGCAATCTCGCGAGCATACATTCAAAGTGTTTGCACACAATTATGAAGTTTAATGAATCTAGCCGGCGATTCTTATCCACCGCTTCTGTATATATTTTACACTGGAGAGCTAAAATATGCGTGAAGTCGCACTCGAAATAATATCAGCACTATGCAAAATGTTCATACGGATACCTTAATATATTAGTTGGTAAATTAAAGACTAGGCGTCTTCTTTATGCTTAAGCTTCTTATTGCCAGACTATATCTGTTGTTTTTACTTTATATACACTACTTTTATTTCTATATTCTGCCAAACTGTAAAAATTGTCTTCAGTTTTTATAGGCACTTATACAGTAGTATTTTATAAAATAACTAGCGGACCCGACAGACTTCGTCCTATCAAAAAGATTTGTAAAGTGGCAGTTTTTTGTTCTTACTTATTTTATAGGCTGTGCAAAAAATTCTGCTGTACAGAACTGCCACCCTGGTGGTAGGGCGTTGTGAATAAAAAATAATTAATTGCAAAAAAGGTCCAAATGAACTATTACATATTGTGACTATTTAATTTTGGAACGTGACATTAAATCCTCCAACGATGTATTCTGTGCTCCAACGCACACACGCACACTGTTTTGATAGATATGATTGAATTTCAACTGTATATAGCGTTAATAAAGCGCAAATTGACTCTTGATGTTAGGAACACACCTACATTGCTTAGACAACAGTGAGTGCTTGCAATATGAACTTTATACAAAAACAAAAAAGAAACTCTATTTTAGGGTTTTCCCGATAATTATTCCAATTTTTCTCGTCGTAAAAACCATCATGGAACTTCAACGAACATTTAAAAAATTAATTGGCAAAATTGGTCCAGGCGTTGTTGAGTTATGCGCTTACCAACACATTTTGCGATTCATTTTTATATATAAGATTACATAAGAAAAATTTGTAATAAAATGTTAATTTCCAAAAATAATAGAAATAGGCAAAATATGGTTAAAACGGTGGCGTTTTATTATTATTAAAGTCGGATGGTAAGCGGGCACTAGAGCCTCTAGACGTCATTTTTTTTGCGAAGTGGAATGCAGTTACGCCGGGCCGGTTATACCCACTAAACCACCTCGATGTCGTGTTTGTCCATAATTGGGGTCATACAGGGACTAGGAAACCCAATTACTCCAGACGACCTCAGGGCTGCCCGACCAGAATGCCTACAGACGCCTGCATACCAAACATCCATTTATTTATGCAAAGAACAATTTATTACAAAGGACCACAAGCACAAATACAAAACATACAATAATTTAATAAATGGCCAATTAGAACCCGACCTCAGCATATTGGTATAGACCACATTGGTATAGATACCAATGTTGTTACAATCATGATAGATATTTTCTTTTGATTTTTATTCTTCTTTTATTAGCCTGCCTGCCTGTACATAAATTATTTTTGTTATGTAACATAATTAATGAATATAATAATTCTATTCAAAAATGTTTAAATCAATAATTACTAACGTAGGATAAGTTAAAATTGTTACTAACACAATGGGTCAATGTTACTCAACAAATAAAAAAGTTATTATTATTCATATATTTAATCAATAATCTTAAATTTAAGTTTTTTACAATATAGATATATAAAATAAATATAAATACTATAAAAAACTTAAACCTAGTATGCCGCCGGTAGCGAGGCAAGGTCCAAACAAACCGGTGGTTAGGGCTGCAGACAGAGAAATCTCCGGACAAGCCGTGCCGTGTCGAGAATCACTGCTTTTTGTATCCGACCCTTGATCCATCCGTCGAACGAGAGCCTCTTAAGATGTTGATCGAGACTCTTTGCTATCAAGCCATTCGCAGACACAACTATCGGAACTATGATTGTCGAATCAACATCCCACATGGCGGTTACCTCGTATGCCAAGTCAAGGTACTTACTGGCTTTGTCCTTCTCGGCTTTTACGAGGTTCTCGTCATGAGGGATGGTAATATCGACGAGCATTGCACGGCGTTGGGAGCGGTCGACCACCACGATATTAGGTTTATTGCACGCAATAGTCCTGTCCGTGATGATAGAGCGATCCCAATAGAGCAACACACGGCCATTTTCAAGAACTGGCGCTGGTGCGTACTTATAGTACGGTGTCTCATGCTCAACAAGGCCGTATTGAAGGGCATGTTGTTGATGGATGATCCTGGCTACTAGGTTGTGTCTATGCAAATACTCACCGTTTGCAAGATGAGAACAACCAAAGATAATATGCCTAAGTGACTTATTATTATTGGTATTAGTCTCAATCTTGTAGAATGCTATTTGTAACTTCGTAGCCCTCTACTCTCCTCATAGGGTGATGGCTGAAAATCAGTGCTTTGCCCTTCTAAGGTAAAAATCCCCACTGGGCCTTGGCCCTTTCAGGCACTGCAACACACATGCACATCTGATTATTATCGTTTTTTATTAGATTTTTATTTATGTGTATACATTGTGTTTAGTGTGTTTTTGCCTGAATAAACGTTTTATCTACTATCTATATATGACAGCGCTAGTATTCTGATTGGGCCGAATAGGGGTAAAAAACAAAAGACACAATATAAGTAATTAGATTTACAACAACAATATTAATAAAAAGGTCATCACATGCCTTATTTTTCTCGGATATCTAGTGTTAACTCCATGCACTTAATGCCCATAATTTTGATTTTCGATTGAATTGAAATCTACAGTACCTTTTCTATTGCACGACAGTGTATTTGATAGAATGCTGCAGGTGTTGTATAACTGTGCTAAATTGAGCTCAGCCTAGGCCTGGCTGGATCCTTTCACTGCTTACTTGATGGATAGAAATTTACGCAATAATTCAGTCGACGACTTCTAAATATGATGGTTTTTGAAAATTTTGTAATTTTGGAATAAATTGTTAATTAGATCGGCTCTGGAAAGTTTAACGTATTCAATTTTCGCGCGTACAAAACAGCGAAGTTCTGCGAAACGCAAGTTTGACTAACGCTTAGTTTTATCACAAATAATAGAGCGATGCTCGTAAAATATTTAATTTGTTACGAAGTTATATAGTGCTTAGCAAATGGTTATATATAAATATGTTAATCGACTATCTGTTATTATATGAAAAAGAAGAAAGTAAACCGCAAATGATTAGAATATAAGTCGTTATAACAAAGGTTATTTTTTACCGAGGTCATTATCCTGTCGATTATAATTTTGGATTACTCTTGTGCCAATCAGCAATATTACTCAGAATTTTCCTTATTTAAATTTAGCATATGTTTATCATGTATTTATTCCATCACTAGATGAAGTCTGCGGTTATGAAGTAGTATTAAATACAACATATTAAAAGTATTAATATATATTGGGCACACGAGAATAAATCATACTGTTATTCTATTACTGGAACATTTAACAGATATTACTCGTACATAAAAAAAAGATTCTTTATTAACAACAAAGAGAAGATACTGTATTATGTATTTTATTGTAACAACAAAAAGTTATAAAATCTATATTTTAAATAGTTACGATATTGGAATTATTAATGGATTCTAAGTCTATTAAAATGTTTTTTATTTAATGATTTATTTTAAAGTACATGGCACAGTTTATATGGCAGTTTGGCGAGCCGCGAATATATAAGCTTTTTTTTAGCTCTTTTTGGTTTTCTGCGGACTCTTTGGTCCGCACTCTTTTTTTGTTTGTGTCTTAGTCTTTTGTCTTAGTCTTTTGTCTTAGTCTTTTTTTTACATTTCCTTATATATTATTTACTAGCGACCCGCCCCGGCTTCGCACGGGTGCAGTGAAAAAATGGTTATGGTGGGTTATCCCTAAGAGATAGACATATACCATCGCGGACTTTTTTGTGGATTTTTGTAAGTTGTACAGTACTGTAGTACATTATTTTGGTCTATCTCGTAGGGTTCAGCCAGCGTTTGCAATATAAGCGCAAAAAAACGTGCTTATTTACGACATCACATTAGAAACCTTTAAATTTATCAGTGTTTCTCTACTATATTATGCATTTATTATACATACAAACCTTCCTTAAGAATCACTCTATCTATTAAAAAAAACCGCGTCAAAATCCGTTGCGTAGTTTTAAAGATCTAAGCATACATACGGACATACAGCGAAAGCGACTTTGTTTTATAAGTACTATGTATTGATTAAACAAGTAACATATGATTTGTCGATCAGGAGAAAGGTCCTATTGTTCTCCGTTTTGTAGGGACAGATGGTCTTGTCCCCCACAGTCATAGCCCCACCTATATCTATTCCAATATACAAGTGTTTGAAAAAGTTTACGACAAAAATCACCGCTAGACTCTGAAGTTTTGGGTAAAAAATCCTAGTTTAAGGCATACGGTTTGTCGTTAACTTTTTCTAACACTTGCATATTCATGATCAGCTCGTCAAGGAGAACAATACTATGGATAAATTGGAATCGATCGCCGCTCGAAATTAGTAGAGGCTACATTATTTGAGAGCGTCTTGGCACTTGGCTACGAATTGGAAAGTCCCAGACTATCCTATCATATGCAAATGCGTTTTACTATTTTCGTATCTAAATTTATCGAACGCTCCTACGGCGAAAGAAAACATATGGACGATTTAACGACCTCCGTAGTTGAGTGGTTAGTTGGTTGTCCCGGGTTCGAATCCCGGTGGGGGCAGATGTTTGTGTGATGAATGTGAGCATTTGTACCTTTTTCATGGTTGACTGTGTCCAAAAAATACGAGGACATTGTATTTGTTTTGAAAATTCTTTATTTAGTCTTCCAAATCCATTTCATCCCCTTCCCGATGCAATGCAGTTACTCGTATGCCAACAGATTTTTCAATCTTCGAAACACTGCTTGTCATTCCGGGATGACTTTCAGTTCCGTTTTTGCTGCGGCTTGGATCCCCTTTAACGTATGAAAACGGTGCCCGCGGTGTGGTCTTTTGAGCTTGCTGAACAGTCGGAAGTCGCACGGCGCCGGATCAGGTGAATACATGAAAACACCTTACTTTTTCGATACAGTAGTATATCTATTCGTTACCCTAGGTCCCATAACACAAGCTATACAGTGCTTACTTTAGGTTAGGCTAATTGGTGTCAATGTCAGAAACATTTATTTTATAACTAGCTTTGGGTCTATAGAGGGTTAAGGGTTTTTGCCCACGGCTACATATGCGCGGAAGTCGGTTTATGGCGCGAAGTTTTAAAAATACCCCAAAACCTTGCTCAAAAATAACTCTATCTATTGATGAAAACCGCATGAAAATCTGTGCAGTAGTTTTTGAGCGAAGTCTTTATTGCGCATCCCGTGGGATCTATCGATTTTTTCGGGATAAAAAGTAGCCTATTATTTAATCCGGACTTTTATCTTTATATCTGCAATTTGAAAGCAATCGGTTCAGTAGTTACGGCGTGAAAGCGGAACAAACAAACAAACTCACTTACCGATTTAAAATATTAGTAAGGATTTTATCTTGAGGCAACCTGCATACACTTGCGAAGAAATTCAAAGTTGAATGTAGTTAACCAATGGACACATCGCACATGGGGGCAGCGCGTTTGACAAATCTAAATACCCAAACATAATTAGGGTAGTCTCTGTGGAGACAGATATGAACTGTGATGAATAATTAATTATGAATATTGGTTATAATTAATACACTTCAAAAACTCAATAGTTAGGTTGAATTTTGTATTAACCCGGCGTGAGTGAGGTTGGGTATGTCATACCCGAAAAGTTTCTAAACGCAGATATTTTAATGTTACTGTTGCCATGCAAGTCCTGGTGTTTCAGTAGCTGGAGGTAAAGATGCAACGGGTGAGGTACAGTATCGAGTTTAGTGTTGGCACCGGCGGCGACGGCAAATATACATGCGTACACGCGGCTGGGGTACGGAATTGTGTTGATTTATAGGTGTATTTTGGTGCTCTATTACATGATCTCAGAAGACTTTTCAGTTCCTTTTTTATTTATAATAATTAGAAGACACTATTGTTATATTGATTTATCAAAGTTGGAATTTTGTTAGATTTTTATGGCAAAAGAAATTAATTGCCTAAATTTGTGTTTTTCGAAAATAATTTAGATATTTTGTTATTTCAATAAAAAATAATGCTGCTAACTTAATGTTCGTATTTTATTTACTCATCTTGTTGAATAGTTACTATTATTAATATATCTTAAGCATTAATGCTAATTACACAATCATAGTATCACAAATTTTACATCAAAATTATGATGATGTGGGTATATCATACCCACATCATAGCTAGTGTAACAATTTCTCACCTCATTCACACCGGGTTAATACGTTATTGATAGATCTATATTTCTACGTTGAATATCAGATAATACAAACCAAATGAATTCAAAGTTTCACGATTGATCGTATTCTTCACGATTTCGCATCACCAGACACGTAGTAACGATCGAAGTGGTCGGTTATTGGCACATAGCGAAAACACTTCGCGTTTGATATCGGATATTACAGGGTTGAGTGGATAGGTGAATAGCAAATGTCGTGTACTCCATTGTACAGCGTAAACTGATCTAGGTAAAATAAAATGTTTTATGGGCGGCGTTTGACTAACTTGGGTACGTGTTAGGTTAAGCCGTATACGTAACGCTATAACCTCGAAGTTTCCTTCTTGCTGTCGATAGCTTTTGAAAGGTCTCTATCATTAGATGCAATTGAAATATGGCAGATACAGAAATAAGTAGACGTTATTTAAGCATTCCTCGGTGTATTTATTGTCGGCGATACATTCGTATCACCCACGGATAGGAAACACAAGTATTTTATAAATTATATACCTATTTATTTCTCCGAAGTTGAACAAATTTAAATAATTTCTTCAATAATTAAATGCAAATGTCTAAAATTATTATAACAAGATTCCACATAGTGTAGCTGAATAGATTTTTCATACGTTTTTTTTTATAGGATAGGGCAGCAAACGAGCAAACGGATCACCTGATGGTAAACGATAACTGCTGCCCATATACACCCGCAACACCAGAGGAGTCATAGATGCGTTGCCGGCCTTTTAAATGGGAATATACTCTTTCTTTGAAAGTTCCGATATCACATCGGTTCGGAAATACTGCAGGCTACAATTCATTCCACAGTTTAGTAGTGCGTGGCAGAAAATTCCTGGAAAAACGCACTGTGGTGGACTGCCAAGCGTCTAGGTACATGTTAAAAAGACGCTAATGAGAAAGGGCTAAAAAAGAAAATCATAAAGAAATAAATGGTATCAGCTAAAAAGTACATCCTGAATCAGTGGTAGGAAATAAAATTGGACGATTCAAAAGAGCTTTTTATAAAGTCATATTTGAATAAAGTTAGCGAAAAATCTAGATGTTTTAATAGATTTTTGTACATTTAAATCTAAAAATCTCAACTACAAGCACCCTATAGGTTTTCGTTCCTATTTTTATGAAATAAAATTAAAAAGGGTTATAGCAGACAGACAACAACGTAATGCTAGTATAACATATCAAAAACCGGTACCCTTTTATTAAGCATTAAGTGCAATACAGCAATATCTACACCGTAATTACTGTAAATTCTAAGTGCTTACTAATATTATTAATGCCAAAGTAACTATTTATCTGTCGGTCACGCTTTCAATCTGCCGGGGTCTCCCTTGCAGATTGTCATAGACCCGTAGAAAATGGGGGTCCATAATAATGGATCTCAACATACAGTGATAGTACCTATTTACTTATATTATACTATCTTCTAATATAAAGACATATAGATTATTTATAAAATTACCTATGAAGTAAAAAAAGAATTTTATATGCTTATAAAATTTTGTATATTATGGATGTAGGCATTCAATATCAGTTAAGTAGGTCTACCCAAAACCGTAAAACATGGCAAGGGGTCTACGACACATAAAAGTTTGGGAGCCTCTGTTTTAGAGCCTGTGAAAACACACAGACTACTTTTTGATGCCAAAAAAGGCGTTGTAAGAAGTCGAAATGAGAGATGACCGTTTCTGTTAGAATAGCGTTAGAAACTATTAAATTGATTTTAGTGGAAGTTGATGTAGGGATAGTTCGCGACCAGGAGAAGGACATAGGAAAACTTTTACTACGAGAAAATAATTTTTTCTCTCTGATTAAACGCTGCCTTCACGGCAGGATCATTAGACGAGCGCTTGTCTCGCCTTCCGCTGTCAATCTACCTACGGTAAGGAATTTATGACTGGGATGGTTTTTTTTTTCTTCAGGAGAGGAGGCTGAAAATCTATCATGGATACCAACGCAACAGGCAAGCAGGGATGCGTTGATTATGTCGGACTCATGGTACTGTCGAGACGGCTCGACTACACAGACCTACCGATTAAACTCAGCCTAGCCTTTGGTCCTATTGACCCTACTGGCTTTATTGACGAGAGGGCCGCACCTCAGGAGAGGCACGGTTAGCGCTACCCCATGGTGAGGGCATATGCGCTAGAAGAAGGCAGGAATCTCCAAAGTGGGACCGGCCAGTATTGACAAGAACCTAATCATGGCTAAGCAGAAGGCTGCCGTTTAGGGGTTGACAAGGGGGGGCGACGGCTCAGACGCCGCCGCTTGCAGGTCTAGAGGTTCCTGCGTGAGTTGGTTAGGGGGGTCGCTAAGGACATGTCGCGGTCTGCGTATCCTCTGCCGGTAGTGACTAGTGTTGCCTTGAGACTGGCTCACATTTGGTGGTGTTGACGGGAGGCAAGTGACTGGGATGGTTGGAGCCTTTCTTATATATAAATATACCTTTCTTTCTGGAAAGTCGATATATCCCAGATCACCACTGTGTGAAGTACCAGTGTAACAGGCTGTGCTTGCTGCTTGTACTAAGCTTTGCGTAGTTTTGGTATCAAGCTGTAGTGTGTTATTAAGTTATTATTAGTGCTCGGAATAGGTAGTCTAATTTTATGTTCTTGCGATTTTTTGACATCATTAGTATGGATATGCCTGGGAACTCACTATTTTCAGAGATTGTAAAAATATTATATTGAACTTTCAAAATAGTATTTCATCTTTTAGCTTTTTGTTGTAATAATAAGTTGTAAACATAAAAATTAAAAATAAAAGCGTAAAAAAAGGTTAGGTTTATCCATGTTACGCTTACATTGACTTTCTTTCTGCAAGTACATAAAATTAAACTACCTATTCCGAGCACTAGTTATTATTATGTATTACTATCTGACCCGACAGACGTCGTCCTGTCAAATGTCTCAAATGTCATGTTTTTTCATGTTGTCTCGCTGTATGTAAAAAAAGATTTTCCCGTTTTTCTGTTTGAAACTTTTCCTGAATTTTCTTTGCTATAAACCTCACGGAGCCCGAGACCTTCCCAACGAATGCAAAACCGTGGAAATCGGTTCGTGCGTTCTGGACTTATAGCGTCAGGAAGGAAAGCCCGACTTATTTTTATATAATAGACTATCTATGAACTTCGTCCTGTCAAAAAGATTTGTAAAGTGGCAGTTTTTGTTGCTACTTGAAATGACATATGATGACATTAAATTTGTTTGACAGAACTAACGTCACTTTTTTGTCTTGCCAAAGGTTCAAATTGGCTTTTAAGTATTAATACAAATTGTTTGTATAAAAATGTTGACTTTACACTTTTTCAAATTTTATTTTTTTATTTTCTCTACGTACAAACCTTTTCTGGACTTCTACGAATAATTCAAGACCAAAATTAGCCAAATCGGTAAAGGCATTGTTGAGTTATGCGCTTACCAACACATTTTGCGATTCATTTTTATATATAAGATTTTGTTTTTTTATTGTTGTGTGGTCCAACAAAGTTTTAAAGTTAGTATGATATAAGAATTATAACAAATTATTCTTTTTACAGATATAATATTATAAAGTATCAGGAAAAATTGGCATCTATTTGGATATTAAATACTTTATGTCTATTATGTTTAAAAGTAATAATATTTTCCTTTGTAATCTTCATACTTTTGGTTTACGTACCTATGTGTTTAGCGTCCCACGACAAATTATCAATGTCGCGGTCCCAGTCAAATTTGAAAGTCCAAAAGGTTTGTAGGCAATTTTTTCAACTTAAACTTTCGTTTCATACTGCTTTATTATTCCTTAATCGAGGACTGATTTAAAATTCTCGCTTATAAAAAATGTTAAACGTCGCGAAAGAAAGCCACGCGAAGAATAAAAGTAAATTTTGTGATATTATTGCTTCGGAATTTTGAATTTATGAACGGCCTTTATACTTTGTCCGTACATTTGCAATTTTGCTTTATTTTGTACTAGTTAAATTTTGCATAATTCGCACAATATCTTTATAAATTGTAGCTGATGTTATTCTCATGTATAAACTGTATTATATTGTAAAGTTTCATTAGAATACATTTAGTAGGTTTTACGTGAAAGAGTTACAAACATCCATACTTACGAACTTTCGCGCTTTTTGATATTGTTAGGTATGTGACATTGAAACAACACCAGAATGTAGACTGACTGTTTAATGGCCGCCGTAGCGGAACTTACACAAATATCATACAATAGAGGGTAGAACTGATTATTCATACATACATCTTTCCCTCTTAAAGAGACAATTGCAATACTAATTACTATAAGTATTTATCATCTGTAAATACTAAGGTACAGTCAGCAACACGTCAAGCCTTACATTTGCGCTTCGAAAACAGACGCTATTTCAAGCGACATAAGAACTCTTTCAAGGCCAACATGTAAAGCCTAAAGCGCCGCTGTGTGTACATTGTAAATTACATATTATATAAGCAGTTTATACATTTTATATTTTAGCTAATTTTTCTCGGCAACGTAAAGCAGCTGCCTGCTCGGATGGACGCGTATTTATAATGTGAGCGGTGTTCTCAGGCGACTTCGCCGACGGCTCCGTACCGTCATCTACTACCTCTTCCCCGCTGTCAAACGCCTGGTCCTCACCGGAACCTTCTTTAGGCGTGTCAATGTCAGATCTGCAAAGATCATCTTCGATGTACAGACCCGACACGAACTGATCCCTTAAATTCTCTTCTAATTTCTCTCCGAAATTGCACGTTTTGGCCAGATGTTTTAGTATTTGAAGGTATTCGCGGATACTTTCTCCTTTGGTGTTGAGTCCGCTGACGAAAAATGTGTCTTTCGGCAATTTCAGATCGATCAGGTTCGAGGTGCGTTTTTACCAAATTCACTAAAACTGAGAACGATTTCGATTCTGCGTATTCGGAGAACACAAATCGCACATTAATTCATAACACTCCGCGCCTACCACCGTCACCAACGTGGCTACTTCCAGTTCGGCTGCTATTTTATTTAAAGCTATGAATTGCTTAACGCGTCGAATATACGCTTCCCAGTTATTACTCGCGAGATTATATGGTTCTATGTGACCAATAGGCATATTGATCGATTAATTTATTTCTTACTTTTAGCACACACGCGTCGGATTATTTTTGTATCCCATCCTCGTCGCCAATGTTAGGTATGTGACATTGAAACAACACCAGAATGTAGACTGACTGTTTAATGGCCGCCGTAGCGGAACTTACACAATATCATACAATAGAGGGTAGAACTGATTATTCATACATAACAGATATTATTAAGGATGTGAAATGATATTTTACACGTAGAATATATCTTATTAACAGAAATAAAGATTTTAATTTATAGTCTTGATATAAAAAGAGAATTGGGTAGACGAAAATTTTTAAAATTCTATATATAATAAGAGTACTCTTTTAAGTGAGAAATATTGTAGAACCAACAGTCATGAACAACGCCATGTTTGCGGCGCTGTCGCGGGTCGCTCAAAAACGGTCCATACTAAAAACACTGCAATCGTGACTTCATAACTAAGTAAACTCGCCAAATTTGTATGCGAGTATAAACAAATTTTAAAATAACTTTGTTAATTGTACGTTTATAGGTATACTTTCTATATAAAAAAATCTTACATTTAATGTGATAATGCTAGAAATGTGTTCTTTTCATGAGAATTACGTAAATAATAACTGCTCATTTTTTAGAAATCTAAAAACAATATAAATTAATAATTAAACTGAAATTTCAATATTGACATACTTTCATGAGATATAAATTGCTCAAATCAGATAATTATAGTTTTATAGTATAAAAACGGCCATAATCAGTTGTAGTCGTCTACCCTATTTATTCCCATCTCATGATTTTTCTCGATGTCCTTCTTTCCAGTTCAGCTCGGGTAGGTCATTTTATAAGGGAGCATCAGACAGTTTTCTTCACAGCCAGATTGTCTGCTTTTTGCGTTATACACCTATCTAGATAGTCAGGTAGTAATACTCTAATGTTGGGTTGATTTCGGGATTTCCTGACAATGTGCTATCGTTCCATCTATAAGAAAGAAGAAGAAAGAAGTCAAGAAAATTAGTTATTATACAAAATTATAGTCTTATCTACAAAAAAAAAACAGCAGATATATATAAAGTTTTTTTTTAATCAAAATAACCTAATTCTGAAATTCGATTGCAACCAAAATTTGCAACTTAATATTAATTAAAAATAATGCAAAATTAAGTATTTTCTATTACAAATTAAATTAAAAAATTATAAAATTTGAAACATGTGCACATATAGTATAACGACAGTTTTATAGTTAGAGACCAACATTTTTAACTGAATAAAATAACCTTTCATTCATTATGTGGGTATATACTCGTAGATACCTACGTAGTGTTTCCTAAGGCTGTAAAATTAAATATTTCTGAACTGATTTTTAATTAGTGACCAGATATCAGTTCCGATCTCGAATACCAGTTGCCAAACAATTCACTGTCGGTATATTATATCTGTTGTATGATGACTCCTTACTTCTTGCCAAACATGTTGAAACGTTGTAAATTGGTGAATGCAATTTTATAATTTAACACCTGTGTCGTAAGCCGTTGCAGCCGAAAAAGTAAAGATAGAGGTTTAGCAAGGAGTAGTGCCATCTAATTATTACCTTCAGTTCAGACGTTCGGATCTTACGCGATATTACATATGTGGTAGACGGTTAAGTAACAGTTACTGTTAAATGTATTAATATACATTTAACATCGATAGTACTGAGCTCCTAAGCAAAATTGAGCTAAAAGTTCCATCCTCAAATCTTCGCCAGAGATTCATGTTGCTTCGCATTCCACATGCTCGTACTAATTGCAGAACCAATAGTTATTTACTAGTCTTTTAAGCTATTTAACGATTTGAATCATAAATGGATAATGGATAATCGATTTGATTTATTTAATGGCACAACTAAATATGTGAAACGTTTATTAATTGAAATGAGGGAAGTAATCGAATAAAATTATTGTTGTTAAATTTAGAAAAAATGAAAATTTATATGTGGAAGCTTGTAATTAGCCTATAAATGTTACTTATATTGTAAATGTAGCTGTAAGCTTTCCTAATAAAATAAAAAAAAGGGGGTGTGGCTGTGTTATGGACACGGCCGTTTGTTGTACGTGAATACGTCTCGTAACGGGTAATAGTACGCAGCAAAATTCAAATTGGCGGGGCTCCCCCTCCACCGCGCGCGATGTGTTAGTCTTTACTGGGCGTAATAAATTCTTTGATCCTTTAGCTATCCAGTGGTGTAATTGGAATTTGGATGGGGATGATAGATATGTAGCTACAACACTAAACTGTATCCCCCGATTTTGTTATCATTCGATTTTTTGATTTGCGTCCCTATGGAAGCAATTTTAACCCGACGTGAATGAGGTGAGAAATTGTTACACCAGCTATGAGGTGGGTATGATATACCCAAAATTTTGTAAAATTTTTGATACTATGATTGTGTAATTAGAATTAATGCTTAATATATATTAATAATAGTAACTATTCAACAAGATGAGTAAATAAAATATCAACATTAAGTTAAGCAGCATTATTTTTTATTGAAATAACACAATATCTAAATTATTTTCGAAAAATACAAATTCAGGCAATTATTTTTTTTCCCTTAAAAATCTAACAAAATTCCAACTTTGGTAAATCAATATAACAATAGTGTCTTCTAATTATTATAAATAAAAAAGGAACTGAAAAGTTTTGTGAGATCATGTAATAGAGCACCAAAATTACACCTACAAATCAACACAATTCCATACCCCAGCCGCGTGTATGCATGTATGTGTCTACCGTCGCCGCCGGTGCAACACTAAACTCGATACTGTACCTGACCCCTTGCATCTTTATCTCCAGCTACTGAAACACCAGGACTTGCATGGCAACAGTAACATTAAAATACCCGCGTTTAGAAACTTTTCGGGTATGACATACCCAACCTCACTCACGCCGGGGTAAAGACGTATTCACGTCAAAAAACATCTAACCCTCACCATTTAATTTGTAAATACTGTATGTACAAACAGTAAAGCGTTAGACTTTATATTTTGATCTTGCAACAGCTGTTATGTCGCACGACGTGTTTCGAATTGTATGTGTGTATGTATATTGTTGCATAAATACGAACTTATATCAAATCAAATCAAATCATTTATTTGTAAACATAGGTAGTACGGGTGGCACAAACAATGTTGTAGTATCACTCTGCTCGGCCATATAAGGCGTACAAATCTGTAGAAGTAGGCGCGCGAAATTCAACATGTCATAAAAAGTATATCATTCATTTAATTTTGTATATTAAATATAGCATCTAAAGTTCGATTTTTAATTCGAGTCAGTAAAATGACATTTCCAGTGTCATGTGTCACAAATCATATTATTTAATATGGTATATATTACATATTTACAATAAAAAAAAACGCTTTGATACCTAATAAAATAAAGCATGACTAAATGTCTAAATCTATTGATTGCCGAACATCACTTTTGTAGTAGGTTGTAGTGGGTCACCCTTTTTGTATCAGTGACAGTTGCACTTGTCATTTTACTGATTCGAATTAAAAAATCGTAGTTTAACAATTTTCATTATATTAAATGAAATAGTTGAAATATGAAAAAATACAATTTTATGTTTAGACGTCGAACCGAATTAAAAGTAATAAAGAATATGTTGAAGGTAGTTCAAGAAAAAGCGGATAAAGTGGACGAACTTGAAAATACTGTTAAAACGCTAACGGCTAAAAATGAACAGTTGGAAATCCGCTGTCGTAATAAAGAGGGAAAAAAACCATTAATGCACCCAACGTCTGCAACCAAAACCTATGCAAATACATTAAAACATGATATAGAAGAGGTGGTACCCACACAAAGTAATATTATTGCTAGGACAAAGGAATGTGGGGCCACAAAATCAGAGACGTCAATAGGTAGTCCGAACATGCGAATTAAAGAAAAGACAACACAAGCAGAATATGAAAATAATACAAAGATAGTAATTGAGGAGGATAGTTGGACAGAAATTAAAAGAAAGAAAAGCAAATACCCAAATAATGTCATAAAAAGAGGTGGCAACACAAAGTCTTTGGAAATTCAAGGTACAGAGCGGAAAAAATATTTACACGTCTGGAGATTAAAAGAAGACACTACCTTAGAAAATTTGGAATTACACGTTAAAAAAATATGTGGCCGGGAAACAGCAGTAACGGTGGAGAAAATAAAGCATAAAACTAAAAGGGACTATGCTTCATTCATTATAGGGGTACCAGAAAGTAAGTATGCTTTATTATGCGAGTCTGGAAACTGGGCGGTAAACATTGAGTTCAGTGAATGGGTGTGGTTTCGTAAAAACAACTATAAATCAAAAAACACCTAGCTATATAGAAATTATATATCAAAATGTAAGAGGACTTCGCTCAAAACTAAAAGCATTTTGTGAATCGATAATAGTGTCGGAGGCTGATTTGTATGCCATCACGGAAACGGGATGTAATGAATCAATCCATGACGCAGAATTCATTCCGATGGGCTACAAAGTAGTACGATGTGATAGGGCGGACGGACGCAAGCACGGCGGAGCCTGTTTAGTGGCCACACCACGAATCGAGCTGCGACAGGTTTCTCACAGCGACGTCAATATAGATAAACAAGTGTTTGAGCTGGTCAGTGCTACGGTGTATTTAAAAAAGAGATTTTTGTTTTTGTGTTGTGTAGTGTACATTCCACCGAATAGTAGTGAAACGGATTACTTAACAATGTTTAGAATTATTGAGCAATGTTGTGATAAGTATAAAGATGTAATAGTTTTAGGTGATTTAAATTTATATTCGAGTTCGTTAGCTGTTAATAATTATTATGAATATTTTCTAAGTTATTGTGGATTCACTCAGTGCAATGAAATTGAAAATTGTAACGGCCGGATGTTAGATCAAGTGTTATGTACAATTGGAGGCGGAGCGCGGGTGGGCCCGGCGATGCCGCTGGTAGCAGAGGACCCGTATCACCCCGCGCTCGCTGTGAGCGTGCGGCCGGCCACCGCCGCCGCGACCCGCGACGGTAGGGATCCAGATAAACCAGGTATGAGCGGAACACCAACCAGGTGGAACTTTAGAAAAGCGGATTTATGTTCATTGTATAGGGAAATTGAAAATATTGATTGGAATATTATAAAAAGTTTAGATCTCGAAACCAGTTTAGATTTTTTTTATGAGAATATTAATTCAGCTATTAGTAAATGTACACCGAAAAAGAGACAGGTAGGCGAAAATTTTAAGTATATTTACCCAGACTGGTATACAAAAGAAATAATAAAAAACATAAAATTAAAGGCAGTTCTACATAAGCAGTATAAACAAACTAGAGCAAAAACTGATTATGATAAATATTCACAGTGTAGGGCTAGGGTTAAAGATATGATTAAAGTGGCACAAGAACAACATCAACTGCGAGTACAGAGTCACCTAAAACAAGACCCGAAGGCTTTCTGGCAGTATATTAAGTCTAAACGGAAAACCAGAAGCTCAAAAAACGTCTACAGTAACGGCAGTTTACTGACAGGTCAAAAGTGTGTAGATGGGTTCGCGAAGTATTTTCACTCAGTGTATAGTACAGAAAGAGCTCATTTGAACATTGCTAACCTACCTCACGAAGTAGACTCTAACGTAAGCGCACGCATACACGTAGGCCAGCTTCAGCTAAAGGACGTTAACGCCGCTCTGAAACGACTTAAGTCTAAGACATCTGCTGGCCCTGATGGTATTCCAACGTTTATTATTAAGGATTGTAGGGGGGTGTTGGCAGAGCCACTTTTACACATATTCAATCTGTGTGTCGGGTCGGCTGTTTTTCCGGATAGATGGAAAATGTCTCGAGTGGTGCCAGTCCCTAAAGCTGGATCGTCGTCGGATGTTAGTGGGCATAGACCGGTGGCCGTGCTATCGTCTCCGGCCAAAGTCCTGGAGTCGGTCATTTGCGGTAGCATTTATCCACAAATAAAGTCGCAATTATCTGAGGAGCAGCATGGGTTTCGGCCGAATAGAAGTACTACTAGCAATCTACTCAATTACATGGCGGATATTATACCGGTAGTCGACAGTGGTGGGCAGGTTGATGCAGTCTACTTTGATTTCAGGAAGGCATTTGACCTGGTAGACCACAACATACTATTTAAAAAGTTGGTGGCAGCAGGATTTACACCTCAACTGCTGAAATTTTTCGCCAGCTACATGACAGATAGGCAGCAATATGTAGAATATGCTGGATATATATCAGATCCATACTACACAAGATCGGGGGTGAGTCAGGGTAGTAATCTTGGACCCTTAGAGTTCAATATCATGATAAACGATTTACCAACGGTAGTGCAAAATGCTAAATGTTTGTTATTTGCGGACGACCTGAAACTTTATCTTAAGGTGGAAAGTCCTGAAGACTGTCGTAGACTGCAACAGGATATCGACGGGCTGGTGAAATGGAGTAAAGAAAACCACTTACAATTTAATGAGACCAAATGTGTTATTATATCTTTCTCCAGATCACACAGCCCTGTTCGGTACGAGTATAGGGCAGGCGGGGTGTTGCTAACTAGGGTTGGGAAGGTTCGCGATCTGGGTGTCGAGGTTACGTCGGATCTCTCTTTTCGAGATTACGTGACTAAGGTATGCAAAAAAGCGTTTCGAAATCTGGGGTTTGTTCTGCGCAACGCTCTGGGCTTTACAAGCATGGGAACGATTATATCACTATATAATGCATTAGTAAGAAGCCACTTGGAATGTAATGCAGTTATTTGGGCTCCAAGTGATACAAAACATAAACTCATGCTGGAGCGCGTGCAGAACAAATTTATCAGATATTTGTACATGAGATTGTACGGGGTCTATCCTTTTTATCCGCTGAAGTATCCGACGCTGTTTATATTAGGAATGGTGGGATATAATGAGCTAAGGGTGAGGAGGGATCTCGCTATAGTGTCATATATATGGAAATTACTCAGAGGTAGAATGGATAATGCTTATTTACTAGAAAAGATGAAACTAAACGTTCCGGATAAATTCGTAGAGCGCCGGCGGCGGCCGCCACTGCTGGCGGTGCCGCACGCTCGCACGCGACTTTTGAGCGAGGCGACGTTCACACGCGCACTTCGCAAACTTAATTTACTTGCGGAGAAAATTGATTTATTTTCATGTTCATTGAGGGAGTTCACAATAATGGCGTTGTTTGTTATATCTTATGAATAGGATTAGTTTTAAGAATAATTAATTAATGTGAGTGCAACTGTCGCATTAGGTCAGGCCTGTAATGATAGTTGTAAGCTTTTGTTGAAATAAATAAATAAATAAATATTAGAAGTCTTTAATACTTTACAATTGCCATAATTACACTTAATTTATTATATTTATTATATATATTATATTTAATAAGGTGAAAATCACCTTCATACATTTTATGTCACATGTTGGCAACATACACCGTGATTTTTATAGGAGGAGCAAACCACATATTACATATTTGCTGCTGCGGCCTTTGGTGGACTGAGTCAACGAGTTTGGAAATTACACGATCTGAAGCTTAGCACAAAACTCGCCGTATACAGAGCAATTGTCCTACCGGTACTGCTCTATGCCTCGGAGACCTGGTGCCTTTACAAGGCTGACATTAGGCGCCTTGATACTTTGCACATGAAATGTCTTCGAGCAATTCTTCGGGTGAAATGGCAGGATCGTGTGCCAAACTCAGAGATTTTACGTCGGGCTAAAATGACAGGTATGGAGAGTCTCTTGATGAGAAATCAACTACGCCGGTGTGGACTTGTGCGTATGGAGTCCTTCAGGTTGCCAAAGAAAGTATTCTATTCTGAGCTTGCCTCAGGTAAACGCAAACCTGGAGGACAGTATCTACGCTACAGGGATGTTTTAAAACGTCATCTTACTGCAATTAGCATGTCTAGTGAGTCGTGGGAGGAGCTTGCTACTGAGAGGACTGAATGGCGTACTGCAGTTAAAACGGGTCTAGAAACTTTGAGTCCACCCATCTTGAGGAGCTTGACTCAAAACGCCAGCACCGGAAAACTCGTCCCAAGCCCTCATACGATTATACATACGACTCCAATGGGAATTTATACTGATCCTCTTGCAATCGGACTTTCAAGTCCAAGTTTGGATTTGCAAGTCACGCTCGCGCTCATGCAAGAAGAGACCAGGGAATGTCTTAGTTGACAGTGGGTCGCCGTCGACGGATACGTCTGGGAGGACATCATCATCATTAATAAGGTGAAAATCACCTTCATACATTTTATGTCACATGTTGGCAACATACACCGTGATTTTTATAGGAGGAGCAAACCACATATTACATATTTTTAGACACATGTGACACCCTATCAGGGCATTGCAATGTTTGCATTATTATCAATATAAAAGTTATACATACAATTACTTAATTACCTGTAACCTATTCTCATGATCATTCAAATCAAATCAAAAATGTATTTTTCAAATTGGATTTTACAATCACTTTTGAATGTCAAAGATGCTACACCATTGGTTCACAAGTCTACGGCGGGAGACCTTGTACTGGAAAGAACCAGCAAGTAAACCAGCAAGGGCAATTTTTTTCTCCCTGTATCATTACAGAGTCGTCAGTTGGAAGCCGGCTTCAGATACACAGTCTGAACCCAACCTCCAATACAAGTTAAAACAACTAACAAATATATATTTCCGTCACAAGAGCCATATCGCATTAAACAAATCTGATATGTATATGTCCGGCACAAAACAAAAATTATTATATATCGCAAAAATTACATCCAAGCATTTTTATTATTCAAGAAATAATTGACCTTGTATTACAAGGTAGTATTTTTAATATGTGCTTTAAATTCATGAAACGGTATAGCAGTAAAATTTTGTGGAAGTGTGTTATAAAAAGTAGCACATTTCCCTAAGAATGAACCTCTAGTTTTTTGAAGCCTGTATGTTGGAACGGCAAGTTTATTTTTATTTGTCGTGTTTAAATGATGAATTTGAAAATTTGTATTAAATGTATCGTAGTTCTTAAAAACATATATTAAATTTTCATAAATATATTGACACTAATGTCATTATATTTATATCCTTAAATATAAATCTTAATATATATATTTCTTGTGTGCGTGTGTATGTGACTGAACTCCTCCTAAACGACTGGACCAATTTTGATGAAATTTTTTGTGTGTATTCCAGGGGGCTTGAGAATGGTTTAGATTCACAATACGGTCATATAGATATTGTTTTTCAGCTAAATTATTTATTTAAAAACATTTGAGACAACGTGAGACAACGTGACATTTGAGACATTTGACAGGACAACGTCTGTTGGGCCAGCTAGTAATATATAAATTCGGTGGTACAGAGACACAATGTGGATTTTATTAATATAAATAAAATAACTCATAAACCCTTATACGCAAATGAAATATATGAAATAAATTTGCGAACATTCACGAAGAATTATGGCCTACTTTTTAAAAAATAATCTAAGTTTTATTGCCTAAAACTTTGTTCAAAGAAAAGTGTGCGTAATTTATTTCTAAAGCTAAGCTTGCGTGGGAAGTTCCCTTTTACAAGAGGCGTTTCATAAAATAAATGATAAACTTAACAAGAAAACAAAAAAGAATGTATCAGAATGACGGATTACATTTGAAAAGGCCATTATCAGGGGCTGAAGCGTGTTCTTATGGTAAAATGTCTTCTCTTCTTTCTCTTGCCCTGTTCCCAATTTTATTTGGTGTCGGCACAACATGTGTTCCTCTACCACTCGCCATTTCATTGTTTCAGTCCATCCATTGTTTCTACGGTCTTCCTCTCCTCACATCCATACATATATCCATACATATATGTCCATAACTTTCCTAGTATCCTGATCAATTCAAGTCCTGGTAATGGGATCAGAAGGTAATCATAAGCCAAATAAAAAGATTCAAGTTCTAGCTTTTATAATAGATTGCTTTATAAGGGTGGAAAGGAATCAATCCCTACGAGGTTGTTAGACTATAGTCCCAATAGGGTTTGATTCCTTTTACCCGTGTGTAGCACTTTTCATTTCGAATGCAAGGAAAATAAAAAATAGCTTTTCCTTTGAAATTTTTGGTAAAAGATTTTCGAGTATTGTATTTGCTTTGTTCGTGACTGAATCTGGAGACGAAACTTCAGAATCGCTTGAATTCGTTGTTTTTCTTAAATACCTAAATCACACAATCAAGATTTCGGTACAGCGTGACAGATTCCCCTCCCGCCAAAATTAACTTTTTCACTGGTATTTTTAAATTTGCAACACATCGCTTTATCTTTTACTGGTCATTCAGCCAAATTTTTTATTATCATTGTATCTATAGGTAACCTAATTCAGTTGTATTTTTTACAATTTTACTTTCCGCCCTAAGGAGGGAAGTAAATAGTATGAGAATTTCCCGCCCGCTGGTGGGAACTAGCGTTTTCCTCCCAATACTCAGATCAAGGAGACTCTCCTTTCCGAGCATGAGGAATGAAAAAATATTTCCATACAAACTTTCATTCCCCATTTTTATTATAGCCACTTAATGGTAACTATTTACAAAATTTTAATGTTAATTTATATCAAATTAAAAACAAAAAAAAATCAAATAAAAAAAGCACGATGATTCCATACAACCTTTTATTGCCCCTTTTAGCCTCCTACAACAATTTTTTTCGCATTAACATTAAAAGCTGCAAGCAAGTTCAGGTTCTAAACCAGAGGTTCCCAAACATTTTGTATCGTTTTGTTGTAATGTTTTTCGGTTTTAGGTTATCCTAAAACTTCCAAAATTTTATAAACATATTTAATTTTTATTTTATAAATAATATTTAGCCTTTATATTAGAAGATAGTTTAATGTAAGTAAATAAGTACTATCAGTGTATGAGATTCATTATCGTGGACCCACAGTTTCATTTCATGTTTTTCAATTGTTTGTTTCAATTCAATTCAAATTGTTTTTTTGCTGACGTAGACTCCTTGCAGGTTGCCCTAGACTCCTAGGGGTCGATATGTCGATATGTCGATATGCTTTGGGAATCACTGTATTAAACTATCTATGTACCAATTTTTTTATAGCATAAGGCAGCAAACGAGCAAACGGATCACCTGATGGTAAGCGATAACCGTTGCCCATGGACACCCGCAACACCAGAGTCACAGATGCGTTGCCGGCCTTTTAAATGGGAATAAGGGGGGAAGGGGGGTAGGGCCTCCGGTACCCTCAGTCTGCGAAACACAGCGCAAGCGCTATTTTACGCCGGTTTTCTGTGAGGCCGTGGTATCACTCCGGTCGAGCCGGCCGAATTCGTGCTGAAGCATGACTCTCCCAACACCCATATCGGCTCAGTAGTTTTTCTCGTAAAAGCCCAACAGACGGACACAGTTACTTTCACATTAATGGTATTTTTAATTATTATCATTTTTTAAAATATAACCTAATTTTATTCAAAATATATAAGAGAAATAAATATAAATACAATAAAAACTTGAAAGTAGTATGCTGTCAGCAGCGGAGCAGAACCTAAGCTATCGGTGGTTAGGGCTGCAGAGAAAGAAATCTCCAAACAATAAGTACCGTGTTAAGAATCATTGCTGTCTCTTTCCGACCCGTGAGAGCCTCTTAGGATGTTGATCGAGGCACTTCGCCATTAATATTATTATAAATTATAATAATCGGGTAATATGACTTATAGAACATTTAACGTTCAATAGATAGATTTGTATGTTGAGTTGAACAAAGTTTGTATTTCTTTACATAACATTATGAAAAAGTGGCGATAGGAGTTTAAAAACCATTAACTCCTAAATCCTAGAGTTCATAATCACTTGAAATCTTAACCGTAATACACTGTGCCGTGGAATTGTACTTTGATCGGCGTCCGATATACAATAGAATTATGCTTCAATTTGTTCTTATCGCCGTGATCAATGGCCGATACATGAGAATTATAAAAGCGTTGCATAAGTACAGACGTAACGTAACGCTCTCCGGACACACTGCGATACCTTTCTCTTAGTAAAAGGGAGGCAGGGGTCTAGACTGGAAGGCATTATGCATTGACACATAATTTACATTCTCTTCTTATTCGTCTTAGAGATAAATGAGCCTAATGCATACGTTTCCTATGTAACAGGTGATTTAGTTGCCACGCCAAAATATCTGTTAAAAATATAGATAAGTTAGTAATAATAAAAGGCGCGAGAGGTTAAAACCGTTCATGAGTAGACTTCACTTTTTTCAGATCACACATATTGTGATGAAGATAAATTTTAAGTTAGCGGTTTGGCTTCTGAGAATATGTTTGCACCAATAATGCACATTCTCTGTTCTTAAGGATCACTCATGCCACCCATCACAGCTTAATAAATCATTAATACATAAAATACAAATAACGTAAAAAAGAATTGTTTCACGTAATATAAAATTACAGGAAATTATACAAATCTTTCGAATACAGTGTAAAATAAAAATAGCAATATGGCCGTTTTTATACTATCATTATCTAAATTAAATATAATAAATATAGATTATCAGTAGAGATCGGATAATCGGATGCATATTTACCTAAAGTTAATTTTTGGCTCACAAATTATGGAAGCGGCTTTTTTAAAAATACATTTTGTTAAATAAAAATCCCGGGAAAATACGGGACTGCAAATTTAACGTAGTGATATTGTTTGAAAATTACTAAATTAGAACGTGGTATTTATTTTCAAAAGACAGAGACTCCGGGTTCATTTATACAACTATGCATACGTATTTACATGAAGAGTGTTATACGAAAGTAGTGAGCAAGTTTGACTAAAACAATAATCAATTAAATAATTGAATAAAAAAACAGAAATGGTGAAAAATTTTATTTAACAAAACAATAAAAAGCCGTTTCCATACTTTGTCTTAAACTAACTTTAGGTAAATATGCATCCGATTATCCGGTCTCTAATTATCAGTTAATTTTTTTTTAATATATGTTTTCGATTTCTAAAAAATGTGTAATTATTTTTTACATAATGAAACGAACACATTTCTAGCTTTCTCAAATTAAATGTCGCATTTTTTAATATAGAAAGTATACATATAAACGTACTAATAACATAATTATTATGAAAATTGTTTATACGCTGTTATTTTTTTTTTTGAATTAGTGATAACTGCTCATCTAACCTATTCTTTTAATTTGATTTGATATCTATAAGTGCCTTTGACTTTCAAGAAGTCTTTATTCAACATAGACCCAATGTTAAATAAAGATTTGTTGATTTAGTTTGAGATTTCTGAGGTTTGCGCATTGTACTTTTGATTTAATTAAGAAAGAGAAGAAAAAAGATTCTTAGAAGATTGAAAGTACGAAAAGTGGAGTTAAATATGGTGATGAGTTTTTGAGCGCATTACGTGCTTCTTCTTTCAGCTGCCGATTTAACTATTACTCGCATTGTGTTACAAGGTTTTGCCTCCATATTTTGATGTGTTAATCGAGCGTTTATCAGCGCGTCAATCGCTGACAGCTAACTGCTAATGTCAAGAGGCAAATGTCAAGATATAGTTGTGTCTGCGTCTGTCTGGCTGTGGTTTGACATTTCCGATTGCCTAACGCCAGCCTTAGACTTTGAGGTGGTTACGTAAACAGATTAGGGTGTTCAATGCTAATAAAGTGCCATTAAAACTGACAAATGAAGATGGAGATTATAAGATAACGTGTTATGTATGGTCGATGCCATGTCACGTATTACATTTGTCTTATAGAAAGCGATACTATTACGAATAGCATAAGGATGGAATAATGCTCATAGCATGTATATCTTATTTGATAGTGACTTGATGAATTATAACAGAGAGAAGCATGAATCCTTGGGCTTATTTGGCAATAATTAAATAAACGCATAAAATAATATGATAACTATATATATAACTATGATATATAACTGAGTGACAGATTGTATAATGAAGTGATTAGAAAGAAATGCGGTTTGAAAGAGGATATCGTGACAAGAATAGAGAAAGGGATGCTTGGGTGGTTTGGGCATGTGGAACGGATGGATGAAAGTAGACTAACCAAAATGATTTATGAAGCTGGAGTGAGTGGAGACACGGGACGAGGAAGACCTAGGCGAACATATTTCGAAATCGAAAGTGTCCTCAAAAAAGGCCAGGTCAGAAGTACCCGCAATCGTCGAGCATGTATGAGGAATGTTATGAAAGTAGATGAAGCGAAAGAGATATGTATGGACCGTAGCAAGTGGAAGGACGTAATCTCTGCCTACCCCCGTGGGAAAAAGGCGTGAGTGTATGTATGTATGTATGTATGTAATAATATGATACGGAATATAAACGTTATAACTTATTTATACAATAAACTCATCAACTGCCTTTTCATAAATTTAAAGTATATGTTGGAAATACATTATGCAAAAGTTTACCATAATGTCAATGATTACTTAAATGATAATAACGTCAGATCTTTTTACAAGCTTTTATTTACTTTCACCTGTCCCGTTGTCAGTCTGTAATCAAATCTTGCAACTTAAATTTGATCCACTTCCCGGTTTCCGATTGAGCTGAAATTTGGTATACACGTTTAGTTCGGATGACAATGCATGATTAACTATGTGACGTCATTCTAAATCCAACATGGCGGCGTATCCAATATGGCGGACCAATTATTTTTAATGCACTCCTACAATATGGGTATCAAATAAAAGAAGCCCTTTTATAAGCCAAGAATAACCAGAAAAATAATGTGACGTCATTCTAAATCCAACATGGCGGCGTATCCAATATGGCGGACCAATTATTTTATTTCGCCTCTAAATATATCATACAAACCTATATGGTTTCACTAAAGGTCGTGATATACTACAGATCGCACTACGTTACACTTCTTAAGCACATTTTTGCTGCTTGCGAATGTAAATGGGATGTAATTTGCCATTTTATATATTTAAATCAATTGTGAAAAATACTCTGATGAAAAAAGGTTATTATACTGTTAAGGTTTATTTAAATTATAACAATGCTTATGACTTAATTTTTATGACTTATTAAGTCATATTACTACATCGTTTGCGTATAGTAAATAACATAATGAAACTATAGTTTATAAACATAATGTAAACTTGTGTAAACCTATAAAGGAAGTTGGGTTCAGACTATTTATCTTAGGGGCTAGCTTGGCGACTGTAAAAATACAAGAAGAACAAAATAACCCTTGCTGATTCTTCCCAGTACATGATTTGTGAACCAATCCTGAAAGTGATTGTAAAATCCTATTTGAATAATACATTTTTGATTTGATTTAATTTGTTATAAGATGGTAATTAAATAAGTAAATAAGATAAATATTTAAAAGAAGACTTATAATCTTTTCCAGTAAATTGAGTCCTGCCGTGAACTTGTAAACCAATGCCATTGATTGTTTGATAATCAATAAGAATTATTTTAAATAATATTTTTTTTTTAATAATCAATAAGAAAGAAAGTGATGCGATGTTTACCCGGTCATAGTTAAATATAGGAATATACCATATATACCAGTACCATATATATACCAGTCACAGGAAATAGTACTTATTTCTTCACATCTAATTGTGCCCGTTATAAAATTTTCATGTGCATTTCCTGCAAAGGCGTTTTCAAAAGAATGTTGTGACTTCTCTGCTTGATTCAACATTATTTAATCAAAACCTCTTTAAGATTAGCTTGCCAATTAAGATTTTCTTAGTTTATCATTAAACTAACATTCATATTACAATTTTCATCATCAGCATACCTCGATCCGATTGGCATCACTCAATCTATGTTTGCAGTTTGTTAACTGGCTTGTAATTTTGCGCTGTCAGCAATTATAACAGCTCTATTTTATGCGATTCATCTTTTACGATTGCTATCAATTACATAGATAACGTCAGATTTAACATTATATAATACGGAATTCAAGGAATTATTTAAACTCGCTTCTGACTGTTTTCATTAAGTTTACTCAGTTTTTTGTTAGCAGTTAAATTTTTGTACATTAAAGGTTTTTCCTTTTCTGCCCGAATGTACATATAGATATTCAGTACACGACTTTAGTTATAATGTGTGATAGTAAATCCATAATGGCCGATGTTATATATGTTCAGTACCTTCCCTTTTCCAGTTTTATTGATTTAGTAATGAGTTCCCAGAACCTACCTCTTTGATTATATAGTTTTTTCTTCGTACTATATCGTCATTATATCCCTTAAAAAGTGAACATTTTCTGTTATACATTATTTTTCTCCGACGAGGGCTAAGTTGCACCGACCGTGGCCAGTCAGTTTATGGACTTAACAATAGTTACTATGTAATGTGTAATATTTCGCGTGATAGTAAATCATCACCACAGCCAATAGACGCTTACAACTCCGGTGGTATCATATACACGCTGCAGTTAACATTATGTTACTGGCCATGACTTCTCTAACACAACTTAGAAATTTGGCAGCAGGTTTTTGCGCTTTTCGATTGTATTGTTCATTCAAGCGCTAGTTTGGTGAAATTGGACTTCCTCGGACTTTCATTGTATCGAAGGTAATATGGGGATTTTGTTGGTATGCGGTTCTACCAGCTAAGAAAGTTCAATACACCCGTTGATATGATTAGTCATACATAAGTACAGTGCGCAATAGCATCTAACTAGTAAAGTGGAACAAGGTTTTTAAAGACTTGATTAAGTATTTATTGAAACTCTAAGAGCGATATTTCATAACGGCTTAACCCCTTGGCGCTGCCAAAGAGATATAGCCTCGTTATACAACCTCTATCGCATACATTACGGGGAGTTTTCCGAGAAATTTCTCATATTGATCCCTGTGGCTCGTTTTCGCCTTTGTTCCACGTGACGAAACGTTCACCATCATCTCCTTGACAGTTGGTAGTTCATAACAGTGCATTTTTTAAGGATTTTTTTACCTCACACTACCAAACTGTGAAGTGAATATTGCATCCAGTGAAAAAAAGAGCATATTCCATTTTTAATAAAGCTGGCGACGCATCTGTGACTTCTCTGGTGTTGCGGCAGAGAAAGAGGAGAGACTTTGTATTGAAATCGCAATGATTCTTACAAAAAGAAATCTTTCAGGAAAATATTGTCCTACTTGCGTTTTAGGGAAGCATGTTTTCGCTGACGGAAAGTTGTCACCTAAATAAAACTTAACACATAAACTTTTTAGTATAAAGGGTTTTATGTATGTGATAATAAAAAAGCTGTTTTACTACGATAAGTTTTTGTGGTAACGTAGCGCAATTCGATGCTTCAACGTATTCTGGTCACAGAGCTATTGGAATGAGGTTCTAGTTTCGTTTGTTTTAGACAAAATAAAAAAAAAAGTATTAAAAAATGTTTCGAATATGAGTCTTCAACATTGCATGTGTTAAACCAGCTATTGAACACAGCAACTGATTAAGACGAAATCTCCTTAGAATAATCGTGATGGTTTAATATTATGTATTTTCCTTGCGGTTACTTAAATACTAATTCCTATGCGGATCACAATCGCGTTGGGAGAGAACTAACCGCTCGTTATTTTGTAGCCAAATTTAGAATTAGACGCGTCCCGGATTCGCTTAGGTCCGAAACTCATAAAAATATTTGGAAGGAAATCTATTTGTCTATGAATTTGAGTTTAGTTGATTTCTTTACATTGCAGCACTCAGATTTATATCTTGTGTTGTGGGATGCCGTCACAAATATAGAATCTCATATACCCAGACCGGAACAAGTTTTTGTTGACCCCCCATAGCCGAGTGATTGCTACACCGGTTTCAAGTTCACCTTTGTCCACCTTAGTTGTACCTTAGGCATGATTGTAAATATATGTTTCTGTTAAAAATATTTATATATGTACAATATATATATGTATGTTTATATATATCCGTGAGGCTGCGTGCGCGACCGGCTGAGCGCGCAAGCCGTGGTGAAGTCTCTCTGTCAAGCGGACTGTCCAAGGGTTCTCGGACAGTCCCTCCTTTGGCGGTGGCTCGACCAGCTCTTGGTCGAGCCGGTTCCGGGGCTAATGGCGGTTGAATCGCGAAAGCCCCGCCATGTGCCCCGTATGGGCCTAGAGAACTCGGAGGGGTTTTAGTGGGTAGGCCGGTCCTCTCAGACCGGAGAGCCCCACACACGGTCGCGTCTAGCCAGCGCGATGTCATGGTGCATAAGGTCGCATTTCCCCCCTCAAAAAAATGTATTACTTTATAATACAACTTTATAATATAGTTATATTATAAAGTTGTAATTTTATAACTCATGAATGGGCTCACCTATCCAAACAGACAGATTGATGTTTGGTCTTTGTTCGGACTATTATGTAGATGGTTTTTGTGAAGTTTGCACAAAATCGGTCGAGCAGTTCTTCATTTATTATATGTTTTCCAACAAATGAATCTAATAAATAGCGGATAATTTTATTAATGGGATTTTTTGTGTGTTGTTTAGCCAAATGTTTTTCTTTAATAAATTTATTTGATTTTAAAATAACTTTTTTATTATTATTTCACTTTATATGTAGCGAAACACGTACCGAACCGCTAGTAAAGTCAAAATATTTCGTTTAAAACTTATCGCTTAATGAAGTTAGGAGTCGATTAAAATTCAATACTGAAGTCTATACAATATAATTAGGCCAATTTGACCTCTCAAATTGGCCTAATTATATTGTAAGATAACAAGAATATTTTAACAAATAATCTATGATATGTCAAAATAGACTTGAAAAATTGTGACCAGCTTAGTTCGGACTTAAGGGTAACGGAACTGGATAGTTGAACGAATGATCTGTTGTGTTTTGACGTCGTCGTCGTCGTTGAGATCGTGTTCTCCTGCTCATGCTAGCAGGTGAAGTGGAGTCCAAGGAAATGTCGCCACAATATTGGAAATTGTAAACTGACAGTTTACGACGAAGTACGACAAGTACGAAGTACTTGGCTCTCGGCCATTTTAGATTCGTTTGTTTACTAGCACAGCTCATATTCCAACGACTTACCAGTCCGTTATATGAACATTGCTAGGCTGAGATTAGCGGCAGTACCTACTTGTACATGCTTGGCTTCTAATTAACCGCGGAGCTGAATGATTCACCGACGACGACGCATCTGCGGTCTTGAGGAATATGAGATACTTGTTACTGACTTGTTTCGTGTCTTTTACTGTGTTTTAATTACAAAATTATCATTGTACATGTCTTTGAATTCTCTAGTTGTAGTTTAAGCGCAATTTAGATTGTGTTATGTAATTTTAATAGGTGAATCTTTAGTTATAAATAATAGGTAATTTGTTATTTCCTTAGCATCAATGCCTCGGTTTTTGTTAGTATTCTACCCCAGTAGATTATGGATGTTCAAATATATTTTGTTTTTCTTATATTTGATACTATATTTGATTGTCTATGGTACCCACGAAGTAAATTGACACTAGTATCGCGGACACCGATGTGTACGATTTATAAACAGTTAAATCACTTTTCGGTTAATTGACAATTTTCAATTTTGTAATACATAAATAATCAATGTTTATTTTCGATATCTTCTGACTAGGAACAGTTGCTCTGCCATCGACATATCCCAGCGCTCATGGCTCCACGATTTTCGTGCCAACCTCATCAACGTCACTAGAAAACGAATCTTGAACAAGGCCGCGCTTGGTTCTAATACTTGTACTTAATTACCGGCACTCGGTCACCACTTTATAAGCACCGATAACGCGGCCAAACATCTCAACAACCGTCGCCGTCATTACAATAATATATCATATAACTAACGATTTAGAGACGATATTGTCTTGTTTGTTTGCGCGTGACACGGCGTGTTGCCACAGCTTTATGGATAGGGAAGCCTTATTGTCTACGAATCTATATACATGGAAAATCGATATTGCGTTGGCGGATGTCTTTTCTCAAGGGCGAGCATATTTATTCAAGCACTTGTACTCTTTCGAATCACTATTAGCATATATTGGAGTGCTCGCTGGCTCCATGTTGAAAGTTTTGTGCGGAGGTGGCAGGTTGGCTCATAAAATGTGGTCGTAACGTAACAATACAGTTTTATTACTGAATAGTAAAACATCATTAATATTAATTTATTTCTTTTTTCTCATGAGATAATTCTCGGTACGAAGTTACATTCGAGCTTTCCAGTGAGCAGTTTATAGCGTTTCAATTTGAATTTGAATATTCTGTTTCGCCATCGTAAAAATAGTTTGAAAGTGTACGTTGCTACAGACGACATCAGACAGAGTAGTAATGAAAAATTTTTCTTTATAGCTACAGCCGTCTATAGTACTGGTAGTTCCTATGAGGTTCGTAGCAAATCTACACTGCCTGTTCTACTCTTACTGCTAGTTAGGTACCCATGCAAATGGCTATAAAAGTCTCCATGCGGAGAGCGCAGGTTTATATTGATAGCAGATAAATACTTTTATTCTATTGGTATTTATATACTTACTTTGAACGTTAAAGAAGCTTCGTCATGCGATCTAGGTGGTGGCAGGAGACCTTGTACTGGAAAGAATCAGCAGGAAAACCAACAAAAGCTATTTTTTTACTCACTGTATTGTTCAATAGTCATCTCTCTGTGATCACTTAATTAGAATTTAAAATTGAGAACAGTTTTAATTCAATATTCTTTACAGGAATAGATCAGTTTCGGTTCATATTATACTTTTTACTACATTATATTAAGGGATTTTGTTGTCGTTAGCTTAGCAATTATCAATCTAAGGCACTTTGGACCGAGAAGATACTTGAGTTTCTATAGCATGTGTTGGAAATCGCAGCATCAGTAGACATGGTGGTTTAAATATTTGTTGATGAAGACAGTGTAGAGATCCTTGAAGAAGGTCTACGTTCAGCAGTGGTTATCTCTTGGCTAAATTATGATGATATATTGACAAACAAGAAGATTTCCTAACGTGTTTTGCGATAGAAATAGGTAAGACCAACCAAATCTCATTTCATTACGTACCGTGCTAATCACCTATATTGGACGCCTTGCCTGAGAATCCTTTTAGTAACCACGTCTACTATTGGTCATGCTATCCAAAAAAACGTTGTGATTCGATGTATCAAGGAACACGCGTTTAGTTCAAAGACCGCGATCATGGATTCGAGAGAAAGCAATCTCAAACATTTTCCACTTACCCTAGCAAATAATTATAGTCACAAACGCAACGGTCAAAAAATATTGCGCATATTGTTTACTAATTTAGGGAAAGCCCACAAAATACAGTTTGGGCCTTGACGTGAAGAATAGATCGTTCGCATACGTGACACGTGTGGCCGTCCTAATCTGATTACAGCTGGCTTTCGATGTGGTCTGGAAGATGCAGAGTTACGGCAATAACGCAAGGTATCGAACCCTTAGCAAGGTATTGGAGAAATAGGAAATTAAATTTGACTAAAGTTCTCTGTGGCACATTAAAAAAATCTGTCAGGTCACGTCTTCCCTTTTTATAGCAATGCGTGAATCAAATGATGCGTCAAGAAACATCTTGTAGGTCAATTAGATTTTAACTGATTTCGTTGTCTAGCCAAGCCTGGTTTTTGGTTCTTTTCCAGGGAAAAGTTTTGCAGCTTGGTTTGGTTAGTAGTGACGCTTACAACCTCCCCTGGCCGTATCTAAATTTATCGCTATAACAAGCAACAAAAGCATTGTTATTGTAATGTTGCTATGACTGCCAGTTCTTCAGTTGTTGAAGAGTCTATACGAGGACCGCTTCCACCTTTGACTATGTCACTTCCCATTGTCTTCGTTTACGTCTTAACAGGGTCAGGGAGACCTATACCAGGGTCATCTGCTTGAGCACCCTGACTTATTTATTTCTGGCGCGAAATAGCATTGCTATGTTATGGCGTGAAGGTTAAAAAAGACAGTTAGAATTACTGGGTACTGTGACTTTAGAAATCATATAAAAAATATATCCGTGCTATGATAATGATAACAAAGAAGTAGTTTTAGAGCAAAATATTATCATGTGAAGCTATAACTAACAATACCAAATTTTTTAAAATATAATTATAAAAATGACCAATGTTTTATAGTAAGCTCATTTATTGTTGTGATAAAAAAAAAACATCAGAAGAACACGTGAATTGAATTATCCATTTGCTTCCGTTTGACAGTCGAAAGATAATGTCCGATCGCCATTGATTCGACTGACCCGACCCGGAGCATCAATCCTCATTACTCGGCGCCTCCGTCTCACTCCGAGAGTATTGTCAGCCCGAAGTAGATTAATTGTCCCCTGCAACGCAAAGTGACAGGGTCAAGGGTAAAGTAAATGTTTGTTGAACCGCTGTAACAAGTTTGTGAGAAGTTTTTGAACAGCTTAGGGTAATGTTTGATTAAATCGTTAGCGAAATGGATTGGGTGAACTTTAACATGAGTTTGATGTTAGGACGTAGATGTCGGCGTGGCACCTGTTAGTATGATACGATAGAATGTGGTCGGTGTGTTGTAAGATATACGCTGTCGTGTTGATAACAAAGTATATTGTAATAATTTATTTGGTAAAAACTTGATTAAGCAATAGTATTGCTGATTTTGCAGATCGTGAACTACACGTGTTTTAATAAGTTATATAGCGTTCATATCATCGCACTGCTCGCCATTACTAGGCTGTTCGTCCTTACACGTTGCATCTTCAGTGGTCACGCACATTCCATTGCGGTGGCAGAGGAATGTTGCGTCCGCTCTTCTAGAAAGCGGTAAATAGGTTTTTGAAGTGCTGTGATGCCTCTGGCGTTACAGATGTCCCTGGCTGTAGTACCAGCAGGTAGTTTCTTGCTAATTGATTATGTAAGTTCTGAATGTATTAAAATATCTCAATATTGAATTTATGCAATCCATTAAGTCTTTAGGAGTGGAGTGTCTTTGTTGGGCCGTCACACTTCGATCCATAATAGATATATTGCGCAACCCTGGTTTCCTAGGCTACTAGCTGGCTGTCATCATCAGTCCAATTTATCGTGCTCAAGAACCTGATGATGTCCGTTGATGTCATGACCCTGTCTGTCGGTTTTATATAACCAATGCTCCAGACAGCTTTGCTTCAGCTTTGCTCATATACGTCCCCACCAATTGGCTCGAGCCTACCTTAACTACGTTAGGGCGATTAGGCCTTAGTCAACCACGCTGGCCCAGTGCGGGTTGGTTGACTATGTACACCTTTGAATTGCTTCGCAGATGTACGCAGGTTTCCTCACGATGTTATCCTTCACCGTAGGAGCGTCGGATAAATGTGCATATAAAATTCGGAACGAAAAACACATTGGTACACGGTGGGGATTAGATCGCGGGCCTCCCGATTCTATGCGGCGCAAACCAGTGCCGAGACCACAGCGCCACCGACGCTCCTAAAGGATTAAGAAGAAAGGCTTAAAGGATTGCTCTGGTATAATATGTGTACCATGCTCTCCTCTACAACTCTGCAGGCGCCACTTAGTTTCTTTTAGTCTTACCTAACCTTATGAACATTTACATAATTAGGGTTCCGTACCTCAAAAGGAAAAAACGGAACCCTTATAGACATCACTTTGTTGTCCGTCTGTCCGTCCGTCCGTCCGTCTGTCAAGACCCTTTTTCTCAGGAACGCGTGGAGGTATGAAGCTGAAATTTATATCAATTACTCAAGTCTACTGTCCCTTGAAGCTGTGAAAAAATCAAACTTCTAAGCCAACGCAATCAAAAGATACAGCCGTTTATGCCGCAAATTTTCGACACTTGCAAGGGAATCAAAACCTACAGGGTGCTTCCCGTGAACTCAGAATCCTGAAATTTGGTACGAAGCAACGTCTCTTATAGCATAGATAAAGGAAAAATTACGAAAAACCATAAATTTTTAGTTACATCACATAATATATATTTTTTTAATAATTTTTAAACTTACTACTCATTTCCTCATAAACGCGTAGAGGTATTAAATTGAAATTCATACCAAATACTCAGGTCTATAATACCTTTAAGCTGTAACAAAATCAAACTTCTATGTCAACGCAATCAAAAGAAACAGCAATTTAAGCTGCATATTTTGAAACTCGCAAGTACTCGCAAGGGAATCAAAACCTAAAGGGTACTTCCAGTCGACCTAGAATCTTTAAATTTGGCATGAAGCAACGTTTTATAGCACACATAAAGAAAAATTCCGAAAACCTAAAATTTTAGTTACATTACAAAATATATAAATATTTTTTAATAAATATAAACTTATTACTTTTCCTCATTGAACGCGTAGAGCTATCAAGTTGAAATTCATATCAATACTTAATCTAATTGCCTTTAACCCGTGAAAAAAAAAATCTTAGACGAACTTTGTAAACTTGCAGGTTTGTACGGAACCCTCGTTGCGCGAGTCCGACTCGCACTTGGCCGGTTTTTAATGACTGAGAATCGGCTTCTACGCAACGGGTCGCGGGTCAAAACCCGCATGGACAGATATTTTGTATGTCCTACAAACATTTGTTCCGGTCTGGGTGTTTGTGCATGTAAGATTTTTGTGTTTGTGACTGCACCCACGACACAGGATAAAAATCCTTTTTTTTCCTCAGGAGAGGAGGCTGAGAATCCATCATGGATACCAACGCAACAGGCAAGCAGGGATGCGTTGATTATGTCGGACTCCTGGTACTGTCGAGGCGGCTCGACTACACAGACCTACCGACTAAACTCAGCCTAGCCTTTGGCTTTATTGACGAGAGGGCCGCACCTCAGGAGAGGCACGGTTACCGCTGCCCCATGGTGAGGGCGTATGCGCTACAAGAAGGCACGAATCTCCAAAGTGGGACCGGTCAGTATTGACGGGAAAAAAAAAATCCTAGTGTGGTGCGGCGTTTTTAAAGAAAATACTATCGAGAGAGGACCTGTCCAAGAATCTCCACACCGTTTGGCTCTGTGCTGATATCAATGATGCAGGTTCTTCTTCAGATTTTGACATTGTCTTATTCTGTTACGCAAAGAAACTCCAAGTACAGCTCCCTCCATTCCCTTTCCTAGTTCATTGTAAGTGAGCAGGTTTCGCTGCTATATGTCACCACTTGATAGTGATACGTTGATACGCGAACGATAAAATTTGAAACACAAGTTAATATAATCTCGGTCCAAGGTACCAGGTACTGTAAATAAAAGAAGTTGTTATACTTATAAAATATTGACTATTTTTACAAAATTTCTTCAAATACGTTTTCCGTGTTTGTTTTTGAAACATTTTTAATTCTGTGTCAAAGGTGAGGTACGCCAAATCCATATGCGCGTGGCGTAACCCTTGTAAATCAGGGACGAATAAAAACCTGTTTGTTTAAAAGCTTTTCGGGAACATAAACAGAGCGACCGCAACGCAGCCTGTGTAAACGAGCTTTGCAATCTTTGCTTTAATAATTATTCGAAAATGAGCGTTACGATAATCGCATAATATTTATTGTTGAATAAATGAAATAAAAATGAAAATGTTAATCAAGGTTGTACAACAGAGCATTTCGTGCTTAATTGTGTTAGCAATAACGCACAAACTTTAATGTATCTCTTGCTTGACGTAAGTTTGTCGCGATGGTTTAACTTAACTACTTATTAAAGTAATAAGCGAGTACACTCAGTAATAAAATAAACGTGTTGATGCGACTGTGTGACTCACGATTTTTGCATTAAACGGTCTGTTCGTGATTGTTCGACGTTATGTGAAATATTGTGTGGTCCCAGTGCGAGCGTCGTCGTGATCGATAGTGTCGCAACTCGCGCCTGTTGCACTCAATAATCTGTTCAATGCATTTATCGAGATATTCATGTAAAGCTGGCGCATTAATTAAGCGTGTACTGTGAATTTAGACCGTGTTTATAGCTATGTGTCAAGTTACATAATCAACTGATCTGAAATATTTATATAATGTATATGTATATATATATATAGGTACCATACTATAGTGTGTTCTAGAGAAATTTTTAAGCAGCAATACGTGCTCAACTATAAATTATTGTTTGTGACAAAGTACTTGCATGTTTTTAATTTGATATCACATACATTTCAAATATAGACAATAATATTAGGAGAGATAATTAATCAATCGCTGTTAGTGGAGCCACCATAGGCTCTTCATAAATGAGTAGCATATAGATAATTTTGTAAGATCCTCATTAAAAGTTTGACTTTTCATTTCAATATAATATTCTTGCACAATGCTAGGGGCATCCTACGCACAGCACAGGTAGTTACAATCGTTAGCGCGGCCATTGTGAGTGTTCACAGACTGAAAACCCGTAGCTTTTGTTTGGAACAGTTGCGGAAATAGGACAATAGGCACTATTACTTAGTTTTTGTGTCGAGTGGGATCTCTTAATATTTTAAGGTCTGTATCAAATTGCTATCCTTTGAATGTTAATGAATATTTCACGATACGATATAAGCCAGGTTGCCCTGTTTCTGTATATAATCATAGCTCGCTTGATTTTCCAGATGAATTTAATTGAAAGGCCAGTTTTCCCTCTAATATAAATCTTAATGGCCCTTGAAATTAGATAGGTTTCCTCGCTATTGAATATGTTTGGCTCTATTGTAAGTCCCTTTATCGATCGAAGTTGTCCTTCCATCTTAAGCCCGGTGTTCCAACTAAGGCAGAAACTCCGCGGAATATTTTACATGTGCAAACACTATAAGCAAATATCTCGTACGTAAGGTTTATTACGCAGTTCGAAACTTTGAGAGCAATTCGTGCTTTGGCACAAAGTAGGTAATGTTATTATTGGACTTAGTAATCTTTTTGTGTACACAAAGCGATCTTAATGTGTGTGTTTGAGGTACAGCTATTTGTTGTGATCGGTTTAAAGCAGAAATTGAGAAGATGTCTTTGTCAATTCTACTTTGTATAATAATATGTAGTCTGATTTCTCTTGTCCTGTTCCCAATTTTACTTAAGGTCTATTTACTTTCTCGATCACTCTCTATTTCAACACTGACTCCCTTCTTCAATATATTAGATGCATATACATACTAATATTATAAATGGGAAAGTGACGAATCGACGTGATTTTTACGTGGAGATAGTTGAAGGGAAAAAAATCGACAGATCCCACGGGATGCGCAATAAACTCTTCGCTCAAAAACTACTGCACAGATTTTCATGCGGTTTTCATCAATAGATAGAGTGATTCTTGAGCAAGGTTATGCGGTATTTTTTATCTCGGGAAACGGATAGTCCCACGGGAAGCGCGATAAAACCTTCGCGCCATAAACCGATTTCCACGCATATGTAGACGTGGGCAAAAGCTAATATGACCCTTAACCCTCTATAGACCCAATCCCAAAATCCACGCGGGCGAAGCCGCGGGCAGAAAGCTAGTCCCAACTAATATTATAAATGCGAAAGTGTGTTTGTTTGTTTGTTTGTTTATTTGTTTGTTTGTTTGTTACCTCTTCACGCTTAAACTACTGGACCGATTTCAAAAATTCTTTCACCTTTGGAAAGCTACATTCTCCCCGAGTAACATAGGCTACTTTTTATCCCGGAAAAATCGACAGATCCCACGGGATGCGCAATAAAGGCTTCGCTCAAAAACTACTGCACAGATTTTTATGCGGTTTTCATCAATAGATAGAGTGATTCTTGAGGAGTTTTGCGGCATTTTTTATCTCGGAAAACGGATAGTCCCACGGGAAGCGCGATAAAACCTTCGCGCCATAAACCGACTTCCGCGCATATGTAGCCGTGGGCAAAAGCTATGACCCTTAACCCTCTATAGACCCAATCCCGAAATCCACGCGGGCGAAGCCGCGGGCAGAAAGCTAGTAAGTTAATAAAGAACTACATTCAAAATTTTACGCTTGGCTTAACAATTTGGAGTTACTTTAGATTCTATAAGTCTCCTAGCTCCGATATTGTGTGCTACATCAACCCTTTTTTCCTTGAAATCATTTGTAAATATTAAATATACGCCCACCCGTCTTATACCACCAACACGATTTTAATATTTCCAAAGTGTATCGCGGTTAGAAGATTACAATCAAACCGATTTCGGTGGATCGATGTGAACATTAATAAACAAAATGCCATTATAAATTTGTCAGCGATCGCTGGCTCGCTGTCGAAATGTCAAGGATTCTTTGCTTTGTTCCCTCCTCTTGTTGACTTGCTCGCGATGCGCCCGTCGGCATCAATGCCGACGAGTGCTGCTCTTCACTTGAACTTGTTTGCTTACTATTTGAAAGGATTAAATGTTTAGAATGTTTCTGCGTTGGAAATTAAACGTTTTGATCCTGTAAATGCCAATAGAACGTGTAAACATTTTAGAGTGCCTCCAGATAGCTATTTAATAGTCGGTTTGACTACATAACTTCGGCTCCGTTCGCCTACAAAAAGGTAGAGGTTCTTGTATTCATAGACATTTACAACAAAATCTTACAGTGTTAGTGATTTGCATTTACGAACACAGACTGTTATATTGTTAAGAATCACTTAAATGATAACAATGATTGGGTTTAATGACTCAATAGCTACGTTACCAAATGTTTTAAGTATAGAAATAATGATATAATGTGATCTTGTTTAAACTTGTGATGTTGGGTTCGTATTATTTATCTGAGGCCAGTTTCTAATTGATGCTTGTATAAATAAAGAGAAAATATTGCCCTTGCTGGTTTTGTTATATCGCACTAATAATACAATAGTGTATCAACTCAAAACGTCGTACTTGACATAATACTATAAACACACGCAAAATTTGATTCCTCACGCGTGATCAAGACCGTCGTTCGATTAGTGCAAAAACAGAATAAGGATAGATTAAAAAACTTATGTGACAGTTATTCAATTTGCAACTATTACATGAAGTGAGTTATAAGTTTTTTGTTGATTCTGAAATTTTTTTTTTTTTTTTATACTACAACGGTAGCAAAAAGGCTTACGGCCTGCCTGATGGTAAGCAGTCACCGTCGCCTATGGACGCTTGCAACACTAGGGGCATCACAAACGCTTTGCCGACCTTTTTAAAAACCTATTTACTCCCTTTTTGAAGAACCCCAAAATGATCGATTTTGAGTTGATACACTATTGTATTATTAGTGCGATATATTCTCTCCAGTATAAGGTCTTCCGCCATAGATTTGTGAACCTATGGTGTAGACTTTTTAACATGCAAAAGTAATAAATGTTATTTAAAACTTGATTAGAGATTTCTTTGTAACCATAAGGTTAAAATTTTATTAAAGGTTCCAACTTACGTTTGAATTTCGGACGACATATTAATATTGTTTGATATAAATAATAATATAATTGAAAATAAGCTTAAAGTGAAATGGAGAGAGAATAGGGATAGAGATGTCGGTGTCATCTATACTAATATAATAAAGCTGAAGAGTTTGTTTGTTTGTTTGTTTGTTTGAACGCGCTAATCTCCGAAACTACTGGTGCGATTTGAATAATTCTTTTTTTGTTGGATAGTCCATTTATCGAGGAAGGCTATAGGCTAAATAACATTACGCTATGACCAATAGGAGCAAAGACAGAACTGTAAATGTGTAAAAAACGGGGAAAATTATTCATTTTTTGAAGGCTTTCTTTGCGTGCGCTGCGAAAACGGTTCAAGATACACAAAAAATATGTATGAAAGAATTATTCCTCTATACATGATCTAAAAAAAAGTCCGCGACGGCATATGTCTATCTTTTAAGGTTTAGTCACAATGACCGTTTTTATGGTACCAAATGTGGGAAAAACCAAAAATCTGCCGGAAGTCACTATTCCACGCGGACGAAGTCGCGGGCAAAAGCTAGTATCCTCATAAAATATGAAGCTAGCACTAAAAGAGTTTTGAAATAATAGGCTTTTATCTGAAGATCGTTAATTGTTGTGACATGTAATTAAAAACAGTTTGTACCCGATCGAAATACAACGTTGAATCGAAAATATTCGCTGATATAATTAATAAGCCCTATTGGACACATTACAAATTCAAATTAGGTGTATCAATTATTAACCAAATGCGGATAATAGACGAATACGACATCGTGTCTGCGTTAACGGCAACTATTTAATCTACAACATGTCTAGTACCGCTTTAGAAGGACACCGTCTCGTATAGTAGAATGCGTCTAGCGAAGCGGACGGTCGATTCTGCAATCTCCACAACCGTATCGAGACTTAACTGCTGCGTTCGACAAATGAAAACGCTACAATATAACGACATGGAACCTTTGGAGTTGATCAAGGCGTTTCGATTGGTCGAATATAATGGTTTTATTGGTGTTTATTTGTAGAACTGGCCCTCGTGTTTAGATACATAGCCGGTCTCCTTTCACGGAACTGAGCGCAAGGCCGCGCCGCCGGCGTTGCGTGCGCGCCGCTCTCGCCCGCGCCGGGTGTAATGCACCTTGTACGCAATTGTTTTCGTTTTTAAATCAGCTCTCGTGATTTTAGTTTAGTTTTTTGTTGAAGGATGGCTACGTGATTTAGTACTTTGTTAATGGTAAACAACTTTTTGTTTACACGCGTTGCTTTGATGTCTTACACATTGTGTCATTTAAAATTTCTAGAACGGAATCCGAAGTACGTGGTCATAAAACTTATATGCATTACATGTAAATGCTAATCGGTGTTCTAGATTAGGCTGAGTGTATCTATAATAGAATGTCAGGCTATAGATTATCGAGAGTAACAGAAAATAGAACATGTTTATTTTTGATGAAATAATTCTTTTACATTAATATAATAAAAAATAGGCAATGTTGATAAAGCCCAAGAGGATTGAACAGCACTGATTTAACATTCAAAAGATGTATCAAGGCAGGTAGGAAATAATAGGCTCATTATTAAAAGGACTATCAATGTTGAAGTCATAAAAGTTGATGATGGTGATTATATGATTCATATCAAGTAATGGGACTGCATCAAACCATTGCTGATTAAATGTTTGTAAACTGAAGTATACAAGATATACTTACATATAACTCGCGTAACTTTTGTAAAGGAAATGCAAAAATATGGGCATGATTCAAAATAACAGTTAAAATCTATGACCTTCTACGACAGAGGTGATGCGCAGTCGCACCGGCTCCATTATCGTGGGCAGCGGCGTGACAATGCCAAGGTCATCGGATGCCAAGGGCGTCGGATGCCACGCTGACGGCTCATCACTCGCTTACATGATTTTTGTACGATTTATGTTTAAATTATCTGAATAACGTAAATTGGAACGTATTATTTCGATTTCGGATAAAATTATTGCGAAGTAAAATATTCATTTAAGCATTTTAAGTAAAGAAACTGTAAATTTTTGATCACACCTATGAATAAATTCGAGATCCATAACATGTTAGATTAAAGGCATAGATCTAAAGGCATTTGGTTCGTGGTTTACCTCCTTCAGGTTAAATAGAAGGGAAATGGTTATTTGCTTCAGAATGAGGACAAATCATATTCCTCTCAATAAATTTAAATACCTCATGAAAAAGACCGATAGTCCTAATTGTACGGTGTGCCATCGGGAGGAGGACCTTCTTCATTTGCTTGTAAAATTAATGACCAACTAAGGATGTCTCTTCTAGAGGACACACAGACCCACAAGAGAGATTTATTCTTTCTTTTTCATTCTATTTTGAGCTCCGGGCTTAAGGATAAACACAGTGACAGAATGTTAAGTTTTGTTATACATTCATTGTATTTAAGATCTCAAGTTTATAATTAAAATAATAGTTCTCTATGGATCCTATCACGGCTAACCCCTATTGGTTTATAATAGTATATAAGGTATATAATAGGTTAATAAGTATAATAGAATAGAACTCATAATGTTTTTGAATAAGCCGGCTTAATCGACGATGTATGGCTTTATTTAAATAAAAGAATAATAATAATAAAAACATGTTAGATTCGACCATTTTATTATTGTATAATTCTCGACTTAGCGCTCGTTATAGGAATGTTTTTTCTGTACTTGCCACTACAACCAAATATGTCAAAAATGTATTTTTGTATCGTGTGTACTCAATTTCAATTTAAGTATGTCTAAATACAAAAACCTAATTAAAATGTATAATGTTAATTAAGTTTAGATTTATTTGTGTATTTTACATTCTAATGTTGCCCATCAGTTGTGCTTGATTTCGCTCAGCATCTAATGTTAATATCTTTAGGTATGTGGACAATTTATTGGTTTTTGTTTTGCAAGTTTGTTTAGTTTTTATGTATTACAACTTACAACTTTGTATGTCCCAAATTTGAAAATAAATGCACAAATTATCCCGTAATCTTCGTAGACAAGTTCATCGTCTTTATAATAATGATAACATGGTATTGTTTTGTTCCGACAACGAGACGTGAGGCTTTAGTAAGCTTAATCGATCAGTTTATCAACCGGACTTCCGGATCACTTACCATATGATTTAACTTTAATGATCCGTAAGTGGTTGCGAAGGATAAAAAATTTACTATTAACAATAATTCCAACAAATTTTGTGACGCGTTCAATATAACTACAATGCGAAATAAGACATCTATTTTTAATATGTTGCGCTTGCAAATAGAATACAATGATATTTTGTCCATCTATAAAGTAATCTAATGAAAAAATATCAAAGAAGGTAAGGGTGAGCTTTGCATAAATGTATATGTTACAAAGAAATGTATATGCAAACTGAATGTTTACACATTAATCTGTAAAACTCAAGAAGTTTTATTTTAATTAGTCAAAATATTAAGAAATGTAAATTGTAAAGTCGAGATCGCAGATTTATCATCATAGAACCAGTAGTCGTTCCACCCTGTTGTAATATTACATATTGACAATGCACAAACTGTATGAGGAGCTAGTAGATGAGTTCTAAAATATAATTATAGTTTAACATTTCCCGTAGCTTGTGATTTGAGCAATGCCTTCGAAATTGTCTGTCTTATTTTTATTGATTCCACTTGCTAGGAAATGGTACATGACGTCATTTACTTCGTTATAGTTAGATTATATCAGACACAATAACAACTCTATCGATAGTTAAATTTTATGTGTAAACATTGGCATGTGTAATTATTATTTATTATTTCACGTTTCTTTAATGTTATTTAAATGGTATTGTAACCATTTTCGATACAATCAAGAGCTTGTTCTATCAAAATAATAAAAGTAATTTTTTTGTAATACAAGCTTTTATTGAATGCGCTAAAAAGAACAAAATAAACTTTTACATATAAAAGCTTGTCGCGAGATTTACTTACTTATAGAATACTTTTAACGACAAGCCTTTATCTGTAAAAGTTTATTTTGTTCTTTTTAGCGCATTTATTAAAAACTTGTATCAAAAAAAAAAAATTTACTTTTAATTTATTTTCCGACTAAAAACCAAGCTTAGCAAACCCTTTCATTCAATATCCATATTGTAGGCGTGCATTATAAATAATTGGTCCGCCATCTTGGGAAAGTCCGCCATATTGGATTAAGAGTGACGTCAGATTATTTATCGAGGTGTTCTTTGCAATCCCTTTCATTTGATACCCATATTGTAGGGGTGCATTAAAAATAATTGATCCGCCATCTTGGTAATGCCGCCATGTTGGATTTAGAATGACGTCACATACATAACCATGCATTGTCATCCGACTTACACGTGCATGCAAAATTTCAGCTCAATGGGAGACCGGGAAGTGGGTCAAATTAAGATTCCAAAATTTTCTTACATACTCGTAGTTACAAGCTAATATAAAAAATTGGTGTCATGCATAGTGTCTTTTGGTATGCCTAAATATAGTGTTAAATCAGCTGCTCAGGATTAGTATTTCGAGTAGCTTTTATTAGTGTGACGTATATCTTTATGAATTGTAGCCTATATATTAATCTGATGTATGTATAAGCTATTATAAGAAGATCCATGCTATTATTAAGAGAATGACGTAGGTAACTTTTACAAAACTATTATTTAATAGAAAACTATAGAGGGTAATTTGAAAAACATGTGTTCACTCGTCGACTAAGAAGTGAAGTCGCTACGAAGCCTCTGAGCTCGAGAACGCTCGGATAAATTCGGCTGCTGTTGAACGCACGAACGCACGAACGCTACATAGCACACGTAGCGCCATCTGTTTTTCGACAGCGATAACACGCAAAAATGACGGACAGCAATGCCCGGGTCAATAGTTTGCACTCGCTTTTATACCCTCCGTAGACATATTTTTTTCATATCTTCTACACTTATTGTAAATTTTCATTAAAATCCATTCAGTAGTCTCTACGTGATAACAAGCATCCAGTATCATTAGTAGGGAATAAAACCTATGAGACCGTAACTTTGAATGTGAAGTCGCAGTGAATAGTTACTAACATCAAAAGTATAACAACAATAAAGAGTTGGAAACGACCATAAATGTGTAAGCAAACATCAGAACAAGGAGTCGTGAAATCACATGTTTGCCGCGATTATTGTGATAATGGCAACCACAAACTGTCGGCTCTATCAAATTATAGGCAATCAGTTACGATAATATTGTGTTAATTAGTTTGCCTTAAGTGGTTGCGTGTTTTGCAAAATACAAAACGACACTTTGAAATTCTAGATACAGAAATGCTATGGGGCTCCCGTGTGGTCGCAAGACTGCGCGAGGTCCCCCCGCTGCAGAGCTCTGCTACGGAGCCTGCAGCGGGTAATGGCCATACGGATCGTACGAGGCTACCGTACAATCTCGTACGAGGCGGCGACGGTTCTGGGACGCTCCCCCCCATTCGACATCCTGGCCGACATGTACGCGGCGACGTATACGTCGCGGCGTGTCGGCCGGGGGAGCGATGGGGGTAGCGCCCTGGAACCCGCGCACGAAGTGCCTAAGCGGGAGTGGCACCGACGGATTGTGGCGGCCTGGCGTGCGCAGCTCGAATTACGGATCTGCGCGCGCCAGCGGGCCGTCGGTGCCGTACTCCCGCACCTCGAAGCTTGGCTCCACGGGAAGGAGGAGGTCACCTACCGATTGACTCAGATACTCACCGGGCACGGCTGCTTCGGTGAGTATCTGTGTCGAATAGGACGGGAGGGATCGACACATTGTCACCACTGCGCATCCGACCTCGACTCGGCCCAGCACACGCTGCCGGAGTGCCCCGCGTGGGTCTCCGAGCGCCGAGTCTTGGTCGCAGAGATCGGGCGAGATCTGTCTCCGCCAGCATTGATTGCGGCAATGCTGGCGGACGAGGGAGGTTGGAGGGCTGTGGCCTCCTTCTGTGAAGCAGTGATGCTCCAGCATTTGCATTGCATGCATTTCCTCAGGGAAAAAAAAACAGAAATGCTAATGGGTCATACACAAAAATTAAAAAAAAAGCGTTCACTTACTTTAACGCTAACTTAGTATTTACTTAACTTGCTTAGTTTTCTAATTTATGAAAATCACATTTATGTCCATTTAATTATATAAAAAGGAAAAATAAAAATATTCAATTAGTTATTTAAATTTAACTTTATCATTATAAAATTCTCCTCCTGTAGACTGTTCAGATACTGAGTACAGATCTTTGGAGGGCAATAAAAAATACTTTTGTGGTCTTAAAATAACAGGTATTTCTATTATAATGGCATGTATGTATGTAGGTACACACTTAATGAAGATTATCAGAAATAAGTGTGTTAATTATTCATTTAAAATAAATAAACATGTTGTTCTAAATTTTGACATCTTTCCTGTAGACTAAAAAATAAACGATTATTTTTTCGTAACAGATCGCATATTGAACTTTTATTTTTTGTGTTGGTAACACTGAGTCACGCATCAGTCGCCGGTTGAATGCTGAGAAGAAAGTCCTATACGTTTTGATAAAATATTATCATAATTAAATACACAAGTTTTTGTCAAACATCAGTGCATCTTTTCTTAGTGATTTATTGCAAAGTAATTATGACTATTTCTTATGTTAAACTACTTTGGCATTATGTGATTTAAGAACTAGTTTATAACTGTGCCATTGTTAAGATTCTAACCTTAAAATTTTGATTGTATTATTTTTTTTTTGTTTCGTTTGTCTCTCCTGTAGAAATCTCTTCTGCAGATATCATGTCTACAGAAAAGATAAATTCTACAGAAGTGAAATTTAGACTTTTGTGTTCATTCTTTTGATAAGTTGGTATTTAAATAAGCTTTATTATATGTCTTGACTTATTAATTTCAAGTATAAATGTACATAGTTTATTGTTTATAACCTTTTCACTTGAATGCTACTGAATTAATTTTGATTATTTAGAGTATTACCGACAAATAACTATCAACTTTATTCAAAACTAGCTTTGTTTTGCTTTATATAAAATTTTCCCGCGAGGTAAGTTGACGTAGGCAAAGTCACGGGCGTGCGATAATATAAAAATTATAACATTTTGAATCGATTGCGTGACTTTTATTTTGTGCGTTTTTTTTTCGAGTGTTTTGTGTATGACCCTAATGCAAACAACTTCCTAATAATACGTTATTTAAGTCAGAAAAGAACTCATTCTGTACATTAGAATATGCAAAATTAATAATAATAAAGTCGAGTCTCTTCCATAGTCCGGTTCTCATTACCACCGAAATTGAAATGCAATAGTCCACAGGCTTTTTGACCACTAATAACAATAGTTTCTGTGCATCTAACTCGGTATAGTCTTTGGCTGCATTTTCATGGTGCAGATAGAGATTGGACCCAGTTGGTACACTCCACGCACACTTTCATTAAATTTCGCTTAAATGGCCTCTACGCGTTGGATCTGTATCCCCGCGCACACCTTATAAAGGACCGTGTCTTATAAAGCCGCGTGATATAATCGACAATAATAATACTTTTTTTTCAGCACAGACACAATTTACACGATAATGTTATGATTAGAGATCGGATAATCGGATGCATATTTACCTAAAGTTAATTTTTGGCTCACAAATTATGGAAATGGCTTTGTAAAATACATTTTGTTAAATAAAAATCCCGGGAAAATACGGGACTGCAAATTTAACGTAGTGATATTGTTTGAAAATTACTAAATTAGCCCGTGGTATTTATTTTCAAAAGACCGAGACTCCGGGTTCATTTATACAACTATGCATACGTATTTACATGAAGTTTAGTTTCAGTTCCCCGTGCGATTTATGAATGTACGATTTATTACATGAAGAGTGTTATAGTTTGACTAAAACAAAAATCAATTAAATAATTGAATAAAAAAAACAGAAATGCATTACCAAAATGATCTACAGTACCGGAATTCCGGGATTTTTATTTATGGAAATAAAATAAAAAGACAGTTCCATACTTTGTCAAAAACTAAATTAGGTAAATAAATAAACATCCGGCTATCCAATTCCGCAATCCCGGGATTTTTATTTAACAAAACAATAAAAAGCCGTTTCCAAACTTTGTCTTAAACTAACTTTAGGAAAATATGCATCCGATTATCCGATCTCTAGTTGGTAATAAGTACAAAAATAAATACATGAAAACATAAAATAATTGCGTTAAGCGTGCCCGAGCCGAAAGGGTCGCCATCTCAGCATGTGCAGGATGTCAGACACGATCGAGCGAATCGGGAGGATATTAATAATAAAATTAAGACGGTAACTTACTACTTAGCAAGTAATTATTGAAACAAAATTATGAATCTATACAAGTATAATATCTTGTAAATGTTAAGTCACGGAATAGTATTATAAGATAATATGACGCTGTACGTACAGTACGTAGTAGATCCAAACGCGGACAGTTTAAAAATGGCACGGACTACGAGTCCGTGGAGTAGACATATATATATAAAAAAAATATCTTACTTTATTTATTTGCAATTTTTGTACATTTATTTATTTATATAAATACATAATTATGCTGTTAACTTCCTGCCTGTTTCAGGAGGGTAAAGTGTATTGTAATTAGTATCTTACTTTATCTTACGTGTAAAGATAACACAAATATCAATATGTTTATTTGAGCTTTTAAACTAGGATCAGAAAAAATAGCACTTGCTTAAACATCCCTTGAAGGATAAGTTTAGTAGTTAGCTGGAATTACGAAGTCCTACTTTATGGGCCATAATGAAAATTTGATAAAGTATCATCGGCCATGCAAATAAGGACTATTATGAAAGAAAGATGGAAATCATCATCAATTGCGATCATCTGATGACTTATATCGTATTCCCATAACACAACATATTTTTGCTTCCATATTCTTATTATTATATTTATATTATGTAATAATTTACTAATTACATTACTCCATATATTTCTTTATTTAATTTACTCCCCTTATTTGTTTTGTTATCTATTGTCGCTATTTCCAGAAATCTTTTTTTTATAATATTGTATTCGTCGATCTGTAAAAATATGTACATAACGAAAAAACATTAAATGATACAAACTATCGTCACCTTTTGTGACATCCAAAGTATTACTTTTTTCCATTCGTATTGTTGACAGCAATAAAAAAACACTTTAAATATATAATGAATTTAATGTGGCAACCTAAGGAATATTATTCATGTTACGTCCAACTGAATACATTACTTCGATAAATTGTCGGAAAGTATCACGAAGATTATTGAGAAAATCACTTCGCAGAAAGTGCGTGGAAAATTGCATTGTTATTTTCCATAGTAGATGGCGCCACGATCAATAGAACCTGTTGCTGCTTGGGACGCGACGGGGGATGTTCCACTGACCTGAAACACCAGGGCGCGCTTGCTAATATAGCCTCTAACATAGTATCAAGAAAACACAAATCCTTTTGACAAACCCCAGAGGATTATGTGTGAGCAGCGCCACACAATTTTATACTCTACTGCGTTGGAAAAAGATCCGATTGCGACATCATTTTATCTTAATACGGATAAATAGGAGACGTCTGGAGAGAAAATTGTTCAAATATGGCGTCTGACTGTCTTTTTATAGTTACGTGCGTGTTGTTGTTACTGCGTCGGGCTGTCCGAGTTAGTGCTAAGAATTTCTTGAATGCTATTTTCATGGAAAATACTTGAGCTGTCTAGGCTGGCTTTTAGAATTCCTAATACTTCAAGGCTTTCGAATGAACTGGTGACTAATTTTAGTGTTAGAATGTAAAAGTCGAAGTTTGAAGGCCCTTTATATCAGCCCTTATCGAAAGTTTAATCTGTCGGTGTATATGGACTTTGCCAAGATATATAAGTAGGGCGATGAATCAAACTCCAAAAGTCGTTATTAGTAGATACTTGGGTAACTGTTGATTATCACAGTTTTGCGTGAGATCTTGTAACTGATAAATTGTTTTGTTTATCCAAATGTTATCAAAGCTTGCTCAAGATTGAGCTAAAATGATGATAGATGGATGAAATACAAGATACAAATTGTTGATGAAACAAGAGTATGTTATCAAAGAATATCAAATAATTCTTGTAATCTATCAAATATGTATAAGTACGCACATAATTATACATAGTTAATAGATTCTAATAATTTCGTAGAATATTCAAAGGGATTTGCTTGGCGTTATGTTACCTAACTAATTTTGTTTCATTCATTTGCATATACATATGTAAAGCAAACGTTGTTTCGCCCAATAAATTTGACGGGTGCGAAGTTATTGCCTGCGTTTGTAGGCAAAGGAAAACATGTGTCTACAGCCGCGCCGAATAATACTTTTGATAATTTGACAGGTTGTCCGCCTATACAAAACGTGGAGGTGCGAAAGGATCTTGTTAGTATATTGCGAGTACATTTAAATTTTACAAAGTAATTATGGAATAAAATTTAATTTTCAATAATAATAAAGACTACTTTTTTGAACACTAATTATACAATAAATAAAGATAACTCTACTAATTTAATATAAATATCTTATATAGGTATTACCTAATGGTAGGTATTACCAATGTCCCAGATTCTGATACTGGATTTTCCTATCACGTTTTATTTTGGCAATTTAGTCAGCAATGTGGATTATCTATATGTAGATTTGTGTTAGGTTTCATCATCGTTTCAAGGTCTTCTATACTCAAGGTACAGGTTCAATTGATCGATTGCATGTTGCATAGTATTGAATAAAAATTTCGGTTATTAATTCTCAACGTACCTTCTGATTTTTAATCTGTTGCTAAGGCATCTGCCGGCTCCAAGGGTCGATATTTGAGGAAAAATGTTGCCAAGACTGCGGTCCACTTCCAAAAAAGTTAAGTGTGATTTGATAAAATATTTATAGGATATTCTTTTTCTTGCAGATCTAATCTTGTAAACATGTTAAACATTATTTGATCTTCGAAATTTATTGATTCCTTAGATAGTTATTTGCAATGTTTTATATATTTTCATATGATTCTGCATACACTGCGATTAAGTAGTACCGCTTCACCTACTCTTGTCACTATTATAGCACTTGTGGTATGTATTTTGGAAATTATTGCTACCAGTACTTTGCAGTGTCTTCAAATACCCATGTATGAACTCAAACGTTTCTTTTTATATTTCAAATTACCAATTTATTAAAATTTAACTATTAAGTCTCTAGGTTTCAATTTGAGATTAATAATTTTTATGATCCCGATTAGATGAACTATTCCAATTACCGGCTCCAACACACTTGCCATTATAGTGTTTCCAATCGCTCCTTATGTATTGAGATTTTCATTTGAATATTAATTGTCTTGTTAAAGTTATCTTTGTGAGTATGAGCATAAAATCAATATATAACGTGACTCGCTTGCAATATGATTTGTTGACAAGAGGATACAAAAACTTCCCTTGTACGATTCCTTGTCTTTCTCATAGATCGACAATCAGAATCTCAGATATAACGGGAATGGACTTCAATTCTCTAGAAACCAATTACTTTACACAAGGATATAAGCCCCTAATTGCAAAGACACGCAATCGATTAGCCTATAACAGCTGTAGTAGGTTGATTGAAAAATTGCTTTGCGCTAGATTTCGCTAAGTGGTTGATTAATATTCCTCAACTTCTCAATACGTTGCCAGTTTCTACGGCCCTATAAATCATGCTTCCTCTTAAACAGTGGTCAAGCGTTTTGCTTGGATACTAAAAAATTGACAAGGAAACTACCGACATTTTAATTTTACTGGCATGTTTCATGATACACTTGCAATAAATTGTTTCCACGGGTGCAGACATGAGCCTATTTTAATAGACATAAATGAAGTTTCTAGTCTATTGTCTGCCATGTCTACAGATTATATTACAACATCTAAATAGACAAAACAAAGTTTTGTATAACCGCCATCTTGAAATTTATCCTTTATATGTCGAAGGTCCAAAATGATAAATCGTTCTATCGTACCGTCAGTGATTTTGCTAACGGGGCTGAACGACTGAACCGGTTTACATAATTATCTGTTTATTGGATATGTCACCGTCAAGAATATCGTAATAATTAATCAAATAAGAAATAAAATCTATAAAAAACCGACTTACTTGATAAAATATGAGATTTGCATTGAGCTATCCTCTGCAGCCTGCATTTCTTCGCTAGTACAGGCAGGTTGCATGACAATATTTTACTTGCCTGTAGGTACTCGGATAAATATATATATGACATTCGAAAAATGAAAACCACGTGGGTGTAAGGATCGACCCCAGATGGAAACCCCTTTTTTTTTTGTTCCCCTGAGGAAAATGCATTAAATTGCATACCCCGGCTGTGGCGAGCCGGCGGTTATGTGGGGCTCTCCTCCCCAGAAGGGGGAGGCCTACCCACTAAAAACCTCAGGGATGGCCTTCCTCAGGCATGTAGGGAGCCCCCGGGAACATCAAGCTTCTTCCGGGAACCCCCAGCCTCCGCTCCCCCGTCGATACAGGGGAGCCCTCCTCGGGGGAGGCTCACTACCTCCCCCGGTCTCCTCCACCGACGACGCCCCCCGGCCACGGAAGGGGCGTGGTCCATCCCGGGTCGCCGTAGCGGTCGCGACTTCCTCGCGCCCGCCGGCGACCCGCGGCGGCGCCGCAACTGTGCTACCGAGCCCGGCGCCGCCTCCTTCGAGCGGGATCGGCCATCTCCCGACCCCGCTCGGCGGCCTCCTTCTGGAGCATCACTGCTTCACAGAAGGAGGCCACAGCCCTCCAGCCTCCCTCGTCCGCCAGCATTGCCGCAATCAATGCCGGCGGAGACAGATCTCGCCCGATCTCTGCGTCCAAGACTCGGCGCTCGGAGGCCCACGCGGGGCACTGCGCCAGCGTGTGCTGGGCCGAGTCGAGGTCGAATGCGCAGTGGTGACAATGTGTCGATCCCTCCCGTCCTATTCGACACAGATACTCACCGAAGCAGCCGTGCCCGGTGAGTATCTGAGTCAATCGGTAGGTGACCTCCTCCTTCCCGTGGAGCCAAGCTAGATGGAAACCCCTACGCTGCCATGTTCATTTGGCATTAAATATGCATAAAAAAATATTGCCAATAATTGGGTAATAATAGTAGTAATCCAATGTACATGAGACCTTCGAATGAAACGACTTCAGTGGCGACGAAGAATAAATTGTGAAATAGTGTGATAAGTGAAATGTATGGTGTGAAAGAAGTAGTAACAAAATAAGATTATGTGAACACCAAGAAAAGTAGAAGTAGACAGATGAATGGAATTTATAAGGCAAAAACGAATGGGCAAGTTGGAGAGAACGACCTAGACGAACTTACTTCGACCAAATAGGTGATGTCCTGAAAAATGATCAAGTCAAGAGTATTTGTAAGCGACTGGAAAACTGTAATGTCTGTCTACTTCCATCGGGGAAGGGCGTGTATCTATTCTCAGAAAACTTTGTATGCTTATCACAAATTATTAATTATATCTATTGTTATGTTCTAAAAGCTTATTCTTTATACTTAGCCAACGTAATTACTGGTTGCGGTAAGATTAATGGAAAAGTACCCTTGTTTAACCAAAGCTTCTATTTCAAAGAATCAAAACTATATGGGAATGATTTCATAATTTGGAATTATTTGCACACATTGTAGCTACATATGGAAACGATTATGACAACCATTCGAACACTAATGATACTTTATCTAGGGGCCCTGTGCAGAATCAGCATTATTCGAATATTACCCCTCAATGTGCTATTTTGACATTTATTCAATGTTCACCTTTGATATTTCGTTGAATTGTTAAAGACGCTAAGCCTTATATTTAGATACCATTCCGCTAAGCATGAATAAATTTAGCTTACATTTACATAGTTTTCGCATCGTGTGTTAACAATCTTACGCACGATGCACCCGTCCACACGTACGTGCGTAATCGCGCTTGTCCGACGATCTTTATTGAAGCGTATTAGAACTTAAATTGGATTGAATTCAACTGGTTCAGAGTAGTGGTTCTGTTAGTCAGTTACCAGGTTAACAAGAGCTTGGTAGATGTCATCTTTTAAGTCATGACACGGGTCAAGTTATGAAAGTCTTTAATTTTGCGCTAGGACGGCTTGTGTAACAGTTATGGGGTGTTGGGAGCCTAACGAGTCTCCTGCAGACCTTAGCGCATTCACGTGACTCGAAGAAAGTGTCCCGTACTTTGTTTGTGCTCTTTAATCAAAATTGATGGATCCGTGTTATAGATTTTTTTATTTATAAGATTAACAAATGACTTCGGAAGAAAGACCATTCGTCTTACAAACAATTAACGAGATTGTATAGTTAATTTAAATGAATATCGCTTTTGCAATGGAAAGAAACTAATTTGGAGTTTCTATTTGCGAGAGATTTGTCAGGGTAACTGATGAATGGCTGAAGCTAACAAATAGCGTTCATATATTCTACGGTTTCAGAATACCTTCGTACTCTGTTGTGTTAATTACGTTAGATTTGCTAAGTTATAACAATATTTATATAATACTAGCTTTTGCCCGCGACTTCGTTCGCGTGGACTTCAGGTTCGTCCCGTCTAGTCTAGTAATAAGTAAGAAATACGGTAACTAAGCACTGCAGAGCCCTAATCATAGGTCTATAGGTAGCTACTGCAGTATTGATCTATCTTGTAGGATTCAGTCAGCGTTTGCAATGTAAGCGCAAAAAATGTGTTTTTTTTACCTCACATTAGAAACCTCAAAAATTGTAGCCTATGTGTTATTCTGATGTATAAGCTATATTGTGGTAAAGTTTCATTCAAATCCATTCAGTAGTTTTTACGTGAAAGAGTAACAAACATCCATACTTACAAACTTTCGCCTTTATAATAGTAGTAGGATTATTTATTTATAATAACTATCATTCTGAACAAAAACTTAATTCTAAACTTTATTTCTTAGACAGGTGTTTCAATAGAGATAGAGATAAAGAATTTATTAGTCAGATAAAAAATTGTAGAAAAGAATCAAAGTTGTAGATTAGCAAAGTATTAAAGATTACTTATATGAGTCTACAACACGTGGAAGAAAATAAAAATTTGACCAATGATGAAGTTGCATGAGCTCCTGCTACGAAGATGGCAAAACATGGAAGTAAGGTAATAAATTAAAGAAAGATTGTGTATATTAGTTTTTATCAGACTAAATATTCAGCCTTGTGTTGTCGAAATATCAGATATGTCCTAAATTGCCACTCTTGAGTCTGAGCACAGGTTCAGTGAGAATGTCAAGTGTCGCATCGACCATTCAGTGCATTCGTGGAATAATGAACCTTATGAATATAATTATAGACTTGCAAACACACCCGGTGTTGCTGATACTCGTTTTCAATGTATCAGCGAATGCAAATAAGCTGGTGTTAATACATAGTTCAGATAAGATAAATTACTTTCCATCTCAAAATTGTCTATTAAAAGTGCCCTAAAAACTTGAATTCCTGAAATTGTTTGAAGCGGAATATTTTCGTTTGTCTCACCTTGAAGTTGTCTGGTTTATTTAAGTGCTAGCTAGTGCTCGCGACTTCGTCTGCGCAAGGTTAGTATTTCGAGTAGCTTATATTATTATTAGCGAGTGGCGTATATCTTTATAAATACTAATCTACGTGTTAATCTGATCTATAAGCTATATTAATGTAAAGTTTCATTAAAATCCATTCAGTGGTTTTAATGTAACAGAGAAACAAACATCCATCCATACAAACTTTGTCGTTAATAATGTTACGAGCTGGGGTCAGTAAATTAAACGGCGGTCTACCAAAACACTGAACTTTTATTGATTAGTACACTAACTTCACTGAAAGCACTGAAAGTCGCTTCTTAGTTCTCCAATATCACTTAGATGTTTTCGCACTGTATCGCAAAACAATACTCTCTTCCCGGCGGCGGCCGGACACAGCCTTATATAGTCCCCTAAGGTACTTGCCACTATTGCCAGAACATTCGCGGACACACTCGAATGTGTAGTCCAATACACAAGCGCGTAGGAATGACGTCGCGCGTTCGAGACGTTTCGAGTATAACTGTCTCTTCCTTGTGCTATCCTTGTCACACAATACTCGAATATTCCCGTACTATCTTTCTCGAATATTCTGAGTTTGTCTATCTCTTTCTAATGATGTTTTCCCATTCTAATACTTCTCGAATGTTCCAACTATATCTGTCTCTTTCTACTATTGCTATCTCTTTCACTCCTATTGAAATTTATGTCCTTTTACTGAAGTAGGCTTAATGGCTCATAAGGGGTCCTGAAAACGCCTGAAAACGGGTTTTCAGGTTATTGCGGCGTTGGATAGAGGGTAGCCTGAAACGTACTGAAAACATGTTTCAGGCGCCTGAAAACTACTGTAACTTGGGTGTAATTTAGATTTTTTAATATGTGAAAGAGCTACTTCTGAAACGGCCTGAAACGATGTTTCAGCCTGCTGAAAACGTTTCTAAGTCACAGAAAATCACTTTTGAAGTTTTACTAAGCCACCGGCGTAACAATAATATTAGTACGGATTCTTTAACTTTTCACGTCAATGTCTGATATAATGAAATAATCTGATGAAATGAATTAATATCAAACAAATCCTTTTAGGATTTGATTGATATTAAAAACTATACTAACAACTTTGCAACAACCATCATTAAAATAATCAGTTTCCTTGTAATAAACTTTAGAATTCAAATCTATACTAATATAATAAAGCTGAAGAGTTTGTTTGTTTGTTTGTTTGAACGCGCTAATCTCCGAAACTACTGGTGCGATTTGAATAATTCTTTTTTTGTTGGATAGTCCATTTATCGAGGAAGGCTATAGGCTAAATAACATTACGCTATGACCAATAGGAGCAAAGACATAACGGTAAATGTGTAAAAAACGGGGAAAATTATTCATTTTTGAAGGCTTTCTTTGCGTGCGCTGCGAAAACGGTTCAAGATACACAAAAAATATGTATGAAAGAATTATTCCTCTATACATGATCTAAAAAAAAGTCCGCGACGGCATATGTCTATCTTTTAAGGTTTAGTCACAATGACCGTTTTTATGGTACCAAATTTGGTCGAAATAATTTGTTTAAGTTGTATCAACAAAAAAAAAAAAAAAAAATAAACATACTAAAAATTCTGCGGAAACTCGACCATTCCGAAAATCCCGCAAGAACGGGAACTATGTGGGAAAAACCAAAAATCTGCCGGAAGTCACTATTCCACGCGGACGAAGTCGCGGGCAAAAGCTAGTTCAATATAAGAATCTTATTACAACTAGTGCATCTGATAGAATTCAAATAGTGATGTTTTAATATCTCTTCCTTAAAATATGGATTTCGAATACTGTGAACGAAAAGAATGCTGTGTATATCGCAAGCGATAACTGAGAAGTTTACAGTTGGAATTTTGTAAAAGATGAACACAAAGTCGAAACACCTTACCATATTCATTCATAAACATCTTGGCTGGGTTTGATTCTTTTTAACAACTTAAGATAACGATCACTTCAACAAATAGAACATCTATTTGAAGTGATAGATGATTTAGAGGTCACTGTGTAAGGTCGCTATAACAAAAAAATATTATTCAACACCAACTTGAGGGCTCTTGATTGTGTGGTAATGTATGGGACGAGGGTACTTGAGTTGTAAAGTCAATAATGGCGCTCGACGCACCCATGTTGCTGCAAGTTATACTTTGTAGGTTGTCATGACCTCTGATAGACATTTTATGTTCAAATTTAATTTATTACAAACAATGATCTATAGCGTTAGTTAGAATTAAATTAAATTGTAAGTAATTAAAATTTAAAATAAAGAAGTGACAAGTAATAAACGTATTACAGTGTCGTCGAACTGCAATTTGTTGTCAATCGTATTCAGAACTTTGTTGCTGCTCTCACGTTATACCATCTGCATTACTGACGCTGTTTTTCTCGTAAATAGTATCACATCATCTCAAATAATAACTATAGCACTATTGAAGCGTGAGAGACGCAAAAAAGCCCTTTAGATATTGGGGCCCTCTTTGAAGTCTATACGTCTTATGTAAAAGTGATCTATATACTACGATAATATGATTTGATCACCCTTATCCCTTTCAATGTGAAGGTTATCATTTGTTAGTGCAGTGGTTTTACCAAATCACAACGGATTGAAGTACAGGAAATACCCACCGCCGTCTTAAACTAAGCTGGGGCTCTTGGGTACGCGAGAAGTGGAGGCCCTTTAGGAAGGTGAAAAACGCGAATTATTCTAATATTTTTAAAATAAATTTAATAATTTATTTAAGTAATCAAATATTGTACTGAATATATTTTCCACGATAAGAACATGCTCGACATGACACAAAAATATTGTTGGATTAAATGTTATATTCGTATATGTACATTAAGAGAGCGTTAGTAGTGCTGTAGTCTCAGCATCAAAGGAATCAAGATAGCGATTTTATAATGTCTTTTTATATTGCGCATTGCATAAGTACAGTTATCCGAAGCACTTACCCTGAAGGAAAACATCTTTAGCCAACATGCATCATCATCACCGTTTACATCCATGAATATCCTCCAAGGACCTCACGACGATCAAAACTACGCTACTTGGCTTTAGCGCCTTCCTGGGATGTTCACCAAATCTTTGGCCCCCCTTGTGGGAAGCCTATCAATGTTGTGGTTCCCGGCATATGTACATATATATTAGAACACCTTTCACTTCACAATTCTTTGGACTGTATCGGTAACCCTGGATCTTCTGCTGATTTGCTAAACTCCGAACATAGTCCACTCCATTGCTCTTTGTGTGACTTTGACTCATCAAAGAGAATATGGCTGCTTACTGAATGTTATATACAGTTCATATATATCGAGAGAATTTTGAAAGGGCGAGTCCGTTTCTTATGCCAAGTATAATTTAAGTTCATTTTCGAGAATTCAACGGAATAGTCAATGCTTTCATATATTTTCGTCCCGATATTTTGTCACCGTACTTCTCACTTTCATTACAACCGACGAAGTTAACTGTAGCAAAACCTTGGATATTAATATATTCCATATAATCGTCGTATTAAGGTTCTGTATCGATTACACAAGCGTATGGAGTGAACGCTCAACCCATTATTGTTTTATGGTGCTCTTAATTGATGGCTTCCAAGAGGTTTATATTGCTGTTGACATGTTTAGGTTACCGAATGATGATGATATCATCAGAGGTTTATGGTGAACTAAACCTAAAAAGGTATTACGCAATGAACTACTATTAAATGTAATTTCTGGTGTATTTCTGACTTAAACACCGATTTCTTAGGAGAAAAACTAACAATTAATGTGTACGTACGCGCATAATTTCTGATGACTAAAGTGAATTGGACAATTATTTTATTATTGTGTAAACTTTATCAGGAAAATGTAGGTATAAAAGAAAGTTACCTAATAGATTTTTCAAATGACGTTTTTTATTATAATATAAATTCTGGAACTCCGCAATCTTCTGCTGTTGACAGCTCAGATCTATTCATTGGCTGCCAGAATATTAGATAGACGAGATATATTAATTAAATCCTACTATTCAAGTACATATATAATACCGAGCGCCATTATAGTAAACAAATTGTTTTACAATTTGATGATTTTTATTGTTACTGTAAATGATTTTCTAAATTAATAAACAATAAGAAAGAAACATTCAAAGAAGGTCCTTTATATTGACCGGCGTGGTCAGCAGAATCGCTTTAATTCTTGATGAATACATACAATATACTCGGGTTAGTACGTACATAGTTACGTTAGTTAATTATAACTTAAAACGGAACCGATTAAATATTAACTATTTGTTGTCTCCCTTTCCGCACAGGATAGCAGAATAACTAAGTATTAGAAAAAGCACTGTAGTCATAAGTAGTACGGATTAGTGGACTTCACACACACCTTTGAATTTCTACGCAGGTTGCCCCTAATTTTCCTTCGTATTGGAATCGTCAGATAAAATATTCATTTAAAATACCTATGAATTTCAAAGCGAAAAACATTTTGGTACATGAAAGGGTCAATCTCGGGCTTCACGATTACAACGGTGTCGAGACCACAGCGTTAACGACGCTCCAAGGATAGTACATAATGTAGATTAAATACCAAATAATGTAGATAATAAAACATTTTGCCATTGATTGAAATAAGAATAATGTATATTTGAAAAACTGCGTAAGACTGCTAAATTAGACACCTTAATTATACTGGGGAATTAATGAAAATATATGAAATCGTATCAAATCTGTATTATTGTATTATTAAATCTGATGATGCAGTTGCTAATGCATTTGTCGATTATTTTGCTCAAATACCTGTGATAACTACAAGTGGTCTTAGTTCATCTCCTGATATAGCAGTCACCCTACTTGAGTCACGTGTGGATAAGTGCAGTAAACTCTTCCAATTTAGCCATATTGATGCTATCACAGTTGTAAAATCATTCCGTTCTCTTAACAAGAAGAAAACGGAGGATCTCTGGGGTATCTCAATTCACATTATTCAGTCTGTCATAGATGAATTAGCCCCACTATTAGCCCAAATTTTTAACAATTGTGTTGATGAGGGTATCTTCCCTGATTTAATGAAAAACAGTAAACTAATACCCCTTTTCAAATCAGGCGACAAAAAAGACCCCTCAAATTTTAGACCTATTTCTATATTACCAGCTTTTAGTAAAATTTTTGAGAAAATTGTTTATAATCAGCTATTAGGTCACATAAGAACTAACAGGCTATTGCATGAAAAACAGTTTGGTTTCACCAAAGGTAGATCCACTACTGATGCAGGAACTGCACTTCTCAAACATATTTTTGATGCTTGGGAAGCCAAGCAGGATGTGATTGGAGTGTTTTGCGATCTTTCAAAAGCTTTTGACTGTGTGAGTCATGAAACGCTTTTAGCTAAACTTAGACATTATGGTGTCTCAGATGGAGCTGGCTGCCTTATTAAATCGTATTTATCGGACAGACTACAAAAAGTGGTCATAAATAGGTCAGAGTCTGCTAGCGCACCTATTATGATGGGTGTGCCCCAGGGATCAATATTGGGTCCTTTACTGTTTTTAGTATATATAAATGACCTTCCTTATTACGTTACAGACTCATGTGAGACAGTCTTATTTGCAGATGATACTTCTTTGTTATTCAAAGTCGACAGACAAAAGTCATGTTTTGACGATGTGAATAGTGCACTCTCCAGAGTCATGTATTGGTTTGAAATCAATAATTTATCATTAAACTCAAGAAAAACCAAATGTATAAAATTTTCGTTGCCGAATGTTCGGCAGGTTGATACTCATTTAAATATAAATGGTGATGTCATTGACTTAGTAAACAATACAAAATTCTTAGGTATTACATTAGATTCACGTTTACAATGGGACCCACATATTGAAGCCTTGGCAAACAAACTTAGTTCTGCAGCGTACGCAGTAAAAAAGATTAGGCTATTAACTAACGTTGAAACGGCAAGATTAATCTACTTTAGCTATTTTCATAGTGTTATGTCCTATGGACTATTGCTATGGGGATCAGCGGCCAATATTGAAAGCATCTTCGTGCTACAAAAAAGAGCGATTCGTAACATTTACATATTACGGGCTAGAGATTCGCTTAGAGAATTGTTCAAAGAAATTAATATTTTAACTTTAGCCAGTCAATATATTTTTGACAACTTAATTTATGTATATAGAAACTACCACTCATACAATAAAAATAGTGATTTACATAATGTAAATACAAGAAATAAAAATAAACTTGCCGTTCCAATGTACAGGCTCCATAAGACTAGCTGTTCCTTTTTGGGGAAATGTATAAAAATGTTTAATAAGCTTCCACAAAGCATTATTGAGTTGCCTTTGCACAACTTTAAAAATCACATCAAAAAGACACTTATTAGTAAAGCATATTATAAAGTAAGTGATTATTTAAACGATAACACTGTATGGAGCTAGGTGCGGTATCCAAAAGCCATGCTTGGTAACAACATAATTATTTATTTATTATTTTTTGTCTTTTCCTTTTGACATTTAATGTGTATGTAAATGTACATACGAAAATATTATATTATGTATGTTAGCTTTATTGTAGCTTTAAGTTTATTTTTTTATTTTTTTTATAAATGACTAATTGTAAATAACGATTAAAAAAGAGGAGATAAAAAATAAACCCTGAGAGTTTCTTGCCAGTTCTTCTCTAGGGCCTCCCAATTTCCGAACTGGTGGTAGAGTTTGACGTCAATAAGTGCCTGCAAAGGTCTATGTTGAATAAAGAATTTTTGAATTTTGAATTTTGAATTTTGAATTATTAGGAATTTATGTAACATTTTCAATGAATAGAAAAATTATGACAAACGTCAAAAGTCAATAATTGTCTATGGTAATATGGAAAACTTTTTATATCGCTTTCATAATTGCGCCCGCGCAAGATGCTATTATAGAATAAACAACAATATATGAACAACTTAGATTTAAAAACTATAATTAATTAGGAATACTCTAAAAATAAACTTATTATTATTATAAACTAAAAATAAACTTATTATTATAAGTTATAACTTAACTCAATCTATCAAATCACAACAACATTTATATAAGCGATTAGCAGTCCATTCACAGCTGTCATCGTCGAAACTATGACATTTTGACAGATAAACTGACTATAACAGCTGTCAAAATGGGTTGCTCAGAATGAAGACATTATTTGAAACATTTTATGAAGTAGAATAAATAAGCAGTCTGCTTATTTACTGATAGGTTTATGTAATAAAAATACATTTTTATTATAATATTGTGTGGCACAAAGTTTAATTTCAGTAAGTAAAACCATTAAGTGACAAGTTATGAAAATCGGCCGTTAAAGTTAATGCGGCATTAGTTTGGTGATTACCTAGAAAATAACAATGGCGTCATTCGCTTGGTGTAAAAATAATGCTAGAAAAACGTTCGACTCGGGCGGGATACCTGGTCAGATTTCTTACTTGGATATCGCTAGCTACTTTGGCTTGACAACGAAAAGCGTGAACGATGAACTTGATTTTTTTGATCGGATAAGGACAAGGCTACTTAATTTATTAAAGCATCAACACGGCTAGTTGAAGACGCGGCTTCGATTCCCGCTTAACTGCATATACATTACAAGGCTTCCGTTGAAAACATACTATAAATATATAGAATAATTCATCAAGATCAAAATCAAGACTTTAAATTAGACCCTATTAAGAATATACTCGTACATGCCGTTGTGAATGTGTGGTCGTGGCTGTGTATTCGGTATGACTACATTTTCTGATTTTTTTTTTTTTTCCTCAGGAGAGGAGGCTGAGAATCCATCATGGATACCAACGCAACAGGCAAGCAGGGATGCGTTGATTATGTCGGACTCCTGGTACTGTCGAGACGGCTCGACTACACAGACCTACCGACTAAACTCAGCCTAGCCTTTGGTCCTATTGACCCTACTGGCTTTATTGACGAGAGGGCCGCACCTCAGGAGAGGCACGGTTAGCGCTACCCCATGGTGAGAGTATATGCGCTAGAAGAAGGCACGAATCTCCAAAGTGGGACCGGCCAGTATTGATAAGAACCTATTCAGGCTAAGCAGAAGGCTGCCGTTTAGGGGTTGACAAGGGGGAGCGACGGCTCAGACGCCGCCGCTTACAGGTCTAGAAGTTCCTGCGTGAGTTGGTTGGGGGGGTCGCTAAGGACATGTCGCGGTCTACGAATCCTCTGCCGGTATTGACTAGTGTTGCCTTGAGACTGGCTCACTGTTGGTGGTATTGACGGGAACATTTTCTGATTGATGAAAGAACCTTTTTATAGCTTTCTTCTTCTTTTGCTATTTACAAATTCCTAATCTATGTTTTTACACGATATCAAAGCTTTGATTAAAAGCTCGAGAGGAACTAATCAAACTCTTAATACCGCCATATTGATATGAGTACGCTACGTTCTCACGTATGCAATAAAATCAATTCTACCCGCGCCCAGCGCTCGCTGTGTGCTTTCGCGACATGTGACAAATTGCTGTTGCACACATGATTTAGGATTGCGATATTAAACGCGTAAACCTGCGACTGTGATTCGATCTTTTTAGGGTTCTTTACCTCAATTTCTCGGAAATGCAGTAAATGTATCTTGTTGTGATTAGCAACTTTTATCTTGTGGTCCAAAAAAATAAATAAACATATTTCTAAACGATAATTTGAGCCTCATTTTCTGACATTTGGCAGAGGAATCGAATAGGTAAAACGTGGATTTGTTGCATGTTAAAAAATATGCGATCACAAACTGTTTTACAGTGGATCATATAGTTTATAATGATTTTAGTACGTTATCTTACCAAAGTTGCGTTAATAGCTGTCAGTTTAATTGACAGCATCTAAGACATATTCTTTTATTTATTTTGAACTGTAGGTGTCATAGTGTAATTTAGTGTGCGCAAAACAGGCAATATTTTATCTTACTAGTTTTGTGAGTTTGCCTTCTTGTATCCCTGGTTTGATTGAAGAATAGACATAACTTTATTTGCCACCATGACACTAATACAACACATATTACAAAATCATATTTTATTTTACTCACATGTTATGTGCCTTAGCAGCAAACCGGTCCCGGCACAGCACTGATAATCTATGCGCTGATAATTCTGCCTAAACCCTTTAAAAGGGTAAAGAAAATAGATCTAACAGAAAATATAATACACTTTAGCGTCAACTCACTACTCTACTATTTACACTGACTTAAATTGTGAATGCTCTACATAAAATAAAATACAAAATTAGTCTACTGACGATAGCTTTAACAAATTATGATTAGTTTCTATAGGTCCGCGATTCAAAGAGTCCGCTCTTTAATTAATTAAACCTATAATTGTACAGTATCCGCTGGAGTACTTATTTCAGTGCCGCGGATCTTTCTGAATCGGCTTCAGTTGATATTTTCAGTTGGGCGGAAATTCTGAGACATTCTCGACATCAAACGGATTTATTTTTTATGATCCAAAATAAAATTTTATTTATAAGTCCAAACGAAAAGTGAGGTTTCTAAATATATCGGTAAATTTAATGAAATGTTTCTCGTTTTGCGTTTTTGTTTATGAAAAACGTTCGGTGTACAGTTTTGCTGATTTGGTTCGGGTTGTAGGCTCCCACGGCAATGACTGATTTGTTCATCACTATTTAGTATAAAATAAAGTCGCCTGTCTGTCCCTATGTATGCTTAGATCTTCAAAACTATGGATTTTGGTGCGGTTTTTTAATAGATAGAGTGAACATAGTAGAGAAACACTGATAAATTTAGAGTTTTCTAATGTGATGTCGTAAATAAGCACGTTTTTTGCGCCATTGCCAAGCCGGGGCGGGTCGATATTAAAGTAATAAAATGTAAGGAGTAAGTTTTACTTTATGGAATTTGATACAGTCCTGAATTCACAGCGCCACCGACGCTGCAGCATAAGTTTGCGGAGTTCAAACAAAGCGACGCGTCATAGTAGGTACCGTTGCGCTCAGGTCTCATGCGTGCTGCCCACGCACAAAGGGACGGCGCCGGCGCCGCCCCGCGCTACTTGTTCTGGACCGGTCCAGGCGACAGTTCATACTGTGTGGTTATAGAGAACGTTTAGTCAAAGGTTTTCCTTACTATTGGTCGCGTTATGATTACCTTATTTACTTTTAACTGGACGCGATTCATTATAGATGGTAACTGAGCTTTATGATTACAAAGGATATTGATTACGTTTGCTGATTCCGCGCAGTTGATGATGACTTGTCCAACAAGCAGACCTTGTCTGCTATCAATATCCTTTGTAATACAATGGACTTCCGCAAAATAACACCTGCTACAATAGAGTGCTTTATGATTAGCTAAACTTTCCTAGTGGGTGATAGGTTTTATCTTGTTTATTCTTTAACTAGCGACCAGCCCCGGTTTCGCACGGGTGCAATACTAAATACACTACAGAAGAACGTTGTATATAATCGTTTGCAATGTACGCGGAAAAAACGCAGTTGTTTACGATATCACATTAGAAACCTCAAAAAAAACAGTATTTCTCCACTATTTAATGGATGTTATTATTAGAGATCGGATAATCGGATGCATATTTACCTAAAGTTAGTTTAAGACAAAGTATGGAAACGGCTTTTATTGTTTTGTTAAATAAAATTTTCCACCATTTCTGTTTTTTTATTCAATTATTTAATTGAATATTGTTTTAGTCAAACTAGCTCACTACTTTCGTATAACACTCTTCATGTAATAAATCGTACATTCATAAATCGCACGGGGAACTGAAACTAAACTTCATGTAAATACGTATGCATAGTTGTATAAATGAACCCGGAGTCTCGGTCTTTTGAAAATAAATACCACGTGCTAATTTAGTAATTTTCAAACAATATCACTACGTTAAATTTGCAGTCCCGTATTTTCCCGGGACTTTTATTTAAGAAAATGTATTTTAAAAAGCCGCTTCCATAATTTGTGAGCCAAAAATTAACTTTAGGTAAATATGCATATCCGATCTCTAGTTATTATACATATAAACCTTCCTTAAGAATCATTATATCTATTAAAAATCCGCGTCAAAATCCGTTGCCTTGTTTTAAAGATCTAAGCATACATACGGACAGACAGACTGTGGATAGCGACTTTGATTTATACTATGTAGTGATACCATACTTCACTCCATTCTACGTTGACAAGTCGACATTTTATACTTAAATTTTGACGTAAATTTCCGTGATATGTTGGGAAGTCACTGTGTCAAGCATGGTAGGATACGAGAGTACATTATTTTAGTCTTCAAATCTATCACTTATCATAAACATTAAATACTAGCGGACCCGACAGACTTCGTCCTGTCAAAAAGATTTGTAAAGTGGCAGTTTTTTGTTCCTACTTATTTTATAGTCAGCGCAAAAATTCTCCTGTACAGAACGGTCACCCTGGTGGTAGGACGTTGTAAATAAAAAATAATTAAATGAAACATATATAAGCATTTAAAACTATTCAACTTTGGAGCGTGACATTAAATCCTTCAACAATGTATTTTGTGCTCCAACGAATACACGCACAATGTTTTGATAGATATGATTGAATTTCAACTTTGTATAGCGTTAATAAAGCGCAAATTGACTCTTTGATGTTAAGAACACACCTACATTGCTTAGACAACAGCAAGTGCTTGCAATATGAACTTTATACAATAACAATAAAGCTCAAATTGACTGTACGTTTTAGTTAGAAAACGTTTGTATGGGAAAAAAGGGCTATTTTTAGGTATAATTAAAAACCATCCTTGAACTTCAATGAACATTCAAAAAAAAGAATTGGTCGAATTGGTTCAGGCGTTGTTGAGTTATGCGCTTACCAACACATTTTGTGATTCATTTTTATATATAAGACTAGGTATGCCTCAACCGTAGATAAAGATTATGTATCTTTCGTTAACACTCACTATATTCTATTCAAAATATACTTCCCGCAAAATAAGTAAACGTATTGCCTTTTCTAGATCAATTGCTTTTACGTCAATAATAAACAAACGATTTTCAGGCCTCTTCGAACGGCTTAACTTTACCAACTTACATAATGAGTCGAGTTTACCTTAACGGTTACTTAACACGGGACTGCAAATTCGTGATCCGTTTAAATAGTTACGGCTAGCCATGCGTACAACGGGGCAGTAGCGCTAAGGGATGCGTGTTTAACTTAACAGTCACTTAACATATAATTGTGAATTTTTGATTTAGCGTTAAATACGGCTGACGTTACATAGAACGCAGAAGTGCTGCTAGGTGTGAATTCCCTCGGCATTTATCGAACTATTTCCTATCTCGCTCGCTTATGGCTAAGCTGACCAATTCTTCCGTTGGTTTGCAAACTGAACTATTGTTCGAGTGTATAAATTTGAAAAAGTCACATCTAGATTTGTGTGCATAGAATTGGTAAAATGTTTGGGTTAGTAACGTAATAGAAAAAACCATTGCAATATCAATTAATTATAAATTATTATTAGAAAATGTTTCTAATCTTAGTGTTTAATATAATAAGTGATCTTAAACATTAACTATATACAACATTTATACTGTTTCTCGAGAAGTCTTTTTTTTTATCCTGCAATTTAGTCTCCAATAATGTTGTCGACGTGAGGTTATGGGTTATATATAACTTTTTTCATATACCTAACAGTGACAGATGCTGTCAAAACGCTAATATTTTAAACGGCAAACGGAGAGATGATAACACTTAAGATTTTTAAAGTATGCACATATACGAGTATTATAAACAGACCATTCATTTGCCATTCAAAAGTAACTAATATAAAAGAATAATTTAAACCATCTAAAAGGATTGATTGCTTGTTTGCTTGTTTTTTATTGTTCTATAATGTCTTTGGAACTATTTGGCATTAGACTGTGAAAGAGTGGAACATGTGATCTTGGAATCTAATCGAAATTTTAAATAGGATTTTAGTAGACAATATTATTAATTAATGGGAACTACATACATTAATTGTTAATAAAACGAATATTTGAAATAAATAATTGTGAAATGTATTCAAGATATATTTAACAGAATTACATATACTTTATTTATAAGTTCAATTTAAGTTAAATAACAATTTATCTAACATGAATGCTAGCTAAATTAACAATTTATTACGCAGAAATTTAAATTATTAGAATTAGTTACACTTTGTTTACAGTGGCAATATTCTTGTGCTATTGTATTGTGTATATATCGCGAACATTTCAGTTAAAATTACAATTCAATAAACGAATATTTTATTCCAGCGAAGTCGAAGAGAATAGTCTTATTTACCAAGGCTTATGCCGGGTATATAATTTTTAAAATTACCCAAAAATCCATAAACAATTCTCTTTGGTTAGTTATGAGTATATAAAACACATATTGTAAAAATAAAGTTAACAAATTAATAAAGTTCTAATAATAAAGGTGAAACTTAAAATAAAGAGGAAATCAATCGTGCACTTTGAAATAACATAAAAAATTATGAATAACATTAATTTGAGTTTTAATGTTATTTAGTGTTTATTGACAGACATAACAATAGAACAAGGAATTCAAATAAATCATCTTAAGTTACATAGTTAGTATTACAGTGCTTACTGTTGTAAAACTGTCTAACACCAGCTTTCAATTATATCAGATTTTACCACGGGAAATACATATATATTTGCCAGAGGTAAAATTCTGTTCTTTCTTTCAAATTATCACAAAATTTCATCTCTAGTGTTGGAAACTAAACCATTTCGTTCCGGTACAGAAAGCATTTCACGTACAGCTCGGTTCAGCACAAGTCTCAAGTGCGCTTATCGCGTGATATATCTCCCGAAAAAATCCCAGTTGGAGACCCTACTGCTCTCTAGCTTATTATTAGCGGGTGATAGGATCGTTCTGGGGAGCCTTGGCTTTTACTGGTCGTCGAAGTGCCTCTGGCACTATCGTATCAAATAATACGTGCAGCTTTTATTTGTTTTTTTTCTTGTTCCTACTCCGTATGTGTCGATGGAAAAGGTACAAGTTTATTGAATAAGGTTTTTTCTGTCGAACTCCCAAGTATCAGTTGAAGAAATGTAAAAACTTATTCTATTATTTGTTGATAAAAATATAAAATATAACTTATTACTGGCATACGTTGTGTTGTCATATAAATTAATATAATTATTAAAAATAGGGGTTGGTGATAGAAGATTAAAAATTTTTGGATGTATGTAATTTTTAATGCCACTTTATAAAAATATCTAAATATTGTTCAAGAAGTAATAAAAATGTTAGGGGACAACCCTTATCATATAGGAATATGAAAAATAGTAGTCGATTCTCAGACCTACTATAACACGAATTTTTATTTTTTATAGCAATTTTTATAACAAGATTCCACATAGTGTAGCTGAATTGCCTTTTCATAAGTTTAAGGTACATGTTAAAAAGACGCTAACAAGTAAGGGCTATTACGAAGTCAATAATTATTTAAATGATGCCAATGCTTGGAGTTGATTTGAAGACATTACATTCTAAAGTATAAATATTTGGTTTTCCGTATAAATTGCAAACATATATGCACGTTGTATGATAACGACATAATTTATTGTAAATGTTGTTATTACTTTTGATAAAGCTGATAAGTTTCTTGCGCCCATTCTTCTTATCAGCTAAAAATACGTCCTGAATGGGTGGTAGGAAAAAAGATTTGGACGATTCAAAAGAGTTTTCTATAAAGTCATATTTAAATAAAGTTTATTTTGATTTTGATATATAATTTCATTAAAATCAATTGAGCCGTTTCGGGTAAGTATAGTATCTAACATTGTGACACGAGAATTTTCTATATAATCAATTGATTATTGCCACATTGTATAACGTCGGAACAGTTATTTAGAGTAGTAGTTATTTATTAGATAGGGTTGATTCACTAGAATTTTGCTAGAAAAAGAACAAAACACAACCTAACTATTGATACTTGATATCTAATGCTTATATAGTATATAGTTTCTTTATTTATTTTATTTTTACATGTTTTATACGCACATTTTAACGCAGTTCTTAATTTACAAAAAAAAAACTGTTACAATTTATTAGATTCAAATTGGGGAATGCAGTGAGGTATCGCATTGCGTATACATTTTAGAAAGTAACAGAAGTAAATTTATATTAAAATGTTTTCCGCCCGCGGCTTCGCTCGTGTTATATCGGATATTTGAAATGGCAAACATTTTCATTTATAATCGTCCATTGCATATTACATCAGAATCGGATTTTGCCTCCGAAACGAAATCTTAATAGAATTTATCGAAACCCGTTTAGTATTTTTTGAGTGAAAACTAAAACTAAACTATCCAGTTATAATATTAGTGGGATAGATAGCGCAACTATGACAGACACAAACATTTTTTTAACCTCAACAATTCTACACAATAACTTGATTAAAATTCATAAAACTACAAATTCGCCCAGCAAATAAGTTGTTATTAATCAAATTCATAACCTATCTTAGGATTAATTAATACTCATGATTATAATATATATTTTTCTTCGGGTAAATATATTATTAATATAATAATTAAAAGAAATTATCTTAAGTGAGTTCTATTTAACTATATGAGATTGATACACATGATGTGAAGAGAGTGGAACTACATTGTAAATTTATTAATATGATTACATAATTAAACGAACTTACCTTAAGTGAAGTAATACTGTAACTATACGAGATGATACATACGAGTACGATGTGAAGAGAGTGGAACTACATTGTAAATTTATTAATATGATTACATAATTAAACGAACTTACCTTAAGTGAAGTAATACTGTAACTATACGAGATGATACATACGAGTACGATGTGAAGAGAGTGGAACTACATTGTAAAATTTAAAAAGATATCTTGGACTAAACTTAAATTATAATAACATTATTTCGTTATAGTTAAAATTGATTATTTTATTGATTTATATATTTTTTTTTGTTTCAGGTACTTTAATGCTCATGACTGCAATGGTAAATAATTAATATTGATGTAGTTTTGTGACAAAAGCATAGTGTTTTAGGTATGAAATTAACTTGAAGTTTCATTTGCTGATTTTTATTGCAATGTAGGTAAAGTGTGAAATCGCAAAATAAAATGTTTTTACTCCGATGGAATGATAATTTACGTTTTTTGATTGTCTTTTACTTGTGTTCTTTTTAAAATTTTATGATTCTAGATTTTTGGGAAGCCTTTGATTCCCGTGCGCATTCTTTGAAAATTACAAGAACACGTAACTTTGGATAGCTTTGTTTAAGTTTGATTTTTTACAGCTTGAAGGTACCATTACATATACACACGCATCTCTCCCATGGGGGTAAGCAGAGTTCACAATTTCCCACTTGCTATGATCCAAACATACACGCAAGTCGGTTACGGGTACTCTTGACCTGACCTTTCGGTATTTTCATCCAAGTATTTTTGTCTGGGTCGTCCCTTACTGGCCCATTCATTTGGTAGTCGTCTTTCATCCATTCTATCTACATATCCTAACCATTTAAGCAATCCCTTTCTGTTTATGTCACTACACCTTCTAACGTAATAGTACGTTAACAGAAACGTAAGTTATGAAACCTTACGTTTCTCTTAACGTATTGTTATAACGTACTATTATGCAATTTATCCTTCATCGTCACTCCAGCCATTTCCCTCAAAGCTCTCATTTCCACTGCATTAATCTTGCTTTTATCCTCTTTCGCCACTCCCACATTAGTAAAAAATGTTTATTTCAACGACATACCTCCACAGGTTCTCGTAAAAAAAATCGGACCTTGTCAAGGATTCCGCTTTTCTTTTTGAGATACGGAAGCCAAGAACTGTACAAAAACAAATTGAAAATTCCTTTGCGTGCAAATTTTTTTAGTTCAATTTCATTTTGTTCACAATAAGCACCTATTTTTTCCACATTTACCTAATCTCAACGTCTTAAACTCTGCCAATATTTCAATAGATCCGAAAATACCGACCTGGAACCTTTTGTTCGCACGGATTTTTGTGTACCGAAGTGATTTGAATCAACGCAAATCCCGAAGATTTATAGGCTCAGTTGTTGGAACTATCTTTAGATAAAATATTTCGGGTACAATGTCGCCACCTTTGTTATTCAGATTTTACATGTTTACGTTTAGGTTTGATTGGCTTTACCCATATTTTATTTTGGTAAGACATCTGTGATAAAAACAAGTAGTACAATTATATTTTAATTAGCTGATATCGTATCGTCTAACTAAAACAATGTAGGTACATACTTAAAACTGAAAAACTGAAGTAAATATGACCTTTCAAAAAATTTGCATTTTTTTACAATTTCTTAAAATTTTTCTTTACTTTCTTTTTTTCTCCTGTCCTGTGCCCAGTAATCTCTTCCAGTCTCTTCGATCCCTTGCAATTTAGATTCTCACTCCCTTATTCAATAACCGTCATCCCCTCCTTCATTCCTCCCCTCTCCCTTATTCAACCATAGTCCATCCATTTTTTCTTCGGTCTTCCCATTTTTACACGTCGATCCCCTTTCATGTCTATAAAAATGTCACTTTGTACTCCAGTTAAGGAAACTTACATTGCTAACTATAAATATTTACAAAATCATCAAAAGAAAAGAATTTGATATGCTGCATCAATGTAAAATATAAAAGAAATAAATAATACATAAAAAGGGAAAGATATGACATAATGTGTCTATGTTTGTGGCGGGTCATTTCGGTCATAGAAATTGAGATCATTAGAAATTTTAGTCACGTTCGTTTTGTTGCTACATTGCTAAATATTCTTATCTATAACCTCTACTTTCCTTTGCTATCCTCGTTTCCTCACCGAACTCTATTCGGCAAGAATTATGAGCGTACATTGGTAAAGAGTTCATTTTGCATCGCCATGTGAACCAACAGACCTTTCTAAGAAAATGAATGTAGCAAAATTTATGCAACTGGTAACTCTACTTATGCCGGTTCGCTTGATCCTAAAGTTTAAGGGTTGCAATAACAGTTTAGCCTATTTTACCAATTTGGGTAGTTATTTCGTGACATAGCTATTGATCATGTTAGAAAACCGGAATTATATTTATCAGATATATTGGTTATTTGATTACTTTATTTAATTGCGCCAAGATCAGTAGGACGAAGAGTACGCTTTGCTGTATTTCTGTGTGATCTTATTGAATCAATTAACTGGCTACGTGAATACATTGTCAGCATCTTTGATGTTAAGAGCATTAAAGTCAATGATGACCGTTCCTCTCAAGAGAGGGCATAAATTCTGGCGTCTTACAAGGTTCAGTGTTCACCCCAACCCTGATCATTCTGCTCAACTTTAACATATTATGCACGGAGAATGTACATCGTTATACAGATGACAACACAGTTGAAGTGTTATACCGATCACCAGAACGTTTGTGACTTGTCTATCCAATTGGGGATTCGGAGGCTTCTCTGATTGGAGTTTAAAGATGACAAAATGTCAAGTGCTACTCCACGAATACAAAAGTGTGTGCTTTAATAACAAAAAGGATCCATTTATCGTTATAAAATGTAACGCGGAATTAAGTCTTTTTACCAAAGACTCAATCGGGGAGACCATTGTAAACTTGAATTATGTATGTGGCAGTATACACATATAATCAAACATAATATATAATCATAATTATACATTTACCAAACATAATAGTCAATAATCACAGATGTTTTACTGATTTTGAGGCTTTCAATTCCCTAACGTATTTCAAAGGCTCATGTTATAAGCTCAATAATGATTTATTCGTTTGGATTTCAGTGCGTGAATAAAAATTTGGGTATTCTACTGCTATTGTACATCTAGAAACGAATAAAATTCAACAACATTATTACAAAAGATAAATTGAAAGCAAATAGAATCCTTTCTCCCTTATAAGTCGACAGATTTTGTCAAGACCCTTTTTCCATTAATAACGTGAACTTCGACATTTTATTCATTGATTTCCTTAATCGATTTCGTGTGAGTAAACATTTGTAAAGCGATTTGTTATATATTTGCTTTGCTATTTAATATGACGTAGAATAAATTATAAACACGGTCTTATTACAAGGCGTTAAAGTTTTATTTACTGGTAATTAATTTTTTGATTTTCTTGAGTATGATTTTAAAGTATTCTCAAATAAACACTGACATAATTAAACCTGAATTACATTTGCTAAGTAAAATCTAAATTGTATTCTTAAAATGGGATTTTTACACTTTTGCACGCACAAAGATGATACGCAATTGGTTCATAAGTCTATGACGCAAATGTAATAGATTGTAATGATGGCATGTGGTCCTGTGTTTACGATTTATTGTAAGTGTTGTTATTACTTCTGATAAAGCTGATAAGTTTCTTGCGCCCATTCTTCTATATCAGCTAATCAATCATCAAGCTTATGGTGGAAAAAAAAATGGACGATTCAAAAGAGCTTTCTATAAAGTCATATTTGAATAAAGTTGATTTTGATTGATTGATTGATACGCTCAAGTTGTTGGAAGTTGATTTTATTTTGTACTAGCTTTCTGCCCGCGGCTTCGCCCGCGTGGATTTCGGGATTGGGTGTATAGAGGGTTAAGGGTCATAGCTTTTGCCCACGGCTACATATACGCGGAAGTCGGTTTATGGTGCGAAGATTTTATCGCGCTTCCCGTGGGACTATCCGTTTTTCCGAGATAAAAAATGCCGCAAAACTCCTCAAGAATCACTCTATCTATTGATGAAAACCGCATAAAAATCTGTGCAGTAGTTTTTGAGCGAAGCCTTTATTGCGCATCCCGTGGGATCTGTCGATTTTTCCGGGATAAAAAGTAGCCTATGTTACTCGGGGAGAATGTAGCTTTCCAAAGGTGAAAGAATTTTTGAAATCGGTCCAGTAGTTTAAGCGTGAAGAGGTAACAAACAAACAAACAAACACACTTTCGCATTTATAATATTAGTTGGGATATTATGTAATTAAACAGTAAAGCTGGTAAAATAAGAACGTAACTAATTTTATATCTTGCTAGTATTACATAAAGAACATATTACACAGAAGAGACAAAATTTCCAGTGATAATAGAAGCAAGCAAGAAGGATTTGTGTGTTTCTATCTATTTTTTATCTATGTATTTATTGATATTATGCAATAAAGGTTGAAATAAATAAATTTGTTATCCTTACTCTTTGATCATAGATTCATCATTTTTTTATATGATAGTATTGGGTGACTATAACAACTGACACAAAACAAAATTGCTATAATGCTACAATGTAAATATATAGTATATCAGGCAACTTCGAATCGCAGCCTCGCATAATCACCGACAAAGTTGTAAGCCGCCGTCGTCGGTGATCGCTGTCCATACAAAGCGCGGATCGGATCGCTCACGATTATCACCAGACATCGACTTGTCATGCTCCCAACTTTTATAACTTCCAACCGATAAGTTTAAACAGATTATAATGGCACAGATTCCGTGTTTATCAAATTTAATTGGAATGGCGATTGAGTTTATTTTTATACTTTATTATTTTTTTTATATACACGCACCACCAGTTCGTGCATTTATATATAAGATTAACTATTGCAATTTATACTATCGATCGATCTCGATTCATTTCGATCATCGTTGTTCAGGTAATTATAAATTATATGTCTAGCGGCTCGTTTATTAGGAAGTGTGCCGCGATTCTTATTTAGATAGAAGATAAATAAAATATTTATTTACAAAACGTCTCCATCACACACAAATATAGCAACACAAAGAGACTATTAATAAATTTTCTTAAAACAATAACCCAGTACAAATTAAAGTTGTGTGTGCTGCAGAGGAATTTTAAAAAGTATTTAGCCAATTACCTGAATTTAAAAGAATAGATTTCAGATGGCAAATTCCGCTACCTACTCTATTTGACCCTTATTTTCATATGAGGTCAAAGATCGATCCTTAATGTCTAAACAACATACCTATATGTAGTTTTCAAAATCCAACATTAAATTTATATACAATATAGAAAAATATAATCAAAAGCAATTTGGCAAATTTTAAATGATAAATTAATTTTATTATTTTACGTTATCTGTCGTGGCTGTCTTGTTACTGCCTTCTCACAGTCGGCCTGCGTCAGCGCCCGCCTACGTCTGTCCGTCAAACGAGGGCGGCTGCCTCGCGTCCCTCAAATAAACCGCAGACCAGAACATGTAGTTATTAAATACAATGTATGTCACTGCAATCTTATATTACCTAAGGGATATTCATTTAATGTCGATATATCCAATTATTCGATAGTTGCCATACGATATATCGAAATAAATCGATACTTTGGCAAAGAATGTTTTATTTGATATGTCGATATATTTATGAAAATATCGAATCGATTAAAAAAGCTAAAGCTGATTCATAATGACAACGGAGCCGAAGTAAATTATGACATTACTTAATGATTTCAGTTTTGAATCAATTGTATGAATCGGTAGTGATATCTGTAAGCAGATAACCGATGAACATTTTCTTATCTATTCTTAACATCGATTAAGTAATCCTATATGAATATTCTTAATGTTGGCTACACTTGTCGTCCGTGTAAATAATCTATGGGTGTGTGGATTCACACCGACAACTCATAACTTCCTTTTACCATCTTCCAACTCTATCGTCAGGCCCAGAGGGGCGATCGCACTAATAAATCGCAAGCGAAACGCAACCGAACCGTTCGGCTTAACCAATCCGAACGCTACAATATCACGTCATCTGTTCGATGACGTGATATTCTAGAACTATCTTACTCTGGTCTTTGATTATACTTTCACATATACGATATAAACAACAACAAACTGCCTGCTTTTGATAAGAAAAGGACAATATAAAATTTTTGTGAAAATTATCGATATTAAAAAATTTACGATATTTTCAAACGATATATCGAAATGTATCGATATCGCGTTTCAATATTTTATATCAATAAAATATATCGATTTATTTTTGAGTGGACATCCCTATATTACCTAAATTATACGCTTGGTGCAGCGGTCGAGTGATCGACAACTGTGCCACCAAATTGTGTGACCTGCAGAAATTGGTTCCGGTTTGGGTGTATATGTATGTGAGATTCTTTGTTTGTGACTGCAGCTACGAAACAGGGTAAAAGTACTAGGACGGGACACCTTTTCTTCATAAAAAAATAAGGCATGTCGCTTTTTGGTCGTTAGGCACTCTAATAATTGTTTGGATTACCTTCAGGAAAGGGTTTTAAGTAAGGTACGCCGCAAAAAGGTTAAAACCCCTTAAAATTTTGCACTCCATTATAATATAACCGTGGAGAGCCATGGTTCGGCACAAATTGGGCCGGCTCGACTGGAGTGATACCACGGCCTCACAGAAAACCGGCGTAAAATAGCGCTTGCGCTGTATTTCGCCGAGTGGGTGAGGGTACCGAAGGCCTAATCCCACCTTCCCCCCTTATTCCCTTTTAAAAGGCCGGCAACGCATCTGTCACTCCTCTGGTGTTGCAAGTATCCATGGGCAACGATTATAGCTTACCATCAGGTGATCCGTTTGCTTGTTCGTTTGCTGCCCTAACCTATAAATATATATATCTATTACAGGCCCTCAGGTGGAATTTCTATAAATATATATATCTTTATAACTATCTTTATATTAGGTAAATGCAAAGTCGCGTCTGCTTCTCTTCTTATTATCTTTTAACAAAGAGTTCAGAGAAGTTGTATAATATGAGTATCAAAAAAGGAAACACAATTACTTCTTTTAATTACTTTTATTTTTTTTAAGTTATTTAACTTTTTAATATATCATAGAAGTGTGTATGTATGGATGGATGTATGTAACTTTCACGGAAAAACTACTGAACTGATTGTAATAAAACTAATAATATAGCTCGTATTACATCGAAAATAGCAGATACTCTGCAATTTATATAGATAGTGATAACTGTTCAAAATATGACGATAAGTGTCAAGTAAATAGAAAAAAATGTATATATGTGCAGACCAAGTCACGGATACCAGTTAGTTGAAAATATAATCGTCTTTCAATGTATTAAGAATTTGTTTTATTATAAACTAGCGGACCCGACAGACTTCGTCCTGTCAAAAAGATTTATAAAGTTTCAGTTTTTTGTTCCTACTTATTTTATAGATTATTAAATGAAAAAAAGTAGTTATAGTGACGTAACATATGGTCATTAGACATATGGTCTTAAGAACTTTTTTGTAGATATTGATATATTCTATAATATTGTCGAACATTTTTGTGTCCTATCATTAATACTCTTTGCAGCGTATGCGATGCAAGACATTTTATGGCTAATTTTTTTTACACCTTCGTTTTTTTATAATAAGATTCGGTTTTAATAAGTCTTCGGTTTTAATAAGAATTTCTAAAGATTTCTATAGTAATCTAGTACTAAATATAGCCTATGTTACTCAGTGATAATGTAGCTTTCTAAAGAAGAATTATTAAAATCGGTCCAGTACTTTTTGAGTTTATCCGTTACATACAAACATACAAATCTTTTCTCTTTATAATATTAGTGTTGACGAACACACGATAATTCCATTAACAGATTAGTTGTTGTGGCGTTGTCGTAGAGTATTTTTCATTTATCATTCAAAGTTACCGAGTCATTATAGAAATTTTACGAGAAAATTGAGCGCGTTTCAGACATTTTGAGCAACACGCATAATACTTCAATCTTCTGACAACGTCAATCGAGGAAATCTTATTATCGATACTAACTGGTATTCTTAATGGCCTCGCCGCAACGAAACTTCTTAATGGCCCGCTCATTTTCACGGGTGGCGAGGAAATATTTTATCATCTGAACGAACGCTGTAACAGGAGCGAGTGACGTCGGTTGATTGCGCCTTGTATTATGTTTCTGAAGTGGCGGACAATCGCTAGCTACCCGCGTGGGCTGAGCTTTTATCAGTACGGAGGCGGTGAGAAATTGTTTTCAATTCTCAAATAATCTATATGATAAAATGCGTTTTTAGCTACTATTCCAAAATCCAACTTAAACTCAAGTCTCTGCTAGAGTACAGTTAGAAAGGGATGGTGCTATTGAGCACACATAGCGCTATTTCTTTCTCTCAGTATTAAAGCAGAGATTTAAGTCTTATTCTGTAATACAAGCCTTAGTATTGGTAAAATAAACGCTGCAGATTTTAGTTCCTAAAGTTACGAGATTAAAATTAATCTTTTGTTCCCTCTAATATGAATTTGGTTGTGGTAATGAATGATATTGTGATATTTGTTAAGTTATAATTTAAGGCAAAGGAGTGTAAGCTATGGTTATTTGCTTAAACTCCTTTGCCATAGAGTAAGGCATTTTTTCCGTCTCTGTTCCGTTTCCGTTTCTATTTTTAAGTCATAAGAAATTTCGGGTAATCCAACTATAGTTCAGTTGCTATTAATCTGTTAGATCTATGAAACGAATCCTCATTGAAATCATTTATATTTTGAGCTATGTTAATTGACTGGGTTTTAATGATTATTGGATAGTTTGTTGTAGTTTCAATGTGATGTTGTATATTTTTATTTTATAATATTGACATACCATCATCATCATCGTGACGAGACCGAGAGACGCCTCTTGCTATAAATAGACCTTGGGACATGCCAACCGGCTTATGAAACACTGCCACAGAGGTCGTCTCGGTGTCGTCACGTTATCACGTGAGATATATTATTTATGATACCTATTGAATTTTATTGTTGAATAGTCCTTTAATATATAGTTTCACTCATTTCATTATTTGATGAAATAACAAATAGGGAAACAACAATAACAGTTATGAAAACGTTTCATAATTTATTTTCATAAAACTTTGTCAGGTGTATTGGTTGTCCGACCTCGACTCGGCCCAGCACACGCTGGCGGAGTGTCCCGCGTGGGCCTCCGAGCGCCGAGTCTTGGTCGCAGAGATCGGGCGAGATCTGTCTCCGCCGGCATTGATTGCGGCAATGCTGGCGGACGAGGGAGGTTGGAGGGCTGTGGCCTCCTTCTGAGAAGCAGTAATGCTCCAGAAGGAGGCCGCCGAGCGGGGTCGGGAGATGGCCGATCCGCTCGAAGGAGGCGGCGCCGGGCTCGTAGCACAGCTGCGGCGCCGCCGCGGGTCGGCGGCGGGCGCGAGGAAGTCGCGACCGCTGCGGCGACCCGGGATGGACCACGCCCCTTCCGTGGCCGGGGGCGTCGTCGGTGGAGGGGACCGGGGGAGGTGGTAGCTTCCCCCGAGGAGGGCTCCCCTCTGGAGAGGGGAGCGGAGGCTGGGGGTTCCCGGAAGTGGCCTTTGTGTTCCGGGGGCTCCTACATGCCTGAGGAAGGCATCCCTGAGGTTTTTAGTGGGTAGGCCCCCCCTTCTGGGGAGGAGAGCCCCACATAACCCCGGCTCGCCACAGCCGGGGTATGCAATTTAATGCATTTTCTCAGGGGAAAAAAAAAAAAAAAGTGTATTGGTTGTAATTAATTATAACCTCAAAAGTGCTCCATTTTTAAGAATCCATTTCATTTTTGTAGTGTCCTATCAAAAACTGTTTCATCTTGGGTTTTTACTTGTAATGTAGTGCTCGCAATGTAACTTTTCTCTGTTGTTGGTTTTTGGGTAAACTATGTATGGACGCAGAACCTTCATAGAAGTTCATAGTTCTCCGCAGAAGTGTCCTTTATGTGACAAATCAAAACTAGTGAAACAAAACGAACTGTCAATATAATATAACACTAAATTCGTTTCGTTTAGGACAGTAGTATAGTTGCAAAAGTCACTTGATACGATAACATGACTACATAGTATAAAACAAAGTCGCTTTCTCTTTCCCTATATCCCTTTTTTTTTGTTCCCTGAGGAAAATGCATTAAATTGTGTATCTCGACTGTGGCGAACCGGCGTTATGTGGGGCTCTCCTCCCAGAAGGGGAGGCCTACCCACTAAAACCTCAGGGATGGCCTTCCTCATGCATGCATTTCTAGGAGGTAGACTCTGTACCGAGGGTCGTCTGCATGGTACCTCCGTCTTACCTATTTCGCTTTGCTGTGTTCCGGCGTGAAGGGTAAGATAGGCAGTGAAATTACTGGGTACTGTGACTTTACATCTTATGTCACAAGTTGGCAACGCACTGTGGTTCTTGAGGTTTGCAGATTTGCTGCGAATCTCGTGGGAACCACATGTACTATAAGCGACTGTTACCACTTACCATCAGGTGGGCAGCCTGCTTGTTTGTCAACTTTAGCAATAAAAAAAAATGTAGGGAGCCCCCGGGAACATCAAGCTACTTCCGGGAACCCCAGCCTCCGCTCCCCTGCCTAGAGGGGAGCCCTCCTCGGGGGGGCTACACTACCTCCCCCGGTTTCTCCACCGACGACGCCCCCCGGCCACGGAAGGGGCGTGGTCCATCCCGGTCGCCGTAGTAGTCGTGACTTCCCCCGCCCGCCGGACTTCCCTATATCCCTATGTTATGCTTAAATCTTTAAAACTACGCAACGGATTTTAATTCGTTTAACACATAGAGTGATTAAAGAGGAAGGTTTATATGTATAATAACATACATACAATAATAACATAAGCACCCCACGTGTTTTGTTCAATAATATAAATTTATCAATAGATTACTGTTTTTTTTTAGTTTTTTTAACTATAATTTATTATATTCAACGTTCACAGCTTTTTTGTAGTGTATTTAGTATTCCATTGCACCCGTGCGAAGCCGGGGCGGGTCGCTAGTAGTTAATATATTATTCTTAGTTCGTACTATGATCAATGGTGCCGGGGCCGCTCGTCGAGATATTAACCGCATTAGACCTGTACTACTATGATAGTTTGAATAAAAAAATGATAGAATAAAACTGATGTACAAGCGAGACGGCGCTATACGCTGCAAGGCTGTCTCTGTTTCAATATTGCTTTATTCTCACTTTAAGCGGTCGTGATAAGGCCTCTGTTCAAAGATGTAGTTTGTAAAGTGTAATTACACTTCCGGTATCTTATTGTTTGTCTTCGTTATGAGGCTGTAATTTATTACCTTTGGAGTACGGTCGGTAAAGATTCTATGAAGTACTAGTTAATGCACGCGTCTTTACTTATGGAATGGCTTAAACAAAAAATTGCAGTTGCAATTCGTTCAGGAATTGACCTGATTAAAAATTCAATCATCAGTATAAGGTTCAATATTGATTTTGATTTTAGGCAAAACCTGGTAAGATTAATTTGTGGGTTTTCCGAGGTAAAATGGTCTCCGGCCTACACTGCTTAAAATATTCTTTAAACTTAGGAATAGGCTGAGTTTAGTCGGTAGGTCGTGCTGGTCAGACCGTTCTGGTTGGTGTGCAGTCTGACAATCATCGTGACACCTATTGTTGCGGCAGTATCCTGGGCACGTTTCGTGCTCCTCGTGAGGATTCTCAGCCTCTCTTCATCGAGAAAAAAAAGGAAGTTATTCGCGTGGTAAACACGTACGGGGGCGTATGAATTTTAGTTTATTATAATGCTATCGAAGCACAGCATCAAATTGTTTAACGGCTCGGAAACTAACAGCTTTTGGGGTAGTGTTTTTCTATTTATATAAAATAGCGCTCGATTTACACGGAGACGATTTATAAATCCAACGGCTGTTTTAAGCTTTGTTTACCTTCACGTCGGACGAGTGGACAAAAACAATGAATAGATGTTCTATTATAAGATTCCTCAGAATTGGTTCAATTAACACATGTATATTCCAATTAGGTACAGCTCCATTTATAATATTATTCGAAATAGACGTTTAATTAGACAAACAACATATTCAGTTGTTAACGCGATGTAAACACTCCCGCTAATAAAAATATTAATTAAAAACTAAAATATAAATATGTAAACATTCTCGTCACAGGTGCTTTTATATCAATTGGTGTATTATATAATGCACAGTACTAGTATATCTACTATATAAAATAAGTCTGAGTCTTTCCTGACGCTATAACTCCATAACGCACGAACCGATTTCTACGCTTTTGCATTCGTTCGAAAGATCTCGGGCTCCGTGAGGTTTATAGCAAAGAAAATTCAGGAAAAATTTCCTTATTTAGAAAATAATACCCGCAAGTAAGTACCCGCAATCGTCGAGCATGTATGAGGAATGTTATGAAAGTAGATGAAGCGAAAGAGATATGTAAGGACCGTAGCAAGTGGAAAGATGTAATCTCTGCCTACCCCCGTGGGAAAAAGGCGTGAGTGTATGTATGTATATGTGTATGTATGTATGTATGTATAAAATAAGTAGGAACAAAAAACTGCCACTTTACAAATCTTTTTGACAGGACGTAGTCTTGTCGGGTCCGCTAGTAATTTATAGTAACTGTAATACCTATATACAGCGGCGGCTTACTCATTGCGAGGCTGCGAGCGGCAAGTCTTTGCGAGGCCCGATGCGCAGATCGAGGTCAGATGCGCAATGTGGCATCGTGTCGTGTCCTCCCTCCCTATTCGACTCAGATACTCACCGAAACAAATTTTCTATAATCTATAAAGTTGCCACTTGTCTCACTCGAAATCTAAGTCTGATGTTAACTTCTCTCTATGACCCCTGAAGGCCAAATTGTGAGATGCTAAGAAATTGACAATTGCGAGCAATCGTTCTCTCTCCACCTTTGCCTTCTTGTTCAATTGCGACTGCGTCAAAGAGTCAATAGTGGAACAGCTTTTCAAACTATTCTCTAAATTAATCCATTTTAACATAAAATCTTTGTGCTGTCGACTAGATTCATGAGACTTTAGGTAATCATCCAAATGTCTCCAATCACACACTCCTTCACTTGATCCAATCTTGGTATTTTGTAGTCCGAATATTCGACACGGAAAGCAGTAAAAGGATGCCGCCTTTGTTTGTGAATAAATCATCCAGTGCCTGTCTAGCTTTTCACCGTTAACTAATATCTATTATAATGATATCGCTGAATCGCCGTCCATTATCATTTATGGGAAATAAATCAACTTTAGCCCGGATTGGACCTTTTAATACAATCTCAGTTCGGTCTACATTAGTAATTGTTATGGGCCACAAACCGGAGTCATTTTGATTCAGATTTCTATTTCAGCAGTCATGGATGTTAACATAGACTCGGGCTCAGATTCGTGATCTTGACTGGATAGCGTTGACGGCGGCACCAGTGACCTAAGTGGCAATGATGTAGTTACTTCAACATCACCCTCGCTGTTTTTACTTAATGACAGCGGCGGCAGCGCGGTACCCACAAATGATGAAAGGAATGTTTTCGGCTGGATCGGATTTAAGGAAGTTCTTGATCATCAGTTTTATATATTTATATAAAGATCCAAGTAAATTTTCTTCTACTTGCTTTTTTTTGATAGCTCGTTTTCTTTTTTTTTTTTTTTTTTTTTTTTATGTGATAGGGGGCAAACGAGCAGACGGATCACCCGATGGTAAGCGATTACCGCCGCCCATGAACGCCCGCAACACCAGAGGAGTCACAAGCGCGTTGCCGGCCTTTTAAATGGGAGTACGCTCTTTTCTTGAAGGTTTGGATATCGTAACGCCTCGGAAACACTGCAGGCGACAATTCATTCCACAGTTTAGCTGTGCGAGGCAGAAAGTTTCTAGAGAAACGCACAGTGGTGGACTGCCAAGTATTGAGATGGTGAGGATGGAAGGTTTGTCGCGTGGAACGATGTCGGAAAGTACTTGCAGGGATTAGTCCGAATAATTCCTCTGAGCATTCTCCGTAGTAAATGCGATAGAGTATGCAGAGAGAAGCTACATCTCTACGCAATGCCAAAGGGTCAAGCCGACTTGAAGTTTCCTGGTGGTCGACGATGCGAATCGCTCTCCGTTGAATCCGGTCTAGAGGAGAAGCTGGTATTGGGGCGCCCCTGCCCAAAGATGAGAACAGTATTCCATATGAGGCCGGACCTGTGCCTTATAAAGTTGCAGACGGTGGGCCGGGGTGAAAATACCGCCTCGATCTATTGAGCACACCAAGCTTCTTCGAGGCTAGTTTAGCCTTACCCTCTAAGTGACCACCGGAACTGAACTACGCTCGATATGTCGACACCAAGAAATCCCAATTTGGGCTGAGGCGGTTAAGGGAGTGCTCTCAAAACGAGGAGACACGATTTTCTTTTTGAACTACCTGACTCAAATTTTCTACCGGCATCACGAACGCGCGAACTCATTTCGTAAATCTTGTTTTGTTTCATACAAACAGTGAAGATTAATTTTTATACATTACAAAATCTGTTGTCACTTTTCTAGCTTACTTAATACTTTGAACACTATAAGAATGTAATCTATACAAATAAATATTCAATAAAAATTGAAAGATATGTGCGTATATAGTAAGGATTTGGTAAGTCGTACATACTGCAAACAAAATAATTTCAAGGTGCCAAGAGTTGACGAACGAAATGCAACAAGGGGATTCCCCGAGCAGCAATAGAGGAGAGGAGCAGAACATTAAGGTCCATTGACACTAGCGATTCTCATATGCGAGAAGTGTTTCAAGGCGCGATATTCAAATACTACATAATGAAATTTTCAATGATGTTTTGAATAATTGAATGAAACTAATTTTATTTTCTTAATAAATAAGAATTAAAGTTGAAAATTTTAATTTAGATTAGATACATACATATTTTTAATTTTTTTTAAATATTATGTAGCTCGCGTATGTAGCGGGCCTCGCGTAACAACCCAGTTACGCGAGGCCCCCCCCAAGAGCGAGGCCCTGGGCGATTGCACAGTTCGCCACCCCCTAAGGCCGCCGCTGCCTATATAGTGTTAGTAGGTATAAAGTATAAATCAAAATTTACTTTATTCGTCAATAGATATCTTTTGAATCGTAATAATATTTAAACAAAACTGTCTGTCTAAACACTAAAGAAAGAATGACAAATTAGGGAATTAAAATTACTTATAAAATAATTGACAAAGTATAATAATCCCTATGTTTTTCGAATTCGAACGTAGAATTGGCATTCACATACAAATGTACGTTTCGTATCGTATGTATATATGTAATATTTTTACACGAGTAAGGTATCCTGTGATAAAAGTTTGTTAGGATAAATGGTAATCAAAACATTATGTCACCAAGGTAAAGCAACAGATTCATTATTTGAAATCCTCTGTAAAGAGTTATTATAAAACGTATCTTTAGATGATTTTAATTATTAAGTTTATATTGTACCTCTAGTTTTTAATATTACATAGATATGAGACACACTGAAAAGGCAGTGGCTTCACGTGTCCTTGCTCCCGAGTGGGAGTGAAAGCGCGGGAAATCTGACACTGTGCCTGGGGTTGAGTTACCTATCTCGGAATAAGAACTGCGGTATAAAAACTTGATGGAATCGCGCGGAGACTTAGGGATGCAATACTCCCCATATAAACTAAAACAATTATAATCAGGGTTGACCTTGCCGTACCGTTTGACGATGCAAGATATCATTTTGACAAGCAAAATAATAAACAATAATAAACACTCACTAGTTGCGCTATATTATGCTAATTTGAAGACTAAAGCGCTACTAGCGCCATCTAGATATAATTACTCGAACTTTAGAGGTACAAGCGATACTAAAAGTTTGACAGAAAGTCTAAACCTTTCTCCATCCGAAGTGACTTTTGGTGTGCGCCATTTTCAAGCGCATAAATGTCGTTGGCCAGCGCTGACAGTGCCTTCTCCTGCGGGTACCCTTTCATTCAAGTCGTAGTACCCTTATGGTTATATGGTCAAGGCTTAGGTTTAGTTTAGTCGTAGGTCGTTCCGGCCCTGTTCTGAAGGAAAAAAAAAATGAAGCCTTTGAGTTTTTGCGCAATCAATTCTACCTTGATTTGTTTATGGTAATGGTTAAAGATGTTATTAGTACACTAGCACTACATTACTATTTAGTTAGTACTAGTAAACAGTGGCGAACATAAAGTATAGTTTTGCAAGATTAATATGAGCTTAAGTTTAGTTTTTTGAATTTGATCCCCCATTATATTTTTAAATCGGTTTTGTTACTCATGTTTGGTCATTTTCTTTGAAAGCCTAATTTACTTTATATTGTTGACACTAAATCATGACAATATGTGTATTTTTAAATAATTTGAAGGGGTGGAAGGATAGGTTCGTAATGGCATATTACGAACCTATCCTCCCACTGCTGCACTGTTATTAAGATTTAAAGTAATAACTTGGACAAACTCAATAATGATACAAAATTTTAAATCAATCTATGAAGTTGAAAACATAACGGCGTTTTTAGATTTATAAGAATGTGTTTTTCTTATATATTCATATATTTATTTTATATATACTAGATTGAAAACAAATTAACTTTTAACACATGGCAATCGTTTTTATGGCGGTTGCAGATCTGCTGCGAATCTCATAGAAACATGTCTATACTATAGGCGACTGCAACCACTTATTGTCAGATGAGTAGTCTGCTTGTTTATTACGAGTAGCATTACTACATAGTGAGTACATTACCACATAGAGAAACACTGATAAATTTAGTTATCTATAAAATAAGTAGGAATAAAAAACTGCCACTTTACAAATCTTTTTGACAGGACTAAGTCTGTCGGGTCTAGATAACGCTAGTACCAGATAAAAATAGGCATGTTCTACTTTAGCATTCATCTACGCTTATAAAACGAGATGAAATGCCTACTCATTCTTTTTTCTCTTGACTTGGTCTCAATTTTAGGGTCTTTATATTATCTTCTATTTAGTTTTCCTCTTACACTCTCCTCTATCAGTCGCTATTTCGATACTTCTTCAACATATAATCATTCACACAGTCCATCCATCTCTTCTTCGGCTCCCTCTCCCTATACGCCCTTACACTTTCATATCAATAACTTTTCTAGTATCATGACCATTTTCTCTTGCTAAAATGTGAATGGTCACATCCTGGAATGGACCAGGAAAGTCTCTTTTGACAATAATGAGCGTTACTTTTAAACTTCCCCTAATATATTCACCTCACTCTATCCATTCTTGCCACTACTGCTTATTCATTAAACAAAAATAATATCTATTAGCATCACCATAACGTAAGAATTAACAAGTACTTAAAGGAAACATATGTCAAACCACATTGCTACATCAGCACAGATTGCTAAACGTTTTCAGATCAATTATAAAAAGCCTTGAAACATTTTTCCGGGTGTCCGTAAAACAATAGACTCCAGGAATTAACGCAGCCCGACGAGGCGGGGTGCTGGCGTCTGTTCGTCGCGACGCGCGCCCGCCCACAATTAACTCGTCGCTATGGAAGCCTTGGGCTCGGTAATCATCATCCAGCGAAAACAGGATATAAATTAACGAATTATCTAGAACGTAGGCATTTGCGTCAAGCCTGTGTATGTAGGTAGGTAGTGAGTCGTTATCTCTGTCGGGTTTCCTGGAAGCTTTACATTTAACATGGGGTAGTGGCAACAAAAACAAAACTACATATATATACCGAGAACTTGCTATTTGTTTAAAATTTAAATAATTGAAAACACACGTACAATTAATTAAATAATATAAGTGCTGGTAAAGTCATATTCTATGTCATTTACAGCGACTACACAAATATGGATTTTGACGACCTGCAGTTCACTAACAATTTCATCTTATATTGCCTTTTATTTCAAATTATATATACAGATTTTGAATAATTAATTTAGAATTTAGCTAATATATGAAATTGCCGTTTTCCTAATTTATATAATAACCAAAAGAGCTAAAAAAAATTGTATACACACAGCTATTAAACGCAGTAATAACATAGTGTTGATGCCAAAAAAAGGAGTTGTCATAAAAATATAGTCAAATAATGTACATAATTCTGACGTAAAATAACAGCAGGTACTTTTTGAGTTATTTTTATATTAAAACTAGCGGACCCGACAGACTTCGTCCAGTCAAAAACATTGGTAAAGTGGCAGTTTTTTGTTCCTACTTGAAATGACATATGATGACATTAAATTTGTTTGACAGAACTAACGTCACTTTTTTGTCTTGCCAAAGGTTCAAATTGGCTTTTAAGTATTAATACGAATTGTTTGTATAAAAATGTTGACTTTACACTTTTTCAAATTTTATTTTTCTATTTTCTTTACGTACAAACCTTCTCTGGACTTCTACGAATAATTCAAGACTAAAATTAGCCAAATCGGTAAAGGCATTGTTGAGTTATGCGCTTACCAACACATTTTGCGATTCATTTTTATTTTTAGTTTAAAATAAAACCTTGCACTAAAGGGCTAAAATGCAACACAAAAATATATATTTTTTACGGCTTCAGTTATGAAGTTTTCATAGTAAAGTAGTAAATAAATAAAAAATTTAACATTCTTAATGAAATCAACTATTTACGGGGAATGCTCCGAGGAATTGTTCGGATTAATTCCTGCTGCTAGTTTCCGTCACCGCTTTACGCGACACAACGTTCATCCTCATCACCTAGACGCTTGGCAGCTTGGCAGTCCACCACAGTGCGTTTTTCCAGGAATTTCCTGCCACGCACTACTAAACTGTGGAATGAATTGTCACCTGCAGTATTTCCGAACCGATGCGATATCGAAACCTTCAAAAAAACAGCATAATTATTCCCATTTAAAAGTCCGGCAACGCATCTGTGACTCCTCTGGTGTTGCCGGTGTCTAAGGGTAGCGGTTATCGCTTACCATCAGGTGATCCGTTTGCTCGTTTGCTGCCCTATTCCATAAAAAATATTGATGCGACTTATATCTGGAAGTGCATGAAAAATTATAATTATAGTAATTAGAAGAGAGGAAGAGCAATGGAACGAAGTATGATGGGAATCAGGCTTAGTGATAGAATCAGAAATCTAGAAATAAGAAGAAAGACAAAAGTAGTAGATATAACAACTCGCATAGACCATCTAAAATGGAGTTGGACAGGACACATGCTACGTTGCAAAATAAATAAATGGAGTAAACAAATATCCTTATGGTATCCAAGAGGACACCAGAAAAAAGGGGCGTCCGAAAACAAGATGGAGTGACGATATCCGCCTAACCCTAGGACCATACTGGACCAGAGTCGCAGAAGATCGAAGCCAGTGGAGAGAGCTGGAGGAGGCCTATGCCAGAAGGCACGCCGAACTGCAAGATATAATATAAGAAATTAATAAATCATTAAATTTGTAAATAGTTCGGAATAAAAGGGCTTTATTATTATTATTATTAGAAGAAAGAGCCTGGGTTATTTATGCTAAGTAATCTTCTGGATCAACCCGCTTAGGGGCATGAATATGTTAAGGACTGGACGCGAATACAGACAGACCTCCATCTATGAGATAGATTCAATCAAACTAAGAAAAAACTTGGAATCAATCATTTCTAGAGGATTGAATAATTCATTAAAAATCCATTGGAAAGTGAGTTTGTTTGTTTGTTTTTTCCGCTTTCACGCCGTAAATACTGAACAGATTACTTTGAAATTTTGCAGATGTAAAGATAAAAGTCCGGATTAAATAATAGGTTACTTTTTGTCCCGGAAAAATCGACAGATCCCACGGGATGCGCAATAAAGGCTTCGCTCAAAAACTACTGCACAGATTTTCATGCGGATTTCATCAATAGATAGAGTGATTCTTGAGCAAGGTTTTGCGGTATTTTTTATCTCGGAAAAACGGATAGTCCCACGGGAAGCGCGATAAAACCTTCACGCCATAAACCGACTTCCGCGCATATGTAGCCGTGGGCAAATGATGGCTATGACCCTTAACCCTCTATAGACCCAATCCCGAAATCCACGCGGGTGAAGCCGCGGCAGAAAGCTGGTATAATGGTAATAAGTGTCAAGTAAGTAGGAAAAAATCTGCTATCTGTGCAGACGAAGCTGCTGGCACCACCTAGTATAAATATAGATCCCAGGGTCATCTACGTCATTAAGCAGAATTATCGAAAGCTCTGTTACATAGGAGTACGCACAGCAAAAGCGTGGGCGGTTATGGCGTCGGTGCGATAATGGGACCACCAGACGCAGCAATTTACGTCAGGCGCTGGTGCTATTGATAACTGATTCGAGTTTATACGGCTGCTCAAATTTTTTGTTTTTGTTACTCTCATCTAACACAAAATAACACAAAAAATAATACTTGATTAACACACACGGCTTGATTTGTAATTGTTATCGTAAATTATTGAAATCATGTCAAAGTATTTTTTTTAGGGTTCCGTAGCCGAATGGCAAAAAACGGAACCCTTATGGATTCGTCATGTATGTTCCGTCCTTCCGTTTGTCCGCTCGTATGTCACAGCTACTTTTTTCCTTAACAATAAGAGCAATAATGTCGAAACTTGGTAAGTAGATGTATTCGGTGAACCGCATTAAGATTTTCATACAAAAATATATAAAAAAAAAACAATAAATTTCGGGGTTCCCCATACTTAGAACGGAAACTCAATTTTTTTTATCAAACCTATATGTGTGGGGTACGGATAGGTCTTCTAAAATAAAATTGAATGGCTTCTAATATACCTTGTTTATAAACTGAATAGTTCGCGCGAGAAACGCTTCCAAAGTGGAAAAATGTGTGCCCCCCCCCCCCCGTAACTTCTAAAATAAGGGAATGATAAATGTAAAAATAATATATGACGTACATTACCATGCAAACTTACACCGAAAATTGGTTTGAACGAGATCTAATAATTAGTCTTCATTAATACGTTATAAAACGTAAACCGCATTTTACCTTTCATATAATCAACTCAAATATAATAAAGAATTAAGAAAAACATTTATTTAAATGTATGGTACGGAACCCTATGTGCGCGAGTCCGACTCGCACTTGCCAGTTTTTTCTAATAGGTCTGCCCGTATCGTTTGCTTGAAATAGTGACTTCGGATAGCATTTTAATTTGTTTAACTTTTAAAATATGTAATTAAATTATCCAAATAAGACACATACATATAGATACTTTAATAAGCATTAATAATATTTCAGTACAAACCCTATTGTTATTTTACTTGCTTGAAGGTAGAAAATACAAACTTAAAAGGACATACCAAAGAAAAACGTGTCGTCGTTTTTAGCTTTAAAAATAACTGATTTCCATACTATCCACACCAAACTTTTAACATCTATTTTTATTTTATCCCCTTAAGGGTAAAAGTTTTATAATATTTGAATATAACGTTTATTTATACCTAATCAATAGCCTAAAATTAGTTTCAATCTTCTAGCTTTAAAAATGCCGTAATTTCCATATAACTTTTTAACCCTTTACAACCCTTTTTTCGTATTAAAAACTAACATAGGCTATTTTTTAATACAATAAATAACTGTACACTAGAAAAATTCACAGCATATTTAGTAACATATTCACTTACTCGTAAAAAATAAAATAAAACAAATATTTAAGCGCGACTTCAAAGTAATAGACACGATTTATTTGTCAAATCTATATATATAAAAATGAAACCCGTTTCGCGTTGTCACGGCATCACGTGTGAACGGCTGAACCGATTTCGATAATTCTTTTTTTTAAATGTTTGTGGAAGTCCAAGGATGGTTCTTACGGAAAAAAATATTAAGAAAATCTCTCAGAAATATTGAAAAGTATACATTTAATTTTGCATATTTTAAAAAAACGCGCGTTACGAATGTGAATTTTTTTTTTATACGAATGTCAACGTCATTCACAGCCATAGACTATATTAAAAGAGCATCGTTTCAACTATACAAAATAAAGTAGTGCATCAAAGCTACGCTAAGGCGGTACGAAGTTCGCCGGGTCAGCTAGTGTTGTATAAATAATGATACGGAACCTTTGGTGCGTGAATCTGACTCACACTTGGCCGGATTCACTATAACTCGTGACCTAAAGGCTCCAGGCTCTTTAGCTAGTTTGGGCAACAGTATCGTCCATGTATCTCGGCTATTACTTTTATAACTCCTCAAGCTTTACGCGGTATCCTCTAGACAGCTCTTACGGTGCTAGAAATAGCGGCGAATATCGTAGAAGCAAATGACACAACATTCATCCTCATATTCTAGACGCTTGGCAGTCGGCACCACGAAGCTATTCGATATCGAAACCTTCAAAAAAGAGCATATTCCCATTTAAAAGGCTGGTAAAGCATCTGCGACTCCTCTGGTGTTGCGGGTGTCGATGGGCAGCGGTTATCGCTTACCATCAGGTGATCCGTTTGCTCGATTGCTGCCCTATTCTATAAAAAAAATTGTATCAAGAAATAAACAAACCAATTTTTTTTGGGAATAAATAACTGCAATGTAGTTATATCGTTAAACTTAGTGGTAGACTCACCCTCTATTATACTGAGATTAATAATAATTGGTAGAAATTAGGGAATTTTCTTACACCAACATCCTAACCCTTCGGGAAGATTTGTTACACTGGCTACTGGAATTCAAAACGTACCAGAGTCTTGTAATGTCTGCCGCGTATATCTTATTTATCAGAAACAGTAGCGCTACTCGACAGGAGCTGGGCCGTGGGTGTAATTGAAGACGAGGCTGAGCGGCCCGCAGCATAATTTGCGTGACAATTTATTTACACCCCGCATCGAATTAGGGTATAATTCTCACTAGAATTTCAGCGTACACTTTTTGATTAGTGCCTACTGTTACATGAAATTGACACTGAGTACGTGCTATGTCTGTTTGGAGTCGCTATATATGTGACAGACCAGTTGGTGCCCGCGACTTCGTCTGCGCAGAACATTTATCGTCATATTTTGGAGAATGTACACAATCCTATTACTATTATAAAGGCGAAAGTTTGTAAGTATGGATGTTTGTTACTCTTTCACGTAAAAACTACTGAATGGATTTGAATGAAACTTTACCACAATATAGCTTATACATCAGAATAACACATAGGCTACAATTTTTGAGGTTTCTATGAGGTCGTAAAAAAAACACATTGTTTGCGCTTACATTGCAAACGCTGACGGAATCCTACAAGATAGATCAAAACAATTTACTACAGTATTGTACAACTTAAAAAGGTCTACAAAAAAGTCCGTGATGGTGTATGTTTATCTCTTAGGAATAACCCACAAAAGGAAAAAGATCGTTAAATGTAGTTTATAGGAGCATACTGCAGTAGCTACCTATAGGCCTATGATCAGGGCTCTGCAGTGCTTAGTTACCGTATTTCTTACTTATTACTAGACTAGACGGGACGAACCTGAAGTCCACGCGAACGAAGTCGCGGGCAAAAGCTAGTATCTTTATAAAGTGTTGCCTATATGTTGTTTTGGTGTATAAACTATACTATTGTAGAGTTTCTTTAAAATTTATTCAGTTTACGTGAAAGAATAAAAAACATATACACAGGATACAATAGGGGATATAAACTTATAGTCTTAGAATATATATTTTTGTACAAGTTGTGATAATTGGACAAGTTACATAATGATATAATTATTTCAATATCTGTCATACAAAGTACCGATTAATTTGACGACGGGTCAGTAACGTGACGTCATATTACGTATTGGCAATAAAATAAAAATTGTACTTTTTATGCGATTCCCGTGATTATTTGTTAAGCGATATTGATATTTTTGTTGTTTTAATGTAATTTATTTATGATCGATTCATTTGCACATTCTCTCACAGCAGGTTATAAGGATTTCACAATCTGTATTTTATGAGCATATTTATATGTACCTTATTGTAGCACATAAAGTATTTCGCTCTTTATCACACGTCTTTATAAGACACGGCTCTTTATAAGGCGTACGCGAGGATATATATCCAACGCGTAGAGGCCATTTCAACGATTTAATGAAAATGTGTGTGGAGTGTACCAACTGGGTCTAATCTTATCTGCATAATAAGAAAGGCAGGTAAAGATTGTACCCAAAAGCATTATCATTACAGGTCAAAACGTTTACGGACTATTGCATTTTTTGGTAATAATGAGAGCCGGGCTCAGGAAGAGACTCTAATTGATTTAAATATGACAGGTGCAAAAAAGCAAACCAATATTGGTACATTAGTAGAGAGGTATGTCTGTGGTATCGATCTAAGTACTGTCGGCGTCATGACATTATTACGGTCCCACCCTTCAAATTTTTGCGACTTCGCTCTTACCGACCGAATAAGATAAGACGGAGGCAGGTGGTATAAGGCCCACTAAAGCATATCGAGACTCACTGTTTCGCAATTCATCGACAGCTAACCATAAGCTGCAAATCAAATCAAATCAAAATCAAACAAAAAAAAAGCATCAAAAAAAATCAAAAACCTTGTCCGTATGTACGAATAAGGAAAAAAAAAATATTGACTCGACACCTGTTCGGAAATTGGGAGAGCCTTCTCGAGAAGAACAGGCAAGAAACTCTGAAGGTCTATTTTTTATCTCCTCTTTTCAATGTTAATAATTATAATAATATAATATAAAAATACAATCTATACTCTATACTAATATATAAAGCTGAAGAGTTTGTTTGTTTGTTTGTTTGAACGCGCTAATCTCCGAAACTACTGGTGCGATTTGAATAATTCTTTTTTTGTTGGATAGTCCATTTATCGAGGAAGGCTATAGGCTAAATAACATTACACTATGACCAATAGGAGCAAAGACAGAGCGGTAAATGTGTAAAAAACGGGGAAAATTATTCATTTTTGAAGGCTTTCTTTGCGTGCGCTGCGAAAACGGTTCAAGATACACAAAAAATATGTATGAAAGAATTATTCCTCTATACATGATCTAAAAAAAAGTCCGCGACGGCATATGTCTATCATTTAAGGTTTAGTCACAATGACCGTTTTTATGGTACCAAATTTGGTCGAAATAATTTGTTTAAGTTGTATCAACATAATAATATTAATCTTTATTCAAATATAAATATAAATATGTTGTTGGTTAACCAAAAATCTGCCGGAAGTCACTATTCCACGCGGACGAAGTCGCGGGCAAAAGCTAGTATAATATAAGATACAATCATACCTAATACGATTACAGTCGTATGTACGCTTACATACACATATAAAAATAATACAATATTATAAATAATGTTGTTACCAAACATGGCTCTATGAATAGTGTCCCTATTCCCAAATAGTGTGATCATTTAGATAATCACTTACTTTATAAATAACCTTTACTCATGAGTGTCTTTTTGATATGGATTTTAAATTTATACAAAGGGAAATCAATGACACTTTGCGGAAGTTTGTTAAACATAGATATACATTTCCCCACTGAACTGCCACAACATGACCCATGAATTTGCTGCCGAACCATCAACGAAGGCCATTATAGTAGACTCTCGTTAATCCGGCAGATACCCTGGGAGAGACTGACTGCACTGCTGGGGCAAAGTCGTATACTAGGCCGCTGGTAGCGGGGCAGTGCCCATGCTATCGGTGGTTAGGGCTGTAGAAAGAGGAATCTCTGAACAATGTGTGCCGTGTAGAGAATGCTCATGATCCATCCGTCAAGCTAGTGTCTTTTAAAATGTTGTCGAGACTTCGCTGTCAAGCCTTTCGATATTATGAAATATCGACAGATATCGATAGTTGAATAGTGCCACTACGCAATGGGTCGCGGCTTCAATTCAATTCTCGCATAGAACATATTTTGTATGACTTACAAAATTTTGTTCTGGTCTGGGGGTGTGTGCATGTGAGATTTTATGCTTGTAATTGCACCCACGACACAGACTTAAATGTTCTATTTCAAATGTTATACATATATATTCATTTTGCTCACTTATGATCCATGCTCCCAACCTATTCCCAATTTCGGAGATGGGATTGCTTTGTCATTATTTGATGATCGTAATAATGTACACCAAACGCACCTGACCCAATTTTTCTGTAGCTTTTTTCCGCATTACGCGCCTCTTCCTAGCTTTAGGCGTCGACGTTCAATTTGTATTTTTAGCGAAATACCCCCAAAGTTGCGTTAACAGGCTCATAACAAAACCTTCTGAAGGCTATCTCTTGTTTAGAAATTTGTTCCTAAAATTTATTTGTTGGCGTCAATTATATTTTGTTACCTGTCAAGGCTGTAGCGTATTAAAAACCTACATCAGCCTTGGTGACAATGACAACTAAGGTCATTTTCATGACTATTATTTTTGTACATGATTTTCCAATAGGCCTTATTAGACGAACCTTAAGCCCTTATTAAGGTTCTTTCCTATTGGAAAATCGTGTATACAACTTAAAAGAAAGTATTTTAAGTTGTATACACGATTTTCCAATAGGAACGAACCTTAACCTTATATATATATTATATATTACTAAGCCTATAACATAAAATAATATGAGAAGAGAAATTCCATCTGAAAGATTTGGCGCGTTGGCGTGTATCAGCGTAGCCAATTAAAAGCTCAACAACGCCGAATTTGTTTTCTGCAAGTCGAAAAGAAGTTGATCATACCGAAATACTTAAAAAAATTTTCTTTTAGGTTATTGGTTTCGCAAATTTCAGTATGCAATGGGTATTAATTTAAGTATTTATTGAGAACACTTCCAAAAATTATACCTACGCTTATGTGGAGCTATAATGATGTTTCAAGGCCGCTCAAATAATAATTATTGATGATAGGTTATTTTTCTTTACAAATAAAATAAATATTTTTTTCCTAAATTCAAACTAATACTAACTTACTATTTAATACATACATAAACATATACGATTATAGATATAATCTTTTACTTGGACTATCTATATCTATCTTGAATATAAATTATTAACTTGAGAATATATCGCCAACCCTAAGGCACTATTATATTAGTCAACTTCATTATGGCAACTTTGTAATCTGTGGGATTAAGTATTACCAGTATGTCTGTAACATTAAGTTCCTAACGATATCGTTCGAGTTTCAAATTTGGAACTTTCTCCGCGAACGACACAATATAATGACGAATAATTTTGAGAGAAATTATTCAGTAAAGAAGTCGAAATTATGAATCGATTGCTTGCGATTGCGATTATTATTATTGTCATGATTTAGAACAAAGCAGTCACACAAAATTTTGCTTAAAAACCGTGGGATCATGTAATGAAACCCATGATCAACTCATTTCATAATATTTGCTAGTATTGTTGAATATGCTTTAATTATAAAGCTACTAGCGTTCTGCTCGCGGATTTTCCCTAAGGAAATGTTATCTCTCGGTAAAAATATATGTTCTCCCCCGTATCCCCCAACATCCTCGCACCAAATTACGTCAAATCGCGGTCAGTTCTTCGTACGAGATATTCCCGCAGGAAAAAAATTCGTGATGAACATGAGCTTATGTCCTTCTGTAGGTTTCAAAATATTATAAATTGCAGAAATAGATAAGACGAAGGTATCCACTGGTAAAACTCTGTTATATACTTAAAATAGTCAAGTGTGTTATTTGCTGGATCCCTGAAAATCCGGATATTTTGATTAGTTTTTTAACATTTAGATTTCTTTTAATAAAACAGAGATATGACAACAGAAGCCATAGATTTTTAGGAAAAAATATTGCTCTAATCTAATATTCTATTTAGAAAATGGTGTATTGCGTTTGTATGGAAAATATGCTATTATATTTCTTCTTAATAGGACAGTTGACTAGTACAAAGTTTGCTAGTGCACTTGTCAAAACTCAACAAAATATTATATTATATCTGCCTGCTTTTATCAGAGCTCAGTAGGATGCATCGTTATAGCCGGTGTTTGACTTTCGCAAGGCCTGTACGTTTGTTTATCTCCGTGCAGTGTAAAAAGTCAATAACCAAATTGTCCCCCAGTAGATTGCTTCCGTATCAGTCGAACAGTTCGAAGAAATACGACATGTGACCTTCTACTGACGGTAATAGGAAATGCTGTACGTACCAACACAGATGTCCTTAGAGCGATATTGCCGGATTTCTGCTTGTTGTCTGGCGCCATTTTCTGACTATCACAATGTAATTATTTGGGCTGCTTCGCGTGATTACTGCAGATGTTAATTCATCGTTACTATATACATTTGTACGAGTACTTATTCTACTATATAAAAGTAAGTCGGGTTTTCCTTCCTGACGCTATAACTCCGGAACGCACGAACCGATTCCCACGGTTTTGCATTCATTGGAAAGGTCTCGAGCTCCGTGAGGTTTATAGCAAAGAAAATTCAGGAAAAATTTCAACAGAAAAGCCGGAAAATCTTTTTTTTTTACATACAGTAAGACAACATGACATTTGAGACATTTGACAGGACGTCTGTCGGGTTCGTAAAATGTGTTGGTAAGCACATAATTCAACAACGCCTGGACCAATTTGGCCAATTCTTTTTTTAAAATGTACGTTGAAGTTCAAGGATGGTTTTTATGGAATAATTATCGTAAAACCTAAAAACAGCCCTTTTTCCCATACAAACGTTTTCTAATTAAACGTACAGTCAATTTTTCTATGAAAACAGTGTGCGTGTGTGCGTTGGAGCACAGAATATATCGTCGGAGGATTTAATGTCACGTTCCAAAATTGAATAGTCACAAAATATATTACTTCATTTGGACCTTTTCTGCAATTAATTGTTTTTTGTGCACAACGCCCTACCACCAGGGTGACGGTTCTGTACAGGAGAATTTTTTGCCCCGACTATAAAATAAGTAGGAACAAAAAACTACCACTTTACAAAACTTTTTGACAGGTAAGTCTCTCAAGGACAGGACAAAATCGTAATTTTAAAAACAAATATTATAGATACTATTAAGAACAAAATACAAATATCAGGAGCTTTTACTAGGGGTCAGAACTTTTATACCTAAGAGCTTTTATCGTTGCGCTTTTAAAAAGCTTACTTGTTATTATTTTTTAATCTATACTAATATAATAAAGCTGAAGAGTTTGTTTGTTTGTTTGTTTGAACGCGCTAATCTCCGAAACTACTGGTGCGATTTGAATAATTCTTTTTTTGTTGGATAGTCCATTTATCGAGGAAGGCTATAGGCTAAATAACATTACGCTATGACCATAGGAGCAAAGACAGAGCGGTAAATGTGTAAAAAACGGGGAAAATTATTCATTTTTGAAGGCTTTCTTTGCGTGCGCTGCGAAAACGGTTCAAGATACACAAAAAATATGTATGAAAGAATTATTCCTCTATACATGATCTAAAAAAAAAGTCCGCGACGGCATATGTCTATCTTTTAAGGTTTAGTCACAATGACCGTTTTTATGGTACCAAATTTGGTCGAAATAATTTGTTTAAGTTGTATCAACATAATAATACTAAAAATTCTGCGGAAACTCGACCATTCCGAAAATCCCGCAAGAACGGGAACTATGTTGGAAAAACCAAAAATCTGCCGGAAGTCACTATTCCACGCGGACGAAGTCGCGGGCAAAAGCTAGTTGTGATATATATATAATGATAGCTTATTGTGGAAATTAACGCCAGTACAGCTAAAACGATTCGCTTCTATAGCTTTGTTTGCCAATTATGGATCCGATGATGCACTTGTTGAATACTGAAACTGAATAAATGTAAAATCAGCATGTTTAGGATTTATGACCCCTGACAATATTCGGACCATGGAAAAAGAAAGGCAATAAAAAAAAGAGATTTTGACATACGATCCGTTACTGTCTACGGATTTATCTCGGTCGAATTTTTCAGCAGTATTAATTCGGATTAATAATTGCATATTTACGGAAATATATCACAGTACTTTAAATATACGGTTCCATCTGAATATATCACTTACGGATCAACACAAGCAACAAGTGTTTAGTGCTTTGAAAACTGAATTAGAAGGTGGACGGCCACGCGTTCACCTATTTACACTACAACTGTCATAATATATGATATATATTTATAAACACATACGGTAGGTCACATTAGTACACAAATTCAATACAAGCAACGGCGCAAGTGCTGTCTGGTAAACAAAAACCACATAATTACAATAAAATAAATATAACAATTGTGGGTACAAACGGGCATCTCCCTTTTCGGAACACAGCCGTATCGTTGCTTATGTACAAATATTTTTCACCCCCAACAAAGATTTGTTCACCCCAGCTACGGCCTTGATCTGAAATTGAAACGAATAAATTATATGTGCGTTCAGTGAGAACGCTAAAAATGAGTATGCGAGAATGTTAATAAAAGTATTGAAATATGAAGCTTCCGCGAAATTAATACAGATCCTCCACGAAGGCTGTGAATGTTGAATGAGATATTCTAAATATATATTTCAGTGTAACACAATATTGTATACAAAGAATGGCGAATGTAGGCAGTCGGGTGTTTGTGAAGGATTTATTTGTGTAATACGATTTAATAAGCGATTTCACATAAGATACGAATACGCTTCGAAGCAGTAATCGTAATCGTAATCGAAGCAGAAGACGTTCATTTTCATCATCGTGATAATTCTAGAAACCAACCTTTATTAAGGTCGTCGGTTCTATACATTTGTTGATCTTTCGTATTCTACTCGTAGCTTGCCATTATTGCCAGGCATTGTCTATTTTTATTCAAATATACGTTTATCACAGCACCACATATGATCCTACCGAGGGGCACGAGCCTACCCAAACTACTTTTTATTTTTCCCATGGGGGATGGTAATGACTCCTGGATAAAGGATGCGCTTCTATTGTAGTCACCTTAAAAACCCCTTGGTGTTCGGACGACCTTATACCGGATACCACCCGCGCCCGGTCTACGGCGGGTTATGTTGGACACTAGCGGAAGGCTAGGCTATCAACTAAACACTACCTACTGCTTTGCGTCGGACAGAAGGCCTAGGACCTTATCAAAATCAAAATTATCTTTATTCAAATGTGACTTTACAGAAAGCTCTTTTGAATCGTCCAATCTTTTCCACATCGGCTTTGAACTAAAGCGCCCGCCCTCCAGAGCGGGGGACGGTGCATAACAAACTATGTTAGGACGATTAAGCCTCATCAACCACGCTGGCCTAGTGCGGGTTAGTTGTCTACATACGTATTTGAATTCCTTCGCAGGCACTTGCAAGTTACTTCAAGACGTTTTCCTTTTCCACGATGGTTTCATAAATACACTGGTGAAATGTATGTATGATATTTTAATGAACAAAATAAATACATTAGCACCAACAGCACGATGGATCCCGGATCTGACTATTTTGATATATTACATCGATTGATTGGCAATCGTACTCGAATTGGATGATTCGAATGAGAAAATCTAAATTGAGAACATCGAATATGACTATTAGTTCATTAATAGTAAATAGGCAATTTCAGGTCGATTATGAGTCTTAATTTTTTTTTTGAGAGAATTATTCAACAGACAACTGTCATTTCCGTCGAGACATATATAATGCTTTTCTCAGAAAAATACTCAGAAATGATGAAATAAGCATTAATTTATTAAAAATAATTAGTTACAATGACTGCTATAAAACTAGTATAAACTTAAGTCACAACGCACTTTTTTTTCTGTGTCGAAAGGCAAACACATGTAAAGCTAAACAGCCATGCCAGACAAATTGTAGAAAGATTGATTCGAAATTCAAAAATCGCGCTGACAATGGATTTGGCTTATATGTAATTACGCCAGTTTGCGCGTTCTCTTTTCGAAGATAATGGTAATACTTCCGGGCATGTTTGAGAAAATTAACATACGCGACGCGGTCTAGCATTTTCTAATATTAACATCTGAGTGGGAAAATGCTAAATATATAAAACGAAGCAGATTTATAAACTCGATTTTAAATAAGTTATAAAATCACCGCGCTGATTAAAATCCAAACATCGACGACGATCAACTGTTATAATGTAATAAAAATAATCTTGCCCTCCCAACGTATAGACTGCAACAAACTAGATGCTCTTCTATGGGGAAATGCATAGCCTTATACAACAAAATTCCACAAAATGTTACCGATTTGCCTTTTGACTAATTTAACCCCTTGTCGAAAATACTCTTATAAAAAAAGGTTATTATACTGTTAAGGATTATTTAATCGATAACAATGCCTGAGATTAATTTTAATAACTGAGTAGTTACGTCTTTGTAGATATAATGTAAATTTATTTAAAATTGTAAAGGAAGTTGGTTCAGACTATTGATCTGACGTTGTGTAAAAATACAGGGAGAAAAAAAATTGCTGTTGCTTGTTTTCTTGCTAGTTCCCTCCAGTACAAGGTCTCCCGCGGTAGACTTGTCAACCAATGGCGTAGCGTCTTTGACGTGTAAAAGTGATCGTAAAAATCCCATTTGAAGAACAAATTTATGATTTTGATTTTTATGATTTTATGAAGAGTTGTAGATGACGCAATATCACTGTAAAATTTAATAGAATATTATATAAATCAAAATCAAAATAATCTTTATTCAACATAGACCTTTACAGGCACTTATTGACGTCAACAAATAAAACAAAAAAAAATCTTAAAAAAAAAAACAAAAACCTTGTCGGTAAGTACGAATAAGGAAAAAAAAAATATTGACTCGACACCTGTTCGGAAATTGGGAGAGCCTTCTCGAGAACAGGCAAGAAACTCTGAAGATCTATTTTTTATCTCCTCTTTTCAATGTTAATAATTATAATAATATAATATAAAAATACAATATAGTATAAGATACAATCATACCTAATACAATTACAGTCGTATGTATGTGTACATACACATATAAAAATAATACAATATTATAAATAATGTTGTTACCAAACATGGCTCTATGAATAGTGTCCCTATTCCCAAATAGTGTGCTCATTTAGATAGTCACTTATTTTATAATAACCTTTACTCATAAGTGTCTTTTTGATATGGAATTTAAATTTATATAAAGGCAAATCAATGACACTTTGCGGAAGTTCGTTAAACATGGATATACATTTCTCCAAGAACGAACAGCTAGTTTTATGGAGTCTGAACATTGGAACGGCAAGTTTATTTTTGTTTCTAGTATTCACATTATGTAGATCACTGTTTTTATTAAATTTATTATAGTTTCTATATACAAAAACTAAATTAACATATATATATTGACTATATATTATATACACATCAAAGGGCTCATATTTATACTTACATCTATCAGTAAGAATATAAGGCACTCTTAAGGTTCGATTATGACTAACATTTACATAACAAATAAGGAATAAAATAATAAAATGTACAAGAATTGGAATGTAGTATCTGAAAGTATAAAAATAAGCATTAATAGGTATGGGTGTGTGTTAAATTTGGCCGCTCAGAGCCATGTCCTAAGGGCTTACGGTATTTATTGCTACCAGAATATAAATAGAGCAATCTCGCTTGCTGCTGCGCCGAAGGCATTGTAACATTATTATTTATAATGGAAGCATTTCATTATACAAATTTATTAATGTTTGTGAATTAAAAATTACTCCGTTTTATACTTAACTAGCCACCCGCCCCGGCTTCGCACGAGTGCAATGCTTATGTAAATATTCTTACTAAAAATAAAAAATGGTTACGCATAACCTCACGCATAAGTACTTCCCGAAGCGCTTCAAAATACTCGACTATAGTTCTCATTTTCTTAATCCTGGACATTGCATCTGTCAGCTATAATTTGGTCTTTCAAACCTGCGATTAATAAAATCTATATTCCTAATCAGAAATTGAACCTGTAATTTCCCAAAAAACGACATCCCATTCTGAATCAACACACTATTCAATAGTGTATCTAATAAGGAACAAATTCTGGAAAGTGAATTAATAAAGAATCCAGACAAAATATCGGAATAAAAAACGCCTTAAGGTAAAAGCTCATGTTTCAATTCAATTTCATTTGTATTTTTAGCGACGTTATAATTATTTCTATTGGTAATGCTTACTGGCTATATATAAATAGAATTCCATTGCCTATACTGATCAAATAAACGTACATTTTTCGAGGTTATAGCGTATTATGCTAAATTAATAAAATGTTTGTTGACAATATTTGCAAATTTCCGAGGACTAGTCTTAGATTTAATGTCACATATTATTTTCACTCATATAAATAAAAAAAAATTAAGATTAATTCATTATTGGCTAAGTAATTTCGTAACAAATACAAAAAAAAATCAGTAGAATAGCTAACTTCCTTTTTTTAAGTAGGTTAAAACTGCAATGTTTTTTTACTGTAATATTTTAAAACATGATTTAATATGGAAACAAATAACCTAATTCTAAAAATAAACTTATCTTAAGAAACAAAGAGACACATAATTCTAAGCTTTAACTAAACAAATAAAAAGAAACCCCGGTTATAAAAAGAAAACCCCGTCTAAACAAGTCAGCTTGCGTCATGGATCCCATTATGCTGGCGACGTTACCTCTCTGCACCGTTACGATATGTTGAGCCAGCCTTAGTCTCTTTAGCTTGAACCAGTCGTGTCGACTTTAACAAAATCTTTCAAATAGTTAATGTCTGTTAACCCGGAGTGAGTGAGGTTGGGTATGTCATACCCGAAAAGTTTCTAAACGCAGATATTTTAATGTTACTGTTGCCATGCAAGTCCTGTTGTTTCAGTAGCTGGAGGTAAAGATGCAAAGGGTAAGGTATAGTATCGAGTTTAGTGTTGCGCCGGCGGCGACGGTTGACACATACATGCATACACGCGGCTGGGGTACGGGATTGTGTTGATTTGTAGGTGTAATTTTGGTGCTCCATTACATGATCTCACAAGACTTTTCAGTTCCTTTTTTATTTGTAATAATTAGAAGACACTATTGTTATCTTGATTTACCAAAGTTGGAATTATGACAGTTTTTTATGTCACAAGAAGTTAAATGCCTACATTTGTATTTTTCGAAAAAAAACATAGATATTTTATTATTTCAATAAAAAATAATGCTACACTCTCTTTCAAACTTTCGTGTTGCATAATCAATATAAATCTATTACGGAGATTAACACGATAATGTTACGTACCGAATTTTATTGCCTTCGTACGTACGTACGTACGTTTCGATCAGGTTAGTTGGTCGTGTTAATTCCCGTAGTAGATTTATATTAAAAATAATGCTGTTTAACTTAATGTTGGTATTTTATTTATTCATCTTGTTGAATAGTTACTATTAGTAATAATAATATATATTAAGAATAAATGCTAATTACACAATCATAGTATCAAAAATTTTACATTAGTTTTGGGTATATCATACCCACCTCATAGCTGGTGTAACATTTTCTCCTCTCATTCACGCCGGCTTAAATAAGTATTAATTAACATTTAAACTTACGTCATGAAAATTCGTCATAAGTCAGAAGAAAGGAAAACGACAGCTAACCTTTACAACAAAACCCTCCTTTCATAACCACCGAAAATATATATTTCAATTTAAAAAGTTTGAGTATTAATTAAGTTGAGTGATGCGAATATTCGACTGTGGTAGGTGAACGTCGGAAGGGGCGGGCGGATTGTTTTGTCCGACGCTCTGCGCGGCAAGCCCGGCCGCCCGGCCGAAGGACGCCGCTAAAAATTAAAATTAAGTCAGTTAGGCTCTCGTTATTTCGCTGATTCCAAATAAGTCAGTTGGTTCTTGTCCTTTTTTAAATATTCGCTTACATAATTTTTTCCTCTTCGATATTTCCTTATAAGGTTAGCGGCGTAATACTTAGCTACCCAAATACATTTTATATTTATTTTATGACTAGCTTTTGCCCGCGACTTCGTTCGCGTGGACTTCAGGTTCGTCCCGTCTAGTCTAGTAATAAGTAAGAAATACGGTAACTAAGCACTGCAGAGCCCTAATCATAGGCCTATAGGTAGCTACTGCAGTATGCTCCTATAAACAGACACAACAGACAATTTGCAATGTAAGCGCAAAAAATGTGTTTTTTTTACGACCTCACATTAGAAACCTCAAAAATTGTAGCCTATGTGTTATTCTGATGTATAAGCTATATTGTGGTAAAGTTTCATTCAAATCCATTCAGTAGTTTTTACGTGAAAGAGTAACAAACGTCCATACATCCATACTTACAAACTTTCGCCTTTATAATAGTAGTAGGATTACAAAACCTGTTGAATAGATTTTAATGACACTACTCGGAATAACACACAGGGTATAATTTATAAAGATACACGCCACGCTGATATAAGCTACTTGAAATACTAATCCTGCGCAGACGCAGTCGCGGAAACCAGCTAGTAAACTAATACTCGTTAGCGATAAGTGCTTGCTCTGCTCTGATTTGTTGTGTTGCTCCGAGACTGAACCACTGTCTTCTAAATCACAAGCTCGGAAGCTAGGGGACATATGTAATAGCTAATAAGAACGTTAATGTAATGGGTCGATATAGACCATTTTGGGAAACACTGCTGTAGCAGATGGCAAGTCACATGGTCTCTTGAAAGGTCATCATCAATCGAACTCGATCCTGATCCTCGATCCCCCTACAACGTTCGAGGACGGCCATCGCTGAGGTTTTTAGTGGCCTACCCACTTCCCTTCCCACTCCCCCTTCTGTGGAGGAGAGCCCCACATAACCGCCGGCTCTCCGCAGCCGGGGTATGCAATGCAGTTTCCTCAGCGGAAAAAAAAGATCCGTGACTTTATACCATTACAGTGACAACCAGTGGCGGCGCAAGACCCTTTGTATGTGGTACATATGCTGCGACTCACACGAACCGTTTGTTTTACAGGCTCATATAGTAGACATGGTACAGCCACCACTTAGCAGCAGTTAGGTAGTCTGGTTGTTTGTCCATATACCCACAGGAATCGGAAGAATACAAACAAACTTATGGATTATTTCTCATTTTTTTTGCATCGTGACACCGCGCTGGCTAGGCGCGGCTGTGTGTGAGGTTTTCCGGTCTGACAGGACCGGCCTACCCACTAAAACCCCCCTGAGTTCTCTAGGCCCATGCGGGGCACATGGCGCGCTTTCGCGATTCTACCGCCATGTGCTCCAGGGCTGGCTCGACCTAGGTCTGGTCGAGCCAACGCGCCAAGGGAGGAACTGTCCGAGAACCCCTGGACAGTCCCAGACGGAGAGACATCACCACGGCGTGCGCGCGCGCAGCCTCGCGGTAGGGTCATTAGACGAGGACCGCTCTCGTGTGTGCCCGCCTTTTCCTTACCTATCTGTGATAATAATAATAATAATAATAATGATTTATTCAAGCCCAAAATACACATTAAAGTTATTCTATACATTAAACGATATTATTCAAGGCTTTACAGTATTTCTTAAAATTGGTTCGGCCTCTGACTTTCGTGCTAGGTCAAGCCTGTGGTACGAAAGTCAGTGATTCGGTAAAAGTAGCAACATTTTTAAGCCTTTCGGTGAGATAGTCATACATGATACAAAATAATTATATAAAAAATGAAGAGAACAATAAAACATGAAACAAAAAATTTAAATTAAAGGATTAAACATTAAATTATTAAAATAGGAAAACATGAGATATGCAGCAAATGTTCACAAGTGATAGGTGTGTGTGTGTGTGTATGTGTATGTGTCTGTGTGTGTGTATGAGTGAGTGTGTGTGTGTGTGTGTGTGTGTGTCACAATAAAATTTCTTCGGTTTCACTATACGACCGTGTTTGCAGCCACGGTGTTAGCTTGTTGTTCAAATTATATCTATTATGCCTATATATACTTAAAAAATTATTGATCCTATTAATTGATGTTTTGCAAATCCTACCACACACGACACAGATGAGAAAGGAGGCGAACTTCCAATGAGTTCGTCACACTAACTACGCTTAAAAAATGACCAAATAAATACAATTACGCAGGCTCGTATTTCAGGTAAAACACCCACAATGACCTTCACTTACAAAGCTTCTTTGACCTAACAATAATGACAATTTACAATCGAAATGGGACACGGCGCGGTCGGAAATGAGGACGTTACGGCCTTGAGGCAGCCTTGCCATTTGAACCAAATCCTCGCTAACCTTTGATAATTCCTATATAATATTGATCGCCAACATCCTAATATTAGTGTTAAATTAAAGCGCTCCTCCTTGGAGCTCATTGCTATGTTTCGCTTTAAAAGTGACTAGCTGACCCGTGCCCACTTCGTTGGGCATAATATTAATAATCCTCGAAGCGAGCACGAACGCGAACCGAATTAAACCGAAGCCATCGCGCGCCGTCCGCTGTCCGTTTTTTCTCCGATTCACTTTGCAGAACGGTCTACCACGTAAAAGCCTTTCTATTTTTCGGTTTTTTATATAATCTGTGACACTCCGCAATAATGTGGCTTTCTATTGGTGAAAGAATTTATAAAATCGGTTCAGCAGATCCCGAGATTACCCCTTACAATTTAACAAATATACAAATATACAAACACACAAACTTTACTTCTTTATAATATTAGTATAGATAAAATCAGATCCGGTTTTAGCTTGCTTTGTGTCTGTGTGCTGTCATACTCGTTAGTATGCTCTTTTAGAGGGCTTCGACGTTGCAAGTAATATTTATGGCATTTTATTCGAATCCTGTGCGCACTTCACACCCGCTGGACACTGGCACTGAAACAAGCAAGCAAAGGAAACGAGGCTTTGTTTGCTGATAACTCTGAACCTGCCTGGCAAGTTACCACAGTTTAAACCTAAGTTTGTTACCACACTGGACTCAATTCTAAGGTGGTCGCTAAATCTTTGTTTATGTGCCACTAAACCAGATTTTTATTGTAGGCAAACAGTCAAATACAACTGACACTGATTATTTGAATCTGACGTTTCCTATTTCAGACTATTTTCTGAATTATAGTAATACGCTGAAGATAACACTATATTTGTCGATTTTCTCAAAAATAAAATGTATATGGACTTACAATATGACCTACTAAACAAAAGTAGTTCTACTTCCTTTGTTGAAGTTTTTTTTATAAAAGTTTTAAATCACTTTAACACACCTAGAATTCATATAGTTCTGGTAAGTACTTTATGTTCGAAGTATTCTCGCGAGTTCTCATGACTTTATCCGACAGAGTCCCGTCTTGACACGCCTTTTTCTGAGCAGAGAGGACGTGGCAGTAAAAATGCGCTCGCGCCAAGTCGTCTGCGAGGGGTGTCGATGGCTTCTTGACGTGACTACTTGAATTCATCACAACTGTAAAAAAAAATAACAAAGATCGAAATCAATATATATATATGCACTATATTTAATATTCTAACGAATAACTCGTAAAACACCTCAGCTACACAGATATATATCTATAGCAGTGATTCGACAGTGGATAGCAAGGCTTGCGAGCAAACATTAATTTTTTAATATTGAAGTATGTAATCATTACAAGTCATACGTAATCCAATGTAATTGGATCACTTGTTCAATGATGTAGAGCTATTAACTATAATTGAATATTTAAATAAGTGGTTTAATTAATTTATCTAGTCTTGGCGTGAGGTTATTGGGCGTATCGATAAATACTAGGTAAATCGTTGCGTTGTACGCTATCTTTTTTATTTAGAGTGAGTCTAAGATAATATGAAATAGACGACCTCCATAGTCGAGGCTGAGATCTGTCTATAGAATATTTTTAATAGAAATATATATTAATAACCATGACTAGGATGGGTTAACATTCATCACACAAACATCTCCCCTCCCCCCCGACCGAGAATCGAACCCGGAGCCTCAGATATGGCAAACTTTGAAACCGGTGTACTAACCGGAGATCATATCAATTAACAATTTAATTAGACATTCGTACAAATAATAAATGTGTACAATAAACAATACACACATACACACTGTGATATCCACCTAATGTTTTTATATTAACTTATTCTGAAATTTTAGGTCTTGTAAACGTTTCGTATCGTATTTTTGATATGAATATACTCGTATGTGTAAGCGACATAAAAACTTTTTGAAATTACCGTAGACAATTATTGACTTTTGATGTTTGACATAATTTTTCTATCCATTGAAAATGTTTGACAAATTCATTACAATACAGATTTGATATAAATTCATGTATACATATATTTGTTCTCAATGGAATGCCTATTCTCTTAGGTCGCGTTCGAATTTTTATCTATTATATAAAGCTGACGTGACGCTGGCAAAATGTTTTTGTAACAAAAACGATTGCCAACAACGAATGTCTTACGCAGGTTCACAAACATACAATATGAAATTTGTGACAATTGGGTAGACGACAATTTTTTAAATTCAATATATAATAAGAGTACTCTTTTAAGTGAGAAATATTGTAGAACCAACAGTACACCTGCACCTATTACTTTTGAAGATACATCGCCATGTTTGCGGCGCTGTCGCGGGTCGCTCAAAAACGCTCCATACTAAAAGCACTGCAGTTGTGACGTCATAACTCAGTAAACTCGCCTAATTTGTATGAGCGTATAAACAAATTTTAAAATAACTTTGTTATGTGTACGTTTATAGGTATACTTTCTATATAAAACAATGTGACATTTAATGTGAGAATGCTAGAAATGTGTTCGTTTCATTAGAATTACGTAAATAATAATTGCTCATTTTATGGAAATCTAAAAACAATATAAATTAAAAATTAAACTGAAATTTCTATATTGACATACTTTTATGAGATATAAATTGCTCAAATAAGATAATTATATTATAAAAACGGCCATAATCAGTTGTAGTCGTCTACCCTATTTATTTGTAGTGTCTTTCAGTGTTACAACCAAAACGATTTCTTGTTAATTATTTTTATTACCAGCAAACTTCTTAATTGTTAATGAAATTGTAATAAGCAAGAATAGTTTAAATTAAATACGGACATAATGTCGGCTTTATTCTTAGGCAAGTTTGAGGCTTGCTAGCAACTTTAGCAATTTGTAAAAGCGAAATGGACAAGCAACAGCAATTAGCACGGGATTCACATGGGAGACGTATTATCTCGAACAATTAACAGATTGAAACAATTCTAGAGGGTCGATGTTAGCCTCTGAATATCCAATATAACTTTATAGCTAATACGGCTGTGGCTACAGAATAGGGAGCTACGGAATAAATAATTTTTAGTGAGTAGGCCTCCCCTTTCTGGGGAGGAGAGCCCCACATAATCGCCGGCTCGCGGCAGCCGGGGTATGCAATTTAATGCATTTTCCTCAGGGAACAAAAAAAACGGATATTTTACTCTCTTTGAAAAACTACTCTAGAGAGACACATCTATCTTCATCATTATTAAATTCTCATGTTATCCAGCCTCAGAAAAACGGCAAATTTTACTGAGACTAGAGAACATGAGAAAATGTCAACCTTTGATTGAATCTCATTGTAGATCCATCTCGTACTACAATGAGGTTCAATCAAAGGTAGACATTTTCTTATCATCATCCTCTTGCCCATTTCCCATTATCTGGGGTCGGCGCAGTAGATCTTTTTCTTCCATTCCTTACTATCAGCCAGCCATGCTTTCTCCTTTCATTCTTATATCATTCTTCACACAATCGATCCATCTTTTATTCGGCCTTCCTCTGCCCGTGTATCCCTCCACTTTCATATTCAACATTCGCTTTGTGACATGACTTTCATCCCTCCGCATCACATGTCCAAACCATGCTAATCTACTTCCTCTCACTTTTTCTACGACTGGCGCTACTTTCAGGCTTCCTCTTATGTACTCATTCCTTATCTTATCCATCCTTGTCACACCACACATCCATCGTAACATTCTCATTTCATTTGTATGCAATCGTAACATTCTCATTTCATTTGTATGGTAGACATTTTCTTATAACATGTTCAAATAAATATTCGAATTGTATAAATATTTTTGTCGATGTATATTTAATGCAAGCAGACAATTTGCACTTTCATTTTTCATTTACTACTAGAATTTGTAACCTGGAGCTATGTATATTTATAATTATGTGGGCAGATGTTGTAAACTTATGTCGCTAGCGGTACCGTCTGGTAGAACTCATCTACCGGGCGGCAAGGGACCTTTGTTCCGAGCCCTGCGCACGCTGAATTCACTAGCAGAAACGATACACCTTTTTGTATGTGATATGAATGAATTAACAAAATCAGCTTTATATCTTACTCTGAAGAATAATAACAAGCCAAAATATGACGCAAGTAATCAAATGTATATCTGTGTTATATTGCCGTAGGGATACTGTAACTGTAATAATGTATGTTTGTCTAACCAGCAAAGATATACAAGTCAAATTTTAACTTTTTCAAATAGAAAATAAACTTGTACATTTTTCTACTTATTATTTTACGGACAGCGGTCTCACCATTTTTTTTGGTACGGACAATTATTTATTTATATATATTTAGGAAACAAATATTTTACATTTTATTTAAAGACTATACATAAAATATCTAATTATTCACCAGTAAAGTTTTCCCTAAGTAGATCGCTGAATAAATCTCGTACATCTATTTTAAGCAACATAATTAGTGTCCTCAAATTCAAACAGATGACTCTTTGAGTCATGGATAATAGCACGATGCTGCTCTTAAACTTGGCAATATTTTCCATTTATATGTATATATTATATGTATTTAATATGTTTAACGCATATATTGTGTGAAGCCACCACTTGCCGAAAAATTCAATAACATCGACGTAAAAGTTCCATCACCGTGTTGCCCTCTTCTCAGGAGATCGTGGGAGACAAACACATCTATGATTTCGACCGCTGATCGGTTTCCTCCTACATCTGTATTAAGAACTTTATACTATATCTATATTATAAACTATACCTACTCTTTAAAACCGTCTTGTAAAAGGAAATCTTTTTTCAAATTATAATTATCCTAACTGCCAACTTATCAAGAATAGAATGTTGTTAGTGTATGCATGACCCAAAGTAGGCCGCAGTTAAACATAATCCTATGATAATTTCTTCGACATATACTTCGCTAATTGTACCACAGTGGCTGGGCTGTCATATAAATATGCAATCGTGTTGCGCTGCGCCAGTTACTAGCTGGTTAAATGGTATGTTGTGTTGTCATGTCAAACATAACCTTGTCTCTACGTTATATGTAATTATATGTAAAATTTTCTTGTGTTCACCTCTTTTCGGTTTCCAATGCAATTAAACCATTTGGGCGTGTGTGTCGTTATGTTAAGTTGTGCTTAAACTAGAGGTGTTCACTCAAAAAATATATCGATACATTTTATTGATATAAAGCCTTGAAACGTGATATCGATACCTTTCGATATATCGTTTGAAAATTATGGGTACAGGTTATGTACACGGACGACAACTGTAGCCAACATTAAGATGTAATCTATGTTAAGAATAGATAAGAAAATATTAATCGGCTATCTGCTCTATGGAATGCATATGCATAGCTCGGTCTGTGCCCGCATACTGATGTCACTATCGGTTAATGTAATTGATTCAAAACTGAAATCATTAAGTAATGTAATAATTTACTACGGTTCCGTTGTGATTATGAGTCAGCTTTAGTTTTTTTAATAGATTCGATATTTTAATATCAAATCAAATCAAAATAATATTTATTCAACATAGACCTTTACAGGCACTTATTGACGTCAACAAACAAAACAAAAAAAAAGCTTAAATAAAAAAAAAAAAACAAAAACCTTGTCCGTACGTACGAATAAGGAAAAAAAAAGAAAAAATATATTGACTCGACACCTGTTCGGAAATTGGGAGAGCCTTCTCGAGAAGAACAGGCAAGAAACTTTGAAGGTCTATTTTTTATCTCCTCTTTTCAATGTTAATAATTATAATAATATAATATAAAAATACAATATAGTATAAGATACAATCATACCTAATACAATTAGAGTCGTATGTATGTTTACATACACATATAAAATAATACAATATTATAAATAATGTTGTTACCAAACATGGCTCTATATTCATAAGAGCCATGTTTGGTAACTATATGAATAGTGTCCCTATTCCCAAATACTGTGATCATTTAGATAGTCACTTACTTTATAATAACCTTTACTCACGAGTGTCTTTTTGATATGGATTTTAAATTTATATAAAGGCAAATCAATACCACTTTACGGAAGCTTGTTAAACATACATTTCCCCAAGAACGAACAGCTAGTTTTATGGAGTCTGAACATTGGAACGGCATGTTTATTTTTGTGTCTAGTATTCACATTATGTAGATCACTGTTTTTATTGAATTTATTATAGTTTCTATATACAAAAACTAAATTATCATATATATATTGACTAGCTAAAGTTAAAATATTAATTTCTTTGAACAATTCTTTTAGGGATTCTCTAGCCCGTAAACAGTAAATAGTACGAATCGCTCTTTTTTGTAAAAGGAAAATACTTTCAATGTTAGCCGCTGATCCCCATAGCAGCAGTCCATAGGACATAACACTATGAAAGTAGCTGAAATAAACAATTCTTGCCGTTTCAACATTAGTTAGTTAGTTAATAAATATATCGATGTATCAAATAAAACATTCTTTGTCAAAATATAAATTTATTTGGATATATCGTATGGCAACTATCGAATAATTCGATATTAAATGAATAAACCTACGTGTAGTAACTGGTACATTAATAAAGTGCTTTTCATTTTAACTGTGGTCCTTAAGATAAATTTAGGAGATTATTTGGGATTTTAATTTAATCTTGAAATTATCTTTATATATAAGTAATCTTTTTATATTACATCTGTCTATTACTTCCAGGTGAAAACATTAAATATATATGTATATATACTATATATGAAATGAAATGATTTAGAAATTTGATATTTTCACTGCTTTGAGAGATAGGAGACCTGAGTATGTGATATTACTTTCAGCTTGATATCTCGACGCGTTTCTGAGAAAAAGGGTCTTGATGCACGAACGGACGGACAACAAAGTAATCCTATAAGGTTCCGTTTTTACCTTTAGTGGTACGGAACCCGAAATATCCATAATTTCAAAGAATTACTAACCTTAAGTAGTAGGGGGCAGGGCATAGGTTTGGGCGGGTTAATCCTTGGGTGGCACAGCTACGTTTAGGGAAACGCAGCATTGGTAGGTCTACACTACAAGGAGGTGAACATACACTCACCACGGGTAGATATTAGCAACGCAGGAGCGTACTGTGTGCAGATCCTAGCCAAACCCTATGTCTAGCTGTGAGCGTTTTCCGGCTGGAATGATGATCATGATAAATTCTTCCATAATGAAAAATCTTAACAAAATCTGTTTTGGATTTCTTACACCAGTGTATACATGTAACATATATGTATAAAAATATTTAATAGAGTTATTTTAATTTTGTTACAGGTAAGAATTAACGTCGGGTTCACTTTAAGTCTATTTCTACTTAAGGTTAGTATAATACAATTAATTTTCTTATTTTTCTTAAAAAAGAAACAACAGAATATTAACTTTTAACATCATCTTTACTAGTTACCGGTAATAGGTTAATTTATGGTTTTATTGTTCTAGTTATATGGTTGATGTACAAATAAGTTAACAATAACAAATAAAACAAAGAATAAATACTCTTTATTAATTTAAAACGACAAATTATTTCTTTAAAAAAATATTGTGATGTTATATAAAAACTTTGCCTTTATTATTTATTTCTGCCCGCGGCTTCGCCTGCGTGGATTTCGGGATTGGGTCTATAGAGGGTTAAGGGTCATAGCTTTTGCTCACGGCTACATCCGCGGAGGTCTGTTTATGGCGCGAAGATTTTATCGGGCTTCACGTGGGACTATCCGTTTTTCCGAGATAAAAAATACCGCAAAACCTTGCTCAAGAATCACTCTATCTATTGATGAAAACCGCATGCAAATCTGTACAGTAGTTTTTGAGCGAAGCCTTTATTGCGCATCCCGTGGGATCTGTCGATTTTCCGGGATAAAAAGTTGCCTATGTTACTCGGGGATAATGTAGCTTTCCAAAGGTGAAAGAATTTTTGAAATCGGTCCAATAGTTTCGGAGCCTATTCATTACAAACAAACAAACAAACAAATTTTTCCTCTTTATAATATTAGTATAGACTACTTCGTTGCCCACTTCGTTGGGTATATTAATAATCCTTTTTTAGTACAGAGTGTTATGTTATAATTTCTAACTGTAACATTATAAAAACTACTTCTTATAACTTAAATATAAAAGTTCGACATATGCTGTCGTTGACTTTTTTGTAGGCATTTTCAAGCTCCACATCTTTTCTCTAGAACTCAAAAATATATTTTTCATAGTTAAGGCAGCGTTCGTAAGAAACGCTTTGCAAAACGGACGTGCAAAACTACGTAAAAGCTTTTTTATTTTTCGATTTTTTATATAACCTATAAGACTCAGCAATAATGGGGCTTTCTATTGGTGAAAGAATTTTTGAAATCGGTTCAGTAGATTCCGAGATTACCGCTTACAATTTAACAAATATATGTACAAAAACACAAACTGTACTTCTTTATAATATTAACTAGCGGACCCGTGCCCACTTTCGTTGGGCATAATATTAATAATCCCCGAAGCGAGCACGAACGCGATCCGAATTAAACCCGAAGCCATCGCGCGCCGTCCGCTGCCTGTTTTTTTCTCCGATTCACTTTGCAAAACGGACTACTACGTAAAAACCTTTTTATTTTTTATATAACCTATGACACTCAGCAATAACGTGGCCTTCTATTGGTGAAAGAATTTTTAAAATCGGTTTAGTAGATCCTGAGATTACCCCTTACAATTTAACAAATATACAAATATACAAACACACAAACTTTACTTCTTTATAATATTAGTATAGATATAGAAAACATGTACTGTTTCTCCAATGGTGGTTGTTTCCTTAGATGTTAAACGCCTATCATACCTTGTTTCAAGTCAAATACATGCACAATGTCATCAGTACGGTACAGTTTACTTAATAGCATTATGTTGTGTAATTTAACTAAGGCAAGTTTTTCTCATATCTGTTCATATCTATGAGTTCTCGTATTGTTATCTTTCCATTGCAAGCCAACGACGCTATTCCACTGAACTTATTTCATTTAACTGAACAACAGCTATAAGTTTCTTTTGCGATTAACGTAATTACGTTACTTTGTGTTTTTTTTTTTGTTTCTATTTATTTAGGTATATTAACATCATAAATATCATTATTACACTATCACTTGACTAAGCTATTTTATCTTAAACATATGACAATTAGAAATGTACACGACATTGTCCATTAAGGTTGTCGTATGCAATATTTATGTTGAAAGAGAAACAAACTCAGAAAAACTACCCTGAATTACCTCTATGACGCTCGAAATAATGGCGGTTTTCGTAGTGTAAATGTAAAATTGGCTATGGTGATATCATCACTTGATATATCCGTCTCCAACGAGGGCAGGATACTGGCCTAACTCTTTTAGAGCGATCAGGTTCAGGTGTCAAACCCTGGCCCAGTATGAACCGCTTGATTCCACATACACCTTTAAATCTCTTTGCAGGTGTATGCAGGTTGTATCATGATTTATTTTTTAAGCGTAGGAGCGTCAGATAAATGAACAGATGTAGACTGCCCCGGATTTCCCGATTCGAAAACCGGGACATCTAACTAAATTACCATTTCAGTTTGATTCGCTATCGAAATCGTTCCGGCAAAGACTGATCTAACGACAATGGACCAAATGAATCCAAATTGCAGCATCATTCCCATATATTTCGTTTTAACGAAACGAATGCTAATGTCATTATTGCTACTTTGACTATAACCAGTGTAGCGACGAGCGACATGTTTAACACCGATTCACGACGTGGTGCTAACTGTATATATAACATAGTACCCTCAGAAAGATTTCCATTCAATAATATTAAAAGTCTACTTCGACGATGCTTTGAAATTCAGATTTTCTATAAAGTTAAAAAGACGACAAATAATTTTCTTAAAAATCTATTTAATAGGCTTATATGATACCATATAGCTGGAATCTCATTCAGGCCGGAACTTAAGAGCCATTAAGTTTGATCAACTTGATATTACTGGTTCCGAGAATCGTCGAGTGCTCTGCCATAGAACTGAGACTGGCTCGGGGTTTATTTTACTCTCTTTAGATTTTTAAATTAAAATTTTCTATAACGTTATTAGCTTATTAAGAGTCAATGTGAAAAGAATATAACCTATATAACTTTTTTGTCGATCAGAATGTAAAGCCTTATTCTGTCAATAGCTTGTGTTAAATATTCAATTTACATACTATATAGATTCCAGAATCCAATCCCCACTGCAGTTGGTCAACGGATCATCTGCCGGTCAACGATTTTGTTGCAACACATCATACGAAACGAATTACATCCCCTTCGAGAGGCACGCATAAGCAGGAACGTATTGGAATTCAGACTATGAAGTTAGTTTATATCAAATCAATCAAATTTATTTGCCATAATATATTTAAAGTGCAGCAAAGGTCATAATATATTTAAAGTGTAGCACATTTCACTGTTTTATCCGCATGCATATATTATTTTAGTTAAAAACAAAAACAATAACGAACTTACTAAGAATTAATTGTTAAATTATTATTAAGTCATAGAAAAATTGAATTGATTAATATATTAAAATTATAATTGTAGATCTGTCAAAACATTATATTATCAATTTAATTGTATATTACAAAATTTGTACGCTCTTACAACTTGCATCATATACGATATTTATTTATTAATTATTCATATCAATCAGTAATGTCTGAGTCTGTCTAACTAATCTGATATAAAGACAAGCTTCTGCCAAGAATCGATTCGAACTCTCAAAATTAACTTTATTTAAATATGACTTTAGCTTTAGGTATTAAAAGTAATAACAACATTTACAATAAATTATGTTGTTACCATACAACGTACATATGTGTTTACAATTTAGAAACTCTGAACACACAATCATACCTACGAGCTAAATATTTATTCAGATTTGAATGGAATAATTTATTATTTCACTTAATAATCACTCCTTGTTAGTTATTGCAAAACCATCTTGAAATTGAAATAATTATCACTTTCGCGAAGCAGATCGCTGAGTCGCTAATTACTTGGTGTTAAATTTCAGTATTTATGTTGTCGATATTATTTCTCTACAGAGGTCATCGGCATACATTTGCAAAGGTCTAAAATCGTAAACAGTAGCTTATATTTATTATAAGAACGTTCCCGAGAAATAAAGGTCAAGACAACATGTTAAGTGCACAAACGTAATGTGTGAAATTATGTTTAATTTTATCGATAAAAACAAAAGAAATAAGAAATTGATGCCATGGTTTTGAATTGTTTTTGCAATCGCTACCTTCTATTGATAAAATAGCTATAACTTTATAGAGAAGTATATATATTTAGAATCTTACTGAAAATGCAGAAAAATAATCTCAATTAAAATACTCATTGACCATCACAATTAAAAAGGCTAATTTGACTGGATTTTCATTTTAATTACATTCAGAAGGCAATTATACTAATAGTATAAAGTAGTAGTAGTGATAAAACAGACAATCCGCCATTTTGTAGCGATGGTCGTCTTGGCATTAAAATAATATTGACTGTATTATTGTCATCAGAACTAAAAGTGCGTACCCGTGCGTCAAATCAAATCATCAACAGTCTTCCTGATGACAATTTGACCTAATATAAACAAACAAAGCTAATTAAAACCGACAAATAAAAATCCGCGAATATTTAAGCACTGTTGTAATTAAACGCTCATAGTTTACCAATAATAATTATTTATATAATTGATATATTAAAATAATGTTATTATTATTTATATAATTGATATATTAAAATAATGTTATTATTATTTATTAATATATCTCTTTATGTTATGCCTCTGTAAGACACATATTTATAAGGCATGTTTAGGCGCGTATAAACAAATTTAATAAAAGAAAGAAAGAAGAAAGAAAGAAAGAAAAACGTTTATTGGTCCTACCAATACATATAAAAGTCACACATATACCAATGTTTAAAATTCGCCCAATTAGGCTATTGTCTCAGCATATGCCACAGTGACAGATGTGGCACTGTTGCGCTGGTATTCTGGCAACGCCTACAAACAATACAATTATACAAGGCACATGACATCAAAAACAAACAACAAAAACAAATAAAACACGATTCATCGCTAAGCCAATAATGCAGGCACACAAAAAACAAACACAAAACACAACAATATAGGGTATATGGTAAAAACTTTAAAACAATGAAATGAAAAGGCAAACAAAACTGTACGATAAAATTCTCTGTACACAAAGTTATTATATTAGTAAGTCTGTGGTCATTGTGGTAGCTAGCTACAAATAAGATTAATCTGTGATTATGTTTTATATTAAAGTTTTTTTTTTCCATAAAATAAAGACATGGCTCAAAGGTCATAGGAGCCAAGCCATAAACTTAAAAAAAAAAAGGAAAAGAACAAAGTTTTTTTCTTAAAATTCATCATTAAATTACGATATCATTCAGCAACCATGTGCAGCATTAATTATAAATTCTTATTATGCTAAAAATAAAATATGAAATACTATAATACGTAACACAGAACAACTAGCCATTGTTATACAAGATATCAAAAATGAAAATCAATCTGTAAGTATATTTTTAAGATTTCTGCAAGTGTAATAAATACATTTTAACAAGCTTATTAAAAGAGGTAATTGTTTTCAGATCACGCATAGGCGGTGGGAGATCATTCCAGCATCGCGAAGCAGCAAATCTAAAGCTTCGTCTAAAAGTGTGCGTGGACAGTACAACTGAGTCGAAGCACTTGCTTTATTACTTTATTTGCATTGATAATAACTTTATTTTGAACAATTTTAATCTATGAAATATCAAAAATCACTACATAGTATAAAACAAAGTCGCTAACCGCCGTCTGTCTGTCCATATGTAGCTATGCTTAGATCGTTAAAACTACGCAACGGATTTTGATGCGGTTATTATTAATAGATAGAGTTAGAGTGAGAGAGATTCTTAATGAAGGTTTATATGTATAATACATGCACAATATAGTAGAGAAACAGTTTCTAATATGATGTCGTATTTCTTCCGCGTACATTGCAAACGATTATGTACAACGTTCACAGTTTTTCTGTAGTGTATTTAGCACCCGTAATACCATTGCACCCGTGCGAAGCAGGGCGGGTCGCTAGTCAATCAATCAATCAATACATAGTATAAAACAAAGTCGCTTTCGCTGTATGTCCGTATGTATGCTTAGATCTTTAAAACTACGCAACGGATTTTGACGCGGTTTTTTTTAATAGATAGAGTGATTCTTAAGGAAGGTTTGTATGTATAATCAATGCATAATATAGTAGAGAAACACTGATAAATTTAAAGGTTTCTAATGTGATGTCGTAAATAAGCACGTTTTTTTGCGCTTATATTGCAAACGCTGGCTGAACCCTACGAGATAGACCAAAATAATGTACTACAGTATTGTACAACTTACAAAAATCCACAAAAAAGTCCGCGATGGTATATGTCTATCTCTTAGGGATAACCCACCATAACCATTTTTTCACTGCACCCGTGCGAAGCCGGGGCGGGTCGCTAGTAATATATATAAAATGTCACGGAAATTGACTACAAATTCTTCGCCGGCATCTGTTAACGTGATATCAAAAAAATACGGCTTACCTCTTAAACATAATTATTTCTCCCTCCTTCCTCGAGGATATAATAAATTTCGTTACCAACTCATTTGGCTTTTGGACGTCCATCTTACTACATAATTAGTCTGTTAGATTGGATTATGTATGTACCTTCGACAGATGTGGATAATTAATGCCTAATGCATAGTTTATTAGTTTTGTCCTTTGGTCTGTTGTCATAATTATATTGATGTCGGCTTTGTTTGTTAGTTTAATACCGTTAGTTCTTGATTTGATAGGAAATATAATTCTCGGATTATTATTATGTTGGAAATATGTTGAATGTGAAAATTTTGAATATGTTAAAACCTTACATTTGTACATAGAAGTAAGGTTCTAAATGGTTTCCCATTGTAATAAGCGCGTTTTCCCACTGTACGAATAAACAACTATATTTATATATAACTAGCTGAACCGACAGACGTTGTCCTGTCAAATGTCATGTTGTCTCGCTGTATGGGAAAAAATAATTACCCGCTTCTCTGTTGAAATTTTTCCTGAATTTTCTTTGCTATAAACCTTACGGAGCCCTTTCCAATGAATGCAAAACCGTGGAAATCGGTTCGTGCGTTCTGGAGTTATAGCGTCAGGAAGGAAAACCCGACATATTTTTATATAGTAGATTAAATAATTCAATGCATGTTAAAATGGAGAAATAGTGGTTTCGTCATCATTACAGTTTGCACATGGTTTGTACAGGTTTTAACCCTGGTTTAAAGTAATAGGTTGGTTAGAAGGTTGCAAAAGCAGAAGGTTGAGATGTTAGGGTCGATGCTCTATCGAAGATAAATAGTCTACTTCAAATGGGTTCAGAGAGTTTTAAAAAATCTGTACTGTAACCAATTACGTACAAATTTTAAATATCTAATAGTTAACGGGTTATCCCGACAAAATCCCCATGTTCAATTTTGTTTTCACTTTGTATTAAGGTAGAAATATAAACAAATATAAATATATGTTACACTTACACCAATTAGCCTAGCCCAAACTAAGCTCTGTAAGGCTTGTGCTATGGGATCTAGGGTAACGGATAGACATACATATATTATATATATATAAATAATTTTTATTGAAATATATATCAACAACCATGACTAAGGTACAAATGTTCGCATTTATCACACAAACTTCTGCCCCCACCGGGATTCGAACCCGGGACCTCAGAGATGGCGACACCTTGAAACCGGTGTATTATCCACTCGACTATGGTGGTCGTAATTCAATCTATTTTTTTGTTATATATAAACATGATTAGAACATGTTTTTCTCACGGAATAAAATGGTATAAAACATCTTTAGCTACATACATTAATAAAAGACATGGAGAGTATTAAAAAATTCTCCTTCCTCCTTAGTAATATATTTTCTTGTCTTAATAAAAACTTTGCGTAATGCAGTTTATAATGTCACTATACAGAATGATGGACAACATAATCTTTGAATTTTAGCGAAATAATTATTATGTGTTTTGATAGATTGCTTGTAGCATGAAAAGCAGTTGTCATTCAATTCACTCTCTTTTACTTTGATAAATTGTCATTTATGATAGATCAAAAGAGTCGTAAATATCACTACATTACTCCTGGATCTTGTTCGCACGCGACATGTGATGTGTTCTTTGTCTCTGATCATAACTGTAAAGTGTTTGTAATTTTTTCGATTCGAATATGTTTTCGTAAGTAGATTTGTGAGTAAAAGTTCAAATGATCACTGCGGTGTATTTGATTCTGTTCTAAGGAAGACATCAGGCTAATTATGAAATCCAATTTTTGGAATAAACTATATTAATTAACTTCGGTTTTTTTTTAATTTTCCATTCGTTTTTTTTTTTTCCCCTCAGGAGAGGAGGCTGAGAATCCATCATGGATACCAACGCAACAGGCAAGCAGGGATGCGTTGATTATGTCGGACTCCTGGTGAATCGAGGCGGCTCGACCCAACAGACCTACCGACTAAACTCAGCCTGAGCCTTTGGTCCTAATGACCCTACTGGCTTATATGGAAGGGGGCCGCACCTCAGGAGAGCTACGGTTAGCGCTGCCCCATGGTGAGGGCATAAGCGCTAGAAGAGGCACGGTTCTCCAAAGTGGGACCGGCCTGTATTGACTGGGAACCTACTCGTGGCATAGCAGAAGGCTGCCGAATAAGGGGAGACAAGGGAGGCGACGGCTCAGACGCCGCCGCTCGCAGGTCTAGAAGGTCCTGCGTTAATTGATTAGGGGGGTCGCTTAAGACATGTCGCGGTCTGCGTGTCCTCTGCCAATATGGACTGTTGTCGTGGGATGCGTCCGCTGAAGGCGGTGTTGACGGGATTTTCCATTCGTTAGGCCATACTTCTATAATAACTTGGTTTACACTATTAAAAACACGGTGTATACTATAAACACTTTTATTAGAAATTATCCACACTTATGCGCTATAGTTCGTCACACTTATAACTTTGTAGGTGTTACCACAAGAGGCCCCAAACAACGACCGACTACATGCATTTATCTTTACACCTCGGTTACTCTCTAGTGATAGGTTTCATACTTTCTTGTTTCTAAAACATTTACAGATATAGGACATAAATATCTGTGATCTTAAATTGTAATTAGTATTTTACTTTATGTAAATTCATTACAAAGTACGATATTACAAATATCAGTTTAATTGAAACATTATGAGTAACTTCCTGTTAAAACTAGACACTGATTTTATGGCTTGGCTACTAGCACTTTTGAGCCACAACTAAATACTGATTGAGAACACTTTCACAGATTAGTTATATATTCAATAACTTATTATCTATGCGTATAATTATACACATCTAATACTTGTTTGTGTTCCTCCTGTAATTCTTTGAAGCTTTTAAGCATGTTAAAATGTGTCCGTCGTGATTCTCAAAAATGGTTCTCGGGCTATCAGGAGGTGCAATCTAACTTGCCAGGACGTCGCCTGGGTTAGTTACCAGGTAGACAGTATACCCGGCTATCACTACGAGCTTGTAATAAAGAGCGATGATACGGATGAAATTTGTTGTCAACAATATCAAACACCTCTTTTTTTTAAGGGGGGGAAATGCGACCTTATGCACCATGGCTACTACTATTTATTACTAGAAACAAAAATAAACTTGCCGTTCCAATGTTCAGACTCCATAAAACTAGCTGTTCGTTCTTGGGGAAATGTATATCTATGTTTAACAAACTTCCGCAAGGTGTCATTGATTTGCCTTTATATAAATTTAAAATCCATATCAAAAAGACACTCATGAGTAAAGGTTATTATAAAGTAAGTGACTATCTTAATGATCACACTATTTGGGAATAGGGACACTATTCATAGAGCCATGTTTGGTAACAACATTATTTATAATATTGTATTATTTTATATGTGTATGTAAACATACATACGACTGTAATCGTATTAGGTATGATTGTATCTTATACTATATTGTATTTTTATATTATATTATTATAATTATTAACATTGAAAAGAGGAGATAAAAAATAGACCTTCAGAGTTTCTTGCCTGTTCTTCTCGAGAAGGCTCTCCCAATTTCCGAACAGGTGTCGAGTCAATATATTTTTCTTTTTTTTTCCTTATTCGTACGTACGGACAGGGTTTTTGTTTTTTTTATTGAAGCTTTTTTTTTTTGTTTTGTTTGTTGACGTCAATAAGTGCCTGTAAAGGTCTATGTTGAATAAATATTATTTTGATTTTGATTTTGATTTCATGACACCGCGCTGGCAAGGTGCGGCCGTGTGTGGGGCTCTCCGGTCATAGAGGACCGGCCTACCCACTAAACCCCCCCCAGTTCTCTAGGCCCATGCGGGGCACATGGCGGGGTGAGCTTTCGCGATTCGACCGTCATTAACAATATTTAACATCAAGAAATAACAGTTTATTTAAAGCAATGGAATACTAGTGAGACTTTGATGACTTGCAATCTTCCCGACTGACTGAATAATGTCATTAACAAGTCATATCTAATCATTACACCTCTAAAGGCAAATGTGTAACTGGCTTACTGTGCTGCCATCTACTGGATAATGTGACAAACAGAAAAGAGACAGTAGTCAAATCCGCAATCTATCATCATGGTATAACCTCAAGCATGAGAAGTAGAATTGCATATTTATATTACAACTAGCTAACCCGTGCCCACTTCGTTAGGCATAATATTAATACTCCTTTTTTAGTACAGAATGTTATGTATTAATTTCTAACTGTAATATTAAAAAAACTACTTTTTGTAACTTAAATATAAAAGTTAAACATATGCATATCAGCCTCGACTTACACACGAAATAGAAATATGCTGTCGTTGACTTTTTTGTAGGCATTTTCAAGCTCCACATCTTTTCTCTAGAACTCAAAAATATATCTTTCATAGTTAAGGCAGCGTTCGTAAGAAACGCTTTCATTCGACCGTTTTTTCTCCGATTCAGTTTACAAAACAGATTACCACGTAAAAGCCTTTTTATTTTTCGGTTTTTTATACAGGGTCACCTGGTAAGTCGTGCGAACCCCGTTAGGGGGTCGTGGTTCCCACCATTTCTGACAGATTTCCCCTTGGAACCCCGCCCCCCAACTTAACCCTTTTCTTGTTATAAGGCTTTAAAGCCTTTTTTGAAAAAATGACCGATTTTTGTCTATTGGCCCATTTTTTTTGTTTATTATAATTCAAATATTTAGTTTTATACTATTTTTGTGTAGCAGATCAGTTTGTTCATCATAATGCAAAATAAAAATAGAGTTACCTCAACTAAATAGGTTGTAGATTGATAGTTATAGCATCAAACAAAAATCAGTACAAATCAAACTTCAACCAGCAATAGTAAAAAAAAAATCTATGACACGTAGGCTGCAGATACCTTTAAAAATATCTACGTTTCATTAGCTATTCAACAAGGTATAACAAGGTAGGCTGCTATTAGATTTCTTGGAATAATCTTTGATAAAAGTCCTAAAAGGAGTAGTGAAATTAATGTAAAATTTATCAATTATGTTACAAAATAAAATAAAACAATTTAAATTAGGTTAAACAAATGTATTTTATTTTATCTTTCGTGTTCAATATGTACTATCAATCTTCTATCTACAACCTATTTAGTTGAGGTAACTCTATTTTTATTTTGCATTATGATGAACAAACTAATCTGCTACACAAAAATAGTATAAAACTAAATATTTGAAATATAATAAACAAAAAAAATGGGCCAATAGACAAAAATCGGTCATTTTTTCAAAAAAGGCTTTAAAGCCTTATAACTAGAAAAGGGTTAAGTTGGGGGGCGGGGTTCCAAGGGGAAATCTGTCAGAAATGGTGGGAACCACGACCCCCTAACGGGGTTCGCACGACTTACCAGGTAACCCTGTATAACCTATGACACTCAGCAATAATGTTGCTTTCTATTGATGAAAGAATTTTTAAAATCGGTTCAGTAGATCCGGAGATTACCCCTTACAATTTAACAAATATACAAACACACAAACTTTACTTCTTTATAATTTATATTACAATAATGACTGGGTATAATAATTAAGGTTTTAACAAATTGTGGGAGGCGTATGTTTTTCAACGCCGTCTCTGAACGACACACAAACTGCTGTCTACCCTCAATCGAATCAACGGAGCTATCAATATTCTCGTAATTGCGAGACTATGGTAGTAAGTACACAGGCGTTTATTGTTCGAAGTGCACGTATAATTCTGCAATAAGCAAAACGTCGATAATATCGGAAGAACGTGCAACCATTCGGAATGTTAGTCCTCCATATTTTCACAATACCTAATAATTGTATTATTCACAAACAGATTTGTTGCAACATCAGTGTTCATATCGCCTTACATAGTTTTAGCTTGTGTGTGTCTGTACTTTATATTTGATTTAACTTATGCTTTAATTTGAATTTGACCTTATATTTATTATATTGAGGCCGATAATGTAGTACCAACGCCATTACAAAGTACACCCTGCATTTTTTTTTAATAATGTTTGGTCCTCTGCGGACTCCTTGGTCCGCACTTCCAATGTTCTGACTCATAAAACTAGCTGTTCGTTCTTGGGGAAATGTATATCTATGTTTAACAAACTTCCGCAAAGTGTCATTGATTTGCCTTTATATAAATTTAAAATCCATATCAAAAAGACACTCATGAGTAAAGGTTATTATAAAGTAAGTGACTATCTAAATTATCACACTATTTGGGAATAGGGACACTATTCATAGAGTCATGTTTGGTAACAACATTATATATAATATTGTATTATTTTTATATGTGTATGTAAACGTACATACGACTGTAATCGTATTAGGTATGATTGTATCTTATATTATATTGTATTTTTATATTATATTATTATAATTATTAACATTGAAAAGAGGAGATATAAAATAGACCTTCAGTTTCTTGCCTGTTCTTCTCGAGAACTCTCCCAATTTCCGAACAGGTGTCGAGTCAATTTTTTTATTTTTTTTTTCCTTATTCGTACGTACGGACAAGGATTTTGTTTTTTTTTAAGTTTATTTTTTTGTTTTGTTTGTAGACGTCAATAAGTGCCTGTAAAGGTCTATGTTGAATAAAGATTATTTTGATTTTTGATTTTGCAGTCTTTTTATTTTTGTGCTATTAATTTTTATGTCCTTATTTATTATCTATTTAAACAAGCATCACAACACAACACGCATTACTAGTATGAACGGTTACTATACTAAATGTATGATTTCATTTCCAACGACATGCTGCAAAAAACTAGAAGCTGTTTTTTTGGGAAAAGCATAACTTTTTACAACAAAGTTCCACAAGTGTCACCAATTTGCCTGTTTACAGATTTAATCGATTGACAAAAACATTCTTATGAAAAAGGTTAGTATACAGTTAAGGATTAATTAAACGATAACAATGCTTAGGTTTAATTTTAATAACTCAATAATCGTTGAGAATCGTTGAGATTATAGACGTTGCCTATTATTTTGACTATAGGTTATAACTAGAGATCGGATAATCGGATGCATATTTACCTAATGTTAATTTTTGGCTCACAAATTATGGAAGCGGCTTTTTAAAATACATTTTGTTAAATAAAAATCCCGGGAAAATACGGGACTGCAAATTTAACGTAGTGATATTGTTTGAAAATTACTAAATTAGCACGTGGTATTTATTTTCAAAAGACCGAGACTCCGGGTTCATTTATACAACCAAAATGTTCTACAGTACCGGAATTTATAGAAATAAAATAAAAAGACAGTTCCATACTTTGTCAAAAACTAAATTAGGTAAATAAATTAACATCCGGCTATCCAATTCCGCAATCCCGGGATATTTATTTAACAAAACAATAAAAAGACGTTTCCATACTTTGTCTTAAAGTTTAGGTAAATATGTATCCGTTTATCCGACCTCTATTAATAACACAATAAACACTATAGCTTTTGACGTGACAACGTCTTAAATTAGGTTGCGGCTGGGAGTCACTTATGAAAAAGTGTAACGCTCGGTAACGTTACGATGAGTCACCGAACGAGAGAGAGGCCCGCCGAATGCCTTGCGTCTCTCTCCCACTCAACTATGATCGGTCTGCCGCGCGCGCAGCACTAGAGAATTAGGCGCATTGAATCGGCGCATGCTTGTGTCTCTGTCTTTGTCTTTCTCGAACGTTCTTGGCGTTGGAAAAACAAGAAAGCGTCATAATACAAGTTCACACGTGTGGTTAAAGTATCGTCAGCTGTGTCTGTAGTGAAAATGTGGAGTGCTTAGATTCGTCATTTACAACAACTACAACAATAATAAGGTAAATAATTGTACACTGATATTTCATTATCGTAAACTATGATTGATTGATTAATTGTTAGATTGACACAAAAGTTGACAAGAAGAAACTGAGTTTATAGGTTATGTCATACTATTGATAAATGTTGATAGTGTTAAGTAAATTATTAGTTTAAAATTAATTAATTAATTAATTATTATTTTACAAATTTTCATTAATTTCAAATTTATTTAGCAAAAATTTGAACCTTCAATCTGAATAAATGTTTTGATTTTCGAATTGATTCTTTAAAATTACAAATATTAAGAAAAAGTGGCAGATATAAGAAAACTTGATTTAAACTGTGTTGAGCAAGATTTTAACATCTAATTTAAGTAAATGTTTTAATTTTCAACTTCATCATTTACAATTACAAATTTTAATTAATTTCAAATTTATTTAGCAAAAATTTGAACCTTCGATCTGAATAAGTGTTTTGATTTTCAAATTGATTGTGCAATTTAATTATATTCATATCAATAAATATTCTACCGAGAAAAAGACGTTGTCACGTAAAATCTTCGCCCGTAAAACCGACTTTACAGGCAACCATTTTTTATAGATATAATGTGAACTTTTTTAAACTTCTAAGGGAACTTGGATTCAGACTATTTATCTGAGGTCAGCCTCTAATTGAGGACTCTCTAAAAATATAGGAAGAACAATAATTGCCATAGATGGTTTTCTTGCTGATTCTTTTTAATACAACGACTCTGGCTTTAAATTTGTGAATCTATTGCGTAGCATTTTTGTCGTGTAGAAGTGACTGTAAAAATAAAATGAAGATTGATTTTTTTATTTTGACAGTACAAAAAAATTCAAGACTTCAGGTGGCAATGGGCAAGGAAATTGTTCGCAGGACTGATAGCCATTGCGGCAAAAATTCCTAGAGTAGCAGGCGTAGACCGAACAGTAAGTACAACGTTAATATCACCTTCTAAAAGTATGCTGAATATTGCAGGAGAGTGCTGTACGCCTGGATATCTTGGATCAGGCTTATATCTAGTAGTGAGTGTCTTCTGAGTGAAATGATATAGACCATGATAAATAGTTCAGATTTTTAATCAAATTTGAAGCGTATTTGGGGTAATTTTTTATTTATGTACTGTACAGTACATTGCAACATTACTTTATTTTTCTACAATACTAACCTAAGTTACTTCAGCTACCTACCAATAAAAGTCCTATCAGCCATTTCAGAGATTAGCCGGAACAAACAAATAGACAGACAGACAGACGACACTGCAATTCTATTTATGTTCATGCAATATTTATATTTGTTTAATTGTTTATTAATCTGTAAGTTATATTGTTATATTATCTGCACGATTCGGAATTAGGAAGCGCGGGCGACGCTGCCCCATCCACTTCCGCCCGTGGACCGAGTTGCGAGGCGCGCGGCGATCGGGCGACGCGGCCTGTTGCAAAGGGACTGCCTCGGGAAGCGCACGGAAGTTGACCGTGTAAAAATACATCGCGTTGCGCGTTAGCTAATAATAATAAGTAATCAACGCAAATAAAATACTTGTGTAAATAAACGCAGGCTGACGCAGGCCACTTATATGTAATAAGGTACTTTTATTGGGACTTCATCCCTCCTAACCAAAACGAACCCGCGATCTATCGTCGATACGTGGGACGGCTAGAGGACGTGACGATCATCAGTAGCGAAGCACCAGGGCTCCAGTCTCCGAATCACCTCCCACAAGGCTGGCACCGATGATCGGACGCTATCTACATAGCTGTTGAGGTGCGGCTAAGATGGCGGCCGAATCGTCAACGTGGTCGTCGCATTGACTGCGCATTTGCCAACAATTTATATGTATAGATAATGTTATGAGATCGTAGTCGTAGTATTTTTTTACAATTTTAATAAATTTCAGTGTAAACAGTAATTACATTAACGCAGAAAATACCTACATAATAAAATCTGTGAAACGTTAACATTATAATATTGTACCGTTGAATAGTTAAATACTTTGAGTGTTCTTGAACTTATGCAAGGGCAGGTAAGTTCTTAATTGGAATTCGGAAGTTTCCCTATCGCTGTCTAACTGTGCTTTTGGATGCAGTACTTATTAAGTTGGTTAAACCTTGGAAGAAGTTTAAGTTTAGTTTCTAAGTTGGAAGAACAATCTTGGCGTGACTGATGAAGTGGGTTCGATCCAGTGTATATTATGAAAATATTATTTTCGGGTGATATCGGTCAGACGAATAAAAGTTCTTGAATAGATGTAGCTTCAAGAATAATTCGATATCTATCGATTCTTTATCATATCTCATGACTTATTTATCCTAATCTATACATATAATAAGACAGTAAAAATATTTTGTCTGTACATTTAGTATTTTTGACTGAAATGGATAGAGGGGCACTTAAATAGATTATTAGAAAGCAATAAAAATTTTTTGGAATTTTTTGTCTGTCTGTCTGTCTGTCTGTATGTTTGTTCACGTTTATCTCCGAAAGTACTGAACCGATTTGCTTGAAACTTTCACTATTTGCTTTGTTTTAACTCAGAATAATATCTAAACTTTGTTTCATCAAAATCGGTTCATTAAAAAAAAAGTTATCGTCATTATAATGAACTCAAAGCATGATAATATTGCGAATTATAATGTACACCATTCTTACATAAGTTACATGGGAAATTTAAAATCTAAAGACAATTCATCATCATGATACAATACATACATAAGATAACGTCTTTATCCCCTGCGGGGTAGACAGAGCCACAGGTTATAAGACCCCAAAGGCCACGTTTAGCATGTTCGTGGGCAGTGAGATGGAACAGGGAACCAAAATACGATGAAACGAAACCAGTTTTTGTTAAAATAATATGATAAATGCGAAAGTTTGTTTGTTTATTACCTCTTCACGTTTAATCTATACATATCATTCAACTCGAAATTTACGCAGACGAAGTCGCGGGCAACAGCTAGTAGTATTATAAACGTGAAAATTTAGGAACTCTTTCAATCGCCTGTTGGTCTTCTCCAGTTGTTTATTTGCCTTTAGGAATCTGTCAACCAAAGTGTAACTCGCAATCTAAGCTGAGCTACATTCATTGTTATTTTCTCTTCAAACAAAATGTGTGAATGACTATTTCAAACACAAAATATTATTCATAGCTTTCTGCCCGCGGCTTCGCCTGCGTGGCCTGATTGGGTCTATAGAGGGTTAAGGGTCATAGCTTTTGCCCACGGCTACATATGCGCAGAAGTCGTTTTATGGCGCGAAGATTTTATCGTGCTTCCCGTGGGACTATCTGTTTTCCCGAGATAAAAAATACCGCAAAACCTTGCTCAAGAATCACTCTATCTATTGATGAAAGCCGCATGAAAATCTGTACAGTAGTTTTTGAGCGAAGCCTTTATTGCGCATCCCGTGGGATCTGTCGATTTTTCCGGGATAAAAAGTAGCTTATGTTACTCGGGGATAATGTAGCTTTCCAAAGGTGAAAGAATTTTTGAAATCGGCCTAGTAGTTTCGGAGCCTATTCATTACAAACAAACAAATCTTTCCTCTTTATAATATTAGTATAGATACTCGTATGATAAGAAAGATATGTTGTTTTTAGAATTACATTTTTTTGTCTGTTCTTCTTGAAAGGCTCTTCTTACTTCCGAATTCAAATAAAGTACCGTATTTTTCCCTTATTCATATCAGCGTATAAGGTAATGTAGCCCTTAATTGCTTTGTGGAAAAGATTTTGAGATAATCTGCACATACAACAACAACATTATTTATAATATTGTATTATTTTATATGTGTATGTAAACATACATACGACTGTAATCGTATTAGGTATGATTGTATCTTATACTATATTGTATTTTTATATTATATTATTATAATTATTAACATTGAAAAGAGGAGATAAAAAATAGACCTTCAGAGTTTCTTGCCTGTTCTTCTCGAGAAGGCTCTCCCAATTTCCGAACAGGTGTCGAGTCAATATATTTTTTCTTTTTTTTTCCTTATTCGTACGTACGGACAAGGTTTTTGTTTTTTTTTTTTATTTAAGCTTTTTTTTTTGTTTTGTTTGTTGACGTCAATAAGTGCCTGTAAAGGTCTATGTTGAATAAATATTATTTTGATTTTGATTTTGATTTGATTTTGATACAAGAATTAACCCGCGTTCGGCCGGCCGGCCCGACCCCGATGTGGTGACGTATACCACATGCTGATGATTAATTAAAAAAAAAAACATTAACCTTGTTCTAAAGTAATTAGTAACCGACACAGATCGTCACCCAGCACCCAATCAGGGCAAATGTCATCCGACCCACGCCCGCAGCCGATCGGAGCCAATCGCAGTAATTTTTTTCAATTACCCTCAAAACGAGACCCGCGGCACGTACATACATGAGCGCGGAAATTTATGTGTAAATGGAAGCGTGTCATTTACTCTGGTCGGAATTTCCCAAGTGGTGGCCGGTGGTCTATCCAAGTGCTGTTGATTTCGTTTAGTCGACGCAGATATGTAGAGAGGAAACATTTACTATCGACTTTTATCGTGTGGTTCCCCCTTAGTGTTTGTAAAAATTATTCTCTTTCGTAAATAAACTTTTATAGTATATGATTGGTAAGCTTTAGGTCTTTCAACTTTTGATAGTGAATATATATTAACACTAGCTTTCTGCCCGCGGCTTCGCCTGCGTGGATTTCGGGATTGGGTCTATAGAGGGTTAAGGGTCATAGCTTTTGCCCACGGCTACATATGCGCGGAAGTCGGTTTCTGGCGCGAAGGTTTTATCGCGCTTCCCGTGAGACTATCCGTTTTTCCGAGATAAAAAATACCGCAAAACCTTGCTCAAGAATGTGCAGTAGTTTTTGAGCGAAGCCTTTATTGCGCATTCCGTGGGATCTGTCGATTTTTCCGGGATAAAAAGTAGCCTATGTTACTCAGGGATAATGTAGCTTTCCAAAGGTGCCTATAAACAACGATTGAAAACAAATGATGCCGATTTGGATCAGATTTTTCTTTATAATTTTCTTTTAATTAAATACAATACCACATATTGATAAAGATATCTAGTTCAGTCAATTTACATAGACTTTATTTTTATTTACATAGTCTTCTTAGCTATCGATATCTGCTATTTCGATAGAGCGAGAATACACTCCTCCGTTAGCAAGATTCGTAGCAAGATTTCGAATTTGTTTTGCGCAGCCCTGAGGCTCGAGTGACCTTGCCCCCTATCGCCGACCCCCTGAAAGCCACAGTACAACACTCCGCAAATGGCAAAGGTAACCAAGGCGTGAAACAGCCTTTCCACTGGCTGCCCAAGGAAGGAAATGGGAAATAATACGCTACTGCGTGAACGGAAACGATGCCGCTTTCCGAGATGTTTAGTTTTTATTTGAAGGCCTTTTGTAAGTTAAGGGCATAATATGATCATTTCTTTAACCTCACCCCACACTATGATTTTATCTTGTATAGTGGGTGCAAAAAGAGCGCACCAAGGGAATTATTTAATTACTTTGAAATTATTATTGTATAATAAAACAAAACGAATCAATGACATCTTATATCTAATATAACCTCAAATAATGTTCATATTATTACAGAAAGTGTGACTTAACTCAAAATTCTCGTAGATAATTAACGTGGTGATAAAAAGTCAAATCTCATTCGCTGAGACGAGAGATGAACTTAACACTTCATGGATTCACCGTACGGATGCCGGGTCCATCGTGTGGCAGAAAGAGGAACTCCGAGCAGATCCCGAGAAACTTTGATATGAACCCGCAAATACAGCTTTAGACAGTCGTTCTAGTGAAGAACTTACTGCACTTCTGGACAAGCCAAGGTCTTTTAGCAGGTTATAAAGAGATTTTGCTGGTATACCTCTCCCTCCTATTTTCAAAGTATATTGACTAACTACATTTTTTGTTAATTCATTTAGGAGATCGTAATATTGTTTTGTTTCCCACGAGACGGTAATCTTGACAAGTACTATCCGTTTTGTAGCTTGTTATCCCTTAAGAAATAAATAGTCTTACATAGTATAGATATAATTTGTGTTATATGCATAGTTTGTGACGACCTCCATAGTCGAGTGGATAATACACCGGTTTCAAGGTGTCGCCATCTCTGAGGTCCCGGGTTCGAATCCCGGTGGGGGCAGACGTTTGTGTGATGAATGCGAGCATTTGTACCTTAGTCATGGTTGTTGATATATATATTTCAATAAAAATTATTTATATATGTATAATATATGTCTGTCTATCCGTTACTCTAGATCCCATTGCACAAGCCTTATAGAGCTTAGTTTGGGCTAGGCTAATTGGTGTAAGTGTAACAAATATTTATTATTATTATTATTAGTTTGTGTCCGTTACTGATGAACTAATAATATTTATTTATTAAAAGATAATAATATGTATATTACAAAAAATCATACAAACTATTTTTCTATTAAAATTACTTAGTGTGACCGTATTTATGAAAAAATCATCCTTTTAAGATCCTATTATTTTCTTCTGCCTAATAATTGTTTTAATGTCTAAAATGACGAAGATCCTTATCGGGCATAAAAATTAACAAAGTATTGTTAAAATAGTTCACAAGTTAAACTAATTTTACAGCGATCACTCCAATTAAAACCAGTGCTAACTTGAACATGAGAGTACTTGAATAACTTAGCGACAAAATTGAACGTCAGCTAAATCAAACACTTGTGAAATTTACAAAGTCCAGAAATTAATTGCAACAATAGACAAGCAAATTACACAGTGAACTTATCGTCAACTTTTATGAAACAATGTATAAATACGGTGATAATATGCAACATATGGTGTATATATTTACACTAGCTCAATGTTCGTAGGCCCACCATGCTCATTTAAAACAGGAATAGAACAGTGAAAGCTAGATGGCGCTATACGCTGCAAGAGCGGTCTCTATATTGTTTTAAACTTACTTCTTAAGCGGTCATGATCAGGAGGCCTAATTTTGAATTACGAATGCGACTTCGAAATCACAGATGTGACTAATAATCACCGATTTTCAATAATTCTTATTTTTGAATATCACTTATGTGACTACCTTAGTCACGATGTGATTTCATTACGAGTGCCCTCACCCACTCGTAATCAAGTCATACTTGTGGAAATGTTATCTGTGTTTTGTTTGATTTTTAAGTCTTTATATACAATATATATATATATATATATATATATATATATATATATATATATATATATATTATATATATATATATATGAATGTAGCACATATATTATATAAATATATAATATTATATATTTATATTATATATATGTATATATATAATAACCGCAATAGTTAAGCCGGCAATAACCGGCAGCGGCTACATTCTACGTGGAACCGAACTCTTACATTTATGTGTGTACTTTATCTATGTTGGCAGCTCTGCGATCGACTTTCAAAAATTGGATGTTTAGGAATCCGTGACCTCAAAGTCACCGCTGACTATTTAGTCAGCGGTGATTTCGAAATCGCATTCGTAATTCAAAAATAGGTCTCCTGACCTTTGGTCTGTAAATTTGTTACCTATTTAGCTCGCTTTTATTTTGGGACGAGGTTACGCGAAAAGCGTCCAGTCCAAAAGATGAAAAGATGACTTAAATATACCAAGCATATCATATTATTTCTATAAAAATGTATATCATATGACAAAGTAAACACTCATAAAATTAATTGTAAAACATTAGTAAGTGAATAAATAAATATCTTTGCGTGGGCTGGGTCCTTTTTATAGTCTAGACGTCTAATTGTAGTCTAGATCCAATATCATGTGACGTGAAGGTTGTGTGCTTTTGTCTCGGGAATCAAAATAACTATATACACGCGCCTTCGATTCGTGCGTGTTCACTTGATATATAGGTAGCACCGAAATCTACCTACAAATCTGCGGCAGGACCAGAATCGCGAAGAACTTGGAACACTGACCCTGGATATTGATTGCACCACAGAAACTCCAATAAAATGGAGCAACGATTTTGTGAGGATCTCAGGAAGTCGCTAGACGTTAGAAGCGCCCGACTGGTGGCTGAGACCCTTGGAGAAAGCCTTTATTCCGTAGTAGGTGTCTTTCTGCTCAAATGAATATTTCATGATTATGTATAAACTAAATAAGATATTGAAAATCCTATTACATGCCCTGAAAATTCTTCACAAACTCTATCAAATGAAATTGCATTACCCAACTATGAAAAACCTTTTTTTTACCAGGTAAAACTTCAGTTTACGTACGTGGGCGCCCAAGGGACACTATCCACTAAAAACATCCTGGATGGTCTTCCTTAGGCATGTAGGGAGCCCCCGGGAACTATAATCGATTTCCAGGAACCCCGAGCCCCGGCTCCCCATATCGATGTAGGGGAGTCCTCCTCGGGGAAGGTTTCAATACCGCCCCCGATCTCCTCTACCGACGACGTCCCCCGGCCACCTGCTGCCGCATATAAAAAAAATATTTCTTTACGTAATATATAATATAGCTAACATTTTCATAGTGAAAGTAGTCAGATAAGTTAAACTTGTTAAATATTCTTGGGAAATTAAAAAATTACGCTATAACAGTTAATAGTATGTTCTGCGTGCTTAGAACCATTATATTTCACGTGTGCTTGGTATTTTACGTCGATCCCACCAACTCGCGTCTCCCTGCAATTTCAGTAACGATATGCCCGTCACAGCACCACCTGAGAGCATGGCGTTATTGAATCTCGCACGTTGCTCCCCCGGGGAAATCCCGGCCGTCGTTTATGCCCAGGCCGGACGACATACTTATTGGATGTTACGCGAATATTTTACGTATGTTACTTAGACAGCTATAAATAACGTTTATTTAGTTTTACATTTATGTTCGCTATATTTAATTGTTTTATATTAATTATATATAGGTATTGCATATTTTTTTTATAATGGCAATTACGCAATTTGTCCAATACTGTTGCGTTTGTTTTTGAATTCGTCACTATTAGCATCAACAGCAAAAAATAATAATTCCTCAGTAAATAACTAGTTGAAGATTCTCTGTTAGAACGTACAAGCGAAACCACTATTGTTGCAATACATAATTATATGAAACCTAGCTTAGCGAAGCTTAGATTAAGTGGTGCACCAAGTTTTAAAGTTTATTTTCAATAAATATATTATTATTAAAGATATTATCAGCAGCACCGTTGGTTTGGCTTTATCTAACACGAGTTATTCAGTCAACGTAGGTATTTTTTTTTTATTCCATACGGTGGCAGACGAGCAAATGGCCCACCTGAGTACTGTAGGTAGTACTGATGGTAAGTGGTAACAATCGCTTATGGACATCTGCAGTGCCAGGGGCACAGCTGAGCCGCTGCCTACCTGGAGAGAAATACTCTTTTTAAGCCTCTTTTGAAGTTAGACATATCGTAGCGCTCAGGAAACATCGCAGCTGGGAGCTCATTCCAGAGTTTGCAAGTACGCGGAAGGAAGGAAAAAACGGAAGGTATATGAAGTACTAACTACAAAATACCAAACCTTCAAGTATTTAAGTTGAAAATTAAATATTCCTTACACTTACACACCAATTAGCCTAGCCCAAACCAAGCTCTGATAGGCTTGTGTTATGGGAACTATGATAACGGATAGACATACATATATAAATATTTTTAATAGAAATATATATTAACAACCATGGCTAAGGTACAAAAGCTCGAAAAGAAAGCATCACACAATCACCGGGATTCCAGGACCTCAGAGATGGCAACACTTTGAAACCAGTGCACTAAACACTCCAAATACCAATTACATTATTGAAAAGTAATTAAAGAACAAGTAACAAATTGCTCGTTCACATAGTTCGTAGATCTGACAGCACATTGTCACATAAGTTGCGCAATTCTTAGTCGTCTGCGGTTTCATTTTTTTAATGTACTAGCGGACCTGACAGACTTCGTCCTGTCAAAAAGATTTGTAAAGTGGCAGTTTTTTGTTCCTACTTGAAATGACATATGATGACATTAAATTTGTTTAACAGAACTAACGTCACTTTTTTGTCTTGCCAAAGGTTCAAATTGGCTTTTAAGTATTAATACAAATTGTTTGTATAAAAACTTTGACTTTACACTTTTTCAAATTTTATTTTTTTTATTTTCTCTACGTACAAACCTTCTCTGGACTTCTATGAATAATTCAAGACCAAAATTAGCCAAATCGGTAAAGGCATTGTTGAGTTATGAGCTTACCAACACATTTTGCCATTCTTTTTTTATATAAGACTAGCTGTGCCCGCGACTTCGTCCGCGTGGAATAGTTATTTTGCGCACCTCAGCTGTTACCCGATCTTGACAACGCGACATATCCAAATTTGGTACCATAAAAACGGTCATTGTGACTAAACCTTTAAAGATAGACATATGCCGTCGCGGACTTTTTTTTAGATCATGTATAGAGGAATAATTCTTTCATACATATTTTTTGTGTATCTTGAACCGTTTTCGCAGCGCACGCAAAGAAAGCCTTCAAAAATGAATAATTTTCCCCGTTTTTTACACATTTACCGCTGTCTTTGCTCCTATTGGTCATAGCGTAATGTTATTTAGCCTATAGCCTTCCTCGATAAATGGACTATCCAACAAAAAAGAATTATTCAAATCGCACCAGTAGTTTCGGAGATTAGCGCGTTCAAACAAACAAACAAACAAACAAACAAACTCTTCAGCTTTATATATTAGTATAGATAAAGAGAAGCGTTGCCGTTTAGATGACTGCTTTGTCTTGTATTCGGCCAGATATTGGTGCCATGCGTTATACTTATAACTGCGGGCGGCCGGCACTGCGGTAGTTACGAAATATTACGCATAATTTCGTGAACGCATTGTATTAAATCAGATCCGTCGAATATCTTTCTGGAAAACCAAAAACTAAAAATTTTATTGTATAAAGTATTGAAATTAAGTGTATTGTTAAATGGTTGTATGTAGGTATATATTAGGATAGTTATTAGATAAGAAAGTACTATTGTTAGACAAGTAAGTGCTGCGCAACTCACGTTAATGTTATGTCACGGAATAGTATTATAAGATAATATGACGCTGTACGTACAGTACATAGTAGATCCAAACGAGGACAGTTTAAAAAAGGCACGGACTACGAGTCCGTGGAGTAGACATATATAATAAAAAAAAACCAAAAACTAACCTTGAACTAACACTAGAATGGATGCTACATGGGATATCTTCACAGAGACTGTATGATAATTGTTACTGCTCTAGCTGCATTCACGTTCATAGCGATAATATCTATTTTTTAATTAATGCCTTAAATATGCGCTTTGATTAAATTTATTTTATAACACCGTAAACAAACTGCTGGTGAAGTGAAACGTTAACATAACAAAATGGAGATTAAAGTATTTTGTTTATGATTATTTATTTATTTAATATTACATTACTTAACTATATACTTTTTTTTTTCTTGGCCCCCTTAAACCTGTTATAGGTTTGTATGGGTGTTGCACATTCCTTATTAACAATATACTACTAATTTTATTAACTAAGAGATACATTTGAAAAATATAATAAATATAAAAACGGTATTATTATACAGAGATACTTTATTAGTTCTTTAAATGTAAATGATAAAGTACGACACCAGCGGCCGGGCTATTCTTTGTAGCTTTGGATTCCAAAGATATGTCTCTGATAGCAGTAAATACTTCTTCATATAGCCAATGGTTCTCGTTGCATTATATGAAGGAAAAACAGATGGAACATAATTTCCTTGCGCTTGCACTATGCGGCATGAAACGTCGCTATCATGGTTATTTACCTTTTGGTGTGACGAAAATATTGACCTACAGTTTTACATAAAAAATACAAATATAAAAAAATTGACCACATCTACACAACGCCTTAATTAATAAGCTAATTTAAGCGTTAGGTTGCACATATATTACAGTGAGGGTAGTGTCACAGAACTACGAGGGAATTGTTTTGACTGATACGTGTATAGCGCCCTTAATGATGCGCCTGAGTTCAGCGGCCGCGCACGCGATGCGGGCTCTAATAGAGACTGTCGTTGCGACGTCGATAATCGCGATAGTTTATCGATATTTCCAGACATTAAGGCTTTTGGCATGACGAATTAACGACGGCAGCGCTGCCGATGGCCGATAGCGACGTGTTTACGATGTCGGGTTATAAACATGTAACTAAACATATCGATTGGTAACATAATACTGGCAATTTTTACGGCGTGAAACTGTTAATCTTTTTCTTTATCAGTAATCGACGATAAGACCAAAGATAGAAGGTGCTTTTTCATAGATATCTTAAGAGTCGACTAAAAAAGTTTTACAAAATTACACTCTTTATGATCATTCATTGCGATTAATCCCAAATCAAGTCAAAATTATAAAATAATTATGATTAATGTGAACTGTTAACATTTCATTTTCTATTAGAACCTATTGCCTATTCATATCCGCTTCCGAATCGATAACTTTATAACAACGAACGAGAAAGAAAAATGTTTCTACCTTGTTTTTTGTCTTCTTTCTTTCCAAGTTAAATCCGTCCCCAGCAAGGAGCACGAGCATGCCTTAACTACGTTATTGCGATTACGTTAGTGTTAAATAAATGTACATATATAAAACACGATGGGTTCATGGCAGGTTCGACACCAAGCTTTCCGATTCGGAGATCAGTGCCGAAACACTACACGATTTTCTCTTCCTGTTTTATTGTGTACTAGCTTTCCGCCCGCGGCTTCGCCCGCGTTATATTCGAATTTCCCACAGGAAGGATATGTTTTCCGTCGGTAAAATTATCTTATTTCCTTCCTTGAGTCCTCGGGTTTTACGATTGGTATATACGGGGTATACTATCTGTGTATAAAATTTTATTTAAATCGGTTCAGTGGTTTTTACAATACTGCCATACAACCTTTCACCCCCTCCTTTCAACTCTTTACAGCCCTTTTCTGCTTTAAAAGGTAGCCTCTGTCCTGTCTCAGCCTCTAGACTATCTGTGTACCAAATTTCATTTAAATCGGTTCAGTAGTTTTAACAATTTTTCCATACAACCTAGCATCCCTTCTTTCAACCTTTTACAACCCTTTACAACCTATTTTGTATAAAAAAAGTAGCTTATGTCCTTTCTCGGGCTTTAGACTATCTGTGTACCTAGTTTCATTTAAATCGGTTCAGTAGTTTTAACAATATTTCTATACAACCTATTATCCCTCCTTTCAACCTTTTACAACCCTTTACAACCTTTTTTGAATGAAAAAGTAGCCTATGTCCTTTCTCAGGCTCTAGACTATCTGTGTATAAAATTTCATTTAAATCGGTTCAGTAGTTTTAACAATATTTCCATACAACCTATTATCCCTCCTTTCAACCTTTTACAACCCTTTACAACCTTTTTTGCATGAAAAAGTAGCCTATGTCCTTTCTCAGGCTCTAGACTATCTGTGTACCAAATTACATTTAAATCGGTTCAGTAGTTTTGGCGTGAAAGTGGAACAGACAGACAGACAGACAGACAGAGTTACTTTCGCATTTATAATATTAGTATGGATTAATATCCATACTAATGTATGGACTAGTATGGACTAGCGGTAGACATTACTCTGCGCAGCGTATGCGAATAAGACATTTTATGGCAAATTTTTTTACACCTTCGGTTGGTTTTAATAAGAATTTCTAAAGATTTATATAGTAATCTAGTACTAAATATAGCCTATGTTACTCAGTGATAATGTAGATTTCTAATGAAAAAAAAAATATTAAAATCGGTCCAGTACTTTTTGAGTTTATTCGTTACATACAAAAATACTTCCTTATAATATTAGTGTTGTGTATGTATTGTGTCTTCTTGTTTTAAGTCTATATATTGTGTCTTATTATCTTATGTCCGTATTAGTTTATGTTGACATTTGAAAGCTACATAAAAATCTTTCCATATTTCAAATCGATGGCCTACGTGAGATATTAAACATCTTGTTATTTGCGTTCGTGTTTGCTTAGAAATTAGACTCGACTATGACACTGACGTCATTCGGGACCTAAAAAGGTTCGTTCTCCTGTCAACTATGATACTTGTATGTAAAATAGTGACGTTAGCAAATTATCATATCAGCCATTTCGGACTGTTGTTTATGCGGAAAAATATAGAAAAGGTTTCCTTGTACTTCGCAATTTATTGTCGTGAGACTTATCTCTGTAACACAATAAGTAACTGAGGGAAATTGGGGGAATCGGTTGCGTATACTTACCATTCAGACATAACCTTTCAGAATATCTCCTCTTTGGTTTAAGTAAGTTCATCTAGGTCGCCCTTTAGCAAACTTTATGTTGCTACTTTCCGACTTTCCTGCGGGAGAAGGATTGCAATAGTATAATATATAATATGCCGTACATATTATGTTCTTCTCTGTCCATACCCAGAACGAAGGTAAAATTCATGGTTGCATATGCTCGCACAGATCTTTAGTGTCTGTGAAATGTTCCAGAGTGGGAGCAAGGACAAAGTGTTGGACATATCGATCCTATGATTGCAGCACATATTTTAGCAAACTTCCTAGTCGACTGGTAAGATCAGGGAGAACCATCCCCCAAGTCTCAGCTTAGTTTATCGATTATCGCACTGCAGACGTAACTTTGTAGACATTTTGCGAAAAGAAATCGACTATGTCTCTGTCTATACGCTGTCGACTGCAGACAAGGATGGCGCAATTGAGGATTGCCAGCTCTAGTCATCAGCAGTTGCGGTGTTCGAAACTTCTCACGACAGGTGACCCTTGACCGAAGTGATATTCAAATTGATGTCCATGTTTTGAACGAACATGAAAACGACATTCACGCATAATTTACATATGAGGTCCGAAAGGAGCCTCAAAGTATAATCCCAGCAAAATAACTCTGCCCCAGTTTAGCAGGAGTCCTTGATTTGAGAATTACTAACGAATGTTACTTACCGTGCGTACGTGACGCCGGTCATGCTTGGGCCAGTTTTCTAACGCGAACAAAACATCAATATTACACTGATAGCTGTGAAGTTATTCTATTGGATTCATACAGAAATAGCATTGGTTATTATGATTTTAATTACAATGGTTTCAATGGAAGACAAGCGCGGATCTAGCTCTCTCATTGTAGGCGCTGTGCGTACGACCGCAACATTACTTCGGAAAGACGCTGTATTAATAATGCGTTAACAAAATTGTGTAGATGTTACCGCACCGAAGTTTAGTAAAAGATACCAAAAGAAGCTGGTACTTAAACTCAAACGTTGTTAGATTCTACTAGGCTGTTTTGCTGTCGTTACATGAGCGTAAGGTGTAACATTTAGTTATTCTTCTTTGATACTCAACTGTTAGACAAAAGTACGAAATCAAAATCAAAAAATTAATCTTCCAATAGGATTTTTACATTCACAAGGTTCGTTGGTTCACAAGTCGACGGTGGGAGACTTTGTACTGAAAAGAACCAGCAAGGACTATTTTTTTTTCATTCTGTATTTTAACAGTCTTTAAAAGCTGGTCTCAGATATGGTTGTAGTAATGAAATTCTGTTCAACGTTCTCAGACCCATCCATAGCACATACTAACATCCATTTATCCACTAATTTATTCGCTCACAGTAGAATACGAAAACAACAACAAACACATCCGTGCAGATATATAAAATTGTTTCAATTAATTGACAAACAAAGAATCAAGTAATCATAAACTCATTTGAATAATACGAACATTGTGATATCACTGGAATTGTAAATAATAAAATAAAAAATGTGAAATAGCAAGTGCATCTATTTGTCCGCAGGTAATACGACGCTGTATAACTAGGCACGCCGTGGCTCTGGGCCCTTTTTTTGTTCCCCCTGAGGAAAATGCATTAAGTTGCATACCCATGCTGTGGCGAGCCGGCGGTTATGTGGGGCTCTCCTCCCCAGAAGGGGGAGGCCTACATACTAAAAACCTCAGGGATGGCCTTCCTCAGGCATGTAGGGAGCCCCCGGGAACACCAAGTTACTTCCGGGAACCCCCAGCCTCCGCTCCCCCGCCGATACAGGGGAGGCCACAATACCTTCCCCGATCCACCACCGACGATGCCCCCCGGCCACGGAAGGGGCGTGGTCCATCCCGGGTCGCCGTAGCGGTCGCGACTTCCTCGCGCCCGTCGGCAACCCGCGGCGGCGCCGCAGCTGTGCTACCGCGCCCGGCGCCGCCTCCTTCGAGCGGGATCGGCCATCTCCCGATCCCGCTCGGCAGCCTCCTTCTGGAGCATCACTGCTTCACAGAAGGAGGCTACAGCCCTCCAACCTCCCTCGTCCGCCAGCATTGCAGCAATCAATGCCGGCGAAAACAGATCTCGCCCGATTTCTGCGACCAAGATTGCTCTGCTTGAGGTTCGCAGAATAAAGTCGGCGGTTCCTGATCGGGATCTGCTATATTTTATTAGTTAAAATTTTATATATAGTGGAATGTATATATGCGAATACACTAGCTTATATTCCAATGTACCAAATACGTCGATACCAGTTTATACGATACGCGTATCGTATTTGCGAGTATCGTCGAAAACGATTGTGATTAGACCATTATTAGAAAGCTGAATTGCCCCATGCGCTTCGAAATTTGATTGATGAATCGCCGGAGCGATGCTGAGCGCTTCTTAGCCTGTTTGATATAGAAAAATGAATGTACAGCATTGCGCAAGCGCGCAATGAGCAGTGCCAAATTTGGAAGTAGTCCATTTACTCAATAATAATTTGGTTGGTTAAGATGCACACTTTATGGGTTAGTTCACGTATTGCCAAACGACGGATGATGTGTTATTTTTAAGCAAATGCAATGATTGATGAGTTTTGTAACACTAATAGGTACAGAATGCAACGTATCATAGTCTATAGGTGTTTATGTGGTGGTCAGTCAGTCAGGCAGTCAGACAGCCGTATAAGAACTGTTAGTTATCTACTGTTTTTATTTTTGCGATAGTATAAATCTTGTATTTTTTGTACAGTCATAATCTTACAGTGCATGATGTGGTTGCCTTCAAATAATACATTATCTATGTTAAGGATTTATGTTAGATTAAGTTGTAACAATTACAATTACTACAATTCTTAGTGGTCTAAATTACTTAAAATAAGTACCTAATAGTTTGACTGTCAATTGTTCAATGGCGTAATGATATAGCATTCCTAAATAGCTTTTTTTCGGAATGCGGGGAAATCGCAACGGTAAGTGCTATGGCGGTTATGTCGGCCTCAGAGAGGTTTGCGTGACCTACCGGCTAAACTCAGCCTTAAGAGCCCTACAGCTTGAATTGTCATACGCGATCCCATTTAATGATTATTTGTAACAAGATTTTCCAAATATTTGCCTTAAACTCGTTATGTATTAATAATAATAAAATTTATCTACTTCGTTTTTAATATATTTTAATTACAAAATTTTTGAAGTATAAATCAACATTAAATGTATTATAAATCAACATTAAATGTATTATAAATCAACATTATATGTCTTCCATTAGTAATATTGCTATTGATCCATTTGCAATAGTTTTAAAATATCATTTTAAAAACTCCCAACAAAACGTTTTCAATAGGCACCTCACTCAAACATATACTTATTATGGGCCATCTTGGGTTCTATGCTTTTATTTGATTCAGGGAGTTGTGACAAAATATGTAATTCGTTATTTTGTGGTGACGGCCATCTTGGACTGATTTCCATAAAATATAGCAAAATAAAACTAAATCAACATTAATTTTTTTATCCGCTAGAGACTGACATATAATAAACACACACAAATGCAGAAACGTGAAACTTTTGACACCCCGTCGTTTTTGCGTTGGGGGTTAAATTTTATGTTATATAATAAAAAAATATCGAAAGGGAAAATTAAACTCAGTTGGAAAGTATTTTAAAAAATAATATTGAAATCATTTTAGAGTACATAAAATGTAAGTTGGAGATAAAGTAATGTATGCAATTGTATATCATTATTTATTATTTGCATAAACTAATATTATAGCGATAGCGTACCTAATGTAAATAAGTTACAAATAAAAGGGACGCATGGCTGACATTTTAGAAGTGAGCAAATGTCAATTGACCAGTAAATTTCCGACACGGCTTTATGCGTGCGTGGAAATTATGCATTAAATATTAGTTTAAAGGGCCGGCCAAATAGGAATGTCACATAATAAATATATATGTGTGTGTGTGTAATATATATAGTGATATATATAGATATCACTGTTTTTTACTTTCACATAATAAAAAAATATCTGGGATAAAAATCTATACCCTGTCTCGAATTTCGTTACTTCATACAAATTTACATTACAAATGGTTCTGCTGCTATTAGCGTATTTACCCACAAGAGAAAGATATTTAATCGGTCTAAAATTATACAAAACTAGCTTTTGCCCGCGACTTCGTCCGCGTGGAATAGTGACTTCCGGCAGATTTTTGGTTAACCAACAACATATTTATATTTATATTTGAATAAAGATTAATATTATTATGTTGATACAACTTAAACAAATTATTTCGACCAAATTTGGTACCATAAAAACGGTCATTGTGACTAAACCTTAAAAGATAGACATATGCCGTCGCGGACTTTTTTTTAGATCATGTATAGAGGAATAATTCTTTCATACATATTTTTTGTGTATCTTGAACCGTTTTCGCAGCGCACGCAAAGAAAGCCTTCAAAAATGAATAATTTTCCCCGTTTTTTACACATTTACGCTCTGTCTTTGCTCCTATTGGTCATAGCGTAATGTTATTTAGCCTATAGCCTTCCTCGATAAATGGACTATCCAACAAAAAAAGAATTATTCAAATCGCACCAGTAGTTTCGGAGATTAGCGCGTTCAAACAAACAAACAAACAAACTCTTCAGCTTTATATATTAAGTATAGATTATTTCCCGGGTGTAATAAAGATGACAAATTAAAAAAAAATCGCAAACACTATATTGTTAATAATATAAAAATGAATCGCAAAATGTGTTGGTAAGCGCATAACTCAACAATGCCTTTACCGATTTGGCTAATTTTGGTCTTGAATTATTTGTAGAAGTCCAGAGAAAGTTTATACGTAGAGAAAATAAAAAATAAAATTTGAAAAATTGTAAAGTCAACATTTTTATACAAACAATTTGTATTAATACTTAAAAGCCAATTTGAACCTTTGGCAAGACAAAAAAGTGATGTTAGTTCTGTCAAACAAATTTAATGTCATCATATGTCATTTCAAGTAGGAACAAAAAACTGCCACTTTACAAATCTTTTTGACAGGACGAAGTCTGTGGGGTCCGCTAGTTGTTAATAAAATCTATAAATTTTTGCTGACTTAAATCCTGGTTTGTTTGGCTAAGATGTGGTAAAGTCGGTAAATCAACATAATACCAACAATGCATTTTGTTTTTTTTTTAATAAAGCGTTTCGTTATCAAATTGAAATAATTGACGCCAATACGTTTAGTCCAGTTAAAAGAAAACGCGTTGATACATGACATACGTTGATATATACCGTATACCGCCTGAATGAAATGATTGAATTGGTTTTTTACTACTCAAATATTTGCTTAGTTTACTGGAAGTCGTCTGAAAGTATCCCCAATCGTTGAAAAATTGAGAGACAGAAGACTTTCCTGGTATGATCATGTATTAAGAAGAGAGAAAGATCATATTACTAGGAAAGTTATAGACATGAAAGTGAATTTTTTTTTTTTTTTTTATAGCATAGGGCAGCAAACGAGCAAACGGATCACCTGATGGTAAGTGATAACCGTTGCCCATAGACACCCGCAACACCAGAGGAGTCACAGATGCGTTGCCGGCCTTTTAAAAGGGAATAGGGGGAATAAGGGGAATAGAGGGGAATAAGGGGGGTTGGGCCTCCGGTACCCTCACTCACTCGGCGAAACACAGCGCAAGCGCTATTTCACGCCGGTTTTCTGTGAGGCCGTGGTATCACTCCGGTCGAGCCGGCCCAATTCGTGCCGAAGCATGGCTCTCCCACGGTAATGAGCGTATGTAGAAAGAGGAAGACCAGATAAGCGATGATAAGATGGATGGAGTGTGTGCGTGATGATATGTTGAAGAAGGGAGTGTGTTGAAATAGCGAGTGACAGAGGACAGTGGAAGAGGAAAGCATGTTGCGCCAACACTAAATAAAATGGCAGGAGAAAGAAAGAAGAAGAAGGCTGCAGGTCGGCTGTTTTGTTTAATTAAGAATAGTAATACTTTATTTCAAATAGACGTGTGGGGGTTTTTCGTTAAACCACAAATGTACAATTTGTGGTTTAACGAAAAACCCCCACACTAGGCTATGCTTGTCCTGTGGGAGCTTTCACAATTTTGTTGAAAGGGCACTGGAATGCTGTACTTACGGGCGCAAAGAGTACAAAAGGAAAATAAAGAAAGAAAACCATTACGCTACAACAAACAAAAGAAAAAATAATAATAATTAAAAAGGAAAACTAAACAATAAAAAAAAAATTAAAATTATAATAATAATTAAATAATAAAACCAACTATAAAAACACACAAAGACTGGTTATTCAAAGCGCGCCAACACGCGCTCTGATTGCTTATCCAAGAAAGTAGCTCTGCCTTTAATTTGTGACTTTTTATTATTATTAATTATCTTATAACTTTTCTCTTTAGTTGAATAGTAAATTCTTTATGAGATACTAAATGTCTAAAACCCGAATACTGCAACTTAAAATTCATTGCTGTGGTTTTGATATGAAATTGGATTTAGGATTTGGACATCGAAGAATCAAAATGCGGACTTAATGCAAGGGACATTCTCTATCAGTCAACCTGCAAAATGTGAAACTAAATGTGGATAAATAAAATAATACTTAATACTACATTTATATTTTGGTGAAGCTCGTTCTTTTAATCGGTGGTTACTTGGTCGAATAGCATGCCTATATTCGATCGCGACGTGACGGTGTATCAAGAAAACTCGGCGAAGGGCTTTATTAAAGGCCTCGGACGGCTGTATGTTTTTGCTGTGCACGTACACACTGCACGGTTTTCCATATATTTTCATAAATGCGTAGTTGCCATTAATTATCCCGTGACCATTGTGAAAGTTAAAAGGCGTTCGGGAATCTTATATTTTTAAATTATCACAATTAATTTTTTTTTAGGGTAAATTCGTATAAGTCTCGCCCGCGGATACGGCGACCTGGGATGGACCACGCCCCTTCCGTGGTCCCGTCCCGGGGGGCGTCGTCGGTGGAGGAGATGGGGGGATATTGTAGTCTCCCCCGAGGAGGGCTCCCCTGTATCGGCAGGGCAGCGGAGGCTGGGGGTTCCCGGAAATCGCTTGGCGTTCCCGGGGCTCCCTACATGCCTGAGGAAGTTTAGTGAGTAGGCCTCCCCCTTCTGGGGAGGAGAGCCCCACATAACCGCCGGCTCGCCACAGCCGGGGTATGCAATTTAATGCATTTTCCTCAGGGGAACAAAAAAACAAAAAGGGTAAATTCGTATAAAATATTTACCAATAAAATAACTAAGTAAGATTGGAAAAGGTACGGTCAGAAACGCGTCAATATTTACATTTGCACTACAAACTTGTCGCTATTTTGAGTGACACAAAAGTTATCTCAAAAGAAACTAAGGTCTGACACATAGATGTGTGTCCAAATAGGAGGTTGTAGTCACTTAATATTAGGCCGGCGTCTGTTTTTTTAAACATGTTAAATAAAATTTGAATGACATTGTTGACATATACACGTTTATGTGATTGGCCGCTCATGACCTCTTGACCTTTCCATTGACCCCCGCTCGCGCTCTCCGTCCATCCGGTCTACAGATCACGTTCCCGAGTTCCGAATATGAGCTTTCGCTAGTGATTTTTATTTGACAGCACAGAACGTTGCGCACGGGGACCGTACATTGTATTTAGCATCAAGTCTTCCTTTGTTTGGAAAGTAAATAAGTTTGGTCGGTTTGTTTATTGGATAAATTCTTGGCGCTGTTTTGTCGTAAGAAGTTTATGGACAGTAGTGGGGACCAGAACTGCCTACTACAAATGCAGACCGTAAGGTTGTCCGTGTATTTCTAGAGTGTACAAGCATCAACCAAACCTAGAGAAGAACCAGGAACAATAGAGCAGTGGGTAACCCATGATGATAATGGTAAGATGTTTTGACACCGGGGGATATGGACTTTGAGGAATTATACTCTATGGCTGTTTGGTAGAACAAAAGTAATCGCCAAAAACATTAATAATAGTACAAAATGCGTTTACACACACAACATTATAAATTATTAAATTTTATTGAATCTAAATACGAAAACAAATGTTAAATTTGTTTACCTCATCAATCTGAAATTAATGTTGTTATTTTAAATCTTCTTTGTACTAAAATAGATGCAATTATATTATCGAACGTGTGATGAACAACGCGTTATAATCGAATATGTGTAATTCATCGGAAACACATTAAACATTAACGAATACATCGATTATATTCAATTATGGCCGCTAATAAAGTTTATATTGCTTGAAGTTTATCAAATCAAGGCCACGAAAGAAACAGATTCGTAATGCGCAGACGCAGTATTTTTCATCCTCGTGTGATGTAAAGGCTAAAACATCACACGAGTCATCAAAAAGGTCACTGGCACTTCAGGGGTGTTTTACAGAGTACATTAAAAAAGCGACTTCGGACTTCCTAAGATGCTACCGACTCATCAATTTTCCATTCTGATTCAGTAGTATCCAACAACTAATATTTTTCCCTCAAAAATCAATATCAAAAAATCTTGTAGTTTTAGCCTTACCTAGAAAAAAGAAGACTGAAACTCTTCTTTTTTCTCGTACTGCACCAATCTACACCGCCCTCTCCTGAGGAGCGAGCACTTTAAGCCGCAGGGTCATTAGGACAATTAGCTTCCCGGAAGTAGCTTGATGTTCCCGGGGGCTCCCTACATGCCTGAGGAAGGCCATCCCTGAGGTTTTTAGTGGGTAGGCCTCCCCCTTCTGGGGAGGAGAGCCCCACATAACTGCCGGCTCGCCACAGCCGGGGTATGCAATTTAATGCATTTTCCTCAGGGGGACAAAAAAAAAAGGACCATTAGCTTAGGCTGTTGACCAATGAGGTCGGAATGTAGACCGATTGAGGCGGTTGTCGCCTCAATCGGTCTAGAGTCCCATATAACCTCCGTGATTGCGGTGGTAGCCATGAGGGTCTTAGCTTCCCTTCTCTAGAGGGAAAAAAAACCGCGCAATGGAGGCATGGCTAAGGGCATATCTAGTCGTTAGCCTTGAGCTTACTAAAAGAAGTTGCATTTATTACATAACATTGTGAGGAAGAAACAGTAATAGAGGAATAGAAAGATGACTTTGCTGGATCCAAATGCACCTACTTATCGCCAAGTTCATTCTCTGTAGACTAGTAAAGACGTCTTTAGAACAGGAAGCATAATTAATTAAAAGAAGTTTCGAAATTACCCCAAAATTTTCAGTTAATTATTTAATTACTAATTTTCAGTCAGCTCAACGTTAAATATTGCGTTAATTGGTTCGTAGCGAGGAACGCAATCCGCGTTTAATTATAAGCGTTTCTTAATATTGCTCATTTTCCGATACTTGGATTACAAAATAATTATACTATATTAACATGTATTGTTAAATTTACATATACATAATATCGCACCCGTTTTCCGCGAGATTAGATAGATATGTAACATCTACACTTCGCCAATTTTTTATGAGCTTCTGTGTAATGGAGTTTAAATCTTCCATTGCCTGAGAATCTAACAAATACAGCTTTTTATCATTTCCCTAAACTGGCTCTGTTATATGTACGATTTTGTTTTACTTTACCTTTAGGATATTCACAAATGTGCAGTTCTAAACCCCACGTGTTCGTTGATTCAAGATAATTTTGAACATAATTTATTATATTTACAGACTTTAGCTTAACTAATACTCCCTGGAAGAATATCTACAACATTCTGTCCTACGATGCAGCATTTAACGTCTCCTTGAGATTATCACAAATTCGTCGATTCACCTTGTGCTGCTAATAGTGCGCTTCCCACTATAATCCCATCTCTCTAAAACCTTTCCACTCAAACGGCCGATGAAAAATGAGTACTGTTCACAGACACGTAGACTCACAATTGTTTGGGCTGTGTCAGTGACTTTGGCTCTTCTTATTTTGATAATAGACCTATTAAAATATCGATATTATATTAACAGTATTATTTGGTAGATTTCTCCTTTTAAGTATTAAATCAAAATATCTAGATCCATTTCATGCCTTAAATACGAAATTGCAGTCCCTATTAATTTTACTCGTATACTCATTCCAAATTTACACAACAGTGTAAGAACTGCTACTTTGTTGCGCAAAAAGGTGAATACAGAGGTAACCGCGCAAATAACCCTAGTACAGATACTCCCTCGAGTATACCAGTTTGTATACTTGCTACGTGATAATACCTTAATATACATACCAAACGTTAGGTGAATTAATTGCTGTTTAAGAATCGCGTTAACGTCTGATTAGATGTCAATCAAACGTAATTATGAGTTAGTCATAATTGCGGCGTGTGCTTACTTCGAGAATAGATGTTCTTGTCATCATTTTATTGTTCTCTGGATACTTTATATCAGTAGGTAAGTTGTATAATGCCTCAGTGATTGTTCTATTATACCTACACACAGTCATATACTAGTAGTGTCTGTATACTACTAGTATGTTAGTACCATATAAGTTGCAAGCACTATGTGGCAAGGAATTCGAAAGAATATTGAGGATTGAAGTGTGAGAACTAGTGATAAATTGTACAAGAGACAAAAGGTTATATTAAAAGTTATGGGTATGAACATTTGTAAGCAAGTAAAGAGAGAAGGATCTTATTAGCATTCATTAAAGCATAAACTTTAATAATAGGATACGCTCCCATTTGCGTAAACAGCTGAATCAGCAGGACAGCAGGTGTTATGCTGGTAAACTAATAATCGAATTGCCAACTTCAATATGTCGTAAGAAATGTAGGTTTGTTCTCGATAGTAACTGTCATGGACTGCCATTTGTGATATATTGTTTTTATTACGGACTAGCTTTCTGCCCGCGGCTTCGCCTGCGTGGATTTCGGGATTGGGTCTATGGAGGGTTAAGGGTCATAGCTTTTGCCCACGGCTACATATGCGCGGAAGTCGATTTACGGCGCGAAGTTTTATCGCGCTTCCCGTGGGTCTATCCGTTTTTCCAAGATAAAAAATACTGCAGAACCATGCTCTAGAATCACTCTATCTATTGATGAAAAACGGATGAAAATCTGTGCAGTAGTTTTTGAGCGAAGTCTTTATTGCGCATCCCGTGGGATCTGACGATTTTTCCGGGATAAAAAGTAGCCTATGTTACTCGGGGATAATGTAGCTTTCCAAAGGTGAAAGAATTTTTGAAATCGGTTCAGTAGTTTCGGAGCCTATTCATTACAAACAAACAAACAAACAAATCTTTCCTCTTTGTAATATTAGTATAGATTGTCAAATAAACGTGACATCGACTCTAATCAGAAATATATTTCAAATTCGTATATATTATTAGTTTCAGCTTTTAAAATAATAGTTAATTTCCACCTTCGAGTAGCTCTACAAATCAACTACATATAAATGATACTGAGTTTATAATATACTGATAATGTTTGTTTCTCAAATACACAGCGAAAATCAGATACAGACACTGTGACATCCACACAAGGCTAGGGCTGACTTGTAGTTGTCAAATATTAAGAAAATTATTTTAGCTTATTCATAGCTTAAGAGTTTATTCTTTATCATATACATATACTATAGATGATGTTCGAAGGCGAGCGAGATTTCTTCCAGCCAACCCTAGAAATAATTAGAAGTTATACTGCGTTTGTGAAAATACAAAAAGAGAATAAAACGGTACCCTGTGTCACTCCAGCAGTTATAACTCGCCAGAACGATGAATCACTATTAATATGTGCAAGCTCCCAATGCTCCTTTAAAAAACTTTGGAACCAGTCAATTGCTATTGGAGATATATTAAGTGACTCCTTACTTCTGCCAGCGTGTCAGTCAAGTCAATAGTATAAAACGCATTATTCAATTCTAGTTCAGTTAGATTTGTGGGCTTTTTATTTTCATACCAAGTCAAATGTCGATAACTGTGTGGGATGTGTGGAAATGAGAATGTGTGTATTGTGTGTTATGTGTAGTAGTAGTGATCCTAATAAAAGGTGAAATCTAGATTGAAAGGGATTTATAAGACTTTTTGATGCAGGAAATTTAAATATTATTTGGTAGGACTTTGAATAACGGAATGGTAATATGCAAATATTGAGATCTGAAAGCGGCACTAGCATTGGAATTTGTAAGGTAAAAGAAACTAGATTTGAATGCTGGATATAAGCTTCTTTCCAATTTGATGGAAAAGAAATATGCTACTTGAAGTGATCATACTAGTAGAAGTTTCAGGATATTGATGATAACAGGAATACTTTAATCATCAATCTAATTTGTGATACAAAAAGAAACTAAACACAAGCCGTTAGAACCTATATGTGTCATAAATTAACAATGAACAATATATACCTGTTGCGAGTTAAAGAATAAAAATGTTTTAAATTGCTTCCACACGGAACCATTTGCCTCACAATTAGTATAATGGTTCCTTAAAGAGTCGGTTCAGTTTTGTTCATTTATTACTTTATTTGACATCTTTTTAAATAAAATCTACATAATTGGATAGCTTGCGCTTATTTATCATATTCATACTAGGAAAGTGTTATTTTTTAACAACACTCTCTTGTTTGTATACTCGGTGATTCCACTGAGCAGCGGCACTTTTGTGTGCCGCCAAATTTTACAAATATATAATAATGTTAATATTATTAAATTATATCATTTAAAAAGAAAAATATTTTTAAGACAACATTAGAGGAGAGAATTATTCATTAATTCCCAAAATTAGATATTAATAAATTTCATTGGGTTCGTAATCCATTTCTCACATTTTATTTTCCAATAATCGAGATTTAATTTTAAAACGGGCACTGGTTTAAATGAATTCCATGAACAAAGGCTTCTTCTCATTTCTTTATCTCTTCATAATAAAATACTGAATTAAATTGAAACTATCTTCATTTTATTCGTATAGGATATTTGGCATTTTCAATATTCAAAAACTTATATATTTCCTCTTGTTACAGGTAAATTTTCGTGAAATCAACGCTTTTAATCAAGCTTTTAGTAAGTACACAAGCAACAAAAACTAATTGTAACTTTGTAATTTGCTTATTGTAGACAAAACTTTTAACATTAAATACTTCTTCATTTAATATTTAATATAAACTATGCTATTGTAAATGGATACAGAGTTGTCTGTTTTGTTTACGACAGTTAATCGTTATATTTTCGTTTTTTATTATTATATATTGACAAATAAACAGGCATCGCTCACATAATACTTAGTTATTCGTTACAGTCGCCTATGGTTTTCGTGAGATTCGTAGCCAATCTACAATACCGCACTGTACGTTACAGCCATAATGTACGTTGCCAAATTGTGACATTAGATATAAAGTCTTGGTACACAGCAATTTCTGGTGGTAAAAGTGGTAATTAAGAAGACGACGACCCTTATTATTATTTTTTTAGCGAGGCGCGGTCGTGTGTGGGGCTCTCCGGTCTGATAGGACCGCCCTACCCTCTAAAACCCCCCGGTGTCCGCCAAGTCCATTTCGGGGCACGTGGCGAGTTGGCTAGCCCGACCTAGTTGATCCAGCCATCGCCAAGGGGGGGATTGTCCGAGAACACTAGAACAATCCCCCAAGTACTGCCTTCATGGTAAGAAGACGACCCTGATATAGTTTCCCATCGCAAAAAAATATCTAAATTGTGGTAAACCAATATCGTCGCTTAAATTATAACACCACGTAAGTCAAAATAATAATGTTTAAAAGAGACAAAAAATAATTGTCTATGGTTTCACTTCCTATCTTACAGTTCACATAGCAATGCGAACGCTGCTGCATTACCTCTCACCTCTCACACATAACGTTTAAATAAATCAAATAAGACGTAACAAATCTTTAAAACTAGGCGATACTTGATACAAGTAAACAAAACATTTCTTATTATCAGCCAATCCCATTGCCCAGCCCATTTTATTAAAGTTATTCTGGAACAATGTGATCCCATTGGAATTGGTCGAAGATTACGCACCCTGAAAACGAGGTTACTTCCTCAATATTTCTGCCTCCATGAATAATGGCAGTATTTAGAATGAATCTGCCAAATTTAAATTTTCCTCAAACCAAATTCCGTGTTGGAGAATTCACAACGTACTAATAAGTTTAGATTATTTTAATGGATATGTTGTATATTATACAACTTAAGGTTACATTTTCATTTCAGATCATGAGTCTCGTATCTTATTTAACGATTAAGTGATTGTGGCAATCAAGTGCGGTTCAGTCTCCCTCTACTAGAGACTAAACCAGGATCGGATGCTTGGATACCTCTGCCTAGACTAATTTTTTTTAAAAATAATAATTTATTTATTTAAGTTAGGATTTAAATTACAAGTTAGACAGATAACAATATTAAAATCAGTTACATTAAGATATAAATGGCTTATAATTTATCACAGTAGTTTGGCCCCCGACTTTTCTGCTGGCCAAGGCTGTACAAAAGTCAGTGGTTCGTTAACAAAAGCATTTATAAACTCATGTACGGTGAGTCATGACACGGAACATCTGAGACTTAAGACCAAAATAAACTTAATATAACAAAAATGTGATAGAAAATATTGTAAATCGACATTCTTGTCATTTATGAAATCCCGCCGTAAAATTGCAGTATAATTATTGCTATATTACGATGTAAAAAGATAAGCAATGTAATGACTAGGTACTGTGACTTCATATGTCACTGGTAAACACTTACCATTAGGTGGGCAGTCTGCTTATTAATCAACATATTAGATCAAAAATACGTCGCGCTTTAAGGTGAAGTAATGACAGTTTGATTACTGGATGGATAAACCAATTCTAGTCAGCTTCAGGTGATGAAGGTTCAATATAATGTGACCTTCCTCAGCATGTCCTTTCTTGTTTGTTGTTATGAATCTGGAAAAGAATTCAATTCATTACATTAAATCATTTAAAATTTCGTAGTCCTAAAGTCGGCTAAGAATACTCCAGTAACGGATCGATGACTTACACGAGCTGGCTGTGGAATTCTGTTCCGACTTTCTGGGTCAGCCCACGTCACTCATTTTGTTTACGTTTATTGTTCATTACTTTATAACGTCCAACTCCTAAATCTCTCGACATTATTAAGGCTTCTTATTAATATTTTATTTATGACAATGATATTTGTTCTTTTAATATTCCGCAAGTCATATTGAAATAAGGCCAGATCAAATGATATTGCCTATGAAGATCCATATAAATAATCCAATAAATCATACTAGAAACGCTGATCGCGTTCTAGTCGTGAACAGTATTTTAGGGGGAAACGCGAAACGTAAAACTATCTATCAAATAGAACTAAAATTATAAATGCGAAAGTTTGTAAGTATGGATGTTTGTTTCCTTTGTACCCTTTCACGTACCCTTTGTACCCTTTCACATACCCTTTGTACCCTTTCACGTACCCTTTGTACCCTTTCACATACCCTTTGTACCCTTTCACATACCCTTTGTACCCTTTCAAATACCCTTTGTACCCTTTGTACCCTTTCACGTACCCTTTGTACCCTTTCACGTAAAATCCACCAAATGGATTTTAATGAAAGTTTACAATAATTTATAAAGATATTGTGTGAATTATAAATATTATGAAAATATGGCGATAAGTATCCTGCGCAGACGAAGTCACCGGCATCGGCTAGTTTATAATATACTAGCGGCACGTCCCGGCTTCGCACGGGTAGACTGACGGACGGGTAGACTCTTCGCAGCGTATGCGATGAAAGACATTTTATGGCAAAATTTTTTACACCTTCGGTTGGTTTTAATAAGAATTTCTAAAGATTTCTATAGTAATCTAGTACTAAATATAGCCTATGTTACTCAGTGATAATGTAGCTTTCTAATGAAAAGAGAATTATTAAAATCAGTCCAGTATTTTTTGAGTTTATTCGTTAGTGAAACGAATAATAGTATTTTTAACTCCTACTTACATGGTTATTGATTTGTAGAAAACAAATCTATTTTATTTTATTACTTATAACTTTTCTCATACCAGTGAATTGTTAATTCTTTTTTGAGAAAATAAATGTCTAAAACCCGAAGTTAATTTATTATAAGTACTTTTAATATTTGTATGCCAATATTTTAGTAAATAAATATTTTTTTTTTTTGTATACGATGTAAACGAATACATGTATCAAAACCTTCTCATACAAAGTTTAAAATATTAAAATGAAATTATCCATTCAAACACTTAAGTATTTGAATTAAATATTTCTTACACTTACGACGATATGGGATCTAGGGTAACAAAAATAACAACCATAGCTGTGGTACAAATACTCCTATTCATCTCGCAAACATCTGCCCCCACTGGGATTCGAACCCGGGACCTCAGAAATGGCAACATTTTGAAACCGGTGTACTAACTATTATACTACCACTCGACTATTCAATAATTTAAATATTCAATAATTTAAATATTCACCCAACATTAGCAGAGGAAATTATAAACTACATAAATTGCCGGGAAAATGCATAATGTATCTAAAATGCAAGGGAGTCGGAAGAGCAATGGTTATAAGAAGCCAATTTATTTGTACAAGTATGTCTTGTAAAATACATTGGCTTCTGCCGTATTGTGTAAGTTATGCTGTAAGTAGGAATTATATTTGATTGCAGCTGACAGCGGCTGTTTGGCTTGCATAGTATAGATTATTAAATAATAAAAAATAATAATCTGATAATGCATAAAATAAACAAATTACTTAGAGCGCTTACTTTGGGTTAGGCTAATTCATCAATCAATACATAGTATAAAACAAAGTCGCTTTCGCTGTATGTCCGTATGTATGCTTAGATCTTTAAAACTACGTAACGGATTTTGACGCGGTTTTTTTTAATAGATAGAGTGATTCTTAAGGAAGGTTTGTATGTATAATAAATGCATAATATAGTAGAGAAACACTGATAAATTTAAAGGTTTCTAATGTGATGTCGTAAATAAGCACGTTTTTTGCGCTTATATTGCAAACGCTGGCTGAACCCTACGAGATAGACCAAAATAATGTACTACAGTATTGTACAACTTACAAAAATCCACAAAAAAGTCCGCGATGGTATATGTCTATCTCTTAGGGATAACCCACCATAACCATTTTTTCACTGCACCCGTACGAAGCCGGGGCGGGTCGCTAGTGTAAGTATAAGAAATACTTACTTAACTTACAGATTTTGCCAAGTGTATTCACAAATTTTTGTATTTGCGAATTTTGTCTTTAATGTGATTATGTATTCTATATGGTAGACAAAAATATGCTCTTTGTATGTAGTTTATTTATTTAAATATTTATGTCTTAGGCATTTTCTATCAATCAATCTTCAGGTGATACATAGCTTCAAAGAGGTAGATGTACCAAAAGACATTAAAAACACAGCGTAATACACATAAAAAATGTCTATACAAAGAATTAATATATAAATAAAATATAAATAATACTCTAATGCATAATAGGCTAATATCTCATTTTATAGCCTAAGATGCCCCTCAAAGAAAAGCTTGCATAATTTAATTCAAAATTTAAGCCTGCTTCAAAAGTTTTTCATTTCTTGAGGGAGTGCATTCCATAATGAAATGGACCTACTGAATGAAATCGGCGGAATGTACCGTATCAGAATGATACAGAGTCAATACAGAGACAATAAAGTTTTTATATTTCTTTGCTGTCAGTAATCATTTTAAACGCCATCGGTATTTGGAGACGTTAGCGAATTTCCTTTAATTAAAGACGAATCGAATTCAGTTGTTAAGAAGCCTGCCTTTATCGAGCATTGAGGTCTGACTAGCACACGTTACCATAGTAACGATTGAGAAGATCTAAGCCTCTACAAGCATTTTTTTTTAATTTCTATCGGTAAGAAATTGTTTAGACTTTAAAGGGACCTCCTTAAGATTCCAATTGATCCTCTTCACACTAGTGTTTAAAATAATAATTTGACGATCAAAAGCAGCAGAACGGTGAAGCTTCAATTTTGCTAGAATTTCCCGCTATGATTTCCTGACACTTGGGTTGACACAAATTCTGTTTAGATCAATTCTTTGTAGCAGTAAAATCTTGGTTTATTTTATCAACGGATTCATTAACACTATCAACCTCAGTCTGAATAGAAAGTTTCAAGTCAAGTTTATATATTTAACAACGTTTCACTAATATATATTTCAGATTTATCCAGTTAATCAAGTTTTTTATTGTACCTTTCTTTATACTTAGGATGACGCCTTTGTATTAAACGTGTTTAGATTCTATATATTAAGTTTGCTTTATTCACAACCAATTGACACGAAATCTGTAATTATTTTTAAGTAAAACGTTGATAATTATTTATTGCCAGTGCATAATTATATTGTAGAAAAGTGTAAGGAGCATAATGCAATACATTTATTAATAGGATATGATAAATCACTACATAGTATAAAACAAAGTCGCTTTCTCTGTCCCTATATGCCTATGTATGCTTAGATCTTTAAAACTACGCAACGGATTTTGATGCGGTTTTATTAATAGATAGAGTGATTCTTATGGAAGGTTTATATGTATAATAACATCCATTAAATAGTGGAGAAATACTGTTATTTTTGAGGTTTCTAACGTGATATCGTAAATAATTGCATTTTTTCCGCTTACGTTGCAAACGATTATATATATACAACGTTCACAGTTTTTCTGTAGTGTATTTAGTACAGCATTGCACCCGTGCGAAGCCGGGGCGGGTCGCTAGTAAGATTTAAATAACATCCTAATATCTTGTTTTATTTATTTATTTATTTATTTCAGTTTACAAAATCCACAGCTCTTAAATAAAACTATTAACCTAAGAATACAATACATACAGCCAAAAAAAACGGATTTTCATTATTTAAGTAAGCATTCTTAATGCAGTTGACTATCCTCAAGAAATATTAAAAAAATACTTATATTACAATTTATGACCTAATCTATAGAAACAAAAACTAAGAATTAAAATTACACCTGACACTAAAAATAAAACCCATTAGCAGATGGGGTTATGACTGTTTATGTGTGTGTGTGTGTGTGTGTGTCTGTGTGTGTGTGTGTGTGTGTGGTGTGTGTGTGTGTGTGTGTGTGTGTGTGTGTGTGAAAGAGTGTATGTGTGTGCATATGAGTGCATGTGCCATATACAACACAAATAATATGTAATAATCTAAATATACAAATACATATATATATATACTCATTCTCCAAAATCGCTCAGCAAACACAATACACTGCGCCTGAACTCTGCTCTCCCCATATGAAAAATGTCAAAGGACGAAAACAACTTATTGAATTTAGATTTAATACGATGCGCAATAGAATTCTGGGCGTACCTAGACCGAGTCACGGGTACGTGAAATAAAGTCGTGTGTCTAGTGCGTTATATAAAATGCATGTAAAGAAATCTATAACAAATAAAAAAACACTTATTCACACTAAAAAATAGAACACGATAACAATACAAAATAACACAGATGTTCGTGTGATTTAGTGATAGAAGCAATCTTTTCCATGTAACGTCGGACCAAGGAAATATAAAAAGGGAGTACAAACGGAGGATGGGTGCAGTAATTGAATTGGAAAAAGAACGACCATTTATCAAGCTGAGAACTTAAAGGGCAGGAAGTTATTTGACACTTGATTCATAAAGGATTCCAGTGTTTCTACTATAGATACTTGTTGTATTTCTATCTTCAGGAAACCACGCAGAAGGGTAATAATAGGGTGGAAGAAACTATCTAAATGTAAAGATGGTGTTGTAAATACGGGAAAAAAAGCAAGCAAAAATAAAAAGATAAAACTTGATAGTAGATTTTGTAATAATTTTTTAGATGACAATCAAATCTGTGTCAATCAAAAAATAATTTTCTTATAATAAGTAAATCAATTAAAACATAGACACAATTTTGTAAAGAGTTCTCAACATCCTCCCAAGCCAGAAAAATATTAGAGACATACATATTTCTAATATAATTGGAATAAATAAGTAATACACATTTTTTTAACTAAATAGAATAAAATAAAATAATAAATTATTCTAAACCACTTTGCACTTCAAGGGGGTACAATTTTTGTATTGGTCGTACTATAACTGAACCTCTGTCGGTCTTTAGTCTTACAGAGCGTACATTACCATCCCTACCCTTGATGCAATCTAATACTCTAGCTATTGGCCAAAGATGTCGTTTGTTATCGGTATCTAACAATACAATATCTCCCTGCTTCAAATTATTAGCAAAACACATATGTGGTTTTTGATAAAGACTACCTAAGTACTCACTACGGAATCGACCCCTAAAGTCCGCTCGCAGTTTCTGTAGGTATCGATGTCTTGAGTTTATTACCGTGGCATCTATCTGATCAAGATCAGGTACACCGGACTCTGACAGGTCTTGCATAAAACAATTGGGAGTAAGAGGTTGAAGACATTCTGTGTCATTGGCCATAAATGTCAATGGTCTAGAATTTATAGTGGACTCACAATCACAGAGTAGTGTCTCAAGTTCTACGTAGTTAAGAGTTGATCTTCCTAGCATCCGACGAAGCATTTCTTTAAGTGTACGCACAAGTCTTTCCCAAAAGCCTCCCCACCAGGGACTACTAGGAGCATTAAATTTCCAATCGACGCCCTTAACTGTTGAGAATTTTAAAATTTCATCCCAATTCACCGCTGTCAATAAATTGTTGGCACCGACAAAATTTGTGCCGTTATCGGTGTAGATCACACTGACTCTACCTCTCCTAGACACAAAACGGCGAAAACTCATTAAAAATGCTTCAGTGGATAGCGACTCTACAAGCTCTAAGTGTACTCCTCGGTACACTGCGCATGTAAATAACACTATCCAAACCTTTTTGCCGCATTTTAGAATCAATGGACCACAAAGATCAATACCGGTTACTTGAAAAGCCTTTGTACTTTTGATTCGGTTTTCAGGAAGTGGAGCCACAGGTGCAGACGCAGCTTTACATTTAAATCTACGACAGAGAAAACAATCGTGTATTATCTTCTTTACCCACTTTCTGGCGTTCAAGATCCAATAATCTTCTCTGAGATTACTTAATAAAGTTGCTGTCCCAGCATGTTGAAGAGTGCAATGTTTATAGTAAATTAGTTTATGTACAATTTTTGACTCTCCAGGTAAAATAATAGGGTATTTAAAATTCTCAGATTCCATTCTGTTTAAAACTAAACGAGTTTGAACCCTAAGCAGTCTTTGCTGATCGTTATAAATCTCGAGCTTGTATTTTTGTTTAGTATCCTTACAATACTCTCTCTGAATAAGTCCAAATATTATTTTCTCAGCGTCAGTATACTCTTTATAGTCAATATCGCTAGTTTTTCTATAATTTTTATTTTTACAATTATATACAAATCTAAATATCCAAGCACATGTCCTAATAATTTTTGGATACTTGGAAAAGTAATGAAAGGAGTTAGAGAAATATTCACCCACTGTGCTCGTAGTAACAGGAATTATACTCTGATTCTCCGCATTAATAATATTAAAAGACGATGTAGGCCAACTTGAAAAGTCCGCTTTAAGCCACTCCGGCCCTTCCCACCAACGACTGTCTCGTAGCTGCATCGCATCACAGCCGCGTGAGGGTAAGTCAGCAGGATTTAAGGTACCTGGAATATGACGCCACCGATTTAAATCGCTTCCATGACGTATCTCCTTCACTCTATTTTTAATAAAAATAGGCCAGCAACCATCGGTTTTTATCCACGTCAATACTACAGATGAATCTGACCAGAACACTGTATCTATATCTCGTATATTATGCGATTCAAAAATCTGTTTTACTTGTTGATGTAGCCGAACCCCAATAACAGCAGCCATCAATTCTAATCGAGGTAAGGACAATTCCTTTGCAGGCGCAACCCGTGACTTCGATAATACTAGCTGTACGTGCACATCGTTTTCAAATTCGCTGCGTAAGTATATACAGGTTGCATATGCATTTTTACTAGCATCGCAAAATACATGAATTGTATTTTTACAATATTTTACATTATGTACAGTCAATCTACGAGGTAGTTTAATTTCGTTTATATATTTTAGTTTATCGACCCACAAATTGAATTGCATTTTTATATCTGACGATAATTGACTGTCCCAATCTAAGTTTAACTTCCAAGTTTTCTGTAGTAACAGCTTAGGTAATAAAGAAACTGGACTTGTGTAGCCTATGGGGTCAAAGACACTATTAGCGTAAGAAAGAAGTAATCGCTTTGTTAAATTCTCTTTATTAAAGTTGGTGAGCTTCACATTAGTATGTAAGATATCTTCTTTAGTTTCCCATATCAGGCCTAAGACAGATAATATCTCACTTTTGCCACTAGGACCGGTAACCCAAGAACGAAGATCAAAGGAACCTTCTTTCATTAACTGTTTTGCAGTGTTTACAAAACTTTCACATTCCTTGAATGACCCGACACTAGTTACACAGTTATCCACATAAAAAGAAGATTTCAGTTTCTGTGCGATAGATCGTCGTTCATCCTTGACATTATCTAAATGATAATTTATAGTTGCAGCCAACAGAAATGGAGAACAAGTGACACCGAAGACAACACGCTTATGACGGTAAGTAATCAAATCTGTACGACTGTTAATATCTCGCCACCAAAGGAATTGCAAATAATGTCTATCTTCAGGCTTTATAGAGATTTGCAAAAAAGCTTTTCTAATATCGGCTGTAATGCCTACCGCTTGAAGTCTAAAATCAATTATTAATTTAGGTATTATTTCTAATAGATTTATTCCCTTTTCTAGACTAGAGTTCAAAGAATTTCCAAATCTATCTTTAGCCGAAGCATCGAACACCGGCCTCACAGGAGTGGTGACGCTGGACTCTTTGATTACCGCATGGTGTGGTAAATACAACCCATTTTCATTGCCAACCACTTCTTCTATAATGCCTTCCGCAACCCAGTCTTTTAGTACTTGGTCATATTTTTGTAAATAATTCAAGCTCACTAACCTCTTGGTAGTAGAATACAACCTTTTCTGCGACAAGGGTTTGTTGGTTTCGCTTAGCTCCTGTGGAAATCCCTCTTTCCAAGGTAAGGAAATTTCATAGCAACCTTCTTCACTGGTAGTTACAGTCTCTCTGAAAAACTTGTAAGTGTTAGTTCCGCTTTCTATGGGGATTTTATCACAAGGTTCTTTAATTCCCAATGTTTCTAGTTCCCAATAATCCGTAACATTGAAATTAATTGAAATATAACTAGATATATTGCGAGAATTGTATGGAATCACCCCTTGTAAAGACCACCCCAATTTTGTCTCTACTGCATATAGACCTTCGTGAACATGAACTACATTGCCTGAAAGTAAGTACCCGTATATATCAGCCCCAATCAATAATCCCACATCTGAAACATCGTCGCCAATGTCGGAAGGAAATATTTTTAAATTACGAAGCTTGGCAATCGTTGATGAACAGTTCAACTTAGGCAATGGTCCCGTAAGTTTATTTAAACCTAAAGCAGACATAGGAAAAGAAAAACTACTATTTACACTATGTAATTCAAAATCATATTTACAATACGTACCCTTTTTCAAATGTGTACCACCGAATAAACAATGACTGACCGACTCTTTCTCAGTACTTGGTATTTCTAAAAACTGTACAACATCTAGTTTTATATAAGAGCGCTGTGAACCGCTATCAAATAAGGCCCTCGTTAACTTTTTCCTACCGTTATAACTGACATGTAACATTACAGTTTGTAATAAAGTGGTGTTATCCGAAGATTGCAGGTTCGTGTCCTGTCACGGTCGCCAGAAATGTTGTAAATACGGGAAAAAAAGCAAGCAAAAATAAAAAGATAAAACTTGATAGTAGATTTTGTAATAATTTTTTAGATGACAATCAAATCTGTGTCAATCAAAAAATAATTTTCTTATAATAAGTAAATCAATTAAAACATAGACACAATTTTGTAAAGAGTTCTCAACAGATGGAATTGAAAAATAATATTACTTTTTCTTTTAGAGTTGGTAATAACTTTGAACTAACATAAAAACATCGGTGAAGTGGATAAAAAATAATAATGGTGTCTTTGTCGATTCTTTAAATATTATCTATTAACGTGAAATTAATTTTGGGGCTTTTCAAGAACGTTATGTATACTGCTTACCCTTAGAAAGTTATAAGCCTTTTTACTATAATAGTAGTTTAAACAAATCTAATCTACTACATTATAAAAAAAAAAGTAATTACTCGTACTAATTTATTATCTACTAGCAGACCCGACAGACTTCGTCCTGTCAAAAAGATTTGTACAGTGGCAGTTTTTTGTTCCTAATTATTTTATAGATAATGTCGCATAGCCAACCAAATCGCAAAAAAAGTCTAAATGACCTATTACATTTTGTGGCTATTCAATTTTGGAACGTGACATTAAATCCTCCAACGATGTATTCTGTGCTCCAACGCACGCACGCACACTGTTTTGATAGATATGATTGAATTTCAACTATATGTAGCGTTAATAAAGCGCAAATTGACTCTTTAATGCTAGGAACACACCTTCATTGCTTAGACAACAGTGAGTGCTTGCAATATGAACTTTATACAATAACAATAAAGCTCTATTCGACTGTACGTTTTAGTTAGAAAACGTTTGCATGGGAAAATAAAAGGGCTGTTTTTAGGGTATTTTCGATAATTATTCGAATTTTCCTCATTGTGAAAACCCTCCTTGAACTTCAACGAACATTAACAAAAAAGAATTGGCCAAATTGGTCCAGGCGTTGTTAAGTTATGAGCTTACCAACACATTTTGCGATTTATTTTTATATTATATTATCTATATAAATCGATAGTAGTTCGCACAGAAAAAAAGGATTTATTCAATCAAGTAAATCACATTTCTTGTCATTTATCGTAAATCGAAGGATATATTTAACAAGCGTGAGAAAATAGATCTCAAATATAGTCTAAGAAAATATTGATTGAAAACGTTTGTTTTCTTAGAATTAATTCTAACTCCAAGAGAAAAATATTTGATTTGATTTAATATTTACTCCAATTTAAAAATCAATATTTTCTTATTTTGATATAATACATTTCTACATTTAAAAGAATCTATACTTCTATTCAGACAAATTTTACTTAAGCGAAGATATGTTATTATCTTGTTTTTAAAATGTAATTTTCTTCGTTCTGTTAACAAATTACTCCTTTTAAGAAATATTTTACTTGTCCCATGAATCACTGTTCTTCAATCAATATGAATAATAGTTGGTTGAAGATATATTCATTTTGAATAATTGATACAATAGGTATCTTACAACAAACTGAAATACTATTAATACTACTAAATATTTTCTTAGACCAACATAAAAATTAGAATACTATATGCTGTATTCTAGTATAGGATATTCTGAGTTCAATTTATGATTTTCTTAATTTAAATAACGTTTTGTTCTATGAAGATAAATAATCTTAGTTTAAAATTTCGCGTGATTTGAGTGTATCATTTTTAATCTGTATTGTATTGTAGCTTGAGAAAAAGACGCGCGAGGTGTGGATCGGTCGCAATAGTACATTTTATTTATTAATTTTACTTTGTGATTGCTTTATTTGCCACAAAAAATATTCTTAACAAGTTTAGTATTTGTGTATTTTGTGTTAAAACCTAAAGTCGAGTCGAAACAACAGTGGTGGTGTACTTTGATGGTGCGCATGCTATGCATTGCATGGTGAGTCCATGTGAAATAATATGGAGTTTAACGGAATTAATGACCTTTTTAATGAATGGAATATTCCAAGAGAGACTATTAATGTATTCATAGGTAAAGTACCTACTATTTTTTAAATTGCTTACATGCAATGCCATTTGCTTACATGTCATTTAATTTTTCCGGCAGCTACTTAGCAAAACTGCCGTTAGGACGATACTGACCAAATAAAAATATTTACAGAAAATGGGGTGACTGTGGAGTTACTTCCAAAATTAACCGCTGATAATTATAAAGAACTATGTCCGCATTTAGCGACTAGAATAAAAATCCAAGAAAAGGTGACGGAACTGGTTACTGCACATGTAAGTACTTACTTAGAATAATATTTAAACCTGTTTTATAATCGGCTAAAACATAATTTAGTTTTTACTACTATGGCGTATTAAAACGTAGGAAAGGTAACCTTACTTTTCAGTAGCTGATTTTATATTAGTGATTATTATTTACAGGCTCCAACAGAATCGGTAACAACAAAAACGAGTGACGACGTAATAATTGGTCTTGATGACATTGACATATCAATAAGTCAACTAATTCCAATAACAGTGTCAGATAATAAGTTTCAAAGATTTTGACCTTCACACATTATTGCAAACAACACCAGGTGGCAATAGTATTCTAAAATTCTACGAAACAAATGGGCATCTTAACACAATCAAAAGAAACCAGTTAACTGACATTATAATAAAACATATTTATACAAATATTGTCAAGAGGTAATTGTTCAGAACTGCTCAATTAATTATTTATTTGCCATTTCCATAATTATATCTTCTATATGACGGATAGGTCATCCGTCATATAGAAGATATCCGTAGGTCTCCGTAGCCGAGTTGGTTAGTACGCCGGGTTCAAGGTGTCGCCATCTCTGAGGTCCTGGGTTCGTATCCAGGTGAGAGCAGATGTTTGTATGATGAACACAAGCATTTGTGCCTTAGTCATGGTTGTTAATATATTTATAACAAAAATATTTATATATACATGTATAATATAATGTATGTCTATCTGTTACCCTAGATCCCATAATACAAGCCTTAACAGTGCTTAGTTTGGGCTAGGCTAATTAATAAATAATAATAATAAATATTTCTTAGAATCACACCAATTAGCCTAGCCCAAAGTAAGTACTTGGTGTGCAATTGCTTACTTTGCAATTGGTGTGATTGTAAGAAATATTTATTATTATTATTGTATGATTTATGCCTACTGTATGTAAGTGTATATATTTAGGTGCCTAGTTACTGAATAAAGTATGTAACTTCTATGACAATGTGCCCTTCATGAGTTAAATATTATTATACAATTAATTTTTATCTTACAGTAAAATAACCTATGAAGATTATAATTTGAAGCCAAACATAAAGAATTAAAAAAGGTATGTCAGTCTATAACGTGCCGTAAAGATCTCCCTCTATCAGTTATGAGGCGATGCCAATTAAAACAAAGTTTTCGGTATGCTACAAAAAAAGGATTAGTAGATACTATTTGTTATGGGAAATTTATATTAGATAATGATAATAACGAAAATTGTATAGTTGATTGGTGTGAAGTGAATGGTTCTAAATATTGTGTTAATGTTGTGTTATTTGATGTTAAGGAAGATATCCCAGAATACTACATAATTAATAATATTGTTGTCTACCAAATAACTAACGAAATAAAATTTAATTGTTTTTATTTAAATATTTTATGTTATAATAATCATTTAAGAGCATATAAAGTAATTAAAACAACTCAGCTTAAAACTATTGCTTATGGTGATTTGTACACAAATTTGGTTTCTTCTATTTACAAGGTTAATTTACTTAATTATGTAAAAGTTGATTTTTGAAATCGGCACAAATGACCTATATAGGCCGACCGCTTAACTAGAGTTAAGCGGTCGGCCTATATTTATTATTTGAACGATCTATTTTATCTACTAGGTCTAAGTCACTTTTTGTTATTCGTCATTATTATATTTATAGTGAGTTGATTTATAAAATGATTATAGATGGTGTGCACTAAGTCAAGTTATTTGACATTGATTTTTTTATAAATATGAAAATATTTTATTAAACTGATTTTAACGGAATTTCGCATTTTTATTTATAGATAAGGGATTATTAGTAAACAGCAACAAGCTCACCATGTTTGCGATTTATTGAAGATGAACTGTTGCCGGTTGCATGGTATGATACTAATCTTTTTAAAATATTTCACAGCTATTTCCTGTCAAGGAATTTAAATTCAGATTATTACTTTGGCAAATCTGTTCGACTATATAATAATCAACATTTCATTATGCTTTGATTCTTCAAAAGCTCACCATCATAAATATTGTTTTCTTTTAAGAAGTGTGTAATTTTATTCGAACAATATAAGATTTTCGTTTTAAGACTTTTCTTACTTGAGGTTGTACCACTGTTCTAGCCCGCGAAATTCGAATTCCTTTCGAATTTTTTGGTTGGTGACTTGATTTTCCGTTGTATATTGATTGGACTTCTTTACAATTATTTAAAACAGAAATTACGTTAAACACGAATATATGTTAATTATAGTATGTACTCAAATTCAGTAGGGAGGGGGGAGGGGAGGAGAGGAGAGCCGGAGAATCCTCTCCTCTCCGGAGGTGAAAAAGTACATCAATAAAATTAAATCTAATATTCACTGAAGTCCCCTAAACGATGTATATAATATTTAAAGAACATTCGTCCCGTCTGTAAGCAGATTACGAACGCCTCGTAAAATTTACCACGGCGTTGGTAAAACAACAATTTCAAAATCGGACATCTGAAGGCTTTTTGGCGTATTGATGTATATACATATAGTATATTTATATATGGAAACCGTGTTTACTTAATATTTTGATGGCTTAATAAAGCTTTCGAGTAGGATATGTCAAATGTGCTTCACCTTATCAAAGCACCGCCCACTGTTGAGTGTTTGCGTCAAAGCCTTCGTGTCAATATCTCTGCTAATATTATAAGCGCGGAAATGTTGTAAGTATTAATGGATTTGTTACTCATTCACGTTACTGAATGGATGCTAATGAAACTTCACAATGATATAGAAAGAAAGAAAGGAAGAAGACATTTATTCACGATACAAAAGGCACATTTAATATAATATACATCAGTTTACAATATAAATTTACTTATGAATACAATCTCAAATATATATATATATATTATATATGCGGTGTGCTCTTCATGTACCGGTGAATCGGATACTGACTCAGCATACGCTGAGGTAGAATTCGGTTGTGAATGTAGCTAGAGAATGTAGCTTCCTAATGAAAACAGAATTATTAAAATCGGTCCAGTACTTTTTGAGTTTATTCGTTACATACAGAAATACAAATATTTCCTCTTTATAATATTAGTGTAGATTATAAACATAAAAATAAAAATACATAGTGGGTATAGATAAAAATAACTTACTTCAAAGTGGGCTTATCTCTGAGAGAGATTTCTTGCAGCCAATCTTAGATCATCATCATCATCATCATCATCAGCCCCTCTTCGTCCACTGCTGGACATAGGCCTCTTCGAGTGTACGCCACTGAGATCTATTTTCGGCTTCTCGCATCCAGCTCTTGCCAGCCGTCCTGCGCAAATCATCACTCCACCTTGCCTGAGGACGTCCTACACTACGTTTGCCGTTTCGCGGTATCCACTCTAGAACACGTTTGCCCCAACGGCCATCGGTTCTACGGCTAACATGGCCAGCCCACTGCCACTTCAGTTTGCTAATCCTGTGGACTATGTCGATGACTTTGGTTCTCTGACGTATCACCTCATTTCTGATGCGATCCTTCAGAGAAACGCCGAGCATAGCCCTTTCCATAGCCCGCTGAGCGTCAGTGTCCACGTTTTGGCTCCGTAAGTCATTACGGGTAGGACGCACTGATTGAAGACTTTCGTCTTTAGGCACTGTGGGATCGACGACGTAAAGACTCGACGTAGTTTCCCAAATGCCGCCCAACCCAACTGAATCCTCCTATTCACCTCGTTCTCAAAGTTGTTTTTGCCTAACTGCAGTATTTGCCCGAGGTATACATATTTGTGAAGAACTTCGAGAACGGCGTCGTGTATCGCGATCGGTTCTAGTATAACATGTTCGTTGAACATGACCTTGGTTTTGTCCAAGTTCATCCGTAAGCCGATGCGTAACGAAGATTCAGCCAGGTCGTTCAACATATGCTGTAGGTCCTGCAGCGTTTCTGCCATGATGACTATATCATCAGCTTCAATCTTCAATCTTAGATGTTACATGAAAATTGCAGTTAGACTGATGATGACGCACGAGGTGTGACAATAGATACTAATTTATTTAAACTATTTTTGTTTATAATAGGAAAGTAATCATCAATAAATTGTGGGAATTGCGACAAAGCTGAAGTTGTATACCACGTATTAATGTTGATGTGATGAAGTAAACCTCGATTTCGTGTCGGCTGCTCCGCAACGGGTCGCGCGTTCTACTCCCGCACGGGACAGATTTTGTATGACCTTTAAAAAATTGTGTGTATGCATAAGAGCATGTTCGTGACTGTACCCGTATTTATTATAATTTTAATTTAACTTTAATATATTCTTTTAAAACTGTATGACACGGCATTCCTAATATAGGCATGTTTTCAAATTATATTTTTATTAATTATATTATGTAATGGAAAGTGACTTCATGAATTATCAATATTGAAGTCATTTTCCAAATTGACGACTCTGTATCTATTTAATACAGGGGAAAAAAAAAACAGCCCTTGCTGAGTTTCTTGCCGGTTCTTCTCAGTACAAGGTCTCCCGCCGTAGATTTGCGAACCGATGGCATAGCTTTTCGACATTCACAAGTGCTTGTAACAGCCCAGACTGAATAAATGATTTTGAATTTGAAATTTGACCCACGACATAGGATAAGATCTTAGCGTGGGGCGACTAATCTTCAAAAAAATCTATGTAAGTCGAATGTTAGTTCAAATACGGATTCTTAATTTATTTTTGGAAGACACTGGGTGATTCTAATTATTATTTTTTAACTAATTGATTGTATTGTACATGTATATAAAGTCCTTAGAAATACAAAAAAAAAATCGCGCTCAGAAATATTGCGCATGACAGCTCTCTGAGGTGATGCGTTATCCAAATAGCTGATTATATCGTATATGCTACCTCTTTTTAATTTCGTATTTGCGTATATCGACTTACGGCATGTGAATGTGCTCAGGCAGTGTATCGCAAGGTCGCGCGGTGAAAGGTCCATCCCGCGCGTCGCAGGTGGCTCTCTCACGACTCTGGTTGATGCAATTCATCAATGATTTACTCCATGCAGCACTTCGAATTATTACCGACACCTGTCTTATGCACTCAAGGCTAGAAGTCCATGCCTTTCCTATTTCTTAATTATGAGATTTCGATTTATAATGAGAATTTGATTTGTAATAGTTGAAATTGCTACCAAGATATGTGTTCGCAGTCAGTCGTAAAAAGAAACATAAAAAATGACTCGTTTCTCTTGTGAGAAATAATAATAGTGAAACACATTAAAAGAAGCCAACAATTTTAACGCTTTAACGTACAACATTAAATAAAAAAAAAAAAGATCATTAGTTTGTTGCTTTTTTTATACAGTTAGTGGGGGACAAATTGGCAAGTGCCTTTACTGGACTTACTTACTTAGGACTTATTCACGAGTGAGTAATAGTTTTTTTTTAATATTATTGGTTGAGTTACGCTTACATTTGCGCTAAAAAGCTATCCGCGAAAAGCCTAAAAAAAATGAAACCTCATTTTTTAGTATATGGCCGATGCGCGCGCATAGGAAAACTAATTAATTTTTCCCGCCATTACGAAATTTATTAGTCTTTGGCCGATGAGCGTGCATAGGAAAACTGATTAATTTTTCCCGCCATTACGAAACATTTTTCACAACTCGTCTCGTTTTCTCTTTTGAAGTTATTTAGTTAGTTATTAATTAAGATGTCTGCAAATACAATTTATGAAGAAAATGATTTTTATCTACTATGTGAAATGGTTTTTTATTTAAGTATTATTTTATTCAGAAGTGTGTTGAAAAACGTTGTATGATACACGTTTGTATTGATGATTACCGTCCTCGGCTCCTGAAGACCCTCGCCTGGTGGCTCGGGCCTCAATGCGCCTCAGCGGTAATCACCAACATTACACACTTGTACCATAATGTACTATTATTTATTTATTGCCGAAGGTTACAAAGTTAAGTTAGCTGTGTGCGCAGTAGCATCTCCGTGTTGATAATCATAAATGATTAAGTTTTTGCGACAAACCTAATTATGGCCATTGTCTCGTAGCAAGCCGCGCCGGATGGTGGGTCGTGTACAGATATATGAATCGATAACGTTGGTACTGGGTTTTTATAGAACTTTGGTAATGGTTGCATGCACAGATAGTTTCCAGCCTGAGAAAAGGCATACGCATAAAATGCATGCGAGTTATATTGAAAATTTTAAATATTAGCTCATAATATTATAATGGTCCGATTAGAGCTGGTTTCCAACCTTATTTCAAGTCTATGTATAACGTCAGTTGTGTTCTTCAATACAAATTTATAAACAAATAATTGGTGCCCGCGATTTCGTCTGTGACAAAGACAATTCACATAATATACATTATACAATTCAACCCCTATTTCACCCCCACACTGGTAAAAATTAAAAAATGCTAGAACTAACGATTTTTTGTTTCTTATGACGTGATATTTGACGAACTTGCATACTAACTTTCAACCCTTATTTCACCCCCTAGGTGGCCGAAATTTAAAAAAATGCTAGAACAAATGTTTAATGATTTCTTATTAAGTGCTTAAATATAACGTTTCACGGATTTAATTTTTAAAATGAAGAAATCCCATACAAACTTTCTACCTCTATTTCAACCCCTTGATCCCCTTCTTTCTGTCTGCCTATGTTCTGTCTCAGGGTCTAAAGATTGTCTGTACCAAATTTCATCAAAATCGATTGCGAGGTTTAAGCAGGAAAGCGTAACAGACAGACAGACAGACAGAGTTACTTTCGCATTTATAATATTAGTTGGGATACTCTATGTGTTATTGTGATGTAATCTTTATATTATTGTAAAGTTTTATTATAATCTATTCAGTAGTTATTACGTGAAAGAGTAACAAACAAACATCCATACATACAAACATTCGCGTTTATAATATTAATAGGATTGATATCATAAACTTAATAAAAATTATTTTATTTCAGTCGCTAGGGTTTTTAGAAATCTGGTAATATTCTGAATCCACTACCTATGAAACAAAATTATAATAATACTAGCGGACCCGACAGACTTCGTCCTGTCAAAAAGATTTGTACAGTGGCAGTTTTTTGTTCCTAATTATTTTATAGATAACGTCGCATAGCCAACCAAATCGCAAAAAAAGTCTTAATGACCTATTACATTTTGTGGCTATTCAATTTTTCCAACGCACGCACGCACACTGTTTTGATAGATATGATTGAATGTCAACTATATGTAGCTTTAATAAAGCGCAAATTGACTCTTTGATGTTAGGAACACACCTTCATTGCTTAGACAACAGTGAGTGCTTGCAATATGAACTTTATACAATAACAATAAAGCTCAATTCGACTGTACGTTTTAGTTAGAAAACGTTTGCATGGGAAAATAAAAGGGCTGTTTTTAGGGTATTCCGATAATTATTCGAATTTTCCTCATTGTAAAAACCCTCATTGAACTTCAACGAACATTAACAAAAAAGAATTGGCCAAATTGGCCCAGGCGTTGTTGAGTTATGAGCTTACCAACACATTTTGCGATTCATTTTTATATATAAGAAGATGAAAAAGCAGAAACGATAGCTAGCCCTATGTGCAAAAAGAGAAGAAACGCTATTACTCGTCCTTATTCACAGCAGATGCTCCCAATTATGGGAGGGCTTGTGTTTGTTGCCTCCATCCAAGCCGTAGGGCCCATAAGATCACTCCTTGGCGAAGGCTCGACCGACTAAGGTCGAGCTAGCCCGTGGGCGTGTTGCGTGCCCCGATATGGGCTGGAAGGGTCCTCTACCGGAGAACCCCACACACGGCCGCGCCTAGTCAGCGCGGTGACAAGGTGCATAAGGAGCATTTTCCCCCAGCAAAAAAAAGAAAAGGGCCCTTAAGGTCAAACCTAAGGCTGAGTTTAGTCGGTAGGTCACACTGATCCGACAGGTGTTAGAGTACAACACAACATAATCACAGTAGTACTTACCGTTGCGGGGGTATCCTGGGCACGTTTCGTGCTCCTTGTGAGGATTCTCACTCTCTCTCCTGAGAGAAAAAAATGGTTGTTGGAATGTGTGGGAGGGAACGTACATGAAAATCAACATACGTGGAAAGTCTTCAGAAGGAGCTAACGTCGGACATAGTGTTGTGAAAAATTAACGCAAAGAATAGCGAAACGAAATCAGCGTTCGCGCTCTACGTAGGAGGAAAATGGTCAACAATATCAAGTAGATTCGCCATACTCTTTGCTATGAATATTCACCGCGCTGATGTACAATTCATGAGCCGTAATTGCGCAATACAATAGTGAACTTTCGTTCTATGGAGCACCTCCAGCGGAAACTGGTCCTTATCGCGACCTCGAACAGTTCAAAGTGCCTCGGGACTCGGGCAAATTGTTGGAACTAGAACGGACTCTGAATGTCGCATTGCGTGTGACAGATGACGCTGGATAGTCTAATGTTGTTAAAAATGTGCGAATGAAAAAGAAATGGTTTTCTTCTAAGTATTATCGAGCAAATGAAGTAACTGAAGCAGGATTTTGTTCAAAATTAGATTTCAGATTAATCTATTGTATTTATGTTGTATAAATACGTAATTCACACGTGAACCTGCAATTTTAAATAATTTAATATGTGTCTATAATTATACATTCTGTTATATTCTCATGGTTTTCAAATGCAATAAACGAATCTACCATTACATTATTAAATTGTTATTAATTATACTTAGTAAAAAAAATTAAGTAATATGAGAATAATTTATTATTTATTCATTAATCATATTTACTCCTATGCTTTATCATTATTTATTTATTTATACGTAACTTGTATAATTCCATTCAATTTAACTGTTATTGTTCACATTGCATTAATCAATTGGAAATTTAATATTATTAAAAGGAAAACATATTACATATTAAATTTACGTAAACATTTATTGTTTATTGGTCTCAAAATATTCCGACAATGAGTAAAAACGAAATGAAAACTTTGCATAAAGAGTAATATAATTAAATTACACTTATTAGCAACATGAAAAATAAAGCAAAATTACAGCAACGCAAAAAACTTTAAAATATGTAATACATATACATAACTTTTGTATAACAAGATTCCAAAAAATGTCTTCGTACTAGTTTAGTTTCGAATGGAACCTTAGAACATTGGCTGTAGGTTGGGGGGTTTGCGGGGGAGGTTTATGGTGATACATGGCGATATTTTGGAGTGTACGAATATTTAATATGTTTTGAATCAATTCAAAGATATGTCACGCTCGACCATCAGATATCTCACATACTGCCATGCACTGCCGATTTACATAACTCACTTGACTTCACTCAGCCTTGGCTTTCACGTCCTGCCCAGTTAATATAGTTATTATCGATTATTACCGCACAATTGGCTTAACGGACACTGGTGGAATATTCCTTCCGGAGGCTTGTTAGCTGCACAACATTATTATGCGATTTTATTTTTTTTTTTATTTATTTACAATAAGGCACAACTACAGAATACAATTCAAAACATTCACAAGACAAATAATTAACGTTATATACATTAAAATTGTAGTCCGATAAATGCTGTACACAACGTTGACATAAAAAAAAAAAACATGTAATGGTCTGATACTAAATATAACGTGTAGTTAAAATTTTTACAGTTCAATATAGATAGTGGACATCAATCAACAGGCGTAGTATATAACTGTTTTACCTTTCTATAAAATGCACTTGAACTATGAGTAAATAAATCCAAACCACCGATATTATCATTAAATAGTCTAGACATTCTAAAGATTGGACTATTGTATGTTACGTTATTATCGCAGAACGGGACGAAAAACAACTTAAATTTTCGACTACTACCCTTTGTTCGAAATGACAGAACACTCAACAACTCCATGACATCCCATTGATTATTAACTATCTTATACAGTATGTAAAGATCTTGCATTGAGCGTCTAACCTCCAAAGAATTCAGTCCAAAGTACTGCAGTCTTGCACTGTATGTTGATAATTTACGTCTGAGGCCGAGCTTCGTACTCAGATGCCGCAAGAAACGTCTCTGGACCGCCTCCAATCTATCGATATGAACGTTGTATTGCGGACACCATACGACAGAGTTATATTCCAGAACACTTCTAGCAAGGGTATAGTACAACGTCAATATACCATCCGACCTACGAAATGGTTTTGTAGTCCTCCAAATGAAACCAAGGGTCCTGTTAACTTTAGCTATAATGCTATCATAGTGGTGTGTATAACTTAACTTAGAATCTAACCACACTCCCAGATCTTTGACCAAATTTTGTCGATTTAATCGAATATTGTTAATGTTGTAAGAGTAAAGAATTGGTGTTTTCTTTTTTGTAAAAGTAACAAGACAACACTTAGAGATGTTTAGAGACATGTTATTGTCACTACACCAACGGAAAACTCTATGAATATCATCCTGCAGTACTATGGCATCCTTTGTAGACGCGATCTCACTATATATTTTAATGTCATCTGCGTATGCTATACAATTAGACGACATTGATTCCAGTAAATCATTAATGAACATTATAAATAAAAGAGGTCCCATATTTGATCCTTGTGGTATTCCGGATGTCGATATATACGGTACCGAATCATAACCATGCACCGCCACAAGCTGAGAACGATGCGATAAATAGGAAATGAGCCACCGCAAGAGAACTCCATGAATTCCAAGATGGTATGCCTTGCAACTCAGAATATGGTGGTCCACCGTGTCAAAGGCCTTCGCAAAATCAATATAAACGGAGTCCACTTGGACATGCCTGTTGAAAGCAACATTGAGGTCATGAACGTAAGTCAAAAGATTTGTGGTTGTAGACCGCCCAGTGACAAAGCCATGTTGTTTGTTGCTAATAACCGGTTGCAGATGAAAACTTAAATACGTATAAACCAAACTCTCTAAGATTTTTGCAAAACAACTGAGTATACTGATCGGTCTATAATTACTGATATCCATCTTATTTCCCGACTTATATATAGGCACAATTTTAGCAATTTTCCAAAGCTCTGGAAATACGCCCGTACTTAGGCTTTTATTATATATTAATTGAAGCGGTCGTGCCAATGATGTGCTACATTGCTTTATAAATGAGGGAGGTAATCCATCAGGCCCCGCACCCTTAGTAGCATCTAGGGCTTTAAGTGCCTCAGTAACTTCACTCTCGGATATAACAATAGATGAAATATTTCTATTTGACTCTGGAAAATGTGGAATGTAATCACGTTTAGTAGGATGATTGTAAACAGAAGCAAAGTGCTTAGCAAACAGATTTGCAATGCCAACACCACTATTAGAAGACTCAGTTTTGTTGAACATTTGATTCGGTAATGCATTTGAGGAACTTTTTGATTTTGTGTATCGCCAAAATGCTTTGATATTAGTCTTAATGGTTTCTTCAGTCAATTCTATATAGTTTTTGTAACATTCATTAAATTCAATTTTACTTCGGGAACGAAGTAGACTGAACGCATCATAATCACGTGGGTTTTTGTAACGTTTAAATTTACTATGAAATTTATTTTTCTCTTTAAGTGTTTTAATCAATTTGCATGAAAACCAATGGGGCCAAGTATTATTTTTTATAGATTTCGGAGTATGTTTTTCAATTATTTCCCATAAGTGATTATAAAATATCTGCACTAAGCTATCGCAATCCAAGTCAGAGTATTGATCCCAGTTAATTTCATTAAGTTTAACATTACACGCCAAGTAATTTGTTTTATGAAATCTATATTTCTTATCAGTGTTCTGCTTTAATCGACTCTGTTTGGTAACATTTAAAGTTATTTCTAAAGGTGGATGATAAGCATCCACTCGGCTTAAAGGTGGAGCATTAGAGACAACACACGGGATTTGCGAATCACTTAAGACCAGGTCTAAAATGTGGCTTTGGGAGTTCACAATCAAATTACATTGAGTTAAATCTGATCGTTCTATAAATTCACGTAATACACAGGACTTAGCACTCGATGCAAAAAAGGGACAATTTGATAGCCAGTTTATTTCAGGCACATTAAAGTCACCAATCATTAGAGTATGATTTGAGGACGATTGACTCATCTCCTCAAAAGCATCTAACGTATCCTTAAACTGTTCTACTTGTATATAAGATGGTATATAAACTGTAAATATATTTAAAATAGAATGCCTCAGATGCACACTTACACATACACTCTCCAGGGTTGTGTCGGATACCACCTTCTCAGAACTAAACATGCACTTTTTGACTGCAACTAGGACACCACCACCGTGTTTCTTTTTATATTTCTTCATAAATTCAACAGACCGATCCCTACGGTACACTACATATCTGTCATCAAACAATTCAGAAGAAGCCACGGAATCATCAAGCCACGTCTCACATAAGCATATGATATCATAATTACTGACCAATATCGAATTCATTATATCAGTGGTTTTAGATTTAGTACCTCTTATGTTTTGATAATAAATAGAAAAGTCCTCCATAAATCTAATAATATAAATGCATAATATGATTTCACTACTAACACACTAACAAAAACACCAAATAAATAAACGACTATTTCAGTGAGTCTAATGTTTTTTCACTTTTGACATGAACAAACGGAGACGTTTCATCTTTCCTCATGAATATTCTTCCATTACGCACCCACACAAATTTATATGTTAACTCCCTGGCCTTAATACTTATTAGCCGGCGAGAGATGCTCAGAGACATAGATGGGTACAGTAGGCCCGCCGAAATTTAATAGGGAAGATCCAAGCTTACATTTCGGGTGAGACCTGTTATACCGTGAGACAGCTGAGTAAAACTCGTCGCGGCAGCGGGTGCTTATCAGTTGGACAACTATAGCACGGGGAGCCTTAGAGTCTTTATTTTTGTGAGCTACCCTAGTGCAATTTAGAATATCTTTGTCTTGTAATTTAAGAGACACCACATCAGCTATTCTACTGACAATCGATACAACATTCTCATTTTTGTGTTCAGGGACTCCCTGAATTTCTAGATTATTATTTCTAAGATATTGTTCCAGTTGGTCGATACGCTGTGTCATAACAGAAACAGTTGTTCGGAGTTGCTCACATTCTACTTGCATATTCTTGTGATCGAGAATGATTTTGTTCGTCGACTTTATAAGATCATCATATTGACCGCTAATATATTGAACGGAATTTTGCAGTTCTTGCAACTTTTCTCTAATAGGAGCCATCTCAGCTCTAATGGCTGCTTTTATTTCATTTCTGATGAGACTAGTAAGATCCGTATCGCAAGTTTCAAGTCTATTGCGCACATTTCTCAATGTAACATTTTCTTGCACCGAATGGTCAGATAGTTGTTCTGGAGAGATTTCATCCTCCACTGGAATTGCGCGCACAGGTGTATTTGTCGTATCGCTTTTCGGTTTCTTGTTGATGCATTCAGGACAGACCCAGTTTTGCTTGCGTTCAGTTCCAGGTCCATAGAAACTATTAAATCGCTTTTCAGATAAGCCAGCGCACAGAATATCATATATTTTGGCACACTTACTGCATTTAAGATGTTGTCTACCTTTCACTGTATTCAAACATCCTGCACAAATCATTTGTTTAGACGACATATCAGATTGCGTTCAAACGAAGCACGATGACGTTCAAGTGCCGTCCGAACGCAGCACAAAGTGGATATCTGCAGGCGATGACTCACAGCAGTGAACGGATTGCGAGTTGTCGTACGTCACGGTTAACGGCCGGTATTTTGTAATTTTTAAATTTAAATTTACTATATCTACGGCAGTAATTTGAATTTTTAATAACAGTTTTCACCAAACGATTAAACGTTCCACTGGCCACTAAACTATTATAAATTTAATGTAAAGTAATCACTTTAAAGTATGTATTTAATAAAAACTTCACGGAACAAAGCGACAGCAACCCGCTTTGATCGAGTATCGGACGGATATTTGATAGCGATGTTTTAATAACACTATGTTTTACAGCATTACATCTGTCGTTTTTGCTAATTGAAATTCCGGCACTATTCTATATGTAAACGGAACGAATTTAATTACCAGTTTATTAAGACGTTCTTAATTTTTCCGATAGGGACGCTCTTTAAGTTTTCATAGACATTTACGCAATGGATATCTCCTACAAACGAATGCAGTCGTGGTAGCCATTTAGAATATAACAATGCAAAATCAAAAGATCTATTCAACATTATTGAACTGTACAGGCATTTATTGATGTCAATCATATATAAATAGTTTATTTGTTTCCACCCACACATTCATACATATAACATGAAATATATACTACACAGAAGAGACAAAAATGGCAATGGTCGTGTGTGCAGTAGCAAGATGGGTCTACTCTCAGTGTGTAATTGTCTGACGACAAGAAAAAAGGAAGAAAAAAGGAAAAAAAAAATTTGACAACAATTTGCATATGTATACATACATTATATTCCTACATTTTTCCCATGCGGGTAGGGGGTCATCCACAAATTTCCAAATTTTTTTACTCCTTCGTGCTTGTGCGTTTCGAGATAGACCAAAATAATGTACTACAGTATTGTCCACATTAAAAAGTTCAACAAAAAAGTCCGGGATGGTATACGTCTATCTCTTAGAGATAAGGGGCCATCCATAAATTACTTCACACGGTTAGGGTGGGGAGGGGGTTGACGAAGTGTGACATTGTGTGACTAGGGGGTGGGAGGGATCTTAAATTTCGTGACGTCACATTTCAAAATCTATTATAAGCTAACTGATAAAACACAAACTTTAAATTATTACTATAAGTATTGTGGCGAATTGGTTCTTTTTATTGATTTTTTCCTTTTTATATGTCATTTTTTGATGTATAGAATATATTGGTTGTTGTTGTCTGTCATTCGTATCTTTATACCTAATTATAATATTTCCACTAATTTAAAATGTTATCGATAGCTCTTTAAATTAGTGGAAATATTATAATTAGGTATTGAAAGACACGTATAAAAAGGTAAAAAATCAATAAAAAGAACCAATTCGCCACAAGTATGAAAAGTGCTGTAAATATTAACTTTTATTGTAAAGTCTGTATACTCTCATAAATAAATAAAGGAATAGTATCTTCTTCTATTAATAGGGGTACTCCCGAAACGTACTATTTTTCTAATTGATTATAGTAGGTGATTTTGAAAAATATAATAAGAAAATCATGAAATGATCATATACTTATTTAATATAAGTAATCGTTTTTTGTTTTGTTAATTGATTTGATGTTAATTTTATTAAAATGAAAATAAAACTGATTTCGGAACCGCTTTTATCATTCAATAATTTCTATAATTTGTGACGTCACACTACGGGGCGGGGGGGTAGTCTCACAAATGTGACTAGCTGTGACAAGGACGGGGGGAGGGGCAAAAAATCACGAAATTCGTGTGACGTAATTTATGGATGACCCCTAACCCACCATAACCATTTTTTCATTGCATCCGTGCGAAGCCGGGGCGGGTCGCTAGTTAATACTAATCTGGCAAATATTTGTTAAAGTCAATTTCATAATTATGACGACTTTCTAAGAACTTAACAGTTATCATTTTGGATCTAACAGATTTTGAATTATGTCCAGTAATTACAATATATGTATAATGAGAATCAGAAATGGACCTTGTTATTTTCTTGTAAGAACTTTTAGCTCGTCGCCAAAGTGGGCCAGTAATAAGGGAATTTGGGCATTATGTATTTATGAAGAGTAATGAAATTTTCATATTAATTTACAAAACTTTTGTCTTTATCTCATTTCAGCGTCATGGACGAATGAATAATAATTAAATGGGACAAAACGAAGAATAAATAAGTGTTGAATTCTCAACAGTCTTGCATGAAAACAGCGCCCTGTTATTTTTTCTTTCGGTGAACGGACACTGTCGTGAAATTAATTTTTCTCGCAGCAGCCTTTTGTCGGTATTCATTTTGATTTGTTGATGCTGATCAAATTTTCTTTTGTTGGCTTATTATATTACGTGAATGAAATTCAGTACAGAGACATGATGCCAGTCTAGACGTGGCGTTAGCGCCAAATGTTAAAATTCGTGTTTAGATTTTATTAAATTTTTGCGACGTTTTCTAGTTTAACTTATCAAATATTTGTTCACCATAATATTTTATTTATTTATTTAGCCACTTAATCTTTACAGGAATTAACCTAATGCGACAGCAAAGCACTTAACTAATTATTAAACATTATTATTTCCGCTACGATTATACTTTATTTCAACATACATACAGGGTTACCTGGTAAGTCGTGCGAACCTGCGAAAATATTTGAATTATAATAAACAAAAAAAATGGGCCAATAGACAAAAATCGGTCATTTTTTCAAAAATGTCTTTAAAGCCTTATAACTTGAAAAGGGTTAAGTGGGGGGCGGGGTTCCAAGGGGAAATCTGTCAGAAATGGTGGGAACCACGACCCCCTAACGGGGTTCGCACGACTTACCAGGTAACCCTGTATACTCACGGCTCTTAACTATGGACATTGGCAAAGATTACAGTTTTCCATTTGCTAATATCCAAACATGTTTCTTCGATTTTCATTAATGAAAATTAACTTTATTTGAATATGACTTTATAGAAAGTTCTTTTGAATCGTTCAATTTTTTTTTCCTACCCATATACTTAATCTAAAATCTATTGTACACTTAATGGTGGTTAAGGTCCTATGTCCCCTAGATGGGGCAGAGGGCGTCCACAGTGCGTCGCCAGCCCGGTCGGTCTTGAGCTTCGCGCTTGACTTCGCTCCAGGTCTTCCCGATTTTCTTCGCCTCTGCGATGATCGTCCGTCGCCAGGTCTGTCTAGGGCGGCCTCGCTTACGCTTTCCTTGGGGATTCCAGTCTAGGGCTTGCCTTGGTATGTGTTCGGAGTCCCTTCGGAGCGTGTGGCCGATCCACTTCCATTTGCGACGTTTAATTTTATGATCGATTAGAGTTTCACCGCAGCGTTCCCACAGGTCAAAGTTGGTGATTTTCTCGGGCCAGTAAATACCGAGAATACGACGAAGACAACGGTTGACTACCACCTGCAGCTTATGCGAGATGTCTTTAGTGACCTTCCACGTCTCGCTTCCATAAAGCAGCAGCACGGTTTTAACCTTAATAACTAACAGTAAACATTTCCTCTTGCCAATGCTATAAATTCACCACTGCTATCATCATCCCTCATATACACCCTCACCGAGAGGGACGACGCTATGATAAGCACTTCCTCTGCAGTATACAGGTTACACCGCCATGTTTTCCTTCTATGTTGGATGAACGTATATGAAATAGAATGTCAAGAGCGCAGTGCCACTAATATGCCTAAGTGCACTTGCATATTTTTTTTTTCAAGATAGCCTTTTTTGAGCTTTTTAATGCATGCTTACTTTTTTCAATTGGCCTGAATTTGGGCTCGTGTTAAGTAGATTTAGAATAACATTAGTGAAGTATTTAATTACAAATTGTTTAGAAGAGCTAATACAACTGACATGCCATTAAAATTATCTAGATGAGTTGAATCATTCTGCGAATCTAAAAATATTTTGAACAATACAAAAAAGAAATTTGTTTGGCGATATATATTCAAAACTGCAGGTCTGACTTGAACTAGACAGATAGATAAAACGTTTATTATTTTCTGTAAAATACACATATATATCTAGTAAAACAATGATAATGATTGAGAAAAATAAACATACAATTAAAACACTATAAATATGTTTGCTGTAGACAGCAAAAGTCTAAGGCTCGGCTAAATATTTTTTTTTTTTTTATTGCTTAAGTTGACAAACAAGCAGGCTGCCCACCTGATGGTAAGTGGTAACAGTCGCCTATAGTACATGTGGTTCCCACGAGATTCGCAGCAAATCTGCAAACCTCATAAGAACCACAGTGTACGTTGCCAACTTGTGACATAAGATGTAAAGTCACAGTACCCAGTAATTTCACTGCCTATCTTACCCTTCACGCCGGAACACAGCAAAGCGAACCCTGCTGTTTGGCGGCGGAAATAGGTAAGACGGAGGTACCCATGCAGACGACCCTGGTACAGAGTCTACCTCCTAGAAGTCTACCTCCTAGTTACCTAATCACCGATTTTCCGTCATCACCTTTTTAAGTGAGTAGGGCTTTACAAATTGAGCAGATAAAAGCAGAATAAAAAGGGTCATAGCCATCGAGACAACCATAGAGCATAGAGACAAGCACAGATCTATTATTTTAAAGTGTCAATAAAGCGTGTGTCAATATGAGATAATAACAAGGCTAGCAAGATGGCGAAGGACACAAAGAAACACCATTACCGAACAGGGCAACACAGAAGCTCGTGTTGATCATAATGATAAAATCAACAATAAACTAATTAGTACAAAACAAACCAAGTACCACATGACAGAACAATAACGACGCAAACAAGTGATCGCATTAATTCATTGCGTAGGTGCGTCCGAATTAAGTATGTAAAACAAAATTTCCTGACAAAATGGGAATCTACATAATCACAAGCATTTAGTTTACGCACCAATAAACGGGGTAAGCAATAATGGCTCAATAAGCGCTTAATGAGTTCCGATGTGTTAATTTTTGAGAAAAAATAACAAGGCAAATGTTTATAATTATGTACTAAGGAACAAGACGAAATCGGCGCCATTTGACTGTTATTATTTAACCATTACTATTGTTATTATATAAGCTCATTGTATTATTAATAGAATCACTGACATGATTATTTTATTTGCTACTAGCTAACCCGGGCCCACTTCGTTGGGCATAATACTAATATCCCCGAAGCGAACACAAACGCGAACCGAATTAAACCCGAAGCCATCGCGCTCCGTACGCTACCCGTTTTTTCACCCATTTACTTTGCAAAACGGACTACCACGTAAAAGCCTTTTTATTTTTCGGATTTTAATATAACCTATGACACTCAGCAACATTGTGTCTTTCTATTGGTGAAAAAAATTTTTAAATCGGTTCAGTAGACCCCGAGATTACCCCTTACAATTTACAAACACACAAACTTTACTTCTTTATAATATTAGTATAGATAAATATTTCCCTTCAGGAAATTACCGTCAAAGGAGATTATAAGTCTGTACCATGTTAAATTACTTTTAAAACTTATAAATTGTAGTTAGGAAAGTAAGCCATCTCAAACTGTCAGCTTTACATAAATTTATGGATAAATAATAAGGATTTTTGAAGTACATATATGTGATATATAGAAATTAACATATAAAATGATAAAAGACTGTCAATTTATAATTTTCAAAATAATCCTGTTCTGATCCTCAAATATTTAATGATTCCACTCTCTCTTACAGGAACGTGCTTCATCTCGAGATTTCGTGAAAACACTCACAATTTTTTTTTTCAATATAGCGCTTATCAAACGTCTTCATTAAGGATTTTATGTACATTTATTAATGAATGTAATAAGTGAATGTAATGTAATAAACAAAATGGCAAATATCACATGCAATTGTTGTCAGTTAGCTAAATATGACATCCGATTTTTTTTCTATACTATTCTTTTTGTGCAATGTGATATGTGACTGAATCTGCGCCTTATGCAGATGCAGGCGGATCCATTGAGCACATCAAGCTTCGTGGCGGATAATTTAGCCATATCTTCAAACGAGAAGTAAAGTTAAACGAGCTTTTTTCTCACCGTAAAGCTATATAATCAAACCAATTTGAAATATCCTGGTAGCCAACGATTTGAGTTGCTTTCCGTTCGTACTGCGATCCTTATGAGTAGTTGGTACTGTGGAACCATTGCCCAAAGCTGAGTATTCCATATGTGACTGAATCTGTGTCTTATACAGTTGCAGGTGGATCTATTATTTAAAGCTGAGAACAGTATTTCATATGTGACTATATCTGCGCCTTATACAGTTGCAGGCGGATCCATTACTTAAAGCTGGGAACAGTATTCCATATGTGACTGTATCTGCGCCTTATGCAGTTGCAAGCGGATCCATTGCTTAAAGCTGGGAACAGTATTCCATAGGTGACTGAATCTGCACATTATACAGTTGCAGGTGGATCCATTGCTTAAAGCTGGGAACAGTATTCCATATGTGACTGTATCTGCGCCTTATACAGTTGCAAGCGGATCCATTACCTAAAGCTGGGAACAGTATTCCATATGTGACTGTATCTGCGCCTTATGCAGTTGCAAGGGGATCCATTGCTTAAAGCTGGGAACAGTATTCCATAGGTGACTGAATCTGCGCCTTATACAGTTGCAGGCGGATCCATTGCTTAAAGCTGGGAACAGTATTCCATATGTGACTGTATCTGCGCCTTATGCAGTTGCAAGCGGATCTATTGCTTCAAGCTGAGAACAGTATTCCATAGGTGACTGAATCTGCGCCTTATACAGTTGCAGGCGAATCCATTGCTTAAAGCTGGGAACAGTATTCCATATGTGACTGTATCTGCGCCTTATACAGTTGCAGGCGGATCCATTGCTTAAAGCTGGGAACAGTATTCCATATGTGACTGTATCTGCGCCTTATGCAGTTGCAAGCGGATCTATTGCTTCAAGCTGAGAACAGTATTCCATAGGTGACTGAATCTGCGCCTTATACAGTTGCAGGCGAATCCATTGCTTAAAGCTGGGAACAGTATTCCATATGTGACTGTATCTGCGCCTTATACAGTTGCAGGCGGATCCATTGCTTAAAGCTGGGAACAGTATTCCATATGTGACTGTATCTGCGTCTTATACAGTTGCAAGCGGATCCATTGCTTAAAGCTGGGAACAGTATTCCATAGGTGACTGAATCTGCGCATTATACAGTTGCAGACGGATCCATTGCTTAAAGCTGGGAACAGTATTCCATATGTGACTGTATCTGCGCCTTATGCAGTTGCAAGCGAATCCATTGCTTAAAGCTGAGAACAGTATTCCATATGTGACTGTATCTGCGCCTTATGCAGTTGCAAGCGGATCTATTGCTTAAAGCTGGGAACAGTATTCCATAGGTGACTGAATCTGCGCATTATACAGTTGCAGGCGGATCCATTGCTTAAAGCTGGGAACAGTATTCCATATGTGACTGAATCTGCGTCTTATATAGTTGAAGGTGGATCTATTGCTTAAAGCTGAGAACAGTATTCCATACGTGTCTGAATCTGCACCTTATACTGTTGCAGGCGGATCCATTGAACTTCTTCACGGCTAATTTAGTCCTGCTTTCAAATCGAGCAGTTGCGTTAAACGGCAGCTTTTTGCGGTGAACGCGGAATGTACTCTCATCTTCACCGTATTGTCGAAGGTGGGGAAACGTTACCCAATACATGTTTATAACAGGTGTACCGTAATGAATGTAGACCGGGCTTTTGCACATTCCGCGAATGGGATGTGAGGGATTCTATTAGGCGCAGGAGGTGTTCGTTCGCTTATGCGTTTTAATCAGAGTAATCGAAGGGGGTGTTCATCGAACAACGATGTTTAGTGGGAAGGTCATCGATAGGAGTATAATCAATGCCTTATCCAACAAACGCATTGGGTTTGAGAAGCTTACATTAATGCGTTTAACATATATCGCTCTCTGTGAGTAGAAATAAATGTCTTAATGAATTGCCATCATTGACTTATGTCCAAAATCGCCAGTCTGATAACAAGCCTTTACAGATTTCGGCACGATAACAAGATATTAATATAAAAACATATAGGCAAATTGCAATCCTCACTGCATCAGCGTGTCTGACCAAGGTCTTATACCACAATTTCGTTAGGTTAATTTCGAGTTGGGACGTGTAAAAGTATGCTGAGGATTTTGCCAATTTAATTTTAACAACACCTTAAGAATCTAATTGATATTCCTCTTTCACAAGAACTCTATATTGTTTCATTAATTTTAATGCATCATAATGGGACATGTAGTGTTTACGAGTACATGAAATGAAGATGATTTTTTATTACAAATAGAAAGAGATCGACAAACTTTACTGAACAATTATAAATAAAGTGACACCTTAGTACCACACTAAATATATCATTTATCTATAATAAACTTAGTACTTACAATAGAATCTTAAAATTTGATAATATACAAAGGAATATTCCTTTAAAATGATCTCATTTTCTTCTCTAACAAGACGGAAATATCGAGCGTCAATTACTAAGATTGGCTTTGCGACAAAGCGATTTGTTGGAAATTTGTCAACAAGAATATTTACAGGCGCCGACGAAATACGGAAAAAAAACTCAAGTCCTGCTGCCGATGTCAGGTCCTTGTTTATGAGGCTCAACTGTTGAATAATAATGGGTTTTTGAGGTGTTTGCGGTAGTTGCTGGTGATTTTATTTTGACACATTTTTTGTGTTCTTATTTTATTGTCAGCGGTTGTGTAAAAGCCAAAATATCTCGCTATATCTTAATGTGATACTATTATTTTTTAAAAGAAAACTAAAGAGTTTTCTTCGCTGAATTGCGTATCCGGCCTATATGCAAAGGAAACAAAATTGTGTTGATTTAAAAAAATAGAATGGATAAAGATAATAATCTAATTTATAAATAATAAATTAATTTATAAATAATAATTACAGTTTGGAAAAAAATAGAAGTATGCAAATAAAATATATCTTGCTGTCTCACGTTCAGTAATAAAACACTTTTTTAATATTTGATAAGTAGGTTTAAAATGATAAAATTAAGAAATCGGCATAAAATATTATAAAAAAAAATTACTGTATGTAAATTATACTAATATCAAATACGTTTAAAATTAACTTTTTAAATTTTTATTACTTAACTAAACCGAAGGAATATATTTTGAAAGATGATTTGGTTATTTTTCATATTGTTAAAGAACAATGGCAAAAAATTTGCTCAGAGATTCCTTTAGTGTACACAAATTACATCATTACAAATGTTACTAAAATAATTTCTTATATTTTTTGCAAAAACGATATTATCATAGAAAAGTCTAAATAAAAAATTACTTTTAAAAGAAGTGCAAACGACTAAGTATGTACCTATGTAGATAATAAATATACACTTCACTCCATGCTTCACTGACACTAGGGTAAGTAAATGAAATAATATCGATATGTATCGTATCGATTTATTTGAAGAAAAAATATTGATATGTCGATATTTTTGGCTCAAGGCGTTATTATGTGAATAAAAAAGAACAATATAATGTTTAAAGAATATGTAATTATAATAAATAATATTCTTTAATCGTGACCTTTAACTATAATTATATTTTGTCTGAGTTTCGTCATAATAAGTCTCGCCTTAGTTCTTACACAAGTTAAAATATGTATATAACGTAATTCAATATGTATAATTTCATATTTTTGTTTTTGATAATAATGAAGTTATCAATTCTTCTAATGAATCCAGCAGTAAGTATAAATTAACAACTATGCAATTATTACTATCGTGTGTGCGTTTAGAACAAAACCTATTTTTATTAATATTTAATAAATAAAGTTGTATTAGTTGTGATATAAATGAATTTTTGTTGAAACGACATTTAATTAAATATGAAAATGTTAGTACATTATTACAGCAATAGACATCACTTTCCGAGGTAAACCATGATTTTTAATAATAGCCAAAGTAATGAAGATCTTATAAAAAACTTATTTTCATTAACCCCCATGTGTGATTGTGTGTGTGTGATGAACACGAATGAACCATAGTCGTGGTCGTCAATAATAATTATAGTCTATAAAAATATTTATCTATGTAAAATATATGTATGCCTGTCCGTTACCCTAGATCCCATAACACAAGCCTTACACAGCTTTGGGCTAGGCTTAATGGTGTGAGTGTGTGACATATTTATTAATTATAAATATTATTATGATTGTAAGGTTTCAAATAAATATTGGAATTAATGTACAAAAATATAGGTATTTCAAGATTAAAAATATCGTCTATATATAAATCTATTATTTTTTGTAAATATACCTATCGATAGTTAGACCAAACCTGACACTTCCCTACGTTTTGTCGGTGGTGGCGTGACGTCGTGCGTTGTTGTTGTTTGTTGAGTGTTTCGTGGTATTTTGCGTTTACTATTTCTGTTTTTCTTGCTTTTTTAACGACCTGGACTGTTTCTGGACTATACTGAGATCTCCCGCTGTATACGTTAACTTCTGCTTGCCAAAGGATTCCGAATATCTTCTTTTTACAAATATATTTCGCTGTGATTAAGGACTACGATTCTGCTTTCTAATTTGGATTTTGTTGTAACCGATTTAATACTACAATGGGAAGTCGTGTGAAACCTACACGTATCTTGTGTGTGAACTGCAATATATACGTAAATAAATTACGCCGCCGATATCCCGCATTGGCGCAAGAATCAAGAGTTACTGCTGTAATCTACAGCTGGGTGTACCCCCAAATTGTAAGTAATATTGTAAATCAGAACAGTACCAACAATGCCTGATTCACAAAATATGTAGGACTTATCAATATTTTCATTTGTAGTAAAACAACAATCCATCTGAATTAAACAACCTTAGCTACTTTATTATGATAATTTTTTTTATCATTCTAGTTACAATACTATTTTAGTTTAATCTATATCCAGAAGTATGATTTAAGTATATGATTATTTAACATGATCACACACAAAATATGTTTACAAATAGAATAGGTATCTGTCTTGGGTACTTAATAATATGAAAAAATATATTTTAAGGTTTTAGAAGAAGATGTTATCTGTGAAGCATGTAGGGATCTGCCAATGGCTGCAGTCAATAGCAGCTTACAAAGTGAAGTGTCTGGCAGTGAAGTAGCTGGACCTAGTACTAGAAGACAAATGCATGTCTTTTATGTGGCAGTTCAATCTTAAACAGAGGGAGTGATGAGATATTATGGGAGAACCCAAATGAGATGTAGCAATCTATAATCCATTTAATTACAAGCAAAATAGCTCCACGTGAGGTTTGTATATTTTGTTTTATTTGATATTATATAATGAAATAGCTGCTAAAGTAATAGTAATATCTACTAGTATACCATTACTGCTACAGCTACCTATTTAGCATAAATATTGGCAAAATAGATAGCTATGTAAGAATCATAGTAAAGTACTAAAACAATGAAAATCACAGACAAATAATAAATGAGTATTGCTAACCAGAAAGCAATTATACACCTAAACCTTTGCGTTTTGCTTAGCTATGTTCAATTACTAGTTTGCAATAGAATTAAATAACTCTTTTGTTTTCAGATTTCTTCATTAGATCGCATATGCCATGCTTGCTGGGTGCGTTCTCAAAGCCAGACATACATCAGCAAAATATTACTGCACCGGCTAGCTTTCTTGATGATGTTGTAATTGAAGAAGAGGGATAATAAATCAACTTTCTATAAGGTTTCTATAGACCTTTGAAATATACAATCCATTAATTAAATAAGAACTTAGTTGAACGAGTACAGCATAGATTCACAAAGATCCTCGAGCAGCTTAAATCACAACTTTTAAGATCCATAACTGGTTAGTACCACTGTTCTGAACCTGCACATGAAAAGACACAATTATAATATGTTTGTAACCACATAAAGAACACAAATATCTACAAAAACTATAGGTAATTATATTGTAAATGCTTGAAATAAATTACCCTCTGAAGTTGTGAACTTTTAAGTGTTAACCAATTCAAAAATAGATTTAACAATTGTTTGTTAAAAGTGCTAAGTGAACTATGTTTTATATGTATCAGTGACATAATAATAATAAAGACATATTTTATTAAAAGCTGTTTTAATTCTTAAGTTATTCATTCAATAAATTGACTAGTACCTAAGTTGTTATATTTTTAAAACTTTTATTAACATAGGAGGTTTTAAATAACTCATAAAGGTACCTATATATTACTACATATGTGTCATTTGATTGACTTCTAAAAGAAAAGAAATCACCATATTGTTGATATTATAGCATTTTATTTGCTCTCTGATAACACTTAAGCGGGCCTGTTCATAAGCCAGTTCGCATGTAAATGATCCCTACTGATTTTCTCTTTGACAAGATGAACTTTTCAACTAAACAATGACAAACTGCTTTCTTCTTTTAAAAAAGAGAAACTAACAATTTAATGTAGACAAGGTATTGACTGCACCTTCCTAAATACATTTTACTTTTCATTTTTAAGCTTCTTTTTAAAGATTTAGGTAGGTATTTTAAGCGTATGTGTATTTGTGTGAGGTAGGCACTTAGTATGTATGAAATTGTTTAAATATCATACATACTTATAAACTTCTCAATTTAACATAAGTAATTGAGTTTTGGGGATGATTCAATAATTTGAAATGTTCTCTACATAATATTCCATTGAAACAAATCTTAGTTTTCACGGTTTCGTAGATACCTCCGAAGTAATTCGTGCTCTTCAAACACATTTTAATGATGTCTTATAATAGATCTGAGGATATATATTAAATAATTATGATATTAGCTGTGTTTTTTCACTAAAAAAAATATAACCATAAAGTATTTTTAGATTTTGGCGGTTTTTATTGAGACATAACCTCCAAAACTTTATAAACCGATATCTTTTTTTCTAGACTTCGTAGAATCTTCATTCTACTACCGTTTTACTCAGATAATAGATCTCTATACTTTGGTATATGTTTCATGACTGTACACAAAAAAAAAGTATGAGCAAAAATTTGTTAGGGATTTTGCCATTGTTCTTTAGACATTTTTGTCATTTTATTAATCTCGCTAGCTTTGTTATTTTGTAATAATTTTACAAGCTTTTGTTTAATTTGCAATGTTTGTAACTACTAGTATATAAGTTTGGGTGGCATCTTGCAACTCAATTTTAAAGCAGATATCTTCAATCGATTGAACTGAAATTATTTTTTCATTCTCAATACATGAATTATCATTTTCTTTATTGTATCGACATCGCACTAATATAGATATTAATTATGATAATTAATTATTTTACTTCAATTTTGAAACTACAATCTATCGATATATTATTAATTTGAACGGACATATCATTATTTAGTTTCTTCAATTTTATTTGAAATTAAAATATCTGATACGAGAGATTTAATGTAAATAGTTTCATAATTTAAACCTTAAAATGTATGTACTGTAACAAACTTAGTTTTGTATTATATAACAGCGGACAAATACAATTTGTTATAAGGCCGTCCGTACTGAAAATGATCCCGAAAATTGTTTTAAACCGCATCAGCAGCGGCGCATTCTTCTTTTAAACTAATGATGCAAACGCTTTGGATAAGAAAGGAGGCGAACTTCCAATGAGTTCCTCATAGTATTGTGATATCATATTATTATTTATCTGTGGTCTTGTAAATGTCAATGTTGGCATATCGTACGATGCATACTGATTTATCGCTTTTCGAAATATAAAGCACTTTAACCTCAATTGTGACTTCTTAAAGAGGTGTCGATGAGCTCTAGCAATTCTAATAGGCCTTAACTCATTCCCTGACTCAATTAAAACAGAAACGCAATTAGTATTAATTACTACAATTCTTTTGAAGAGGGCGTTTCCTTCCATTATCTAGTTTACAATTGTAATTGAATTTCTTGTAATGTTGCTTTTTGTTTTGTGTCTGCTCGGCTCTGTTATCTCGCCGAGAAATCAGGGCATCTCAATTATTCTCCATGAAGAGTGCATTTTTTATGCTCTCGCCAATTAAATTATCATAAACCTGGAATTAAAAGAATGATTTACACTTTCGTGTTCAATCGATTATTATAATTATTTATCTATACTAATATACTAATAATATTATAAAGAGGAAAGATTTGTTTGTTTGTTTGTTTGTAATGAATAGGCTCCGAAACTACTGGACCGATTTCAAAAATTCTTTCACCTTTGGAAAGCTACATTACCCCCGAGTAACATAGGCTACTTTTTACCCCGGAAAATCGTCAGATCCCACGGGATGCGAAATAAAGGCTTCGCTCAAAAACTACTGCACAGATTTTCATGCATTTTTCATCAATAGATAGAATGATTCTTGAGCAAGATTTTGCGGTATTTTTTATCGGAAAAACGGATAGCCCCACGGGAAGCGCGATAAAACCTTCGCGCCATAAATCGACTTCCGCGCATATGTAGCCGTGGGCAAAAGCTATGAGCTTCTATAGACCCAATCCCGAAATCCACGCAGGCGAAGCCGTGTGCAGAAAGCTAGTTGATAATATTAATAGTTGAAGGTGTAGGGAGAGAAAGACCGAAAAAAAATGGATGGACTGTGTGAATATGTTGAAGAAGGAGCGAGGGTCGAAATAGCGAGTGATAGAGGAAAATGGAAGAGGAAGACGTGTTGCGCCGAACCCAAATAAAATTGGTAACAGAGTAAGAAAAAGAAGATTATTAAGTGCTTTATTACAATTTGTGAACTATGTTAATTGCACCCCACGCGTATAGTGTTATTTATGTTATAGGAGGGGCGAACGAACAAATGGATCATCCGATAGTAAGTGATTACCGCCCCCCATAAAATCTGCAACACCAGAAGAGTCGCAGATACGTTGCCAGTTTTATATTTGGGAATATACTCTTTTTAGAAGGTTTGGATATTGCATCGCATATACCAAAGACAGACAATTCATACCACAGTTTGGTAGTGCGCAGCAGAAAGCTATTGGAAAATGTAGGCTTACTGTGATCGTTTAAAATAGCAATAAAACCGAAGTGCAAGCGAGATAGCGCTATACGTTGTAAGAGCGGTGTCACTGTTTCAATATTGTTTTAATGTTTCTCTAAGCGGTCTTGGTAAGGGCTCTGTTCTGGACCGACTGAACCGTGAAGGTGATTAAGGTATTTTAAGTTTTACTTTTTCCTTTAAATTTTATCTTAGAAACGCATTGTTTTTTTATCTCCATAAAATGACTCTTGAAAATCTCTCGTTTAAACGCTTGATCTTCGCTTTTGCTTGAACGTTAACAATTCCGCCGGTCAGCTGCGAAAAACTAAACAGCATCGATGTAACGAACAAAAACATCCCCGTTGATTGGTCACGATCCGATGTTGTTTTGTTTTTAATTTCATAAAACTTGACGAGGGTTGGCACCGGCCAGCATCCGAGGAGAATTTAAATCACGAGGGAGCGAGACAGCAGACGCTACCGTCGTGCCTTCCTCCACGGCATCTCGGCTATTTGCATCTCTTTGACCGCGGTAATATAAGCAGGGGCGCCTACGTTGCCATAAAATTAAAGGTTTGTTTTGCTCTCGTGCTAAAACTAAAGTTAAGAGTGTGTTCGTGCAAAGATTAGTAATTTCAGGCAAGAGTCTTTTGAGCTAAATAAATAATAATAAGCTAAATAGTTTTAACAGTTAAATATTTACATTTATCGATTCATGTCACGCTCACTCACAAATCTTAAAATTTACCATAGTTCGAGCTTTTACAGTAACATATACTATATGTATAAAATTTAAATTAAGTATATAGTCATATAATCTTAATCGTTCGATGCATCTGCCACTGACCTGAAGAAATGTGTAACATAAATATACCGCACCTTTGGTCATGCTGAAAACGTGTTCCATTAATGTATCTGTGTGCAAAAGTAAATGCCTATAACAGAGACTTTTTATGAAACTGAATAAATTATAACTTTTACATACAACGACTCATAAATAGTAATTAGTACGGGCTGCGGCGCGGTGACCGTGATTAAAAGGGTTTTTGTAACAATAGACACATTCGACCATCGAGGGGCCTGATTATTCTATTCAATTCGGTCTTTTGTTTTCACTTCGCTCAATTTTGGAATTTCAGGCGCTGTTATAGGTAGGATGTTGTAGACTTAATAGCGGAGAATGTTTCGTTTATTGGGTCGTGTTTAACTCAGCCTTCCACAGGAGTCTTCTTAGACGCGGTTTTAACTGCCTCTGTAATCTAATAGGAAGGAGGTCCTTTTTTTTGTTTTTTTGTTTCCCTGAGGAAAATGCATTAAATTGCATACCCCGGCTGTGGCGAGCCGGCGGTTATGTGGGGCTCTCCTCCCCAGAAGGGGGAGGCCTACCCACTAAAAACCTCAGGGATGGCCTTCCTCAGGCATGTAGGGAGCCCCCGGGAACACCAAGCCACCTCCGGGAACCCCCAGCCTCCGCTCCCCTGCCCAGAGGGGAGCCCTCCTCAGGGGAGGCTACACTACCTCCCCCGGTCTCCTCCACCGACGACGCCCCCCGGCCACGGAAGGGGCGTGGTCCATCCAGGGTCGCCGTAGCAGCCGCGACTTCCTCGCGCCCGCCGGCGACCCGCGGCGGCGCCGCAGCTGTGCTACCGAGCCCGGCGCCGCCTTCTTCGAGCGGGATCGGCCATCTCCCGACCTCGCTCAGGAAGGAGGTCCAGGTTTGGATTCTTTATGCAGATGATTTTATACGAGGCTTTTGAGCTCGTCTGCACAATACTTATATGAATCTTCTACTCTCATTGCCATGTAATTATTAAGTAATCTCCAATCTTAAAATTGAGTCAAGTCGCATATTCTGCAAATAAGTAAGGCACAGGATCTGTTACCCTTGTCGTGGTTACTAGGAGTTATACAGAGTAACAATTAAGATCTCTTTGTGAGTTTTAAGTAAACTCCCATGATCGGCTTTTCAAGAAGGCCACGAAAAAAAGGGAGCGGCGACATAAAATTCTAAATCCATAAGCGCAAGATAAATTAATTATATTAATCAATCAGTATTAAGGAAATACTTGTGCGAACAAATATTTAGTTCAACTGATTTATTGCCGTCATTTTAATTTAATTAATGATAATTTATTATTCGCTATGTGACAAATTAATGAAACCAATAACTTATAATGATTTAAACACTGTTTTTAAAATGAATGTGATTAATTTTTAGTTTTTCAATATTTATAGCTTAAAACATGTAGAATAAAAATATTAAAAATTTTAATTAATTGGGTTACACTAAGAAATCTATGTCATCAGTGCAAATGTATTTTATATTCAACCAAGTCAATTATATCTATACATATAATAAGACAGTAAAAATATTTTGTCTGTACATTTAGTATTTTTGACTGAAATGGATAGAGGGGCACTTAAATAGATTATTAGAAAGCAAAAAAAAATTTTTGGAATTTTTTGTCTGTCTGTCTGTATGTATGTTCACGTTTATCTCCGAAAGTACTGAACCGATTTGCTTGAAACTTTCACTATTTGCTTTGTTTTAACTCAGAATAATATCTAAACTTTGTTTCATCAAAATCGGTTCATTAAAAAAAAAGTTATTGTCATTTTAATGAACTCAAATAAATAAAACTGGACTGTCATCTGTGAAAATTGAAGACGGTGAAATTTTAATCAAAAGTACTGTGAAAATAGTATTTGTGGAAAAGCTCATTGTTTTGTGCCATACTATACATACATACATACTAATATTATAAATGCGAAAGTAACTCTGTCTGTCTGTCTGTCTGTTCCGCTTTCACACCAAAACTACTGAACCGATTTAAATGAAATTTGGTACACAGATAGTCTGGAGCCTGAGAAAGGACATAGGCTACTTTTTCATGCAAAAAAGGTTGTAAAGGGTTGTAAAAGGTTGAAAGGAGGGATTATTGGTTGTATGGAAATATTGTTAAAACTACTGAACCGATTTAAATGAAATTTGGTACACAGATAGTCTGGAGCCTGAGAAAGGACATAGGCTACTTTTTCATGCAAAAAAGGTTGTAAAGGGTTGTAAAAGGTTGAAAGGAGGGATTATTGGTTGTATGGAAATATTGTTAAAACTACTGAACCGATTTAAATGAAATTTGGTACACAGATAGTCTAGAGGCTGAGAAAGGACAGAGGCTACCTTTTAAAGCAGAAAAGGGTTGTAAAAGGTTGAAAGGAGGGGGTGAAAGGTTGTATGGCAGTATTGTTAAAACATATCCTTCCTGTGGGAAATTCGAATATAACGCGGGCGAAGCCGCGGGCGGAAAGCTAGTATTGAATAAAAAGAAGGTATTTTTTTCCCACGGGGGATGGTAGTGAATCTTCATAAAGGGGGCGCTACTATTGTAGTCGTCTTAATAACCCCCTGGTGCTTGGACGACCTCGCACCGGATACCACCCGCGCCCGGTCTACTGCGGGTGGTTATGTTGGACTCTAGCAGAAGGCTAGCCTACCAACTAAATACTACCTACAAGCCTTTGGTCGGGTAGAAGGCCTGAGAGTTTATCGGCTTTGAACTAAGGCGCCCGCCCTCCAGAGCGGTGGGCGTTGCATAGCGCAGCCACAGGAGAGTATATACTCTCTGAAATGAGTTCGGTTTCCAAAGTGGTCCGATGTTATCTATGTTATATATTATCTGTTGGTCCCGCACTAATCACTTAAGCTGGAGTGAGAAGGCATAAGGAGAATTTGTAAGTAAAGGATATTTCGCAGTCTGTGGCAGTTATTCTAGATTATTTTTGTTTTGACAACTGACTGACCGCGGGTGGAGGAGGACTGGGATTCTAACCACTGTACAAAGGTCAAAGGGGATTACAGATCCTAGAACTGTTTTAAGCAAGATTTTTATAAAATTAATATGTTACACTATAACTCATAAATCAGTAGATTTTTTACAAATTTAATAAAGTTCTTCCATTAATTTTGCGAGATATAAAATAGTGCGATATCTTTTAGTGTATTATTAGTATTTTTAAATACGTCGATATTATTTCATATAATAAAGAAGAAAGTCATAAATATTTACTTGCCTGGAAAATCTTTCAATCTTCGAGCGATGCAGAAATCAGAAACAGATATACCAGCTCAATGACTTATGTAATCAGGTACATATACAGTGATATCTATTTGTAGGTACCCATTCCCGACGTCTCCCATGGGAAAATTCAATACGGCGCCAAATTGCTATTTAGGCATTTTAAATCTCCATCGGTTGGGTATTTTTAATTAGGTCTGATCTCGAGACACTCGCATTTTTTTGGGGTCTCTCTAAACGAGTTTTACGCTAGGGTGTTTTTTATTTATGTATTTAGTTTAATCTTTATTGAACAGTATAAATAAAATACAAAATAAAGTACAAAAGGCGGACTTAATGAAATAAGCAATACCGTCTTTACCATAACCTAAATGGGGGCCCCCGAAGGATTGCCTTTAATTTCTCCCACACATTTATTCTCAAAATATTTTTGTCGGACACATTAGACATTACCTACTTTTTTTCGCAAATTAGTAACATTATAAGCAGAGATTTTTACGTGGCATATACTACGCTATTATATCAACGAAGACAGACGGACCAAGAAGGCTCATTTCTATTTGGAAGCTGAGGCCGAGAGACGCCTATGGATTTGTAGTTTGGGATTCCAACAGCTGAATCGTCGAAATTGCTTACTCAATAACGTTATTTTAGTGCAGTATTCCAACCGCGGGATGGCGTGAGCATAACCTATTTAGCGAGCATAACAAACTTATTTTAAATGTTAGTATAATACGCGTTTGTTACTTTCCAAAAAGGGACTCCAATTCTTGTATACCCAAGGGTCCCAGCTTAGTTTAAGACGGCGGCGGCAATAAGGCATTATCTACCAGTCAATCGAGTGACTAGTTACCACACATATAAGATAAATACATACATATATAATAACATTATACATATAATTTTGAATATAAATATTTAAACAGTTTAGCGTGAGAAAAAAGGATATAAGGAAGTGATTTCGGAGAGTGCTCACGAACCCCTGTCTTAAAAATGTGTTAAAACTTTAAATGGAAATGCTTACATTCTGTGAGCTTTGGAAATGATAAAATAAAACTACTTTTTTCATATGAAGGTGTAAATAATATCTTTGTACATGAAATTTTACATCATGTCAGAAGTAATTTAACGTAGATTTTGCCAAGATCAAACAATTATACATATTTCTTGGTGTGCTAGGCGAAAATGTCATACAATATACCTACATATATATTGTGACGCAACCTGATATAATAGGTCAAAAACCATTACAAGGCACCCAACTGGATGATATAGCTGTTGTTATGATGTCGACGTTATCAAAGCGAAATTGCCAAACAAAACAGATAATTTTCGCCGTGAACGTTGCCAATTTATGTTTGTTGATAATTATCCTAATTCCTTATCTGTACTTTTTGTTGCAGGTAACAATTAAATGAATGCGGGCGCACGGACTACATCGGCGGATGTACGGTATCTATATGCTAACATTTTGATTAGCACTTACATTGACTTGCCTGTTACTTTAATGCTGACTTGAAAGCATAATTAAATATTTGGTTCATGAGGATATTACACATTATTATCAAGACATGACTAAGAAAAGCCGACAATCGCACAAGAATTTTTTTTTTGAGTTTATGGCTTGGCTGCTATGACCTTTGAGCCATGTCTTTATTTTCATGTTTTCTTCATGGCATATCTTTTCTACTGTATTTTCAATGTATTTGTACAAAGCGGCAAAACTCTTTTTATTTTCCAATAGTTCCGTTAAGCTGTTAACGCTAACTAGTTTTTATTTATATTGTACTAGCGACCCGCCCCGGCGTCGCACGAGTGCAGTGAAAAAATGGTTATGGTGGGTTATCCCTAAGAGATAGACATATACCATCGCGGACTTTTTTGTGGATTTTTGTAAGTTGTACAATACTGTAGTACATTATTTTGGTCTATCTCGTTGGGTTCAGCCAGCGTTTGCAATATAAGCGCAAAAAACCGTGCTTATTTACATCACATTAGAAACCTTTAAATTTATCAGTGTTTCTCTACTATATTATGCATTTATTATACATACAAACCTTCCTTAAGAATCACTCTATCTATTAAAAAAAACCGCGTCAAAATCCGTTGCGTAGTTTTAAAGATCTAAGCATACATACGGACATACAGCGAAAGCGACTTTGTTTTATACTATGTATTGATTTTACAAATTGACAGATTAATTGAAAAAAAAAATATTAATATAAAAAACTTAATCTATGCTTTTGCTATTATATTCGCGTAATCTGTGCCATTGTAGTGGTAATTGGTATTCTTTCCCGGGAACACCCGCTATTCTGTTCGGCCTGTTCAGCTTGTCCTGGGAGTTATCCTCCGTGAACATGTCCACGACAGAATCGGAAACAAGAAATACAAGGTTGTAACGGTGATTAATTTGCGTTTCGATGTGGTCCGTTATCTGATTTGACGGCTAGAATCGTATTGAAAGATCGAAACATGAATTTGACATTCAAATTGAAACATGGGATCATTTTGAACCCAATAAAATATACACTGAGTTATATGTTAAAAACAACTGAGATTCATATTCCGTTTATTTTAATAAAAATATGTTGGGAAATCAATTTATTTACAGATCCCATTTGTATTTGATAAAAGCCATTTGTACTCAGAGAAGTAGTTCGATCTATATTCCGACTTTCTTACTTGATCTCCAAACATCGAAGACAAACCGTTAAACAATCATCTTAACTTATCGTTTCTAAGCGATAAATTCAAATTGCCGACAGAGTAATTTGCTGGCGAGTGAAAAATTCCGAGGCTGCATAAATAAGCTAAGTGCAGTGTCGCAACTAGCGACGGGTGTGGCAAGGACGGTGCACACTACCAACCTTAGGTAGTGATTAGGGTGTGCACGATGCTGACTTTAGATAGGATACACCTTAATATTGTGTAGTATGATTATTATTTAGAACCACACTCACAGTTGAGTACAATACTCAATTGCTGTCATTAAACTTATATAAAAAATTATACTTTGTTTATATAAATTGCGTTACAGAAATCAACTTAAACATAAATTTAATGTTTTATTTATGACTTTATATTTTAGTGTAATTTTTAGTTAATGTCTCGTTGTAACATAACCTTCTGAACAACATTATTTACTACAGTTTGAGTAAATATTTATCTAAATGTAGGTCGCCTCTAACTGTTGATACATACATACATAATAAGTCACGCCTTGTTCCCATTGGGGTAGGCAGAGACCACCTCTCTTCACTTGCTACGATAACTGCTGATAAGGCCATTTAACAAATAGTCAATTCTATCATCTAACTTTAAAAATTATGTTAAAACCTTAATTATTATACGCAGTCCTTCGATCATATATTTCTATAGATACACAATTCCATAGAAAATCAAACAAAATATCGACCCGCGTCTATACGTAGAAGAATAGATGTATATTATAGTACCAATTTTGAAAAAAGTTCTAAAGTGTCATATAATTTAAGCCAATTTAAATCTTAAGTAACGTAATGAAGTATGAAAATAAATCCTTGTTAAGGTCGTTACATATTATCTTCTGGTTTCGATGATATAATGATGCCGTGAAATCAGAAATGAACAATACATATTTGAAAACAAATACATTGGATAATAAGCCCTTAGTCTGTTGCAATTAAGCACAAATTCATTTCATATAATAATGCTCCTACGTTCCATTTGAGTCCGAATATTGTGCTCGCGTCTTATCGCATCCTACTTGAACATAGACAGCAGTGGAGATGCTAGTTTTTTTTACACTTATCTTAACAGTACGGAAACTTTTTAAATTTTAAACATAAACCAAGAAGGAAGCTGAACTTGTAACAATAGTTACAAGTTCAGCTTCCGGCACGCCGCCCCGCTAAATCATAAATCGTATCAATATTAATCAATATTCCTCCATATATTAATCAATTATCACATAATTATTTTATTATAAATTATTAATAAATTATAAAACTAATCTAAAGCCAATACTGACAGCCGTAATCAAATTTTTAATCATAATCTAATATACTGAAAATGCCACTACCGGTTTACGGAACCTAATTTTATTTAAAAATCTATACAATGTTTAATTATATAATTATACTGCTTAGTAATAATTTTGATGCAAATTAATAACTATTGTTGTATTGCATTGTATTAATATTGTTATAAATCGATTAATAAGTTGCTTGTGTAAAATTATAAAAGCCAGTGTCCGCCATTTTTAGAGCATTATTAAACTGCCTGCTGATAACATAACATCGCAACGTTTATTTATCCCTGTGCCGTGTACAGTATGTAGAATTAGGTGCTAAGGAAAGTACAGACTTTATTAAGACAGGGTTTCTCAACCTTTATTTTGCCGAGCCTTACAAACAAAGAAAGCGAAAAACTAAAAAAAAAGAAATAAAATCACAAAAAATGGTATAGGCGACTCCATCATTCCACTGACCTTTTTCTGAAACATTAGCTCTGTGCTATTTTTTCCTATGAGTGAGCCACTCGAGACAGAAAGAGATAGATGCGATGCGTTGCGCATCGTGGCATGGTACGCAAGCGTTTTAAATTGATATTTTAGTAATACATAATATGAATAAAAGTGTAAAAATGCGCTAATAAATTAAGATAAAGATATACTTATTGGAAGTATGACATTCCATCCTTCTTTTGCACTTTACGTGTGTCATTTTTACAAGTATAAACTACGCATTTCGGCATCGCTGACGTTATCAATCGCGCGCGGCCACCGAATGAATGAGAGCGAAACAAGGCACATTTACTGTTTGTGCCTTGTTTCGCCGGTGCCACTTTTTAGACGGTAACTGTGTATCTACAGAAATATATGATCGAAGACGCAGTCATTGTAATGTAAATATGTAATTCCACTTCTCATGCTTGAGGTTATACCATGATGATAGATTGCAGATTTGACTACTGTCTCTTTTTTGTTTGTGACATTATCCAATAGATGGCAGCACAGTGAGCCACGTGGCGGAAGTCTCGCATTTCATTTTAAAGGGTGTAATGATTAGATGACTTGGTCGAGGATAGATGGCAGCACAGTGAGCCACGTGGCGGAACACAGTTGCCCATTTGATTTTAAAAGGTGTAATAATTAGATATGACTTGGTTGGGCTCAGTATTCAGTCAGTCGGGAGGAGTGCAAGTCGTAAATCGTTGGAACTGTTATTGCTCTTCAAATTGTGAACTTATCTCACAAATAAATAATCCATAGTCACCCTACGAGTGTAGGAGCGTATGTGTATTGGAGCGCGCACGTGGGCGAAGGTGTGATATCGGGAGCATAAATTATGACGCGAATTATTCGCGAACGCGCACGCCTTGCCGCTTGAAATATTGAATTAAGGCGATATTCATATTTCATAACTCCTTTATTACCTTTGCCCGGCATGCGGTCTGGCGAATTCAAATAAAAAGTCTCGACACAATAACGCATTTACAAGCACACATCAACACAAGATAAACACATATTTCTAATTATATTCTGTCAAGTTTAAGTTGACAACGGTGGAAATACCACCACTAACTCTCCACTCGCAGTGATGATGATGATGCAGCTGATTTAAAAAAAATATGCTTACCCCGTGCTTCAACCATCCTCATGCAAATTGTCTTCCAACCCGGCCAGATGTTTTTATCAGATGTCACAACCAATACCGTCTTTATCATAAGGGCATACGAGGCCCGTGCCCAAGTCCCCCATTCTCAGGGGGACCTACAATTTCTCACACATATTTCTCAAAACATTTTTGTCGGACACTTCACACGGACTGGACACAGGAGGTATTTAAGTGGCATACATTACGCCGTTATATCAACGAATATAGACTATCCAAGAAGGCTCATTTTTATCTGAAAGCTGAGACCGAGAGACGCCTATGGATTTGTAGTCTGGATTCAAACAACTGAAATGCTTAATCAGTAAAGTTATTTTAGTGCAGTATTCCAACTGCGGGATGGCGCGAGCATAACTTATTTAGCGAGCATAATAAACTTATTTTAAAAATGTTAGTATAATTCGCGTTTTTTACTTTCCAAAAGGGCCTCCAATTCTTGTGTGCCCAAGGGCCCCAGCTTAGTTTAAAACGGCGGTGGTCACAATATAAACTAGTTATTTATACAGTGCGAGTCTTGATTAAGCGCACAAACGAAGAGGGGTAAAATTATACTTTCTTTTATATATAAAAACAAAAGGAAAAAGAAATGAGTGTCATGGTTTTGTAATTATTCTCTTTTAGTTGTATCGCAAGCGCTACCTTTATTTGGTAATATAGCTATAACATTTTAGAGAAGTGACATATCTTGCTAAGAATTGCAGAAAAATAAGCTCAATTAAAATGCTAATTGACTAACAACAAAATAAAAATCTTTTCTCTAAGATTCTATATAGAAGTATTTTTAGTAAACATAGTATGTACAAAATACTAAAATACGAAATGAATTTAATAAAAATTTTTTACTTATAAAATGACAATATGTATTTTGTTTCTTGTATGTGTATTTCAGGAAGTTGTATCTTAGATAAGTTGCAGCTCTGGTTATGTTACATGACATACAAATCATATTGATATATGACGGGTTTGAACCTGGGATATGATGATCAGAAGACTATAGCCAACGTCGACACTGGCAGTTCATCAGCTTCATCATTTAAGTAAGTTTGCTGGAAATAGGCCACCCCTAAGAATATTTAACAACACATGCGTACGAATTGAGGACCTTTCTGCTCTAACAACCATCAGACCTATGCCCAGGCCACTTAAGATCCACAATTCTAACGGCTACGTTGGTGACCCTACTTCTGAGGATTTCGTCATTTCTTACTCAATCACGCAGAGAAACTCCAAGTATGTTTCCATTCTGTTTTCGGTTGCATTGAACCTCCTTATAAGGTCCTTTGTAAGTGCCCATCACTAGAAACTCACGCGAATTCAAATCTTTCGCCTTGAGCCATTCTATCGGTAGCTACTCAGTCGGTTAGTTCGACATTAAAAATCGGAGATCTTCAATTTCTCTCACAGTTATTACAATTATATCACAGTTTTGTCAAAATTTCTTTTATTAGAAGGCAATAAGTAGTAGTAATAAGTAGTTGCATTTGAGAACTGTATATACATATATTTGCAGTTCCTAGATGGCTTGGGTACTAAACTGGGAAAGCCCAGTGACTCATGCATCATACACAATAACCTGCTGCGTGGGCGGATGAAATACGCACATCGTAATAACAAGGACAGCGATTCATTGTTCAACATATGGAATGATGTAACACGTGTTTTTGTTGGGCAGGCGCGAGCGGATAGGTACCACACCAAAGGTACCATACACAAAGTATACTTACAGTTTTTGCAGACACACTATTGATAAGCTCTGAAAACAGTGAATAATGGCTGATGTATTAGGGAGAATAGTCAAGATCCATTTATCAACTTTACAATAACTTGCACAAAGGTAACCCGACACGAGAAGCATCATAACATTAATTGTATAATGAACTATAGCGGACCCGATAGACTTCGTCCTGTCAAAAAGATTTGTACAGTGGCAGTTTTTTGTTCCTAATTATTTTATAGATAATGTCGCATAGCCAACCAAATCGCAAAAAAAGTCTAAATGACCTATTACATTTTGTGGCTATTCAATTTTGGAACGTGACATTAAATCCTCCAACGATGTATTCTGTGCTCCAACGCACGCACGAACACTGTTTTGATAGATATGATTGAATTTCAACTATATGTAGCGTTAATAAAGCGCAAATTGACTCTTTGATGTTAGGAACTCACCTTCATTGCTTAAACAACAGTGAGTGCTTGCAATATGAACTTTAGACAATAACAATAAAGCTCAATTCGACTGTACGTTTTAGTTAGAAAACGTTTGCATGAGAAAATAAAAGGGCTGTTTTTAGGGTATTTCCGATAATTATTCGATTTTCCTCATTGTAAAAACCCTCATTGAACTTCAACGAACATTAACAAAAAAGAATTGGCCCAATTGGTCCAGGCGTTGTTGAGTTAGGAGCTTACCAACACATTTTGCGATTCATTTTTATATATAAGATAAACTCTGGTGATAGAGACCAACCAGAGGGTGATAAAAATCCACTGTTTGTGACTCTGTGAGATCTGTGGTACCCACATACCTTCCAATCCTCGGCACACATTTCCTAATGTAATCCCTTATAATGTCTCAAAACTCATAGCAGACACGCCCTAATGTATTTCTATTTAAGCTGTATTTACAAATAAATAATTTTATATTTTATTTAATCTAATTGAGGTACAATATGTCAAATATTTGCAATAAGAAAGAAAAAGTCAAAAATAAGATAAATAAATATACTAAATACGAATGAACACATAAAACAATAAAAATATATAGGACATATATAATATCCAGAGATTGTAATATATGACACACAGTAATTAAACAAGTAGATCTAATTACATGTTCAATTGACAGAGCCGTCTCAAGCATGGCATATCAAAAATCATCCGCATATGCAAATCAACTTCATTTATGATAAATAATTGATTTCCTCGTATAGTCGCTAATGAGGATAATTATTGTTTTGCATTAATGTACAAACTAGCTTGTGTCTGGAACTTTATCTTCACAGAATTAATTATATATATACTTTGGCGGTACTTTGGCGGCAGCACACGCAAGAATAGCTCGCAAGTGATAGATTTTGGCAGCACACGCCAGAATAGCTCGCAAACGATAGATTTTGGCAGCACACGCAAGAATAGCTCGCAAATGATAGATTTTGGCAGCACACGCCAGAATAGCTCGCAAACGATAGATTTTGGCAGCACACGCCAGAATAGCTCGCAAACGATAGATTTTGGCAGCACACGCAAGAATAGCTCGCAAATGATAGATTTTGTCAGCACGCGCCAGAATAGCTCGCAAATGATAGATTTTGGCAGCACACGCCAGAATAGCTCGCAAACGATATATTTTGGCAGCACACGCCAGACTAGCTCGCAGACGATAGATTTTGGCAGCACACGTCAGAATAGCTCGCATATGATAGATTTTCTTAACTTACTTGACAATTCATACAATATCTTTATAAGCTGAAGCCCATGCGTTAATCTAATGTATAAGCTATATAATTGTAAAATTTCATTAAAATCTATTTAGTAGTTTTTACGTGAAAGAGTAACAAACATCCACAATACTAACGAGTTCATAAATCGATATAATAATATAATTATTTTGTGTTTTTTTACATTTATAAATAAAATAATTATTTAAATTATTTATTTTATTGAATTTGACTTTACACTAAGTAATCATATTTTATTATTACCACTTTAATTTTATTATGTAGACAATTCGATGAATTCCGCTATAACATCTGTGTTTTATTATACAGACATTGTTTAACCTATATACTCGATATTATAAGAATAATTATTAATTGTGCATTAGACGATCATTTTTCTCCAATGCATTTTAAAATTTAAGTTTATTTGTAACTAGCATTCTGCCCGCGGTTTCGCCCGCGTGGATTTCGGGATTGGGTCTATAGAGGGTTAAGGGTCATAGCTTTTGCCCACGGCTACATATGCGCGGAAGTCGGTTTATGGCGCGAAGGTTTTATCGCGCTTCCCGTGGGACTATCCGTTTTTCCGAGATAAAAATACCGCAAAAACTTGCTCAAGAATCACTCTATCTATTTATGAAAGCCGCATGAAAAACTGTGCAGTAGTTTTTGAGCGAAGCCTTTATTGCGCATCCCGTGGGATCTGACGATTTTTCCGGAATAAAAAGTACCCTATTATTTAATCCAGACTTTTATCTTTACGTCTGCAAATTTCAAAGCCATCGGTTCGTAGTTACGGCGTGAAAGGAACAAACAAACAAACTCACTTTCCAATTTATAATATTAGTATAGTAAAGATTGTGAAAATGAAATAAATAAAAACTAAACTACTTATTAACTGTCTCGTTTATTATAGCTGGATTATATACGAATGCTTTGTTCGATATGCAGTCTTAGATGAATAGAAAAAGTAATATCCGAATTATAGAATAAACACGAATAGAATAAGTATTTTATAGGACAATGAGCGAGTATCCTATTGTAGTATTATGTTATACTGGGTGTTAGTAGAGCCTGCTCGCTGGTGATAACGCCGTAGGGCGCGCCGCCCTGATAACGGCTGAAGGGCGCCGCCTACGGGTTTTGGGTAACAATTGAGTAAATGCACACCACTACTGTATATAACTGGAATAATCGTTTAATTTTTTAACGCTATTTAGTTTATAAATATCTTTACTAATTCCTACTTATATTATGAACGCGAAAGTTTGTAACTATATATGAATGGAGATATGTTACGCTTTCACGTAATGGATTTTAGTGAAACTTAACAATAATATATCTTATCCATCAAAATAAAACATAAGTTACAATTTATATAGATACTAGCTTCCGCCCGCGGCTTCGCCCGCGTGGAATTAGTTTTTGTCAATCCTGGTCCCTTATGTCTAAGGTTCCAAGATTCGTGGTCTTTTCTTCAATTCAACCCCTATTTCACCCCCACACTGGTAAAATTTCTAAATGCTAGAACAAACGATTTTTTGTTTGTTCTTATGACGTGATATTTGACGAACTTGCATACTAACTTTCAACCCTTATTTCACCCCCTAGCTGGTCGAAAATTCAAAAATGCTAGAACAAATGTTTAATGTTTTCTTGTCAAGTGCTTAAATATAAAGTTTCATGGTTTTATCTTTTAAAATTAAGAAATCCCATACAATCTTTCAACCTCTATTTCAACCCCTTTATCCCTTTTTTTCGAAATAAACAGTAGCCTTTGTTCTGTCTCAGGGCCTAAAGATTGTATGTACCAAATTTCATCAAAATCGGTTGCGAGGTTTAAGCGGGAAAGCGTAACAGACAGACAGAGTTACTTTCGCATTTATAATATTAAGTTGGGATAAGTTATTTGAAATACTAAACCTGCGCAGACAAAGTCGCAGGCACTAGTTAGTAAGTTATAAATGCGAAAGTAACTTGTCTGTCTGACAAGTTTTCACGCCAAAACCGTTTTAACTCACACAACACAGATAATCTAGAGTCTGAGAAAGGACATTAATCTGAAAAAAGGGGGGATGTTAGGGTTAAAAATACAGGATGAAATATTTTGTTTTTATTAACTACTGAACCGATGAAAGCTGATACAGGGATAGTGAATTTTTTACCGCAGGAAAAAATATTTTACCGCCACCAATTACACATTGCTCTTTCTGTGGTTTTGCTTTATTGGTTTTCCATTCTGCATTTTATGCGCGTGGATCATTCTGATTTATTAGTCAATGTATGGGTTTCCTACCTCCCCAACTATTAAATTTAATTAAATATTTGTATATTCATAATCTTTCTACTGTTTTAGTACGAGAATAAAACGTTATTATTATTATGTCGCTTATCGTCATGACTTAAAGACACGATTTTTCTACTCGTGCGCGAAGTTTAATCCGACGCGTAGAGCACGCATTGTTATTAAATTTTCTTAAATAACTAAGCAAATTTAATGACAAATTTAAAGGCAAACTGAACGTTCCAACTGGGTTAAACTCTATTCGCACAATAAGACATACAGCTAAAGACAATACTGAATTGGAGGAACTATTGTCATTGCAGATTAAAACGTTAATGGAATGCAATAGGTATTTTGATTTCGACGGCAATGAGAACTAGGCGACAGACAGACAGTTACTTTCGCATTTATAATATTAGCAATAACGAAAATTTCAAACTATCTGCCCTCTGTAGTTCAACAGAGTCGGTCTGTTCATACGTCAATTAAAAGTAGGCTGAAGCAGCACTTTCGCGAATTGACAACCCGCCATTTGTGTCACATTTCCATCGTCATCTTTTGTATCTGTTTATTGTATTGTATTTATGTATGTGAGTATATAAATAGTAATTATATGTGTCCAAAAATATATTAGTTTAGCTAAGTTGAATGTTAACCACAACGCGGTATTGTTTTGAGGTTTCTCACTGCAAGTAGCATTCCGTAAACACTCACGTGATAGAAGAAACCTCTGATAGAGATACAAAAATGATAGTCCATCTTTGTATCTTTGTGAACAATATTATATATATATATATATATATATATATATATATATATTATATATATATATATATATATAATAATTATATACTTCAAAGTGACAACTCCCAGTGTCATTCGTAATCGTAAGCCAATTAAAATCGGAAATATTACACCTGGGAGCACGAGTTGGACAACCCCGCTCGTTTCCAACTGAAAACAGGCGCGCTAGAAACGACACGCGAGGAAGATTAACAAATTCCCGCTCAAATCTGTTTTAAATTGAAAAAGCCCGTCATTTTCAAGGTTACCTGAAATTGTTTTTCTTTTTTAATGACCCGAATATCCGGTATCCGGTATCCGGCCAAATCACTATCCGTTTCATCTCTAATATTTATCCTTTCGCAAAATACGATATAACGCGGACGAAGCCGCGGGCTGCTAGCTTCTGTAGCAATAAAATAAGGCAAAATATTGGAAAGAAGCGGGAATAATCATTCCTTTCGGAAACTTAGCTAAAGATAATCTGTGCACAGTCACTGTAATGGAAGTCATTGGAATTGGCCTCCGAGAAGTCGCGATTTGACGCCGTTGGATTATTTTCTCTGGGGAAAGGTTAAAGATGCATGTTATACCAATTGTCCAGAAACGATTCAAGATCTAAAATATGATATTCAAGCTGCTATTGATATTAAGCTGCCATATGGCATGAAACCATATAAAAAGTACTCCAAAATTGGGTAGATCGGATGAGCTACTGTAAAACCAGCCGTGGTGGTCATTTGACCGAAATTGTTTTCCACAAATAAATTTCACAAATCAATCATTCAAATCAAAATCAACTTTATTCAAATACTTATAGAAAGCTCTTTTGAATCGCCCAAAATTTTTTCCTACCACCCATTCAGGACGTATTTTTTAGCTGATAAGAAGAATGGGCGCAAGAATCTTATCAGCTTTATTAAAAGTAATAACAACATTTACAATAAATTATGTCGTTATCATACAATGTACATATGTGTTTACAATTTATAAGGGAAAACAAATATTTACACTTTAGAATGCATCCTCAAATCAACACCAAGCATTGACATCATTTAAATAATCATTGACTTTGTAATAGCCCTTACTCATTAGCGTCTTTTTAACATGTACATTGAACTTATGAAGAGGCAATTCAGCTACACTATGTGGAATCTATACTAATATATTCTATACTAATATATAAAGCTGAAGAGTTTGTTTGTTTGTTTGTTTGAACGCGCTAATCTCCGAAACTACTGGTGCGATTTGAATAATTCTTTTTTTGTTGGATAGTCCATTTATCGAGGAAGGCTATAGGCTAAATAACATTACGCTATGACCAATAGGAGCAAAGACAGAGCGGTAAATGTGTAAAAAACGGGGAAAATTATTCATTTTTGAAGGCTTTCTTTGCGTGCGCTGCGAAAACGGTTCAAGATACACAAAAAATATGTATGAACGAATTATTCCTCTATACATGATCTAAAAAAAAGTCCGCGACGGCATATGTCTATCTTTTAAGGTTTAGTCACAATGACCGTTTTTATGGTACCAAATTTGGTCGAAATAATTTGTTTAAGTTGTATCAACATAATAATATTAATCTTTATTCAAATATAAATATAAATATGTTGTTGGTTAACCAAAAATCTGCCGGAAGTCACTATTCCACGCGGACGAAGTCGCGGGCAAAAGCTAGTCTTGTTATAAAAAATTATACATTTGCCCATAAACGAGCCCCTAGTTTTTTGTAGTCTGTACGTTGGAACGGCAAGTTTATTTTTATTTCTTGTGTTTAAATTATGCATTTGAAAATTAGTATGAAATGTGTTATAATTTTTGTACACATAAATTAAATTTTCATAAATATACTGACCCGCTAAAGTCATTATATGAATCTCTTTAAATAAATCTCTAAGAGAATCCCTTGCTCGTCTATACTAATATTATAAAGAAGTAAAGTTTGTGTGTTTGTATATTTGTTAAATTGTAAGGGGTAATCTCGGGATCTACTGAACCGATTTTAAAAATTCTTTCACCAATAGAAAGCCACATTATTGCGGAGTGTCATCATCATCATCATCATCATCATCGATTTTAAAAATTCTTTCACCAATAGAAAGCCACATTATTGCTGAGTGTCATCATCATCATCATCATCATCATCAGCGGACGGCGCGCGATGGCTTCGGGTTTAATTCAGTTCGCTTTCGTGCTCGCTTCGGGGATTATTAATATTATGCCCAACGAAGTGGGCGCGGGTCAGCTAGTAAATTATAAATAGCGCGGACTGCTCTTTTTTGAAGAACAAAACCTAACCTAAAATTAAATGTTCAACCTTCGAAAAATATCAAACCGTTTTTATTAATAGACATTTTAAATGGCTCACCCTTTATAACATCCATGCAATTAATTTGTATAACATGCATTGCCATACATTTTGCTTGGTACGCTAGTGACAAACTAGTCTCGGCACAAGTCAACCTTAAGCTTGTAGCCTTAACACCGATCTGTGCCAGCAATAAAACAACTGGAAATTGGTGGACATTAGAAACCATTAACGTAATAGCGGACCGGATAAAGGCCCACACACTATACTCAATAAAATTATACACGTTCGAATAGTACGCACAATGGCAGTTTGGAATAAGTACGCACTAAATTATTTGAATTATGCCTGTTGATTGGAATCGCAACGTATAGATTATACTCGTAGATAAACCTTTTCCGTCCGTTCTAAGGTCACAGTTGGTAGAAGATTTGTGTTTATTAGTGTTAATGCTTGTTCAACGTGATTGTTTCGCTGGGTTATGAGTAGAGATCGGATAATCGGATGCATATTTACCTAAAGTTAGTTTAAGACAAAGTATGGAAACGGCTTTTTATTGTTTTGTTAAATAAAAATCCCGGGATTGCGGAATTGGATAGCCGGATGTTTATTTATTTACCTAATTTAGTTTTTGACAAAGTATGGAACTGTCTTTTTATTTTATTTCCATAAATAAAAATCCCGGAATTCCGGTACTGTAGAACATTTTGGTAATGCAAAACTAGTCGGTAATATGAGCTTAAAAACGACGTTACATAAAGGTTACTTTCAGTTCCCCGTGTGATTTGTGAGTAGGTATATAGCTCACTACTTTCGTATAACACCCTTCATGTAATAAATCGTACATTCATAAATCGCACGGGGAACTGAAACTAAACTTCATGTAAATACGTATGCATAGTTGTATAAATGAACCCGGAGTCTCGGTCTTTTGAAAATAAATACCACGTGCTAATTTGGTAATTTTCAAACAATATCACTACGTTAAATTTTCAGTCCCGTATTTTCCCGGGATTTTTATTTAACAAAATGTATTTTAAAAAGCCGCTTCCATAATTTGTGAGCCAAAAATTAACTTTAGGTAAATATGCATCCGATTATCCGATCTCTAGTTATGAGATACATTAACATCAGACGTATTCTGTGTTATACATAATACAATTGAACAAAGAAGACGACCTCCGTCGAAGTCTCTGAGGCCCCGGGTTCGAATCCCGGTGGGAGCAGATGTTTATGTAATGAATGCAAGAATGTGTGTCTTGGACATGGTTGATAATATATATTTCTATGAAAATTTTTATTTATGTATGTATAATATACATATGTCTATCCGTTACCCTAGATCCCATAACACAAGAAATTATTAAAATATATATATATAAATACAGTACTTTTCAACAAAAAAATAATTCATTAAATTCACTTTAGCGGACGGGTGCGTTCGAGTTCTATTTCCCCGTGACTTCCAAAACACAAACCAACTTTATAAGCAGATCTCTATCGTAACGATTTAAAATATGTAAATTGATCACGTGTTAACGGATTGACTTTCATTTCACAAGCTTTTATTTAACTTGCAATGTATGTATGTTTGTATGTTCGGGTGGAATCTTACAACTCAATTTTAAGGCACTTGCCTTCAACCAATTGAGCTGAAATTTTGTATACACGTTTAGTTTGGATGACAATGCATGATTAACTGTGTGACGTCATTCTAAATTCAACATGGCGGCGTCCCCAAGATGGCGGACCAATTATTTTCAATGCACTCCTACAATATGGGTATCAAATAAAAAGGCTTGACAAGAATAACTAGAAAAATAATGTGACGTCACTCTTAATTCAATATGGCGGCACACCCAAAATGGCGGATAATTTTCTTTTATTTGTTCCTACAATATGGGTATCAAATGAAAGGGCTTGCCAAGGAACCTATCAGGTGAAAACTAAAAAGTGTAAAATAAAATTATGACAAGAAAAATTCTTTCCAAACAAGCTGTTATTTACATCCGCTAAAAAAATACAAATAAACTTTTTACACTAAAGCTTTTACTGTAAACTTATAACGTCATTTCAAAATGTATTTACTTGCTGCCTTGCCTATGCCTTGCCTATTAAAATTTTAAAACAAAGAAAGAAAATAAAATAATGTAAATCTTGCGACAAGCTCTTATAACATATAGTGTCAAATGTGTTAAATTTGCCTTTTTTCTTTTAAATTAGATTATTTTTAGTGCATTTAAATAAAATCTTGTTTTAAAGAACTTTTTTTTGCCATAATTCTATTTGTCAAATATTACGAAAAGTATAGAAATTAACGCAAGTTAAGGCAGTTAACGTTCTTAGCAACGGATTAGCGGTTAACCTATTTCAATAAGGGTACCCAGGATATTTGCCAGTCTATGGTTCCAAAGTTATAAATACGATCGCACCATAGCAACCTAGTCTAATAGTGTCTTGCTGGTATAATGATTGAACATTTGTCTATGACCACAGGTAAGCGAGTTTACAGCAGCTCACAGCTGTGTGCCGAACGTGATTCGGAACCAGTTGCTTGTTTACAATGTATATTGACAGACGTTTGCGCTATGTCGTGACATTTTTTTCTCACGTAACTGCACTATTCCATGTTGATTTGTGATAGTTTTAATCACGTATTAATAATAATAATAATAAAAAAGTTTATTGTCCACCAATTAACATTTTATATAGCTATAACTAATACGTAATTTATGATCTACAATAATAATAATAAAATGTGTAATCTAATTTGCAAAATAAAATAAATCTTAGAAAATTCAAAGAAATAAATATTATTAAAAAACAAAACCTTAATCTAATTTTGTGGGGACAAAAGGTACTTGGCTCAGCTTGTGCTGTATGAGGCGTGATTAGCCTAATGCAGCGCTGATTTTCAGCCAAGTCCTGCTCTCTCCAAAATTCCAATAAGAAGACATCTTACTTAACTAAACTATATAATGATGTGTCTACTGCAACCGTGCCTTTCGCCGTATTCCTTTATTATTTATAGATGTTCTGTCATATGATGTAATACTGAATCTGTGAAATCTAAATATAATAAAATACCTAATAGCAATAGGGTATGGGTTTAAAAGAAAACAAGATCATAAAACATTTGTAAGAAAAAATTTTTGTTCTTAATTATAATCAATGTTAACCAGGAAACCTTATATATATATACATAGTAAATAATATTAATTGTAATAAATATGTGTATATATATATATATATATAACACCAGCGCAGAAATCACAGTGCCACAGATAGGCCAGTCATTAAAGCCTGAAACCCGAAAGAAATTCGCAGGAGTATGCTGGTTGCATTGTCCTAAGTTGACAATGCAACCAGCATACTCCTGCGAAGAAATTCTAATGTGTATGTGAAGTTGACCAATCCGTATCAGGTCAGCGAGGTTAACTCAACACCTGAAGGCCATAACATAATTCGAGTAGGCGGGAGCCCTTCAGTGAGGATGAATATGAACTGTGATGAAAATTATAACGCTGTATATAATACTAGCTCCCCCCCCCCCATTACGTTATCTGTTAGAGAGGAGATATATACGTCAACAATTCAACAGTTGTTATAACTCCTAGTGTCATTGTAGTCTTTTGCCAATGTCTTACGACTTCCTTGGGGTGAAAGTCAGTAGTGTCACATCTGTTTTTAACCCATCACTGCACAGACAATGTAGCAAGAGGTCAAGCTTTATATATTGCTTTGAAACAGCTCTTTGTCACTCACTCATAAATGTAAAAGTTCAGGAGTCGCTGACCGTACATATGTAATTAAAAAAGAAAGAACTCCCGAGACCATTGGGTACTTGGGATGTTCGAACGCCGACCTTCCGTCAATTCTGCTGATAAATTGCAGCCGAACGCAATAGTGACTTTTAACCAGTCGGAGCTCAAGAATATCATGTTATTTAGCATTCTACGCGCTTCTATTAGTCAAATGCAGCATTTCGGATGCCTTTCAGCTCAATTTTTTTTTATAGAATATGTCCAAGATTCCGATATTATAGCGGTAGCGACACTGCAATATTCGTTTTAAAATAAAAATACTTGTTATTTCTTTACGTTAAATGTGAACAGGTGTTTAAAACTACATCGCAGAGAGGCGATTGAATTAATATGACGAATCAAAGCGATAACAATAACGATTGTGTATTTATAAATAACACCTCCCCGGCTATTAGAGACATTGCAAAAAAGTTATCATATATTTTGCGGCGCAGGCGTAGCCACCCTTGACATTCATCAGCGAACGCTACCGACCAACTTTTCACCGCATATCGTGTGTAATAAGAATCAATTTACGTTGTCTCTCGAATATCCGGATTCTTGAAACTTCTATGCGACATTTGAGTGACCAAAGGCGGTTATTAGGGCTGTCACAATAACAGTATCATTATTTTTAATATGTGAGGTGAAAATAATAAAATTCTTATCAACAACAATATATGTCAACGATTGTACTCATATTTATTCTTTTACAATTCTTGTACAATTGTTAAAATCATTTGGCTACTTGTTTTTTTGATGATTGTTATTCATTAAATTGTAGGATAACGAGGCGTATTAAAGGTCACGGCTATTAAAAGAAGAACCTTTTTACTCGCAAATATTCGTGACCTCTTACTTTTCTATTGTCACATATTTTTTTATATGTATAGCTTACTACGAGCTTTCATTGTTTTTATCAACTACACACATCAAAAAAGTAACAAAGCAACATGCCAAATGTTAGATATTGTACAATTTATATTGGTCCATTATTCTACATGTTTTTCACCATGGCTAGATGGTATGTAACCTTTTTCATTAGAAAAAGAACCCTATCTTATTTTTATTAAATCAATCATTAACGTGCACCTACTCTGTCATGTGTAGAACAAAATAAGGCACCTATGAAGCTAAAATTTTTGAAACAAAATTTAATTGATAACCAAAATTAATTAATTGTTAAAGAATTCTATAATTTATAACAAAGTGTGACCGTCTTCTCTGTTGTCAAAACATGTCGACACCGATTTTTGGTTTCAAAATATCGATGTGGTTGTTAATGACATATTGCAGCAAGCTCTTTTTCAACAGCGACGCAAACACGACGAGGTATTCTTAGTTTGACATGACTGCCTGTGGGAGTGCTTGTATGTCTGTGGCATCGTAGTTCCGAAAGAAATGAACTCATCATGAATTTGTTTTTTGTTTGAAATGTGAATTAGGCGGTAGTGTTCATAACTCGTATATTTTATTGAAAACCAAGATTGTAATCACCACAAAATGATGGCCTACATATTTTGTCACAACTCCCTCAATATAAGGATCAATAAAAAAAAAAGAGTAGGGGAATACTAGACACTATGACAAATGTCAAATACAAGATGGCCGCCAACACAAAATGGCGAAATTATATAACAGGTATATGATAGTGTGCGGCAGCTATGTAGGGTTTTTGTACTGTATGTTCTTGTCTGTCCAATACGTCAAGTTACCTATTACTTTCTTTTTTCTATCACTGACAGACATAAGCTTCAGATTCCGACGAGTATTAAATGTATTTAGTATGTGAAGGAATTCTTAAAGACACATCAGATTTCATCAGCTTCAAGTGAGACATCTCGGAAATTTGTCACAACTGTTGTGTTGTGTGTGTTTATTCTCTGTAAATTTTCAAAGTTCTTATTCAGAAACTTTAAAACTATCAATTATAAATATTTCTCGTAATTTACGCGAGTCATTATTAAAGTCCCCAACCGCTGCCCGACTGCGGTTAAGGTTCAGGTGTTGTAATATATTACTTTAGTTAGAAACCTTTGAACAAATACCAGGATTAATAAATTATAGACTTATATAGTTAAAATCATCTTTTTAATAAGACACAAATTTTCCTATTGTGTCTTTGTCTGTAAATATTGACAATTCTTATATCCATAGATATTTAAATCACAAACAGTAATCTAAAATCTGTCTTATTTTCTGTTTAAGTGTCTTTCGATGATTTAATAATTATGTATTAACTTAAATGTAAATTGCGGTCCAAATCTGGTAATATTTTAATGCATATATTTCTAGTTATTGTTAAAAATGTATTACTGTGAAATCTGTACAGTTATAGAATAGTCATATCCTCCAACATTTGGCACTAAAAATACTAATATTTTTATAAGTAGATTGCACATACATTTCTTTGAAGTCAGTTTCTTAGATTGTTGTCAAATTGTTTCGTTTTTCAATTGTAGTATACATTTTTATATATTTATAAATTTTGATTAAATAACTTGTGATATGTTTAATTTATTTATTGTTAGATAATAATACCTACTAATATGCCATTTTTTTAACATTTTATAAAAGGTATCGTTATTACCGATGAGAGCCTTTGCCCACAATACTTTCTTTAATATTTATGTTGTTTGTTTTATTTATTGTGTGTAATAAAGAATTTATCTATATGTATTTGTGACAACCCTGAAAATAAAAATTCGGCTATCACACAAGTCAGGTGAACTAGATCCAGTTTTAGTAAAAAAGATCTATCAACTAACAAAATATTTGTGTCCAGTATATCACTATATTGTAATTATGCCCGTAAATACAACCAACCAATTCACTTTTCTAGAACATTTGACATTTGAAAATATATAATTAAATTAAACGCACATACAAATCGAGGAGACACTGTTGCGTTGTTTGTCACGCCGTGGCAATGAAAAAAGACATTTAAATGTCAAATATTTTTGTTGAAGAAACATGTACGTTGGCATTTTTTTCGAGGATCTTTAATCATTCTGCAGCTGGTTATGAGCTGTTTAATTTTGTTAATATGTGTAGCGTCGGTGGCATTATTGTCTCAGTGCTGGTTTTCGAATTTGGAATTTCGTTAATGTGTATAGCGTCGGTGGCGCTATTGTCTCAGTGCTGGTTGTCAAATTTGGAATTTTGTTACTGTGTATAGCGTCGGTGGCGCTATTGTCTCAGTGCTGGTTTTCGAATTTGGAATTTTGTTAATGTGTATTGCGTCGGTGGCGCTATTGTCTCAGTGCTGGTTGTCAAATTTGGAATTTTGTTACTGTGTATAGCGTCAATGGCGTTATTGTCTCAGTGCTGGTATTCGAATTTGGATTTTTGTTAATGAGTATAGCGTCGGTGGCGCTATTGTCTCAGTGCTAGTCTTCGAGTTTAGAATTTTGTTAATGTACGTACATAGCGTCGGTGGCGCTATTGTCTCAGTGCTGGTTGTCAAATTTGGAATTTTGTTACTGTGTATAGCGTCAATGGCGTTATTGTCTCAGTGCTGGTATTCGAATTTGGATTTTTGTTAATAAGTATAGCGTCGGTGGCGCTATTGTCTCAGTGCTAGTCTTCGAGTTTAGAATTTTGTTAATGTACGTACATAGCGTCGGTGGCGCTATTGTCTCAGTGCTAGTCTTCGAGTTTGGAATTTTGTTAATGTACGTACCTACATAGCGTCGGTGGCGCTATTGTCTCAGTGCTGGTTTTCGAAAATAAAGCTGTAGTTATCAATTGAAAAATTTTTATTATTGAACTAAACACGTGAAGTGCTTATATTATTATTGTATGTATGTTATGTTATTATAGATATAAACCTTCCTCTTTAATCACTCTATCTATTAAAACCTGCATCAAATCCGTGGCGTAGTTTTAAAGATTTAAGCATACATAAGGATATAAGGACAGAGAAAGCGACTTTGTTTTATACTATGTAGTGATATATAAGATAGAAGAATATATACATGTACATATAAATATATGCGAGTAAGTAACGATTTTAAGTAACTAAAAATAGACCTAGGCCGAAAAATATTTATTTTTTACGTAATTCCTTTAACTAGCGGTCTTTAAGAACCAAAATTGCTCCAACCCTCGACCGGAGCGACCGGCGACTGTGAAGGGCAATCTAAAACACCACAGACCTAATGAGACCGTTGAATTCTTTAAGCACTCGCTTTACTTTCGCTCTCAAAAATTATCTCAATTATGTCAAATATTTGGAGCTTCGATTGTGGCGCCATTGTTGCGTTTTCGCACAAAAGTTTAAAAATAGTTCAAAGTGGCATAAGCAAAATGTTGCAATCTTAAAGAGAGATATATGGTTAAAAATATTTTACTTGGTAGAAAAGGAATATGTTATTTTATTCAATATTTAAAATAGCAGAAAATTATGATAAAATGTCGTGCTTATTATTGCTTCTGTGATCCAATTTTCCATATCTTCGCACGTAATCATTTAGATATAACGACACAACAAGCTAGGCAATAATCAACTATATTGCCGTGTGATAAGGCACCTTATATGCACGTGCAGAGTTCACGGTAAGCTAAGGTAAATTTATATTACATAGATTTATGATGTGTTATAAAATGATATAAAGTTTAATAGACAGTAATATTTATTTGATTTTAATATCGTTAACAACATCGCTTAAGTAAAACAATGTTTCTACTTTTAGATTTTATTAGTTAAAAATTAATGCTCAATTAACCGAAGCGGTATTTTATACCGGCCCCACTGCCTATAACTTAATAAGGCGTGGGTTCGGTCACATATAGAATACTGTCTTTATCTTTGGCTAGGATCTCTAAAGTACCAACGCGACTCGAAGAGTTGACTGCCAGAATATTTCGAATCGGCTTCTTCCCTTGGCACTGCGAAGAAATGTTCTCCTCTTTATGCATTATCGCTTATATTCCTACCGCCAGTTTCCGTCATAGTTTGTTTTCTTATAATTAAGCGGCAAATTATTTAACGTGAATCAGTGTAGTACTTTCCCAAAGTCTATCATTCACAGCGTCGATGTAGTTACTTTCTCTGTCAACCTTAAACATGAATGATTTATCATCTGCGAACAGAACTGTATCACACAATTCGCTAATGAAATATGGAAGATCTATTATATAAATCAGAAAAACTATATATCTGTGTAAATTATATACACAAGTATTTATTGAACAACGCAAGAAGATGTCTTTTGGAAAGTAATTCTTATAAAACTGTAGTTTTTACTGGCAGTTTTCGCTACCTATCAACTAAATGTTGGAACAACATTCCTACTCCTTTGAGACAATTAAATTAACATCTAAATTTTAATAAAAAAACATGTTAAATTATTTCTTCGGATTTGTTATTTGAATCCATACTAATATTATAAATGGGAAAGTGTGTCTGTCTGTTTGTCCGTCTTTCACGGCAAAACGGAGCGACGAATTGACGTGATTTTTACGTGGAGATAGTTGAAGGGATGAAGAGTAACATAGGCTTCTTTTTATCCCTGAAAAATCGACAGATCCTACGGGATGCGCAATAAAGCTACTGCACAGATTTTCATGCGGTTTTCATCAATAGATAGAGTGATTCTTGAGCAAGGTTTTGTGGTATTTTTTATCTCGGAAAAACGGATAGTCCCACGGGAAGCGCGATACAACCTTTGCGCCATAAACAGACTTCCGCGCATATGTAGCCGTGGGCAAAAGCTATGACCCTTAACCATCTGTAGACCCAATCCCGAAATACACGCGGGCGAAGCCGCGGGCAGAATGCTAGTTTTTTTATACTTCTGCGTGAATGTTTTCAATATGTATTTATTTATGGGCTTGTATTTACATTTACATGCATATATATGTATATATATTTATATACACACACACACACACATATATATATATATTTATAAGGACAAACTATGATTTCTTTTATGTAAAATTTCGCAAATTATTGGTAAACACAAAACCCTCGGGTTGTAGCTGAATACCAGTGCCTTGCTTACGTCCTGTTGTGAATAATTCCAATCACTGCTTTTTACACGACCGTTTTACACTTCTGCAGCGCACACAACTTTAGTTTGTACTGGGTTATTGTTTTAAGTAAAGGAGATAATTTTTTTAGGCCCACTAGAAAACGGCAACGTTTATTGATATTACTGAACTCTAAAATATCAATTTATTATTAAAAGCAATTGCACGATATTATGTGTAAAAATGAAACGGGAATTATAAAATCAATTAATTAAACTTAGTAATGACTTTTGACATTTGAGGTAAAGGAACTAACGTTTTTTAAATCAAAATGAAAGATGATTTAATATTATACAAATAATATATAAATATAATAATAGATAAAGAATAGTGTATTATTTCTTTTTTATTTTATTTAAAAGTATTGAACTCTCAATAATTATTTTAATACTATTTTAGATTATTTTAACTATTAGTTCGTCAGTCCAGTATCGTCGTGAAACGGAACGCGTCATCATTTTTGACAGCGACAGAATGGTACCTACACTGACATCCAATTGACGTCGGTTTGTTTTCAACCGAATTCTGTGTTTACGTTTCCAACGGCTTGATTTCGTTTTCTTTCCCGTATCCCGTATTTAGAATGCAAAAAAATAATACGATTTAGGGGTTATTATTATTATTATTTCATGTAAGTCGGGGCTGATGTGCATCACTGCGACCTATTGAGATCTATTGTGACCAGCCTCCTATGTAGGTTCTATGAAGGCCCTACAGTAGCTCCCTTAACTGGGCACTGACCAAGAAAGATAGGATGTTCCCAGTTCGGATTGTTTTTATTTCATCTGGGTCAAGGATGTGTTTCCCCAGGTGTCTGTTTCTGTTGTGAATCAGCGGTTCACAGTAGCACAAGAGGTGTATTGGTGTTTCACGCTCTTGTTCGCAGACTCTGCATGTGTCAGTGTCCTTAAGTTTCATGTTGTGATTTAGGGGTTTGTTTATACTGTATTTTTTTAACGTAAATGCATGAGGTCGCGTCGACGCTCCGCGAGCACTGCAGCACTGGTGAAACGCCCGAAATACGCTAAGTAGCATATTTCGGGCGTTTGGTAGTGGCCAAAGAAGATTGTATTATTCAAGAATAAAAAAAGTGTTAAATAGCATTTACGTAAAAAGCAATTTGAATACAAATCAAAATAAAGCTACTAACTACTAAGAATTTTTAGGTTATTTAATCTTCATGTTTTAATTGATTTCTCAATATTCCCGTTAGATAAAAACAAGCTAATGTTCCTTATAATATCTAGGGTTAATAAGAAATTATTTAACGTATGTCTCATGAATAAACGTTACATTTTATAGTGGGCCTATTCTCCATACAAGAAAAAATTATCTCCTTTAATTTTTGTCTCTTTGTGTGATGAAGACGTTTTATAAATAAAGATTTTATCTATTTATCTGTCTTATTATCTGTTGAAATGAGAAATGAGAATGTTACGATGGATGTGTGGTGTGACAAGGATGGATAAGATAAGGAATCAGTATATAAGAGGAAGCCTAAAAGTAGCGCCAGTGGTAGAAAAAGTGAGAGGAAGTTGATTAGCGTGGTTTGGACATGTGATGCGGAGGGATGAAAGTCATGTCACAAAGCGAATGTTGAATATGAAAGTGGAGGGATACACGGGCAGAAGAAGGTCGAATAGATGGATCGATTGTGTGAAGAATGATATAAGAATGAAAGGAGTAAGCATGGAAAAGACGGCTGATAAAGAGGAATGGAAGAAAAAGATCTACTGCGCCGACCCCAGATAATGGGAATCTGTCTTATTATCTGTTACCATGGAGAGCGTCTATAATCAATTACATTATGACCTGAATTATAACATTATTTTTAAAAATCTCTTTTTATTCACTCCAGTGTAAAAATTATTTATTTAATTTACCCGATGTGTTTTGACTCGGATAAGATCACGTGAAAACAAGCACCTTTTAGTCTGAAGATCTTTTATTGTGTACGCAACTGTCTCATAAATAGAGCTTTCAACCCTCAACTTGATCATGGAAAGCTTTTCTATTTCCTGGAACTACCTTGGGATAAGATAAAAACTCATTACCGATAAAACTGGGATAACAAAGATGTCGGTATAAATAGCGGGAAGTCGGCCGTCGCTTCCTGTTACGGTAAAAAGGCTTTTACAATTAGGTAAAGAGCTTTGGAAGGCTTAGGCGGCCGCGGTAGGGCGGGCGCAAAATGGCGCCTGAAAATATGCAACTTCTTCTTTTGACGATATTTCATTTCAATATTTAATAAAGTTATTTTATTTACTTTATAAACGCATATTATAAATTTATCCACCAATTTCATTAGTTTTGCTTAAAAAATAATTTAGTAAAAATCAACAAATAAAAACAAATATATTAATAGATCATATAGACCCGAAAATTAAAACAGATCAAGTCCAACAGAACAACAAGGGTGGTTGACTAAGGCTTAATCGCCCTAACCTACATTTAGTAACCTAACCTAGTTTTGTTGGGGCGATTATAGTTTTATGACGACTAGTGGAGTAGTTAGTCCACGGGTTTCAAGGAGTTGCTATGTCCGAGGTCTATCAGTTATCCTAGATCCCATAGTAGGTCTCACAAACTTTACAGAGCTAACTTTGGGCTAGGCTTATTGGTTTAAGAGTAAAATTATATATATTGTAACTATTTTAATATATATATATTAATCTATAAACAAGATTTATTGTCAGTGTGACTGTAACTATTAAAATAGTTACAATTAATACCATCAAGTATATCCACACAATAACAATGGAGGTAGCTATTCAATTGACAGAGTTACTTTGTGGCAATAGTTTTCATGAAAATCAAATGGATTTCAGTACAGGAGTTTCCGGCGTCCATTTAAATTTTGTTTTTGTTGTGAGACCCAACGTTTCTGTTAAACTGCCTCTTATCAGGCGGATCTAAAAATGTTGATAATCAACTTGCTTTATTACATTTCCGATTTATTTTATACTAGCGACCCGCCCCGGCTTCGCACGGGTGCAGTGAAAAAATGGTTATGGTGGGTTATCCCTAAGAGATAGACATATACCATCGCGTCAAAATCCGTTGCGTAGTTTTAAAGATCTAAGCATACATACGGACATACAGCGAAAGCGACTTTGTTTTATACTATGTATTGATTTTGTTAATATACCTTTTGTTTGAAAGCTCATGTCAACTCAAATCTCTTCATTTGAGGATATAGGCACAATATTGTATAGTTTCAAAACTTTTAACAATTCTTTAATTGTCAAAAGTATGTAAAAGAGGTCGTTGGACCTCCGTAGAATTGTTAGTACACCGATTTCAAGGTATCACCATCTCAGTTCTGGGTTCGAGTCCCAGTGGGGGCAGATGTTGTGTGATGAGAGATTTGTACCTTAGTCATAGTTGTTTATATATATTTCTATCAAAAATATTTATATGTGTATATCTATCTGTTATCCTATCCCATCCCTTAACACAAGCAGAGCTTACTTTGGGCTAGGCTAATTGGATGTAAATGTAAGAAATAGTTAATAAAAACAATCTGTACTATTTTTACTTTAATTTAACTATATTATTTTATTTTAAGGGCGTAAAAGTAAGAGATTGATATTTTTTTTTAATAAGATCAAAAACCATTAAACTGATTTTATATATCTTTTTTTATTTAAATAAAGCCTTACATCTTAGATTAAGACAACTTATTACAAGCTTTTATATTAGCTTCACTTGTAACTATGTAAGATAATCTTGGAATCTTAATTTGACCCACTTCCCGGTCTCCCATTGAGCTGAAATTTTGCATGCACGTGTAAGTCGGATGACAATGCATGGTTATGTGTGTGACGTCATTCTAAATCTAATATAGCGGCATTACCAAGATGGCGGATCAATTATTTTTAATGCACCCCTACAATATGGGTATCAAATGAAAGGCCTTGCAAAGAACACCTCGTTAAATAATGTGACGTCACTCTTAATCCAATATGGCGGTCTTTCCCAAGATGGTGGACCAATTATATATAATGCACCCCTACAATATGGGTATCAAATAAAAGGGCTTGCTATGCCTGGTTTTATAGTCGGAAAATAAATTAAAAGTAAAAAAAAATTAATACAAGCTTTTATTAAATGCGCTAAAAAGAACAAAATAAACTTTTACATATAAAAGCTTGTCGTTAAAAGTATTCTATAAGTAAGTAAATCTAGCGACAAGCTATTATATGTTAAAAGTTTATTTTGTTCTTTTTAGCGCATTTAATAAAAGCTTGTATTTAATTTTTTTTTTTTACTTTTATTTTTCTTATATTTCAATCCGTTTAGAAAATCCGATATAACGCGGGCCAAGCCGCAACGAATTCCCACTGGTATTAGAAACGCGAAAGTTCATGTTAGTATCATGTTAAAGCTACAGAATGTAGCTTTGTGATGATGATGTGATGTGAATGAATTTTAATGAAACCTTACAATAATACTGGGCAGCATTTAGCAAGCTTCGTCGGGTCTTCTCTTCACCTATACCGCAGTGCCTAAAGACGAAAGTTTTCAACCAGTGCGTCCTACCGGTTATGACTTACGGCGCCGAAACGTGGACATTAACGGTCGGGCTACTCCATAAATTTAAAGTCGCGCAGCGGGCTATGGAGCGAGCTATGCTCGGAGTTTCTTCGAAGGATCGAATTCGTGATGAGGTCATTCGACAAAGAACCAGAGTAACCGACATAGCTCGCAAAATAAGCTCGCTGAAGTGGCAATGGGCTGGCCACGTTTGCCGAAGGACTGATAGCCGATGGAGCAGACGAGTCCTTGAATGGAGACCGCGACTCGGCAGCCGTAAAGTAGGACGCCCTCCCGCCAGGTAGACTGACGACCTGAAAAAGGTCGCTGGAGGGGACTGGATGCGGAAGGCGGAGGACCGGGTGTTGTGGCGCAAATTGGGAGAGGCCTATGTCCAGCAGTGGACTATGATTGGCTAAGTGATTACAATAATATAGCTTATACGTTGAAAGAGCACATAGGTAACAATTTTTAATGATACTATGTGAACTGTTCAAAATATGACGGTACGTGTCATATGCTGTCTAGTATTAAACAATTTTTGCAGATATCTTTTTGATAGTAGTTGTGTAGGCATATTAACCAAACGTGTATAGCATTATACAACTATACGTCTTCACTTAGGTGCAATGCCGGTATAAAACCTGGATTAAGTGTGCGTTTTCAAACGCCTGGTAAGAAAGACCTTTTGCTGAGAGATAAGCGGATTTATTTGTAGATCACAACAAGAGATATTTAGATTGAATGAAAACACCTGAGAGCTTCCATCAGAAAAAAACATTTAGCTTGTCAAAGAGTAGTAAAGGATATATTGTATATTCTTTATCCATACTAATATTATAAATGGGAAAGTGTGTCTGTCTGTTTGTCCGTCTTTCACGGCAAAACGGAGCGATGAATTGACATGATTTTTTACGTGGAGATAGTTGAAGGGATGGAGGAAATGGGATGGAAGGGACATAGGCTACTTTTTATCCCGAAAAAATCGACAAATCCCACGGGATGCGCAATAAAGGTTTCATTCAAAAACTACTGCACAGATTTTCATGCGGTTTTCATCAATAAAAACGGAAAAATGGATAGTCCCATGGGAAGCACGATAAAACCTTCGCGCCATAAACCGACCTCCGCGCATATGTAGCCGTGGGCAAAAGCTATGACCCTTAACCCTCTATAGACCCAATCCCGAAATCCACGCGGGCGAAGCCGCGGGCAGAAAGCTAGTTAATAATAAACTTGTACTGTACAATAATACAAGATGACGCCATATAGACCATTTTGGGAATCACTGGTTTAGTTTGATATCGTAGTTTCGAAATACTCTTTATAACGTAGCAACCACTCTCAACAGCGAATCAATACATCGTTACTTAGAACTCAATAAACATTTGTTTGACTGACTTTTAAACACATTACTGATACAGCGTCGTATATATTTCATACCATAGAACGCTTAGAAATGTCTTTATTTATTGCTTGGCACGTGTTTACTTACTGGACTTCCTACTGTAATCTTATTGCTATGAGTTAACTTTTTGTTTTGCATTCTTAGTAGTGTTTAGATTATCGAACTATAAACACGAAGGATACAAAGAAGTATTTTATTCATTTTTAATAATGATATGAAATACTGACGTCGTATATATATAATTTAAATTATATTACAATTAAATTATAAAAATATCTGATGAATGTCCGTCCCGACCACAGTTACGGAGTTTAACCACTATTTAGCGAAACGGCTAGTCTGTATCGTTAATGACTTCACGACTACAAAAACCATTTTAGTTGAGTGTTAAAGCTCCCAGTATTAAGAGTCAATATGATCTGATGAGACCCCGGGAAGGTAAGATAACCTTTGCCATGCTAAAATATCTGTTTCCAATAGGAAAGTCAAGGGATAAATTAAAAAGGTCAGTCAAGGGATTTGAGTAGGTAGGTACATATAATATTTCGCCGTTTATTTATCCTCTACAAAAAATTGGAAAGCTTAAAAAAATCCGTCACAACAACCCATTTACATGAAGCGAAAATATATCTAAGAATAAACTTGTTTGTTTGTTACAAAACTCTACTCATACACTTCGACACGGCCGACATTGACGAACTGGTCTTCGGCAAGATGGAACGTTGTCAAAGTAAACGGGTGGCATTAAACTTTCAGTAATTGCTCCCCGAAGTCACCTGGCCGTCCGAATTCTCGAAGTATCATTAGCCAAATAATTGAGCCACTTAGTTGTCGTTCATTTATCCGGAAAGTTCCGTTTGACGCCCCGGGCCGCCTTAATAAGTTCTGTTGACACGATTTATTATTGCGAGAGATGTCGCTTCTGGAGAAATACTGAAGGACAGCTAAACGTGGCTGTAATAAGGAACCGACTTAAAGTCAATATGTTTTTGCTATCTGTGGCTTTTTTTTAATAAACGTCAATTACCGTGTACACTCGGTGTGAAGAGGCCCTTAAGGAAGATAAGTACTCGTATTATCGATAGAGAAAGTATAAAATCCTGAATCGATAAATTAGCTTTACTTCGAAAATTAGTTGTTTTCTTTAATACATTATTTGGGTCTATGAAATGATTTATTTTGCAAATAATAAAGGTTTGCTGTCGCAATTAGTGCATGATTTACATAATAATAATAACATGTATGGGTAGTCGGTGCATTACAAAATTTGTACAAATACCCTACAAACGACAGTAGAAGTGACAACTACCCTCCGCGGTAGTAACAACTGTGTTGCGGCAGCGTAGTATCACGGTCCCGTCTCCAGTTAAACTTGACATTTCAAAGTATTATTAAAGTTTGGTAACTTAGATCAACAATATCTGGTTGTAATACATGATAGCACAGTATTTGTAAAGAAGTGAGATAAATGAAGCTTATTCTAATTGCTTTTAAATTTTTATTTCTATTTCTTTTTTAGTTCTATTATTATCTTACATTAAATGAATCGACGTCCATTTTTTCTATATAGAGTACCGATTTATATTATTTTATATGTTCAAATATTATAGGTGTCATGCAAATACTATGTATTTTTTTCGTCTCGATTCATTATTCTTTTGCATTTACTGCTGAATTAAGTGTCGCAATCCATTTTAAATGTCTTATTTACAATAAGACTCTAGATTCGCTCTATCGAATAACACTGTGACATTGAGACGAGAGGTTGCATTGGAAATAGTTGATTTCGCTGCTTAAAAATAATATTGTGATCATTTCCTAAGCTGTAAAGCTATAATTAGGTATTGATAAATTGGCTCGGTGCCGCGATCGGTTACATTTGATGTATGCGTTTAATTACCCGCCCAGCCTCAACGCTCGCGTTATGTGTGCAATAGGTGATAAATAATTTATGTTCCATGTACCAAGTGGTATTAGAATTGAGCCCTTGTAGATTTTATAGTGATTGGATTTGTTTATGGATTCTTGCATTCTATACTATCACCATTTGATGTCCTTCGTCCATGTTTAGAGGTGTAGCCGTCTCATATGTTAGTATCATCACGGTTGATAATATATAATCCTATCAAACATATTATAATAAATATATTATCTATACAAATAAATAAAATTGAAGTGTTTGTTTGTAATATTAAAATAACCGCTTTCTACTACATGCATATGAATGTATATACGGTACACAGCAAAATACATATTTTTAAAATGCTTGTATGTCTGCCTGTTTGTTCCGGCTAATCTCTGGAACGGCTGGACCGATATGGATGGGACTTTCACTGGCAGATATCTTATGTGATAAGGAGTAACTTAGACTCTTATTTTATAAAAAAAATGTCAATAGCAAGAAAAAAGTCAAAAACAAAAAAACATTTTTTTATTACATATTTATTTATTTATTTATTTAAATAGTATCCGATAAAGCTTCCCATCACTATTATTTTTTGTTATTGATATCAATCGCTACCAACTTAACAAAAACACATAAGTACAGTGCAGATTATTTCTCTGAATTTCACATTAGATCGCAACAAAATATTACACAAAAATCTTGTACACGCAACAACGTATTAGACTTTACATTACAACTGCTCTTATGTCTCTCGTAATAGCAGTAGTTTTCGTAGAGCAGAAAAACTTCACGTGTAACTAACTACGCGAAGTGTCGAGTTGATTCTTTTTCCTTGTTCGTATTCACGTACAAGGTCTTTGTTCTCTTATGCTTAGGTTTGTTTTGACGTCCAAAGTCCCGTATCTTAAAATAATGATTTTAAGTCCTTAACTAAGAATTAACACTTATTAATTACCAGCTTTTTACTCGCGGCATTGCCTGCTTTGTTATATCGACTTGTCCACAGGAAGGTGATATTTTCTTCCGGTCTGATTAAGTTTCATTAAAATAAGTCGAGCAGTATTTAGTTTCCCAAAGTATGATAGTGATTCCCACTTTGGCAATATATTTATAAATATATTCCCAAACTGGTCTATATCGACCTCAAGGGGTCTTTGACAACCCGAAAGAGGTCTACGTTAGCAGAAAAAATATTTAGGTCCACGTTATCACGGGATCTCAACGTACATTGATTTATATCAATGTACGTTGAGATCCCAGAGTATAAATAATGTATATGTATTTATATACATATACATTATTTATATAAAAGTACCTATGAACTAGAAATGTATTATATGTGTAGAGGCATTCCAAATCAGGTAAGTAGGGGATCTATCCAAAACCGTAAAACATAGCAAAGGATCTACGACACAAAAAAGTTTGGAAACCACTGGCTTATACAAACATACAACATTTTTTTGCTTTTTAATATAAGTATACATACATACGTATTTATTATCTCTATAATGTATATGGTAATAACATTTATATCTGTTACATTATTTACTATAAATTATTGAATTTCAATACGTAATCTCGATCGGTATTTGTTGCTACTTTCCTTAAAAAAATAATATGTTTACTCTTCTTTACCATACGAGTATTTACACGATCTTATTTACAATATTTTTTTACATTTTATTGGTTGACTGGGAAAGTGTGACGCAGGCGTAAAGTCCGCCATTTGTAAACTTTTTTAATTACTGTGTAAATATGTTTTTTTATATATATAAAGGTGTAAGATAACTTTCCATACGTTTTTAAGCATTCTTTGGTGACGTCGGGTACAACTTCTCTTAGCAACTATATTTTATTAACTAACTGTGCAAGGGTTTTTTAAAAATTTCACCCATTTAGGAGGTAGAACGCATACAGCGTCAATTTGTTTACCATAAACAAGGTATAGTGAGTCAAACTTAAAAGATACGCTTTTGCCGAGTTTTTTTTTAAGAAATTTCAAACAGAAGTAATACCATCATACGTGGTTATTACACAACTTGAACCGTTTATGCAGCGCATGCAACAAAAGATGTTTAATAGACATTTTCCAGTGATGCTCTGCTTCTTTTAGTCGCAGTCTAATGTTAGATTACTGTGGTAACTTTATTATATTGCAGGTTTGTATATTATCAATAATATCTACAGTAATATGGGTTTGTACTATCAGTAATATCTATTGTTTTGCAGATTTGTATAATATCGATAATATGTATTGTAATGCAGGTGTCTATATTATCAATAATATCTACTGTAATATGGGTTTGTACTATCAGTAATATCTATTGTTATGCAGGTTTGTATATTATCGATAATATGTATTGTAATGCAGGTGTCTATATTATCAATAATATCTACTGTAATATGGGTTTGTACTATCAGTAATATCTATTGTTATGCAGGTTTGTATATTATCGATAATATGTATTGTAATGCAGGTGTCTATATTATCAATAATATCTACTGTAATATGGGTTTGTACTATCAGTAATATCTATTGTTATGCAGGTTTCTATATTATCGATAATATTAATTGTAATGCAGGTGTCTATATTATCAATAATATCTACTGTAATATAGGTTTGTGGTATCAGTAATATCTATTGTAATGCAAGTGTGTATTATCAATAATATCTATTACATTATTTTTTTTTAAATACAGAAATTATGAATTGAATTGAGCTCAAAGAATTGTCCCGTTATTTCTTGAACCCATCCAATCCGAATCTACAAATTATTTTGGTCACCCTTTCGTGACCTGACCCTATGGTCACACTGCTTAACTTACCAACAAAATCCTACCCTAAAGTAATAATCCAGCGAGTGCCGCATTTGTCAATATCATAATCGAACTTATCCTCCGTTCCGAATAGAACAAAAAAGCTTATCTACAATCGCACCGCTAACTTATACTTGGCATGCCTGCAAAGCTACGCGACACGAGAGCAGATAGTCGCCCACGCGAGGACCGAAATAGACCCACCCTGTGGCCGTGACGTCAGGCCCCCCTCCAATGGGGGTAAATAATGTAGGCTACAGAAATGTAGCTACTATCGTAATGAGTTAAGGAATTTAATTATCATCATATTGAGCACGCATTTTTTGGAACGATTGTAAAAACACTCGGCTAAGTGTCATGTAATTCTCTCCGCGTTCTCAAATAAGCTGTATGCAATGGATCCTGCGTCTTCTTTTTATATACCACTAATGTCGCAAATAGACTGCCGTCTATCAGGACTGTCGATGGAATGCAGTCACTTTGGCCTTTGGACATCTGTAACCCAAACTCAAACTTGGCTTCACAAACACTGGGAACTTTTACTCCTTTTCTTGAATAATCCCGTACTATTCTGCCCAGGAACAACCTCTGCAGGGAAGTCATCACCCCACCACTCGCCATCTACATAGAATATGAATATTACAGCAAGCAGTGGCGCTGTGGTATCTCCACTACACGGCGATCTTGGGCGTCCGAGCCACTAGACGACGCGCACAAGTTGCGTCGACTCTAGTTTTGCACCAAACGACTCCGGAACGGTCACCGTTGTCGTTAGCAGGCAAGGCTTCGAACCTTCTGCTCGTGCGTCTTCCACAAATAACCAGTCCGCACTGAGCCAACGTTGCTGACTAAGGCCTAATCGCCATTTCATAGTTAGGATAGGTTCGTGCCTTTCTCACTTTTTGGTGCAGATGCGAGGTCGGTAAGGTTTTAATCGGTAGGCTGCATTTACTACCAGGCGGAGAGTCCGACATAACTTCGTGCTGCTCCTGAGCACGAGGTACGCCTACCTGCATTTCCCTACGTTAAAAAAAAATGTGCCTTTCGATGGGGACGTATATGAGCTGTGATGATGCTGTAGTCTTAAACATATCGATTTTAGCCTTTATTTCTATCTAGTAGGTGCAAACTCGGCTTCGCTATTTCCTGCATGCTAGGAAATGCCTTACTTCAAACGTGGCTTACAAGGAATCTGCCCAGACAGACAGTGACAAAGCTGTGCATCTAGCATTGTGGATGGCTATGATCGATAGTTGGCACTTACCATCGGAAGAGTCACTAACCCATCGTTCATCACCAGCGACACCATGGTAGACAAGTGAAGTCGACACATATAGAAATAGCGACTGACGCGGATCGCTTAAAAATACTCTACGAGTACACTAAATACACAGCAATCGTAACGTCAAACTGTGATTAATTTCCAATTAAATTTCAATTGTTATTTGATTTTTCATATGTACATTTTCCATTTTAAAAAAGTGAGAAATCCAAGTTCGTATTTTTTAAAAATATATACTCAGTTGATGTAACCCAGCCTACTTTTATATTAGTTTGATGTATTTATAAGTGTCTTTATATAACTTTGTTCAATAAAGATTGTTCTATTTGAGATTTCTGAAATGTGGAGCTTAAGGTCAATAATCATATAATTTGAACATCTATACATATAATAAGACAGTAAAAATATTTTGTCTGTACATTTAGTATTTTTGACTGAAATGGATAGAGGGGCACTTAAATAGATTATTAGAAAGCAAAAAAAAATTTTTGGAATTTTTTGTCTGTCTGTCTGTATGTATGTTCACGTTTATCTCCGAAAGTACTGAACCGATTTGCTTGAAACTTTCACTATTTGCTTTGTTTTAACTCAGAATAATATCTAAACTTTGTTTCATCAAAATCGGTTCATTAAAAAAAAAGTTATCGTCATTTTAATGAACTCAATTAAATAAAACTGGAGTGTCATCTGTGAAAATTGAAGACGGTGAAATTTTAATCAAAAGTACTGTGAAAATAGTACAATATTTGTGGAAAAGCTCATTGTTTTGTGCCATACTATACATACATACATACTAATATTATAAATGCGAAAGTAACTCTGTCTGTCTGTCTGTCTGTTCCGCTTTCACACCAAAACTACTGAACCGATTTAAATGAAATTTGGTACACAGATAGTCTGGAGCCTGAGAAAGGACATAGGCTACTTTTTCATGCAAAAAAGGTTGTAAAGGGTTGTAAAAGGTTGAAAGGAGGGATTATTGGTTGTATGGAAATATTGTTAAAACTACTGAACCGATTTAAATGAAATTTGGTACACAGATAGTCTGGAGCCTGAGAAAGGACAGAGGCTACCTTTTAAAGCAGAAAAGGGTTGTAAAAGGTTGAAAGGAGGGGGTGAAAGGTTGTATGGCAGTATTGTTAAAACATATCCTTCCTGTGGGAAATTCGAATATAACGCGGGCGAAGCCGCGGGCGGAAAGCTAGTCATACAATATATATTGAGTTGTAAGAATCGAGCCAATTTTGATTGACTATTTATCGGAGACATTATTATTACAAATAGCTTTTCTTATTTTTTTTCAGATGGAACCAATTCATATTACAATTAGCAATAGAATAATATCAAATCCCAACTAATATTATAAATGCGAAAATGTGTTTGTTTGTTTGTTTGTTTATTTGTTTGTTTGTTTGTTTGTTTGTTACCTCTTCACGCTTAAACTACTGGACCGATTTCAAAAATTCTTTCACCTTTGGAAAGCTACATTCTCCCCGAGTAACATAGGCTACTTTTTATCCCGGAAAAATTGACAGATCCCACGGGATGCGCAATAAAGGCTTCGCTCAAAAACTACTGCACAGATTTTTATGCGGTTTTCATCAATAGATAGAGTGATTCTTGAGGAGTTTTGCGGCATTTTTTATCTCGGAAAAACGGGAAGCGCGATAAAATCTTCGCACCATAAACCGACTTCCGCGTATATGTAGCCGTGGGCAAAAGCTATGACCCTTAACCCTCTATACACCCAATCCCGAAATCCACGCGGGCGAAGCCGCGGGCAGAAAGCTAGTAATCTATAAAAATATTTCATATCATGGTATTTGTGGTCGCACTCCTCTGGAACCCCTCCATTTGTTCGTATGACGTTTTTATGTATATTTTTCTTGGTAATTATGCGAAATTATGAGGTCCCTAAACAATGTTTTTTTACATAAAATATATTTTATACATCGTAATGACTACGTCGTCAGGGTGTTCAGAATTCAAAATAAAATTAAGTTTATATGGAAACAATGGTTGTAGTATATTTATCATAATATGAATCCCGTTAAAGGTTTAAAATATGGCTAAGAGATTTTAAATGCGGAAAACGTATCGCTAACGTCAAAGTTGTCCCAAAACTAATTGATGAAAGTTTAAGAGGGACTCGTTTTTGCCTCGGACGGGCGGTGGGGTGGGAGGTCACTCAAGGAGAATCCGCAAATAGAACCTCATCCCACAGCCCTTGCTGGAAATGGTGCGTCGATGTTTTTATCGATAAACCGAATTCGGATGAGAAATTCTCAGGTCCGGTGAACATCGATAAACAGGGAACAGTTCCGATTGTTACAAAGCGACGTTCACATGACATACCCTGTATTTTAATCCCAACTAATATTATAAATGCGAAAGTGTGTTTGTTTGTTTGTTTGTTTGTTTGTTTGTTTGTTTGTTTGTTACCTCTTCACGCTTAAACTACTGGACCGATTTCAAAAATTCTTTCACCTTTGGAAAGCTACATTCTCCCCGAGTAACATAGGCTACTTTTTATCCCGGAAAAATCGACAGATCCCACGGGATGCGCAATAAAGGCTTCGCTCAAAAACTACTGCACAGATTTTTATGCGGTTTTCATCAATAGATAGAGTGATTCTTGAGGAGTTTTGCGGCATTTTTTATCTCGGAAAAACGGGAAGCGCGATAAAATCTTCGCACCATAAACCGACTTCCGCGTATATGTAGCCGTGGGCAAAAGCTATGACCCTTAACCCTCTATACACCCAATCCCGAAATCCACGCGGGCGAAGCCGCGGGCAGAAAGCTAGTGCAATATAAAGCTAATAATAACGGAAATTAACTACGGCTGAAATGTGTTAAAATTTTTACTTTATGGAGCGAAACTACTCCGGGGTCGTCTCCTAAAGTACCTCCGTCTTACCACATTTCTCCCTAAGTAATAGTGTTCGCATTTCTCTATTTCAGCTCGAAGGGTAAGATGAGTTGTGAAGGTATGCTGTAAATTTACATCTTAAGTATTGTTGTTTTTTAACACATTTGCGAGGAAACAGAAAACAAAAACATTTACATAAACTCGATCTGTGAATGCACATTGTTGCTTTCCCGCCATTTTAACAGCGCGCTAGCGCTGCCTACAAACTGGCGCCACGCGCCGATTGACAAATAATATTGTCATGAAATTTGTATGGACTATAACTTAACTATTTGCTTTGGTAACACGCGCGTTTTTTATGACCCGCTTTACATATTTAAAACTGGTGGAATTACATCAGCTTTACGAGAAAAGATACAAACGTCAGTAACATTATATTCCACGACTTACTTGTTGGTGTGACTTGAGGGACACATTGAAAACGCAAGTAATTATGCAAAACGTATATTTTATTTCATTACAACAGCATTTCATAATGATCGTACAGTCAAAATCAACTACTTGAGATAATATTTTTTCTAGCTACGCAAAACATTCGATGTTTATCGGTTCTTTCAGCAAGTGTGCAAGCAAAAAAGACATGTCATCAAACCAAATAAGCACTTGTTTAGCTGCTAGTGTTACGCGGAAAAAGTGGGTGAATGAACTCGGCCGTCAGATGTTTTTAGAAGAATTATCGATGACCGTGTGCACGCTAACAACACTAGCGCTTGAAGCGTTGAGACGCAAATTCCTTTATTTGAAATTAATATCCCTATTACCACTGCTTGTGCTGGCAGCACTGAGGTGCTGATGACTGTAAATGCCTCTTGTTTTGATCGACGGCTATACTAAATCATAAATCATAGTTCAGTGTGGGGTTTTATCGTGGCGCCGTATTTCGCTTGGAGTTACTTGGCTTACACTTGGGTTTTCCTGTAGTTTATCATTAAATAGTCTATAATTAGTATGAAATGTTTATCTAAAACAACCGCCACTGTATCTATAATCTATATCTTATGTGAAAATAGTTAACTAATCCTGCGCAGTCGCGAGGACCAGCTATTATAAAACGATAAATTGTTTTTGTAATTTTAAGACCAACTGTGTGAGCAAGACTAAACCATAGTTTTAGTTTTAATTAGCTAGTTTTAATTATCATTCAAATTTATAGCTTACTAGCGACCCGACCCGGCTTCGAACGAGTGCAATGCACTAAATACACTACAGAAAAACTGTGAACGTTGTATATAATCGTTTGCAATGTACACGGAAAAAATAAATAAATAAATAAATAAATATTTGTTACACTTACACCAATTAGCCTAGCCCAAACTAAGCTCTGTAAGGCTTGTGCTATGGGATCTAGGGTAACGGATAGACATACATATATTATACATATATAAATAATTTTTATTGAAATATATATTAACAACCATGACTAAGGTACAAATGCTCGCATTCATCACACAAACATCTGCCCCCACCGGGACTCGAACCCGGGACCTCAGAGATGGCGACACCTTGAAACCGGTGTACTATCCACTCGACTATGGAGGTCGTCAAAATGTAATGATTTACGACATCACAATAGAAACCTCTAAATTTATCAGTGTTTCTCTACTATATTATGCATGTATTATACATATAAACCTTCCTTAAGAATGATTCAATGTACTAAAATAAAACGCATCAAAATCCTTTGCGTAGTTTTAAAAATCTAAGCATACATAGGGACAGACAGACGACAGATAGCGATTTTTTTTTATAATATATAGCGATTACGTCCATTATGATCATTTCGATGATAGGCGCCCACTGCTGGACATAAGATTCGTACAACAGGCACAATTCCACGTAATTTCCCGAACGTTGCCCCACTGAACAGAGGGGCGATCGCACTAATAAATCGCAAGCGAAACGCAACCGAACCGTTCGGTTTAACCAATCCGAACGCCACAATATCACGTCATCTGTTCGATGACGTGATATTCTAGCTCTCGGATTGGTTGAGTGGAACGATTTGGTTGCGTTTCAGCTGCGATTTGTTAGTGCCATTGCCCCCCAGGTTCCGTCGATCGACCTTTTTCTGGACGTTGGATCTACCTAGTTGGACTATTTGTCCCTGGTAAACATACTCTTCAAGAACTTCCAATGTAGAGCCTCCTTACTTTACGCCAGAGTTTAAATTTCTTTCACCTTCTTACGAACTTTCAATACAACGCAGTAGACATGATTGTTTACATACCGAAGAATTCGCATCAATCATCCAAGGAGGTAGCGCGGCGACTGTAGAGGATGCAAATGAGGGTGACTGTGCTGAAACAATCAGATAGCAATAATGGGGCGCGGACGCAGCTGCGAGCGGCGCGCGGGATTAGGGCCACGGCCAAATGAGATTTAGCGTCAATCAATCTAGATGGAATGTTCGCGCTAAGCCGCCGCTGCGGTGTTGAGAATATTGGATACAACCTTTTTCGGTGTTGACTGAGACATTGTTTTGTGTATGAAGAATATTTAAATCGCTTACGTTTTTCTTAATATACAGATATTATAAACGCACAAGTTTTTATGTATGCATGGATGTTTGTTACTTTCACGTAAATAATACTGAATGGATTTTAATTAGTGCTGCAACGGACCTCTGTTTCCGTTTCCGCAATTGCGGAAGTTCCGCGCGCTTTTCAACATCCGTTTCTGCTTCTGTTTCCAACTTTTGTAACGGAGATTTAAACGGAAGTTTACAACCGACGGCTATATAACTTGCCACTACTCCATTTTGAATATTAATAAAATGTTCAGTTGTAAAGTTGCAATTTTGTTTTCTAAAGTACATTTCTAATATATCTATTTCTAATCTAGTTTTGGTGTATCAAATACACATAATAAAAAATTATATTTGTAAATATATTTTTTTCATATTATTTACCCTTCCGTTTCCGTTTCTGCTAAAATTTACTTTTGACATCTGTTTCCGTTTCTGGTTCCGCTAAGACACTTCCGTTGCATTACAAATTTTAATGAAATTTTACAATAATATGGCTTACATCGACCATATTTCTCATTATCGCTCCAAACTTGAATGGCTACCAATAACCCGTCGGAGAGACTGTCATATCCTTTCCCTTCTCCATTCTCTGCTTACCAATCAAATGCCCCGGAGTACCTCAAATCCCGTTTCGTTCTCCACTCCTCAACTTTAAATAGAACCCTTCGTTCCTCGAATGATCTATCTCTTGTTCTCCCACTACACTCTTCAATATTCTATGACAAATCATTTACGGTCAAAGCCGTCAGGCTCTGGAATTCCCTTCCAGAAATAATAAGGCGTGCAAACTCGCATGACTCTTTCAAGCGAGCGATCAAAACACATTTCTTGCAGCTGGAAAATTAGTATTCTCCATTACTGTTTGTAGTGTTTTAGTACATGTATTTTATGTAGTATATGAATGTATATTAGTTTTTATGTAGTATATGTATTTTACATCATTTTATAAATATATATTTAATATTTGTATCTCCCGTCAATCAAGTTTTTTATGTTAACTTTCCATTACTTTTAGGTTGCCTGGAAGAGATTGCCGCTTTGGCAATAAGCCGCCTTTTGTACTATAGTATTTAGATAGTATGTATAATACATGTGTAAATGTTGTTTTTTATTACAATAAAGTTATCATTCATTCATTCATTCATTCATTCATTCATTCATTATACATCAGAATAACTATATAGGCTACAATTTTTAAAGGTTTAACGCTAATACACTCAAAGTACTAATACTGCGCAGACGAAGTCGCGGGCACCAATTAGTTATTCCCAGATCTGTATTAATAAGGAAACTGCTCACTTGATAGTAAATAGGTGCAATAAATACAAGCCGGCATAAAATTACAGTGCACGTTGCCATCTTCTGTACTAAGATGAAAAGTCATCCATTAATTTCACGATCATAATATCGCAATGCTGCAAGAATAGGAAAGAAATAAATGAGGGAAACCATATCTGATCTTCTGGTGAATTTCTTTATTTACTATCTATATTTATAAAGTAGCATTTTGGTCCTTCGGTGGGGTTGTACTATTATGATAACGCACCCTTATAGGGACAAAAGAAGACGAGGTGTCCCCCACCTTATTATTAGCATTAAAATATTCATATTATAATAATAATAAGTACAGAGTTGGTACACTACTGCACTACTGCACTAAGCTGGTATACACGCACGCTTTCATTAAAGGAGGTAATTTTTTTTAGGCCCACTAGAAAACGGCAACGTTTATTGATATTACTGAACTCTAAAATATCAATTTATTATTAAAAGCAATTGCACGATATTATGAGTAAAAATGAAACGGGAATAATAAAATCAATTAATTAAACTTAGTAATGACTTTTGACATTTGAGGTAAAGGAACTAACGTTTTTTAAATCAAAATGAAAGATGATTTAATATATATACAAATAATATATAAATATAATAATACATAAAGGATAGTGTATTATTTCTTTTTTATTAAATTTAAAAGTAGTGAACTCTCAATAATTATTTTAATACTATTTTAGATTATTTTAACTATTAGTTCGTCAGTCCAGTATCGTCGTGAAACGGAACGCGTCATCATTTTTGACAGCGACAGAATGGTACCTACACTGACATCCAATTGACGTCGGTTTGTTTTCAATCGAATTCTGTGTTTACGTTTCCAACGGCTTGATTTCGTTTTCTTTCCCGTATCCAGTATTTAGAATGCAAAAAAATAATACGATTTCGGGCGTTTGGTAGTGGCCAAAGAAGATTGTAACTTTCAAGAATAAAAAAGTGTTAAATAGCATTTACGTAAAAAACAATTTGAATACAAATTAAAATAAAGCTACTAACTACTAAGAGTTTTTAGGTTATTTAATCTTCATGTTTTAATTGATTTCCCAATATTCCCGTTAGATAAAAACAAGCTAATGTTTCTTATAATATCTAGGGTTAATAAGAAATTATTTAACGTATGTCTCATTAATAAACGTTACATTTTTTAGTGGGCCTATTCTCCATACAAGAAACAATTATCTCCTTTCGCTTAAATGGCCTCTACGCGTTGAATCTGTATCTCCGCGTACGCCTTATAAAGGACCGTGTCTTATAAAGACGCCTGATTTAAGCTACAATAATAATATACCTGTAACCGACGAGCTTGCATGAAAATATTAATGAAAGTCGAGGTAGCTACGGAAGTATGTTTGGATCGTAGCGAGTGAAAATCTCTGCCACCTCAATGAGAATACATAAAAATTATGTATATACATATATACATAATGCCACTACGCGTTGGATCTATATCTCCGCGCACGCCTTATAAAGCACCGTATCTTTGAAGACGCGTGATAAGCGACAATAATAATAAATATATTTTCAACGCACACCAATTAGCCTAGCCCAAAGTAAGCTCTGTAAGGTCTGTGTTGCCACAACATCTATATAGGTATCTAGGGTAACGGATAGACATACATATATATGTAATTTTTATATTTTTTATTATATTATAAATATATAAATACTTTTGATAGAAATATATATTAACAACCATGACTGAGGCACAAATGCTCGCATTCATCACACGAATATCTACCTCAACCGGGACTCGAACTTCAAAGATGGCGACACCTTGGAACCGGTGTACTAACCTCTCGTCTACAGAGTTCGTCGATTTTGATTGTAGAGGAAGGACTTAAATGCTATTTTTAGACAGATCAAAATATTTATGACCTTGAGCGTTATCAGGGGACATTGTTCCTCGTACAGACAAAGCAGTGACGTCATCTAACGTCAGAGGGCGCGGTGGCGACGTACCTGCGTAGTGCGTAAATGCGCTGTAAGTACGCACCGTATGATTGATAAGAAAATAAGTTCTAAACACTAAGAAATAGAGGTCGTTTTCTATTACTACATAAATGCACTGTTTTAGCATTACACAACCTACATCACTCGGGAAAATATATCACAAGCTTTAAGGCTTAGAGACCTGTTTTGCTTACACGTCTCGGAATATATGAGGAATACATAATAATGCAACAAATGTGTCTCTGACTTTAGTATATTGGATTAACGATGAGTCAGCGATTTATTTTACTTTCCACGAGGAATTCAGTATCAGTGTAGTTAGTGCGTTCTTCAGACTTTTTTACAACTTCGTACAAAAAGTTGTTAATTCCAAACATACTCTCTGGTAGCAAGCGCTGTAAAAACAGTACCTACACTACCGCTCAAATAGTGTATTTGGTCACCTAGTAAAATATATTTTGTAAAAGTAAATTCATATGTAATTTAACTGTTTATTAGTATTTTCTTTGACATAATAACTTTTTTTTAAATTTTGGCCTAATCACAATGAAACCTAATAAATGTTGTTTTTAATGTATTGTTATAACTTATACAAAATGCAGGTGGCCAAAAATTTTTGAGCGATAGTGTACGTCTAACGGAATCTAACCCAACCCCAACTACTCATGTGTTTTTTTTTTATTGCTAAAGTTGACAAACAAGCAGGCTGCCCACCTGATGGTAAGTGGTAACAGTCGCCTTTAGTCCATGTGGTTCCCACGAGATTCGCAGCAAATCTGCAAACCTCATAAGAACCACAGTGTACGTTGCCAACTTGTGACATAAGATGTAAAGTCACAGTACCCAGTAATTTCACTGCCTATCTTACCCTTCACGCCGGAACACAGCAAAGCGAACCCTGCTGTTTGGCGGCGGAAATAGGTAAGACGGAGGTACCCATGCAGACGACCCTGGTACAGAGTCTACCTCCTGGGCCAATAATAGACAAAGTTTTTTAACCTTTCCGTCTCTCAGCTCTATTGGAAATGAGTGGAAGTGAGAGACGTTAAAGATTATGATGATCGCTCTCATCTGCCACCTTGTTCTTCATCATCCATCTTGCTACTTAGGGGCAAGTCTGGTAATTTTGACCAATTTTTTTCAAACCCATATTAATTATTTTATATAAAATATAATAAAAACTAATAGGCTTTGTTTTTATTTAGTACTAATCAACATATTTTTATAGATATCTGAGTATTCAACAAAATCTGAGATCTGAGCTTTGTACCAATTTAGCCAACTGGTTTTTGTTTTATTACTATTGGGTAAAGTAAATAAAAAGTTTAATTAAATAACCTGAAACGAACACAATAGTCGCTCTAATAACCTTTTAAACGATGTCAAGGTTTCATCACCAGAAATTTCCGGACTTATCACCTTCTATGCAAGAACACTTTTAAGACGCAATTATTTCATCACCTTTCAGACCTGCCTTTCTTGTAACATTTCATTCATCTGTATACTTATTCATACGATACCAGTCTTTACTTTCTCATCTTATCTTTATATATAAAAATTAATGTCACTTTTCGTTGTAATTTTATAACTAACTAGCTTTCTGCCCGCGGCTTCGCCTGCGTGGATTTCGGGATTGGGTCTATAGAGGGTTAAGGGTCATAGCTTTTGCACACGGCTACATATGCGTGGAAGTCGGTTTATGGCGAGAAGATTTTATCGCGCTTCCAGCGAGACTATCCGTTTTTCCGAGATAAAAAATGCCGCAAAACCTTGCTCAAGAATCACTCTATCTATTGATGAAAACCGCATGGAAATCTGTGCAGTAGTTTTTGAGCGAAGCCTTCATTGTGCATCCCGTGGGATCTGTCGATTTTTCCGGGATAAAAAGTAGCCCATGTTACTCGGGGATAATGTAGCTTTCCAAAGGTAGAAGAATTTTTGAAATCGGTCCAGTAGTTTCGGAGCCTATTCATTACAAACAAACAAACAAACAAATCTTTCCTCTTTATAATATTAGTATAGAAGAATGAGCTCACCTATCCAAACTAAATATTTATAGGCTTTGTTCGGGCTATTTAGTAGATGGTTATGCGAAGTTTGCACAAAATCGGTCGAGCGGTTCACCATATATCACATTTTTTGTAACAAATGGTTTCAATAAATGGCGTACAATTTTGGTAATGGGGATTTTTGTGTCGAATTGAAACTTTTTTTAAGATGGGGATTGTGCTGTCAAATTGAAACAGTTTTTGAGTGTTGACAGTACAAGCACGTTGTTATGTCATTCACGCGGTCATTTCATTTTGGACGTGCTTCGATTTTTCAGCAGATTGTCAGCGATAATTTGTTTATCCAAATATTTTGGAAAATTTTAAAATAGCTAGAAATAATAAAATATTTTTTTGTTTGAATAAATGAATTTGATGTTATATTAATAATATAAAATTATTATTTTGCATTATTTCACTTTATACGTAGCGAAGCACGTACCTAGCCGCTAGCCTGGCATAAATTCTTTTTCAGGTCAATAAGTAGATAGCTATAAGGATCTACGTTCAACCAACATTGTTGATTTTAAATAACTTTTATGTACAGAATCCCGCCTCTTCATTCATGTCCAGTTCTCAATACTTTAAATAACAAAGATTCCCACGCATGTATATTGTTCACTCACAATACTCATTTTGTTCGAACCCATTTGAAGGAGCACAATTTCGGCTCTACCCTCAAATTAAGTGCCTTATAAATAGAACTGCGGTCATACAGATATCGAGGTTACATTTTAATTTAAAAAATGTGAATATCAGTAACGTAAGTTCGTTATGAATTACTTTGAATTTTGTTATATGATGTTGAAATTTCCAATTAAATGTATATATATGAACAAAAAAAAACGCCTTGACAAATGAATCCCTTCGGCCAATGAATCCTGCTCGAGTAGAAAATTTTTCTTACGTTGCCATAATGATATTTTGTATATTGATAGAAAGTTTGTATATTAATTCGTAATTAACGTAATAATTATCTAGATTCTTCACGGGTTTTACAGCAGCATACACGTTATGTTAATTTGTATACTTAGATAATTTATACTCGGCAACTTAAGAACAAAAAAAAATACCTTCAAACTTAAATGTAAAAAAAAACATTGGTACTAAGTTTAAAAAAATATCGCTACAATATTTTCTAAACCCCAGCAACGATAGAACGTAGCTACGAGTAGCTACGACGCAATGTTAGCAATGCCTAGAAAAGGTTTCATTAGCTGTCGCAATGAATTACTTCTTCGACGTAACAGATAAAAAAACTTGAATACAACAAAGAAAAGAGGTTACACGAAAAACTTAATCCTCGATAGGGCCACAATTTACGAACAAAAAGTGTATAGAAGAACGGAGCAACAGTTAACTGCGTCATTCATCGCTTGGCGTGGGCTTGCCTCCCTACACCCTGACGTTTGTCTCATTCTATCTTCAAGGGTACGTAGGCTATCCCGCTCTCTCGCCCACGCACTTCCGCCCACGCTCGACCCCATTCAAGGCACCGTGCGTGAAAGCTTAGGGATGCCTGCGGCTCATCGCTCGTTAGGAGATGTCCTAGAAATTGACGTCGAAGACTTCTACCTGTATATGTATTACTAAACATTTTCGGAAATTGCTGGTTAAGGTTAGTTCTCAAAGAAATGTTAGGTCATGCGATTCCGCCATATTTGATTAGTACGAGATACTCGTAGACAAAAGACAACGAGCGAGACGAGAAGAGCAGTTGATATGGGAACTAATTATTGTGGACAATAATATATACAAGAATTTTCAATTGCTACCATATTGTTAGCGTTGGTGGCTCCGTAGTGTTGACACTGACCTTTGAATCCGGAGTTTCAAGGGATCCGGGGTCGATCCTGTTTACTGCTTTTCGTTTTTTTTATTTCATATGTAATTTAATTTCATATGTACATTTTGTCTGATCTAAACATGGTGTCTGATCTAAATTTGTCTCAAAAAATTCAATGGTGGTACCTTGGGAGAGCCATGCTTCGGCACGAACTAGGCCGGCTCGACCGGAGTCATACCACGGCCTCACAGAAAACCGGCGTTAAATAGCGCTTGCGCTGTGTTTCGCCCAGTGAGTGAGGATACCGGAGGCCCAACCCCCCTTCCTCCCTTATTCCCTTTTAAAAGGCCGGCAACGCATCTGTGACTCTGGTGTTGCGGGTGTCCATGGGCAACGATTATCGTTGCCCATGCAAGAGACCAACACGTTCACTCCAAAGGCAAGAGCCACCAGTTACACTAAGTTAAATAGTGCACTAGTCAGCCACGCTTGCTTAGTATGAATTGATCCACTTCAATCTTCTTTGAATTTCTTGAATTCAGGTAGTCTCACGTTGTTTTCCTATGGACATCAGATAAATACATATAAAATTCTAAAAATGAAAAACACTAGCACGATCGGAACTCAATAGAAGAACTCAATAGAAGATCACAGTGCCACAAAAAAATAGATTTTCTAAAAAATCTTCAATTGTGATGGATAAACAATAAATATTATTTAGATTTTTCGTATTAATCGGTATATATAAAAATTTGCGTGTATTGATTAATATTATTTGAATAATAATAACTTTATAGAGTTTATAAACTAGTAATTGTAGTGAACCTGGCCCGTAATCCATGATTTCATTGATTGCTCGCTTTTTATTAATTTAACCGCTCGAATGAGTACACGCAATCTAGTACGACCGCTTACAAGCCTAGTATTTAAAATGTTTCCATTACTGCTGTAGCAAAGGTAGTCGATATAACGTATAAGATTGATACAACAATGAATGGCCTATTTAAATGGCCCATCACAAGTCACAAGTTACTTGGATCTATTGGGTGTACATAATGGGTACAAACGAGGCTTTGTAAAATTCATGGGTTATAACAACTTTTTATTAATTGGAAAAATCAAAAAAGGTATCATAATTATTATAGTAATAATTATTTGAATGCCCACCAAAAATAAAAATTAACCAAAAATATACGACTGATTACGTCCTTATTGTTAAAAAGCAACCTTGCACCAGGAAAAAAATAAAAGAAACTTCAAATAGGATTAAGTGCAATTGGAAAATAAATTAAATAATATGTCGTACTTTGAATTTAATAGCTGAAAGTGTAAGCTCTCTTGATACGCTTAAGCACAGAATCGTTTAGTTAGACGGCAAAAGCCGAGAAAGAGTATGAAGGAAAGTTCATCTAAAAGCGAATCCTGATCCAAATGATAGAACTACCTACCTACATCTGCATGGAATTGAATGGAATTTATGAACGAGAATATTGTCAGTTCCGTCCGTCCGTCCGTTCCGTCAGTTAAGAAGCATCATACTAGTCCCGATGATCTGTGGATAATTTTTTGGTTATTGAAATAAAAATATATATTTAAAAATACCTCGATCTTAATTATATCTTACTAGCGGGTGCCCGCGAGTTCTTCCGCGATTAGATTAGTGTTTCATTTTATTTTTATTTTATTTTATTTCGATTCGATTTTTTTGCGAGTAGATTATATCTTTATGAATTGCCTATGTATAGCTTATTGTAAAATTTCAATAAAATCCATTCAGTAGTATTTACGTGGACTAGTTACAAACATCCATCCATAATAGAATAAGATATATAATTTTATGTATAAGTAAAAAAAATAATTTTGCACATTTTTTTTTGCGTTTGACCCTATTATGCACTATGTTTCGGCGGTCGCAGGACTATATTTATAATATTACGCTGTTCATTTGACAAACAAGTTAAACTGAGGAGTTTGCCTAACAGAGCAGGAGGGCTAACCTAACCACAAAGTTATATCACTTTCGCAGCATTTGCTACAATGTAAACAAAGCACTTTGTAAACTGTGTGGTAAGTCATCACTTACGTGACCTTTTCGCCTTCCTCGTTGTTTAGACGAAGTTCTTAGTTCCTTGTATTTAGTTTGTGATGATTAGTAATATTAGTAATGTATGAAAGTCAAATTCAGCAATAGAAGCTTATTGTTGAAAAAAATATTAAAAATAACTAAAACAGACTTCAAAATTGTCGCAACTAATTTACCTACGTGTTTAGAAAGAATATAAAAGAACTAAAAAGTAACAAATAAATACGATAACTTCTATCTTAAATAAACTAAGTTTGATATACCAACTGGGTGTTTTTTGAAGTCGGTGCGCGGGGAGGGGTAACGCGTTTGGTTAGATTAATGTGTATGCTTTAAATTCATCGCTCTTACTTGAATTTATGAAGATAGATGCCCTCGACTTCATCCGTACATACGGTAGATTTTTTTCTACTTACTTGACACTTATCGTCATATTTTGACGATTCGACAATTGATGATTTGACACAAAATTTCCACCTTCAAAATATGTATCAAGGACTCTTCCTGTTTCCCCAATTACGTTGACTGTTTTTAAGTATATCCATAGTGTTGGTATCAGTGGGTCGGTATTAAATGAGACAGCGTTTTATTAACAGATCTTAATTTTTAACTTTTAGCAATTCACAAATAAATTCACACCTCAGAGATTTTTTTACAGACAGAAGAGAGTGTTGCCAGCCAAATAAAATATTACCTATTTTTCTTAGTTTGTTTCCTTACACACAACACATAGTATTCTACAATGAAATGCTTTTTTTTAGGATAGGGCAGGAAACAAGCAAACGGATCACCTGATGGTAAGCGATAACCGTTGCCCATGGACACCCGCAACACCAGAGGAGTCATAGATGCGTTGCCGGCCTTTTAAATGGGAATATGCTCTTTGTTTGAAGGTTTCGATATCGCATCGGTTCGGAAATACTGCAGGCGACAATTCATTCCACAGTTATATAGTGCGTGGCAGAATATTTCTGGAAAAACGCCCTGTGGGGGACTGCCAAGTATATATTTCTTTTTGATATTACTCGTATAATCTATGCTTACAACTTTTATCACCTTGGCTGTCTATAATAGTGCGTTCAAAATCAAAATTCTAAATGTATTCTTCAAATGGGATTTTTACAATCAATTTTGCAAGTCTAAGATGCTACGCCATTGGTTCACAAGTCTAGGTCTATTCTTTTCTTCCTGTATTTTTACAAAGTCGTCAATTAGAAGATGACCTCAGATAAATAGTCCGAACCCAACTTCCTTTACAAATTTAAACAAATTCATGTTATATATGTAAAGACTATACTCTCATTATGTTGTTTACTATAGGCAAAATATTTGACAACGTAACTATTGAGTTATTAAAAGAAAGTTTTTCCAGAAACTTTCTACCAATGTGATATTCAAACCTCCAAAAAAAGGACGTATTCCCATTTCAAAAGGTCAGTAACGGAGCTGTGACTTCTTTGGTGTTGTGGGCGTCTATATATATCTGATCATCTTTATATATCAGATCATCTATTTGTTTGTTGCTATGACGTAAAAACATCTGAAACTATGTACATGTATCCACACTTTACTAAAACATAATAATATATAAGGAAGACACATGGAATTTGACGAATTTATAAATTACAATATTATTATAAAATAGATTTCAATCACATAAAAAAATATAATTTATGTTAACAACGCATATAAACGAGGTGATTAATAAAGCCTGCTCATCAAATTAGAGTAAGTACGGTAATTCCGGTGGGGGTGCGAACGTACCCCCAGCGGTGTTAGGGGTGGGGGCGAACTCTGGCATTTCGAGCCACGTGGGCGACTGCATGAATGGCGAGGTTAAGGTCAGGGGTCAGTGCAATTGCGCAATCTCACGATACAACAGAACGTGAAGTCCCATTCAACTTGTTAAAATCGAATATATCTACGCCAGACAGTGTCTGCACAAAATAGATTAGACGGAAAGAGTCGATGTCATTTTTGACGTTTGGTCGAATGACATAAGAAAAAATAGATTGTCGTGTCTATGCCCATCTCATGTAACTAAGCGACTATTATTTATTAAAAACATTGGTGATAGGTTATTTATTCGTTCTTTATTATATATATTAATTATCTAATATCACGTAAATGTATGTCGATATAGTGATTTCGAGTTTAGTTTTAAATAAATAAGTTTTAGAATATTGATTTACAAAATATATGTTTTTTATTATTTTGAATTATACCCATTTCCCAAACATTGATAATATTTGAGGCTTTTATGTCATCACTCAGTCACTTAGATTTCAGTTACAAGTGAAAATATCAACACACCTAGCAAAGTAGGATTTTGGAGAGGTTGCTATAAAATAATGTAAATACTTTATGTTGATCTGTTTCCTTGAATTTAAAGTTGCTCAAACCCTAATTGTAGACGGGATCGCTAATAATTACTGCTCCTAAGGGTACAGGTATATTGCTTAATGACATATAGCATTTTGTCAGTACTAAAAAGAATCCTCACGTTAGCGAGTTAAATTTTAATTTATTTACCATAATAAGAAATGGAACAACATGAATTGGAAAGACATCGCATCCCTCAATTCTCGCAAAATTCATGTGCTATTAATGAACTGTTTCAGAGATAATGTATAAAAGATCATTTATATAATTAGTTAATTTAATAATAATTTGTTATAATTTTCAAGAATACAATTATTGATCGCTTGTGATGTATGGTGTGTACCCCTTGCTTCAAATAGTTCTTCTAGAAACTTCTTTAATTTTTTTGCTTTTGTTCTTTGATTATGAGATTTCAGTAATGCTTAAAGTTCACTTTAAAAGTTTCATATACTATCTACGACCACCATTTTTTTTTAAACCAATAATTATATAAGATGTTTGAAGAAAGCTAATAAAGGCGTAAATGTAACATTTTTATATTGATTTATTGAAATGGACAAGAAGATATGTAAATAACTTCACACAGCTACTATCGAATAGTTTAACTGGAACTCGAATAGTTTAGTACAGAGGTTCCCAAACTGTTTTGTGTCGTAGACCCTTTGTATTTTTTTCGGTTTTGGGTAGACCCTTACTTACCTTTTTTTATATTTAATGCCTACATCCTACAATTTACAAAAAATTGTACACATATATAATATCTTTTTCATCCCACCACCTCGGAAAGTGTAATTTTGCGCTTCGAAATCTGGCTGGAAAATTCTATTTTATTCGCTTGAGCGGCAAAGTAGATTTGAATTTAGAACATCACATATAATGAGTACTCAATATAATTGTAAATTCAAAACGTCATTAAACCTATTTAATGTAACCTCTATGGTGCCAAATTTATGATTAGAACTTTTTAAATTGTGAAAAAATTTAAATTTGGAACCTTCTTGGTTTCTTTGTTTTATTTGCGTGCTTCGCGCCATTCTAGTTTTTCACGTTTTATTGCTTAATATAATTTGTCATTATAAATTGTTTTCTTTTTCATTTTGTCATTTCCTCGCTGAGGTGGGATGAAAAGTTACGTATTGCACTCGAGTGGAAAGATTTTTCACCTTGTGCTCGTTTGTTCCCCTCACTGACGCTCAGGATTCTAATTTAGAATCACTCGCTGCGCTCGTGATTCAACTTTAGAATCCTTCGCTTGCTCGGTCATCCAAATCGAGCACGCGGTTAAAAAGGAACTTTCCACTCTTGTATAATAAATAACTATTTCTTCATAGATACTTTTATAAATAATGTATATGTCTTTATATTAGAAGATAGTTTTATGAAAATAAATAGGTACTATCAGTGTATGTCGAGATCTATTACCGTGGACCCCCATTTTCATTTCATGAACACCCAAATTTTTGCGCTAACTAAGCAGGTTGTCATAGACCCCTTTGGGAATCTCTGGTCTAGTAAGTTACACCTGGCGCAGGCTTTGAATAGTTCGATTCCTTTATTTGGTAGTTGGTCTCGACCAGAGCTGGCTATCTACGCGTTGGGATCAAATGAATGAACAGCTGAAATGAAGCCAAAGGTGGAAACATCAATGAGTTCGATTACCGCTATTGTTCTTTAAGAGAATAAGAAGAACACGTGGTAATTAAGCTAAGCTAAGCATTTGGATCCAGATTCTTAACTTCGTGCTCATGCATAATATAGTATAAGTTTACGTGCTTCGTACCCGACTTGTACAATTAAAACTTTTAATTACTCGCCTTTTGTCTGACGTTGCTGCAGTGAAGAAAAATATCGTGAAGCAATCTGCACATACTACCGATCCCCCCCGATTGCGCCTGGACGCGAGCGCGAGCGTCTGCTTGTATACCTCTTACCTATTTCTGCTGCAATATAGCAGTATTCGAATTGCTGAGTTCCGGTGTAAAGAGTAATATCACATTTTGGTAACCTTAAATAGTGGTTCACAGGAACCACATGTACGCACTTATTATCAGGTGGATATATATTCAAGTTTAATAATAAACTGCACCTTATTATGACAATATGAACGTTGTTTTTACCTTAAATAGCAATTGTATTCTATTAGCACAGTAAACTGCAACCTTAGAAGCTGATTAAATCAGGGTCGTCTTTCTGATGCCTCTATCTTACCTACTTCTGCCGCAAAGCAGCAGTGCTCATACAGAAAGTACATATCGATTCGTACGACGTTACGAGAAACTTATAATAATCAGATGCTAACTGAATAACTACAGGTAAAGAGCAACCGACACAAAGGCTGACGTGCCTAGTTATAATGATACATTAGTTGTAAAGCCGCCACAGTTGGCCAAAGTTAGCGTTTCACTGGAAGTCAATTATCAAGGTAATAAGTCTAAGTTTTGCACGGTTTTGACAAAATTCTATGTAATTTGTAATTCCGAAAGGTATTTATTTTTAAATGCCTTAAGCTTATTACTTTAAATGGGCTCTGTCGTATGATTAGGATTTACTCCAAGTCTACTTTCATCTTACCTCTTCTATCCAACGCTGTCTGCTTCTAAGAGCTTCTGGTAGGAACAGCTTTTTATCACGCTGAAAAGGACTCGTCTGCGGTTATATGGGGTTTTGCGATTACCCAATGAAAATACTTGTTACCTTAATACCTTTCTTAGTATAAAGAGAATTCTCCGCAATCATTCTACATTTAGAGGGCAGTGCTGCATAGCCAAACTCGAGTCCATCTCAGGATAGGAAGTGTCTGATATTGATATTGGATCTGGTAGAGATATTGGAGGAGTGCAGAAGTTTCATCTGTTTAAACTGTACTTCTGTATTCTATGAGATCGTGCAGTGGTATTCCTTCTGCCTCCTTACATCCTCTACGTAGAGGACTGTTTTTAGCTCTTATATAGGTGATAGTGTTTGGTTATAGTAAATATAAATTTTCGAATATTGTCTCTCTTTTTCTGATGAGGGAAAGGCTGAACTTGTTAGATGTCAACGGAACTGCATCTTATGTTTGTTTACATTCTTCATTTGCTCTTTTCTATTCTGCTATATAATTTTCTGCTACTCTTCCCGCCCAGAGCGTCATCACCTTGCTTGGTATGAGCATTCGCTGCGATCTGAATACCAGAGACTACATAGAGTCCGTCATAACCACTGCCTCAAGGAAACTCGGTGTCCTGAACAAGGTGCGACGGTATTTTACAACCAACTCTGCTTGCTTTATAAAACTCAGGTCAGGTCCTGTGTTGAATATTGCTCGCACCTATGGGACGGCTCCGCTCAATACCTTCTCGCAGCTCTGGACAGATTGCAGCGGCGCGCAATCCGCATAATCGGCGATGTAGAGGCAACCAACACCCTCGAGCCTCTACAACTTCGTCGTGATATCGCCTCTCTTAGCGCCTTCTATCGGATGTTTCATGGGGAATGCTCTGAAGAACTCTTTAGCCTTATCTCTCCCTCTCCTTTCCTTTATAGAAACACACGTAAGAGTCTTCGGAGCCATCCGTACACTACGTCCCCCATTCCACACCGCACTAAGAAGTTCCAAGATTCCTTCTTCTGCCCTACTTCCCGCACTTGGAATTCTCTGCCTGCGTATGTGTTTCCTACATCCTACAACATGGGTTCCTTCAAAAGAGGCGTGAAAAGGCATCTTTTGGGCCGGCAGGGATAGGGCAGGTAGGAGAGTGGAGTAAAGTCACTATCCTATCTGTCATCTTATTTGGTCCTCTTTCACCGCTTAACATCAGGCGGGAGGAGGTCATCTGCCGCGCCTAGCATATAAAAAAAAGTTCTCGTAGTCAGTTTTTTTATGTCAACCCTTAGAATGAGTAATAGAGGTTCGAGTCCATGTAATTATGTGATTGAACTCCTTTTAGTAAAAAAGCAATAGCTTAAAAATAAGCAATGTTGGACACGATCCGTAATATGACGCGTGACCAACGATATAAAATATTCATAACTCGGTATTTTGGAAGGCATTTGAGTGCACAGGTCATCTTATCACCCATACTGACTTTACCCTCTGGTGGTTACTTACACGAGTATACTAATAGACTGTCTTCAGCGCACGGTTTCCGGAAATGTACGTTGGTTCTCGTGGTAAAAGGGTCGAGCCTTTGATTAGGGACTAAGAATTGGCCTTCAACTGGTTAATTTAAGGCGGGTGAAGGGTCGGGCGGATCGTTATCTGAATTTACATTTTTATTTACTTTATACCGTATTAAAGGGGTAGAACTAAGTTAATTTAAGCTTGAAATGATATTAGGAGTAAAAGGAGTCTTTGGTCAAGTGATTAGGATATTGGAAATTAATTTAGAAAATAAATTATATTATTCTGGTCGTCTTTATTATTATGTCGGTTATTTAAATATATTATCTGCTGTGCGATCTTGGACTTGTCGACAAAGGCGTCTGTGTCACTTCGTAAGAATGTCTGTCAAATTTACCGATTTTTGTTGAACATATTAATCTTGGCTGTCAAAATTTGTTTATTGTGTTTTGGAATTCCCCCATTGCCTGTACTTTGACAAACGTCTGCTCATTGATTGTTATTCTATACGATGACGAAACTAGTAAAAATAAAATTCTAGAGAGACATTGTTGATGAATCTAAATATCATTAGGTAGCAGTGTTCATTGTATTGGATAAGACATTAATTTCATGCCAACATGGCGGGCACATGGATAATCTGCCATTACATTATTATCGGCAAGGGAATTGCCTCCTTGTGGATTCTGGAATTAAGTTAGCATCCGTGAACATATAACACACACATAATGCTTGTATTAGGAGTTAAAGTATAAAATTGCAGTTTTGTATAGAGATGTCAAAGAATTCGCCTTTTTCCATATAAACGTTTTAAAATAAACAAAAGAGCAAACTATGAAAGTTTTTATACACACGTCAATAGACAGTAAAGTAAGCAAAAATATAGATTGGAAGGCAAGAAAGTTAGTTGTCATAGAGTTATATACAATAATATCTGAAATTCTAACATACTTGACAATAGCAGGTACTTTTGAGATTTTTTTTAGTTTATTCTCTTCTAATTCGAAGGTTAAAAAGTAATTCAAATGTATATATTAAATTTGAAAAGTTACAAAGATTTAAATACAAGCGAAAAACCGCAATTTCTTAGTAAAGGGCCTATTATTATAAAGGGGTATCCCCCTTTATAATAATAGGCCCTTTACTAAAAGCCATATTGATATGGTAGTTGCGAAAATTGATAGGTTCGTGTACGCATTAAAAAGGCTGAGACAAACAGTTTCCACAGATGCTGCAGTAATGGCATACCATGGCTATGTGGCATCCAATTTCAGCTATGGAATATTAATGTGGGGTAACTCTACTGATATCGACAGAGCCTTTAAAATGCAGAAAAAGTGTCTTCGCATGCTAGAAAATGCCTGGTATGATGATAGTTGTAAGCCACTGTTTGAGAAGTTTGACATGCTTACTCTGCCCTGTATTTACATAAAAGAAGCCGGGGTATTTTTGAAGAATAACCCGCAGTATTTTCAAAAGCGAGCGGAAGTTAATGTTAGACATACAAGGAATCAATATAAACATTTGATTTCTCAGCCTCCTTGTCATTCTTACTTGTATAAAGTTAATGCATATAACATGATTATTTGTATATATAACAAGTTACCAAATGACATTAAGATAATTGAAAATATTAATAGTTTTAAGAAAAAGTTGACTACATGGCTTAAAGCAAAATGTTATTACACCATTAGGGAATATTTAAATGACATATCATAAATATTGACATTTTGAAGTTTCTTTTTATTGACATTTTATTGATTGACATTAAATAATCTATTGAAAGTTTTGTTATTATATAATTTAGATGACATATATTGACTTTAAATAGTATTGTAATTAAATCAATAACAATAATAATATTAATGATATGGTGTTTTAACAAGATTGTAATTAATATGTTACAATTATGCAGTTCTAGATAATACTGAGTAGTCATTGTAAATAATAATAATATGTACCTACGTTAAATTTAAATATTTGCACGCCAGCCTGCTGGCAGAATACACTGGAAAACCTTATATAACCAACAATATGAATATTGTGTTCTTGCAAATAAAGGATTGATTGATTACACTTACAATTTATATAGAAAAATATTTTTTTTCCGTGACCGATCTATTGGCTACGTTGTATTGCAGCATTGTCGTTGTGAATTCTAAATGTTCTATGAATAATCGCTCCTTGCTTTTTTACTTCTCAGCGGAAACGCAAGGTTGTTTGTGGCCTGCGAAATTTTCCAACTTATGATTAATGCCAAGTATAGCCTTCATTAATTTGTTGACGACAAAATTGTCGCGCTGTGGAGTGGCTCCTGTTGACGGCTGTGAGCTAGTATTGTTTCTATTTTTTGTACTTGCAACAAGCTCGGGGTGGCGCATTTTTGTAATTTACGCTTTTCAAAGACATGATGACCATATTTTGAAGTGTACGATGGAAAGTACATGACGTGTCGTCATTTCATTCTTTCTTTGAGAATCACGTATTTTGTAGTTCTAAGTATTATAAATATCACTACATAGTATAAAACAAAGTCGCTTTCGCTGTATGTCCGTATGTATGCTTAGATCTTTAAAACTACGCAACGGATTTTGACGCGGTTTTTTTTAATAGATAGAGTGATTCTTAAGGAAGGTTTGTATGTATAATAAATGCATAATACAGTAGAGAAACACTGATAAATTTAAAGGTTTCTAATGTGATATCGTAAATAAGCACGTTTTTTTGCGCTTATATTGCAAACGCTGGCTGAACCCTACGAGATAGACCAAAATAATGTACTACAGTATTGTACAACTTACAAAAATCCACAAAAAAGTCCGCGATGGTATATGTCTATCTCTTAGGGATAACCCACCATAACCATTTTTTCACTGCACCCGTGCGAAGCCGGGGCGGGTCGCTAGTTGTAAATAAATTAAATAAGTACCAACATTTTAATACAACATTACTGTCAAACTGTTCATATTTACATATCTTGGATTACAATCTATTCTATTAATTATGTTGTATATAGAGTTAAGTGGTGATTGTAATCTGTCAGTGTAACTTTAACAACTAAATGAATAAATTATTATTAATTTATTCTACAAGTTAGAATGCAGTTAACTATTTCAAGAATTTCTTGGGGTTATATTTAAATGTTTAATATGTTTCCAATATTTTTCCACGGTAAGGTATATGCTAATTATAAATATTTAGACTATAACTAAGTAGGCGAATGTATTTATTATTTTGTATTATAAAAATATGGTTTGTTTTTTGTAGTCTACCGCGAATCGTGGCCACCCTAGCATTTAATATATAACGTATAAACAATATTACAGCTGGTTTATAATTAATGAAGATGCGGGTTTGCTTAAATAGTACGGTTTTTTATTGGTTTTTAATTTTCATCTTTGCAGTTTGTCAACAAAGTTACTTTAGATGCTGAGGGGCAAAAACCGGTTTACTGCATTGTTTAGAGTCCTCCCTCCTTCACTAATTGGGGATTTTTAAAATATTGTTTAACTTTTTTATCATTTAAATGCCACGCAACATATACCAAGGTCGTTATCTTGAGTACCTTCGTCTTACCTATTTCTGCCGTGAAATATCCAACGGAAGGGGCGTGGTCCATCCCGGGTCGCCGTAGCAGTTGCGACTTTCTCGCGCCCGCCGGCGACCCGCGGGAGCATAAGGGCACTACGGTTCGAATGAAGTCAAAAAAAAATACCGAAGCTTCTAAATGAAGATAGAGGCAGTACTCCTGAAAGTTAATTCATTAAGGAATCTCATAACTCAATGGGCGCACGAGCAATTGAATGTAATTGCCTCAGCTATACGCGAGACAAAGGTACTCCATAAAACTAAGCTAAGCTTTATTGTTTGGCTAAAGAATTGGGAAATCTTAGAAAAGACAAAGTTTTGGCGAATCAAATTGCTCTTAAATATAGCACGAGCTTTTCTGCGGCCTGTCCTATTTATGAATAATTACTTTAAATACCAATATTTTTATAAAGATTTCTTGTTATATTGATGTTTCTCTTTAATTACTTCTTAACCGCCTTCTTTTATGTTTAGAGCAAGTGAAAGAGTTTTTTCACTTCAGTAGCTCAAACATGAAGGTTTTGCTGCTTAAAATCAGTGAGTAAAATCGATTTTTACTCACTAGTGAGACAAAGCTAACCACAGATTATAGTAACCTATGTATAGTAACTAATGGGATAACCATACAGACTATGTTATTTCGCCCTAAGATAATATGCCCATGGACATTGGATCTGCCTGACACTCGTTCCAGTGTCTTATTTTATTTCCAAAGTAGGTATGATATTTTTTCTCGCTGCTGAAGTGAAAAGTTATGTGTGTCACACTAGAGCAAAGTTGTTTGCATCTCGTGCCTTTGAATCCCTCGACACTCTCAGGAATCCTTCGCTTGCTCGGGACTCAAATCAGCACGCGCAGCAAACATCAACTTTGCTCACTTGTTGCACAAATAACTATTTGTATCTGGGATCTATGTTTACAAGAGATGGTGAGCCGCATCTGACATTGAAATAAAGAAAGTATAGATTTTGAACTAACTGTTTATATAAATTTCTATGGTTCTAAAAACCATAATAGATGGCTTGTATCCTAAAACATTGTTAAAATAATATTTTTCTAAATTTATCAAATCCCAACTAATATTATAAATGCGAAAGTAACTCTGTCTGTCTGTCTGTTACGCTTTCCCGCTTAAACCTCGCAACCGATTTTGATGAAATTTGGTGCAGACAATCTTTAGACCCTGAGACAGAACATAGGCTACTTTTGAATTCGAAAAAAAGGGATGAAGGGGTTGAAAGTTTGTATGGGATTTCTTAATTTTAAAAGATAAAACCATGAAACTTTATGTTTAAGCACTTGATAAGAAATCATTAAACATTTGTTCTAGCATTTTTGAAATTTCGACCAGCTACGGGGTGAAATAAGGGTTGAAAGTTAGTATGCAAGTTCGTCAAATATCACGTCATCTATACTAATATTATAAAGAGGAAAGATTTCTTTGTTTGTTTGTTTGTTTGTAATGAATAGGCTCCGAAACTACTGGACCGATTTCAAAAATTCTTTCACCTTTGGAAAGCTACATTATCCCCGAGTAACATAAGGTACTTTTTATCCGGAAAAATTGACAGATCCCACGGGATGCGCAATAAAGGCTTCGCTCAAAAACTACTGCACAGATTTTCATGCGGTTTTCATCAATAGATAGAGTGATTCTTGAGCAAGGTTTTGCGGTATTTTTTGTCTCGAAAAAACGGATAGTCCCACGGGAAGCGCGATAAAACCTTCGCGTCATAAACCGACTTCCGCGCATATGTAGCCGTGGGCAAAAGCTATGACCCTTAACCCTCTATAGACCCAATCCCGCAATCCACGCAGGCGAAGCCGCGGGCAGAAAGCTAGTAAGAAATAAAACAAACAAAATATTTTTGTACACAACGTGAGGCTGGCCCCTGTAAGAGTCTCTTAGACATAAGGGACCAGGATTGACAAAAACTAATTTCACGCGGACGAAGCCGCGGGCGGGAGCTAGTAATAAAATAAAATTGAAATTAAATTTATTCCCTTTTTTCGATAATGTGAATCCAATATTGTTATCATTAAATACACACATTTACTTATAAGTAGTGCTCGGAATGGGTAGTTTAATTTTATGTACTTGCGATTTTGGATATGCCTGGGAACTTACTATTTTCAGAGATTGTAAAAAAATATTATATTGAACTTTCAAAATAGTATTTCATATTTTATCTTTTTGTTGTAATAATAAGTTGTAAACATAAAAATTTACAATAAAAGCGTAAAAAAACGAACAGCAAATAAAAACAGAACAAATCACGCTGATTTTAGGTTTATCCGTGTTTCGCTTACATTGACTTTCTTTATGCAAGTATATAAAATTAAACTAACTATTCTGTGCACTACTTACAAGCTTAGAAAAGTGAGTAGTTACGCCAGCAGAGGAGAGATGGCGGTTATTCGGCTACTTTTTTTTCTCAGGAGAGAGAGGCTGGGAATCCTCGTAAGGAGCACGAAATGTGCCCGCAAGGAAAAAAAAATATGTGTAAATCTATCCGTTATCCTAGATCTACGTATACAACCTTTACAAAGCTTACTTTTAGCTTCTCCTTTCCTGATTTGTTTAATAGATAGAGTGATTCTTAAGGAAGGTTTGTATGTATAATAAATGCATAATATAGTAGAGAAACACTGATAAATTTAAAGGTTTCTAATGTGATGTCGTAAATAAGCACGTTTTTTTGCGCTTATATTGCAAACGCTGGCTGAACCCTACGAGATAGACCAAAATAATGTACTACAGTCGGGTCAATTTAATAGGCCACATTTGACATTTCATTAAAATTCCTCAACTAACCTTGTAATGGCGCACATAAAATATTCAATATTTTTTTAGTTTTGAAATGGACAAATGACCGTTGTTACAATGTTGCGTTCAGTGAAGTCTGAACGTTAGTGATATTCCTCAAAAAATCGAATGCATGCAATCATTACTTGTGAAGGGATTTTTCACCATGAATGAATAATCAAATTTTTATTAAAATAAAACATGTTATTCTTTTGTTTTATAATAAAAAACAATAATAACTTCATAAACAGAGAAATAATTGATGTTAAAAAATGTTAAGGCAATTAAACTCGTAAAATATATCATTACAGTACCTATAAAAAAGAGCGTATTCCCATTTAAAAGGGCACGTCTGTTGTTGCGATTACTTACCATCAAGTGATCAATTGCTCGTTTGCCCCCCTATTTCATAAAAAAAGTTATTTTCCATAATAACAGTATTCGATTCACATATGTTTAAAGTAAATATCGATTATTTCACCATAATCGGAGTGTTTAAGCAGGTCACCTCACTATGAACAAATGTCAAATGTGGCCTATTAAATTGACCCGACTGTACAGTATTGTACAACTTACAAAAATCCACAAAAAAGTCTGCGATGGTATATGTCTATCTCTTAGGGATAACCCACCATAACCATTTTTTCACTGCACCCGTGCGAAGCCGGGGTGGGTCGCTAGTACATAAATAAAAGTCATTTTCCAACATAAATTTTCAGTTATATAATTTGTCTGCATGTTCAATATGATCTCTTATTTAGGGTCTTTTTACAGCGTGTATGCCACAGTTTTAAGACATAGTATAAATTAATCATATGAAACACACGGTATAAGTTAATTATTGACTTGATTGCATGATACAGCGAGCGTGTCACAGCTCTTTAATATTCCACAAAACGGGTACAAAGTTTCTCCAGGTCCCATGCGCCAAACTCTTAACAAGCCTTCGCTGAAAGTGTTTTAATTATTACAATAATGGACCTATCCCTTTTCAAGTTAATTTTAACATGTGGATTTCGCTTATACCTTTACGAGACACAAATTTCATATGTGCAATAAGTATCATATTTTTATCGGGCGGGGTAAAATATTGTCGCATATGGTATGTATAAACTTGTAGCGAAAAATGTTTGACTTTATTAATTACTAGCTGACCCGTGCCCACTTCGTTGGGCATAATATTAATAATCTCCGAAGCGAGCACGAACGCGAACCGAATTAAACCCGAAGCCATCGCGCGCCGTCCGCTGCTTTGGCCTTCACACTTATGACGATGAGTTTACTTGTTTTCATAGATTCATAATTTTTCGTAATATATGACTAATAAATATGACCTAATGATTTGAATTATTTTATTAATATAAAAAATTAAATTGTCTATGCTAATGTTAAAAAATATACTTTTTGTAATTTAAATTTAAATATAAGTTAGACATACGCTGTCGTTGACTTTTTTGTAGGCATTTTCAAGCTCCACATTTTTTCTCTAGAACTCAAAAATATATCTTTCATAGTTAAGGCAGCGTTCGCAAGAAACGCTTTCATTCGACCGGTTTTTCTCCGATTCACTTTGCAAAACGGGCTACCACATAAAAGCCTTTTTATTTTTCGGTTTTTTATATAACCTATGACACTCAGCAATAACCTGGCTTTCTATTGGTGAAAGAATTTTTAAAATCGGTTCAGTAGATCCCGAGATTACCCCCTACAATTTAATAAATATACAAACACACAAACTTTACTTCTTTATAATATTAGTATAGACTAGCGACCCGCAACACTACAGAAAAACTCTGAACGTTGTATATAATCGTTTGCAATGTTAGCGCAGAAAAACGTGCTTATTTACGACATCACATTACAAACCTCTAAATTTATCAGTGTTTCTTTACTACTAACTACAATAGTTAGACATATGGTCTCTTTTTGTAGATATTGATATATTCTATAATATTGTCGAACATTTTTTTGTCCTATCATTAATACTCTTCGCAGCGTATGCGATGAAAGACATTTTATGGCTAATTTTTTTACACCTTCGGTTGGTTTTAATAAGAATTTCTAAAGATTTCTATAGTAATCTAGTACTAAATATAGCCTATGTTACTCAATGGTACTGTAGCTTTCTAATGAAAATAGAATTATAAAAATCGGTCCAGTATTTTTAGTTATTCGTTACATATAAAAATACAAATCTTTCCTCTTTATAATATTAGTATATTATATTAGTTATATACTATGTCTGGTTTTGACAACTTTAAGAAGGCTACATTAAAATTAATTAATTAAATATTGTTTCTAGATATTTCTCATTTCGATTTCTTTCAGTTACGCGTGTCGCTCCGTCGAATGATGCAAAATTATAAAGAATCTTCAAATTTTGTGGTTATATGAATGAAGAGGATGATATTACTATAATCAAATTGCAAACACACTGTTTTGATAGATGTGATTGAATTTTAACTTTATATAGCGTTAATAAAGCGCAAATTAACTCTTTGATCTTGGGAACACACCTACATTGCTTAGACAACAGTGAGTGCTTGCAATATGAACTATATACAATAACAATAAAGCTCAAATTGACTGTACCTTTTAGTTAGAAAACGTTTGTATGGAAAAAGGGCTGTTTTAAGGGATTTTCCGATAATTATTCGTAAAAACCATCCTTGAACTGTCTTCATTGAACGAACATTTTAAAAATAGAATCGGCCAAATTGGTCCAGGCGTTGTTGAGTTATGCGCTTACCAACATATTTAGCGATTCATTTATATATATAAGATTATTTATAATACGACTTAGCTGAAGAAACAAAAAATAACCACACAACTAATTTTCAATTATTTATTTACATCACAGACTGTTATTAATAGTGTAATTGCATATTTGTGTCGGTTAAAATTAATTAAACCACCAATTGTGTGTGAATCAAAACATTATATTTTGTGACAACTTAATACATTTTTCTAAACAACTTTGACATTAGTGACAATAGACAACACAATACAAAGAGTTCCTAACACAGACAATCAAAACCAAAAATAAACCCTTAATCGTAAAAACACAACACAATTAATGATCAACGAAAACACAATTATCAAATACTTGCTCTTTTTTGTTGTTACGAAAACGCAGATATATATGAGACAAATTGAAATTAATTCTCAATTTTGTTCCAGGTAATTTGAGCAGCGAACACCCACGACCCAACCCAATGGAGGACCGTAGTCAATAGCGTGAGTTTTCTTACAAATTTCTTCATAAATTAAATTCGACTGAAAGAATTAGGTATTTCCGTTAATTCGATAATGATTTCTCGAGTTGGCGGGAAGATTACAAATCTAATTATCCGCACTTAATGAGAATTTAGCTTCGGGCGTTACGATAAATATTTTCAATCCAATTTTCTCACGGTAGATCATTAATCACTTAACATCGCTGATAATTAAACAGATACATGTGCACTGAAAAAAGGTTTTTTTCTACAATTCAACAAGAACGTAATGTAGACGAAATAACCGTCTTCAAATTAAATGTGATGTTAAACAAAAATAGAGTTAAAAATAATTTCGCGTTCAACATCATCACATCATCACATCGTTATCATAAACATATAGATGTGTCATTTCTCATCTATGAGGTACATTTTACAAAATGAATTGTAATCACTACATAGTATAAAACAAAGTCTCTATCTCTGCCCTATATCCCTATGTATGCTTAAATCTTTAAAAGTACTAGTGATTGAAGAGGAAGGTTTCTATGTATAATAGCATTGCACCCGTGCGAAGCCGGGGCGAGTCGCTAGTAGATTAATAATTTTTTGTTCGTTTAATATTTTTTTTTTTCCTCAGGAGAGGAGGCTGAGAATCCATCATGGATACCAACGCAACAGGCAAGCAGGGATGCGTTGATTATGTCGGACTCCTGGTACTGTCGAGACGGCTCGACTACACAGACCTACCGACTAAACTCAGCCTAGCCTTTGGTCCTATTGACCCTACTGGCTTTATTGACGAGAGGGCCGCACCTCAGGAGAGGCACGGTTAGCGCTACCCCATGGTGAGGGTATATGCGCTAGAAGAAGGCACGAATCTCCAAAGTGGGACCGGCCAGTATTGACAAGAACCTAATCATGGCTAAGCAGAAGGCTGCCGTTTAGGGGTTGACAAGGGGGAGCGACGGCTCAGACGCCGCCGCTTGCAGGTCTAGAAGTTCCTGCGTGAGTTGGTTAGGGGGGTCGCTAAGGACATGTCGCGGTCTACGAATCCTCTGCCGGTATTGACTAGTGTTGCCTTGAGACTGGCTCACAGTTGGTGGTGTTGACGGGTTTCGTTTAATATTTTGAAATTCACTCTTATATAGGTAAAAAATTTCCCCCTAAAGAATGAATTGACATCAATCAAATCAAATCAAATCAAATTTTATTGCCTCCATAGGTTACATAGTTGGATAGTAAAAGTAAGTTAGCGGTACATCTATGGACCCTGTAGGGCACTGCAAAAATGTAGACAAGAGGAAAGTGGGTTATATTATTAACAGTAGTAATTTTGTAAAAATGTCATTAATATTACGTTATTATGACTATTCAAGTATAGCTTTCATTTTAGTAAATCGTGTAATGTTTATTTCTAATTATCATTATTATAATATAAATTAAAATTATTATTGTTTTTTTTTATTATATAATTATTATATAATGTCATGTCATGACAATGACATGACATGTCTCTTCATGACATGTCTCTTCGTTGATAATTATCGTAATTTTATATACACTTAGTAACTAATTGTAAGATGGAATTTTCATGTTACAGTCTCTACAGTGTATTGTTTGATCGGGTTTGACGCCAAAACTCTTTTTGTCGTTAAATTCACAACATTACTGTTACCCTAACGAGGATTTCTTTTCAGTGTGATGGACATTCAGTGTAATATACACAGTTTGAGTGATTTACTTACATGACATGTGTTCGTTTGAGGAGGGCTACTGACTAAGACCTAATTTCACCAAACTTAAACTAATCGTCTGTTGTGTAATGGCTTGTTAAAATTAACAGAGTTGTTAAGTTATTCTAGATCCTACATTGTAAAATTAACAAGCCATTACTAAATCAAATAGTTTCGTCGTGCATCACTCTTACTATACGGAAATGCGTCTAATTTCTACTGGTCGTATGTGTCAAGTAGCAATACAATGTGAACAAATTAAATTGTCGTTCTCTCTATAAGTTTCTAAAGCAAGCGCATAATATTTGGTTTTGCCAGGTTATTTCTCTATTGTTTGTGTAGGTCATGGAATTATAAAAAAATATTATTATTATTATTATTATTTATTAAATAATTTCATGTGTAGGTATTTGATTGACGTTTCGTGGTGTTTTCAATTAGTCTTCAATTAACTCCAATACATTCATAGCAGTTTCTTTAGACAAACGAAACCTTGTACAGAAATCGACATCGTCGTATTCGTCGAAATAGTCACGCCGTTCTTTAAAAACCCTCGGACGTCGTACTATGCTGTCTAAAGTATCTAAATTTGTTAAAAAATCTTCGTCATCCATAATAAAATTGTACGCCGCGTCCATCTTGACAGTAAAATAATCGTCTGTTACAGATTAACGAACCACTAGAGCAGTCATTAAATTTAACAGTCCATCAAGCTAACTAATCTCTTGTTTGCACATGGTGGGACACTTGCTAACTCTAACTAACTGTTAATGGTTTAACAAGACGTTATTTTAACAAACAGAGTATGGTGAAATTAGGTCTAAATCTTTAACAAAAACATAGTTCAGATATATTTATCTTCTGTCACTGATCAATATTAGAAAGGTATTTAATTTTTCCATACACAAGCCAGAATCTAGTGCTACTTAATATTCAAACTTGTTACTTACTTACAAGTTATAATACCTATTGACGTGACAACGTCTATTAAATTGGTACGGCGTGGAGTCATTCTCGAAAACACCGTAACGGCCGAATCTGACGCCACACGGAGCCACGCACATTACTCATAATAATTAATTTATGTATAACTTCAGAAGCAGAAAATTTAAACAAACTATTAAATAAAAATATAAATGTTATACATTACTTTATTTCAAATAATTTCATTGCACCCAGAAAAAATTACCATGTAATAGACGTTGTCACGTTCAAATATCGGCAGTAGACGGAGTTCTACAGACAACCAATTTTTTTTATAACATATGAATAGTTGAATTGCATTTTGTCTTTATTATTCGAAATTGATAGTTAGCGAGTGCTAGTTTTATTGACTGCTGTACTATTTATAAATTATATTATAAGGGTAGTTCTGTCAATGTATGCCTAGTTATACAGAATGGAATTAATAGACTAACACATCATACACATCTAAATCGATTCCTTGGAACTTCGTCTCCTCGACTCGAATTCGTATTCATATCTGTAGTGTTTCTTTTTTGGTTAACTATTAATATCGTGGGACATCTTTATCTATTTAGAGGATGATTCGACGAATTTGTCCATCCTCAAACTCTATATCAGCATTATTAATAAAAAAGAAACAGCACTATTTATATACCAACATAAAAAAATATACTATAAATACCTGAGACTATAGTTGATAATCTGTTATTTTTAGTCTGTTGTCTATAACTTGATTTGATCGTCAAATTAGAATTGTGAATATTAATTTAAAAAGTATCTCAAGGACGCTGATGCCCTTCTCGAGAATGACCTATAATGAGTCCAGTATGAAGTAGAAGTAGAAGACCTGACCTGACCTTGCTAGGTCAACAATATATAAAATATGTCTTATTTTATATAATTGTGATGTCACATCATTTTGAAAGGACTTATTTAAAACTTTGGGATAAAATAAACGAAAAATGAACTTTAACATATTAAATAGTTACAGTTTGTTTAGTTGTTGTTTCTCCATCTACCTACAAACTAGAAAGATAAGAAAAAAATACTTTTTTTTTTCAATATACCAAGAAAATTTTCCTGTACTTGGGAATTTTGATGTGACAGCAATAGCAGATTTATATTTCTTTCTCCTGCTATGATAACTCTAAAATTATATTGACTATTATATGGGACCTAATAGTTCCTACTATCGCGCGAGCGCAATAGCCGACAAACGCAAAGCTATCGATCAATCGATCATTCAAAAAATATTTACATTGTGTCAAACCAGGTCATGTCTCGTCTGACTAGACCCAGTGCATTTTGGCTTGGCGCCATCGCCCATTTGAATTTGGAACACCTTAACTATGCCGCTGTCGCAAAAAAGACGTTATATTTAGCATGTTAGAGCTATCTTTGGTATTTTTCTCGACGCCGCTCTAGGTGCGAGACTGTCACGTGAGTTGCCTAATGACTCTATGGATTGGAATTCTATTTCTATTTACGAGTTTGCGCTCTGCGTAGGTTCTACGCGTCCGCAATTAGAACGAATCTCTTCTAAGTAAAAAAAAATAAAGATAGAAATATTTCTATTGTATTTCTATTAGACTGACCAAAGATTCAATAATTATGTAAGACCGTCGTAAAAAATCATCTAAAAATCCATAATACGTGCAGATCCTTGTATATATATGTATATAATTTCACTTATATTTAAGTGACATAATATTCAATGATTTTTAAAGTTTATAAGAATAAAATTACCACGTGATTATAATACAAAAAAAAAATAACTCTGAATCAATAGTGCATGCTGATTTTATTATATAATCGTACTAGCTATGCCCGCGGCTTCACCGCGTCGACATGTATAATGTAGGAGATAGAGTTTTAAAAAAATTGTGGTCATCCCTGATTGTGTGTTAATTTTTAAGTAATTTGATTGCCATATAAAAGGTAAATCTTAAAATATATACTTCGCTGGCACGAACTTTTTTGTACCTTTCAATTAAGAACAATTACTCATACATAGTTTCTGCGCAACTTGAACGTAGCGCACGTAATGAAATCACTTAAATGGAATAAAACTATCTTCAAATATTTGTGTATATTTGTAGACCAAATCGAGTAAGATCACAAAACATTTTACCGAAAATTAATACATTATTCAACACGACAATAATACCAGTTTCGTGTAATTTTTATCGGAGCACGACGAATTAAGTGACAGTATCACCTTACCATTGTCTGCCCATTGGGACGGCTTTCAGAACAAGTCTGCGCTGTGACAGCCCTGCGGTCCAAGGCCGCCCGCCAACCGGCTATGAGCCAAATCTCCTGAGCAATAAGAACGTTTTTAGCGGATGGTAGACGTATAGGGTATCAGTTCGAAGGTCGCAGTGGAAACAGTGAAACGGCTTACTCTTGACTGACCTAATTGTACAGTATAGCTTGAGATATCTGTGATGATGATAACCAGTGATGTTCATACACATCTATCAACTGTGGAGATGGAATAAAAAATTTCTGAATAAACTAATCCTTCGTTTCTTTTGCTCTGTTTAATAAGTATAATTCACATTTATAATCACACCTATTCCCCACAATTCGTAGTGTAATTGGTTGCAACCCTACCGTCTTCTAAAGATATGTTTACCCTAAACTCTCAGTGCACTGCGCCCTTCCTTAAGGAGCAGTTGTTCTCATCACAAGCCAAAGGGTTATTAGGACCAAGGCTTCGACCCACTCCTGAGGAGCGGTCGCCCTCACGCTTTACTTATATCGTTCTTAGAACTTGGGCACAGGAGTATAGTCGGCAGGTCACGTGGTCAGCCCGCTCTGGCCGCGTGGAGTCTGACATAACCTCCGTGACACTTGCCGTTGCTTCTCAGCCTTCTTCTTCCTCTCCTGAGGAGAAAAAAAGGACCAAGGCCTACGCTGAATTTGGTCGGTAGGTCACTACGGTTGAACCGCCTCAATCAGTTTGGAGTCCCACATAATCCGGCACTCGATTGCGGTGGTATCCATGAGGATTCTCATTTCTCTTCTCATGAGGGAGAAACAAATAAAACCTCCTCAGTCTTAGTTTGTCACCAAATCGTTATCCGACCCGCCCGATCCCATCACCCGCGCAAACGAATTCCTTCCGCCGGCCACCAACCGCTTCAAAATCTAAATTAACTTTATTCAAATATGACTTTATAAAAAGCTCTTTTGAATCGTCCAAATCGTTTCGAATCGTCGTCCCTCACGCTACACACCCAATCTCTCGCTCACACACCGCGCTCGTCGGCGAATGCGACGACCCGGGCTGCACACTCCTCGTCAAACATATACCCGGTACCGTCACGTACCGGGTAGATTCTCACCCTCCACTACAGCGCGAACGAGCGTTTTTTTTTGTTCCCCTGAGGAAAATGCATTGCATACTCCGGCTGTGGCGAGCCGGCGGTTATGTCAAAATCAAAATCAAAATCAAAATAATATTTATTCAACATAGACCTTTACAGGCACTTATTGACGTCAACAAACAAAACAAAAAAAACTTAAATAATAAAAAAAAAACAAAAACCTTGTCCGTACGTACGAATAACTACTGTTGGTGGAGATGCTAATAATTTATATAATAATTTATTTAATTTAGTAAGATGGAAAGCAACAATATGTTCCCACAAAAGGTTGTAAAATTAAACAACAAAAGAAATTTTAGTGACTGGGCTACTCCAGGCATATATAAAAGCAGGAGAACACTTTTTGAATTATATGCTTTAAAAACAACTTCTGTCGACCCTGCCTTTTTAGATTATGTAAAAAAATACTCAAAGACTTTAAAAATGTTTGTTTATGTGCTAAATCTTTATACATATTATAAAATAAATATGTCAAAGAACAAAGTTAAGACTACATGGACTATAATAAATCAGGAAACGGGAAAAAGTAGAAACTCTGGGAACTCTTTCTCTTTAGAAATTAATAATAAGACTATCAAGTCGGACGATGCAGTTGCGAATGCATTTGTTGATTATTTTTCTCAAATTCCTGCTATAACTACCAGTAATCTTAACTCATCTCCTAGTTTAGCCGTCACCCTCCTGGAGTCATGTGTGAATAGGTGCAGTGAATCATTCAAATTTAGCCATATTGATGCTTCTTCAATTAAGAAAACATTCCGTTTACTTAACAAGAAGAAAACTGAAGATCTCTGGGGTATATCAACTCACATAATTCAATCTGTCATCGATGAATTAGCCCCATTGTTAGCACAAATTTTTAATTCTTGTATTGCTGAGGGTATCTTTCCTGATCTAATGAAATATAGTAAATTAATACCACTAAATATGTGGGGCTCTCCTCCCCAGAAGGGGGAGGCCTACCTACTAAAAACCTCAGGGATGGCCTTCCTCAGGCATGTAGGGAGCCCCCCGGAACATCAAGCTACTTCCGGGAACCCCCAGCCTCCGCTCCCCTGCCTAGAGGGGAGCCCTCCTCGGGGGAGGCTACACTACCTCCCCCGGTCTCCTCCACCGACGACGCCCCCCGGCCACGGAAGGGGCGTGGTCCATCCCGGGTCGCCGTAGCAGTCGCGACTTCCTCGCGCCCGCCGGCGACCCGCGGTCCGTCGACTCCCTAGTTTCGACCCTAACGACTCCGGAACGGTCGCCGTTAGCAGGCAAGGCGTCGAACCTTCTGTACGTACGCCTTCCACAAACACACTCATTGCAAAGCTGAACAATATCCACCAGAGACTACAGAATAGGCCCGCCCAAAAAGAAATTGTTACCAACTGATAAAACCCTATTTTTCTTATCGCGTTCTCGTTTCAAGGTCAAGACGGGCAAATATATGACTGAGTCATACTGATTGCTTTATCTCAACGTTAAGCTTATACTATGTTTCGTATAAAGCAGGGGTTAGCAACCAGTCGATCACATAAAACTAATAAATATGAATAGACACATAGAAGAGCTTGCGAGAACTAATCTCCAAACGCGGTGCAGAACATCTTGAGTTATTCACAAATACCATATCACCATTTAGTATCCTAGTATCTTTCACATAGCAATGCATAATTGTATACTGAATGAACTACACACTTTTATTTTACGTATTTTAAGTATGTAAGTTATTTTTAGATTAGATAAGGTTTCCGCGGTAAACAGTAGATCGTGTTAAGGCAAGTTGCTCACCTCTGGAATATTAGTCTGGGCGACACATTTAGCGCAGTGGTCGAGTAATCGGCTTCTTGCGTAGAAGCCGATTACCTTTTTTTTTTTTTTTGTTTTTTTTTTTTCCCTCAGGAGAGGAGGCTGAGAGTCCTCATGGATACCAACGCAACAGGCAAGCAGGGATGCGTTGATTATGTCGGACTCCTGGTGAATCGAGGCGGCTCGACCCAACAGACCTACCGACTAAACTCAGCCTGAGCCTTGGTCCTAATGACCCTACTGGCTTATATGGAAGGGGACCGCACCTCAGGAGAGGTACGGTTAGCGCTGCCCCATGGAGAGGGCATAAGCACTAGAAGAGGCACGGTTCTCCAAAGTGGGACCGGCCTGTATTGACTGGGAACCTCGGAACTCGTGGCGTAGCAGAAGGCTGCCGAATAAGGGGAGACAAGGGAGGCGACGCGACGGCTCAGACGCCGCCGCGCTCGCAGGTCTAGAAGGTCCTGCGTTAATTGATTAGGGGGTCGCTTAAGACATGTCGCGGTCTGCGTGTCCTCTGCCAATATGGACTGTAAAAGCCGATTACTCGACCACTCACGGGTCGCGGGTTCAGTTCCCGCACGGGACAGACATTTTGTATGACCTACAAAAATTTGTTCCGGTTTGTGTTTGTGCAAGTGAGATTTCTATGTTTATGGCCGCACTCACGACACAGGATAAAAATCCTAGTGTGGTGCAATGATTTAAAAAAAAAAAACAAAAAAATATACTGCGGTAGATACATAAATTAAACTGAAATGAATATAACTGTAAGTTATATTCATCAAATTTGATAAACGTATAAACCAGCTTTAATATATTGAGCACTAGCGACCCGCTAATGATTTTTACGAGTGTAACCGACATTAATGATTGCCTAGTTCTCCAAAAAGATCTTAACACTGTTTCAGACTGGTGTTCGCTTAATAATATGAGTCTGAATGTAGAGAAATCTTGTATTGTCACATTTACTAGGAAAAAGAAAAATAAAATAACACACACGTACTATATTCGGGCCAGCAATTTGTCTAGGAAAGCGGTTGTGAGAGACTTGGTGTGTACTATTTGACGAGGAGTTGAGCTTTCGTCCACATTATGATAGTATTGTGAGCAGAGGCAATAAATTGTTAGGGTTTATCATAAGATCAAAAGATTTTAAAAGATCAAAAGCACTCTCTATCTATTTTTCACCTTGGTAAGAAGCATCCTCGAGTATTGCAGTCCCGTATGGTCACCTTTTTACGGAGTTCATGTTGACAGAATCGAAGGTGTACAAAAGCGATGTTTGAGATACATTTCCCATAAATTAAATTTTCGGCCGAAGCCTTAAACTCTCATAATGAAAGGTTGGCAAAGTTTGGTGTTGTTACCTTGCAGGACCGACGCAAAAGATACGACCTTTTATGTCTGCATAAAATCTTGCACTCGTATATTGATGCACCAGTTCTGCTCTCCTCAGTATCTATTAATACTCTGTATAGATCTCGCCGACCTAACACCTTCACTTGTCAGATTTATACTAATAACACTTCCTACTATAATCCGATAGTTAGGATGGCGAGAGCCTACAATGAGTTGGCAAGGAACAACAATGACATTGATATTTTTGATAATAACTTTATCTCATTTAAAAGAAGCATTTCAGATGTACTCAGGGCTGTATCCAGGATTTGTAGCTGTTACGGGTTTTATTACTTTGTATTATTATATATATATATATATATATATATATATATATATATATATTATATATATATATATATATATATATATAATATATATATATATATATATATATATATATATTTTTTTTTTTAGTAGTATAGTATAATATCTATTTGTGACTGTTTCATGAGAACATGCTGTGTACACTTTGATTGGATGGCAGTCTAGTCATTCTGTTTTGTGATGTATATATATTGTTGTTAGGATTGTCATCTGTTTGTGTACCTTTTCTAAAATAAATAAATAAATAATACTAAATACACTACAGAAAAACGTTGTACACAATAAATTATAGTTCTAAAACTAAAAAATGAACACGCTTTTAAAATTGTTTGATTTAATAATTAAAAGTAAATCTGTACTAATCGATTGAAATATTGATGTATTTTATGTTATTATTAGAGATCGGAGATGCATATTTACCTAAAGTGAGTTTAAGACAAAGTATGGAATGGAAACGGCTTTTTATTGTTTTGTTAAATAAAAATCCCGGGATTGTGGAATTGGATAGCCGGATGTTTATTTATTTACCTAATTTAGTTTTTGACAAAGTATGGAACTGTCTTTTTATTTTATTTCCATAAATAAAAATCCCGAAATTCCGGTACTGTAGAACATTTTGGTAATGCAAAACTAGTCGGTAATATGAGCTTAAAAACGACGTTACATGAAGGTTAGTTTCAGTTTCCCGTGTGATTATTGTTTTAGTCAAACTAGCTCACTACTTTCGTATAACACTCTTCATGTAATAAATCGTACATTCATAAATCGCACGGGGAACTGAAACTAAACTTCATGTAAATACGTCTGCATAGTTGTATAAATGAACCCGGAGTCTCGGTCTTTTGAAAAAAATACCACGTGCTAATTTGGTAATTTTCAAACAATATCACTACGTTAAATTTGCAGTCCCGTATTTTCCCGGGATTTTTATTTAACAAAATGTATTTTAAAAAGCCGCTTCCATAATTTGTGAGCCAAAAATTAACTTTAGGTAAATATGCATCCGATTATCCGATCTCTAGTTATTATACACATACACTTTCCTTTTCAATCGCTCTATTTATTAAAAAAAACCGCATCAAAATCCGTTGTTTAGTTTTAAAGATTTAAGCATAAATAGGGATATAGGTACATGGAAAGCGACTTCGTTTAATACTATGTAAATAAAGGATTAGACTGTTCCAAACATAACCATATAATAACCGCAATGTATCTTTCCAGCGTTGAACTCGTGTAAACGACTAACCCTTGAGGTCGCGAAACAATAAAGTGACTTTGTGGTCGATGCACCCAGACGTATAGTAAATGTCTAAACTTAAAATTGGAACGCCGTTAATACATTATTAAATTATTGGTTGATTGGTCAATAAATAGGAAACGTACAGAATGTCGTAGAGACAACTGTCAAAGATTTTTGCCAATGGAACAGTCGATACTGACTGGAATTGCTTGCGTTGTTTTCACTTTCAAATTTATTTGTTTAAAAAAATATCACATATTTCTTACTGGCGTACGTGGCATATATTTAATGTCACAAAACGTTAAGTTACTCTGTAGTTCCATTCGAATAAAAAAATATTTAGTTTTAAATATAGATTATCAATTATGAACAATCAAATAAACTACGCCAGTAACTAAACCAAACTAAACTATGTTTGAGCCCAAAAGAATCAGAAATAACCTAATGAAGCTATTTATCGTAAAACGGGAATCATATAGGAGTTACACATATAGTGTTACATAGCAACATAACGATGTAAAAATCACTACATAATATAAAACAAAGTTGCTTTCCCTGTCCCTTTATCCATAGGGATATAGGGAAATAGCATATATAGATATAGCATACATGCTTAAACATTTAAAACTACGAAGAGGAAGGTTTATATGTATAATAAATAGCATCCATTAAATAGTGGAGAAATACTGTTTTATTGAGGTTTCTATTGTGATGTCGTAAATAATGAATTTTTTTCCGCTTACATTGCAAAAGATTATATACAACGTTCACAGTTTTTCTGTAGTGTATTTAGTATCAGCACTGCACCCGAGCGAAGCCAGGGCGGGTCGCTAGTAAATAATAATAATTGAATAGAAATACAAAGGTTTCAGGACCTTCCTGATCGCATCCGTTATACTGAACGCATTCATGACATTTTAGAATACCATACGAATGAGTCTGTGCTTAGTACTATATGTTCAATCTGTACGGCTCATACTCACGTAGAATTTCCGCGACTGCGCTCGCGCAAAGAAGCGAACAGCTGTCGTTGTTTACGAGCCTTACATAACTAAGGTTGAACGACCTGCCCACGTGGACTGCGCGGAATCAAGATACCGAGGCAGGCCCGAGGATCGTCGTTATTTATATGGACCGTAATGTGACTAAGGAGATTATTAGTAGCAATGAAAGTACAAGTGTATGCTTTTTGCATCTAATAGTTTAGCATTAATCTATTATTATTAAACCTAACCTCAAAATTAAGAACACTTATAAAATCAAAGCAAAATCCTAGAACATGTAGTATTTCAAGTTGTAAATCCACTTTCTCTAGAAGGACCACAAGCATAAAATTGTTGGGGTCACAGTGACAAGCCAAAATGCCCAGTAATAAATCTGACTGTCTAATTTAAACAGAGAAAATATCAGAGTCTGCACTGTTATCACTACTCTTGATGGCACAAGTAACTAATGCTAGCTGTGTTTTGCGTGTAATTAATCTATATTAATAAATCATATTGAATTAATTCCGTCCGGCTTGAGCAGTCGACCCAGGGGACCACTTTGAGGCAATACTAGCCGATAGAAATTCTCTGGGTTCGTGTGATACCATGCTTGAGATTCATCTACACTTCTTGCCCTCCTTAAAGTAATACTGTATATCTTGGGCAGTTAACAACGGAGATCCTGAAAAAAATACAACAGGAGATGCAACTTGATTGAAACATTGGGAATTATCTGGTACTATCCTTCCATTCAAGCCGTAGGGGCCTTATGGCCAAGGCTCTGGCGGAGTTTAGTTGGTAGGTCACGCGATCGGACTGCTCCAGGGGTATCCTGGGTACGTTTCGTACTCCTTGTGAGGATTCTCAGCCTTCCTCTCGTGAGGAAAAAATAATTGGTAGTATCTGGTAGTATCTTTGTTTTAGTCAAATCATATTTGTCCCCACCGAGGGTCACGAGCATACCCTGTGGTAGTTTATTGCTGTCTGCCAATCACGCTGACCCAGTGTGGATTAGTAGCCATCATTAAGGAAATGTCCCATATTGGTTTATAGTAACTAACTCGGGTTTTGATATATTTGGATAGAAGGCTCTAAAAGAAAGTAATCGCCGTAAGTCATGTTATTTTCAAGACCCCCGATTTTTAATAATTCGTATTCTAGTATAATAAAAAATGAAATATCTTTAATGCAATAATTACACATTGCTTAAAAAAAATTATCAACAAGCCTTTTAAAAATCTAAATACATACATAATTGCTTTAATGAACCGAATATTTCTAATTTTGAGAAGTTTTTAACTAACAAAATATAGGGACTGCTATGTTACTTAATGTATGTTATCTAGAGCCAGAAAAAAATATTAATAAAAAATCAACTGACAAGTCAGGCACCTGCTGTCAATGTCATAACTCAACGGAAAATATCAAACATAGAGTAAGATACCGGTAGTCACAGATAATAAAAACATCATTAAGGTGTTGCCATAATGAAATATTTCTTAAAAACATGTTTTATTTATTTAAAAATAATTGGGGGTGGTAAAAATATTTCTTTTATTTGTTTCATACTTCATATTTTTTCGGCTTTCAATTTAATGTAGTTTGGTGTTTGTTAGTTAACGCTGATCACAAAAAACCAACCTCCTTGTAATAAGAGGACATCTCCTTTGTTTGTTTATGCACTTGCATCCAGGATACCTCACGGATTAAAATAAACCCTGAGAGTTTCTTGCCAGTTCTTCTCTAGGCCTCCCAATTTCCGAACTGGTGGTAGAGTTTGACGTCAATAAGTGCCTGCAAAGGTCTATGTTGAATAAAGAATTTTTGAATTTGAATTTTGAATTTGAATTTGATTGATATTTATGTAATTTGTGGTATACGGCAGAATCGTCTCCGGGTCTCCTGAATCTCGCTATTCGAAAACCAGTGCCGAGAACACAGTGCCATCGACGCTCCTATTGTTTTTTTTATTCGTTTTTATCCTTTGCTCTACATTTCTGTCAGAGCTATCCTGTTGGTCAGCTAAGCAGTGCATAATTTCTTTGTTTCGTTATTTACAAGATAATATTATATCAGATCACGAGGTCTAAACACATTATGTGCGACAAGTGTTCTAGTTTATGGGCGTGATTACGGATCGTTATCTGAAGAAAACAAGATCGCCACATGCGCATGCTTGCATCTTATCGCGAACTGACTTCCTTTTTGCTCACGTGACAGAAACGTATGCCAGTACTAATCCGTCCTGGTTATCAACTTCATCTGAATTTTAGACCAGAATTCAAACTTCAGATCTTTATTCAATACCGACCTGTAAAATTTCTATATGAGCGGTGGCGAATTTAGGGTACATTTGCATTATCTGCGTGGTTATCTTTAAACGGACTAAAGGGCTAGGTAAATGGAATACTCTCATATCACTAACTCTTCACCGCACTTGAATAATTTATGTCTAGGATTTATATTTGTGGAACTAGATCAACAACTTGTGGAGGAGATCGGGGGACGTATTATAGCCTCCCCCGAGGAGGGCTTCCCTGTATCGGCACGGGAGCGGAGGCTGGGGGTTCCCGGAAGTCGCTTAGCGTTCCCGGGGGCTGCCTTCATGCCTAAGGAAATCCATAGCTGAGGTTTTTAGTGGGTAAGCCTCCCCCTTCTAGGGAAGAGAGCCCCACTTAACCGCCGGCTCGCCGCGGTAAAAAACACCCAGTCAAGAGAAAGAGTTCTGTATAGAGCCAAACTTGCTTCAAAGCACAATATTTTTTTTTATTTGATAGGGCAGCAAACGAGCAAACGGATCACCTGATGGTAAGCGATAACCTTATTCCTCTATTTTACGCCGGTTTTCTGTGAGGCCGTGGTATCACTCCGGTCTAGCCGGCCCAATTCGTGCCGAAGCATTGCTCTCCCACGGGAAAAATATTATCGTCTCGGTTTTGTCTCATTATCTATAACACAGGTGAGTGAAGTAGTTACTGAGCTAAGTAATTTAAAGATACATTTTGCACTGAAGTGATGTTCTGATACAAACACTCCTTACGTCGGAATCTCTTTCGAAGCAATCACTCCCGAGTTATATAAGTCTTTATGGAAGTCGTTCAACCTCCTCTGGTAGACTAAATCCTTTCGGCCAATATGTATATACGTAGCTAATGATTACTGTGTAATAAATTGTAAATCAAGTAATGCAACATACTGCAATAAAATAACATTAAGAGTACAAATAAATCATGGACCATCCGTAGCAATTAATTTTGGATTTGTGAGCTCCGTGATTAATTATCAATAAATAATAATGAAGCATGCGGAATACGTGGGAATTTGTGGGATTATTCGTCTGAACTGGTAATGACAATTTGTGTTTATAAACTATGTTCAGGGCCAGATTTAGGTTTGGGGTGAGTGGGTTCTATTCACTAAAATGGGGTTCATGAGAGAGGCGATCCCACAAAAGTTTGAAATTCTATCGCCAATATTCATGGCGTTTCCCGACACTTACTAGCATTAATGTAATAATATATTTATTTTATTTCGTGTGTAAGTCGGGGCTGATATGCATCACTGCGACCTATTAAGATCTATTGTGACCAGCCTCCTATGTAGGTTCTATGTAGGCCCTACAGTAGCTCCCTTAACTGGGCACTGACCAAGAAAGATAGGATGTTCCCAGTTCGGATTGTTTTTATTTCATCTGGGTCAAGGATGTGTTTCCCCAGGTGTCTGTTTCTTTTGTGAATCAGCGGTTCACAGTAGCACAAGAGGTGTATTGGAGTTTCACGCTCTTGTTCGCAGACTCTGCATATGTCAGTGTCCTTAAGTTTTATGTTGTAGAGGTGTCTATTCAACTTGCAGTGGCCGGTCAAAGCCCTAACCATCACGCTCAAGTTACTCCTGTTAAGCTTTAATAGCTCGTCAGTGCGTTTGCGAGAGTATGGTTCGATTAGTGCTTTAATGTAATAATATAACTCTTGATAACGTGTCATGGTAGTGCTACTGCCGCCTTGCTACCTCTCCAAATGGCTATCTGTTACACCTATTATGAATCAGCGGCCTTAACATCATAAAATACATTTATAATTATTAGTTTAATCACTCAGTAGAACGTTCGTCGGATATTTATCAAAATCAGGTCGCTCAAGGTTGCCTTACGATACCCCGAGACCCCGCTCCTTTACCGAGCGACTTAAGACCCGCACACAATGAGACTCAAACTTACAATTCTACTTGAGTGCATTGAGAATGAGATGTAACTATATGGGCTCAATCACCATCCCTTTCTATGAGCTATGAGGCCCGTAGTATTCGCTTTCCGATCGCACTAGATATATAAAAATATATCAAAATTTTAGGAATTTATATTGTTTAAATTACTTAAACACACACACATAACATATCAAACATACGTTTGTATATTAATAATAGTATTAATCTATGTCTGCGCCAAACCCAGTTCTTTTATAACTAACCCCTCGGTTGCCTGGTAGAGAATGCCTTGTTGCAATCAGTCCACCTCTTATACTATAAGTAATAATGTACAATAAAGGTTGAAATAATAATAATAAATGACATCAGTAATAAGATGTCGCTCAAGAGACAATAGAGTTTTCATTTAATTTACACATTATGTTTTCGTCAAGTAACGTCTGAATCTATTTCGTATGTTTAGAATCTTTGTACAAGTTCTATTGTTTGAATATTTTTCGCTAATGACTGTAGAGAAAAAAATGAGAATGTGTTTCTTCGCTCGTTATAGCCGAAAAACATTGTTTTATCCATAACTAATTAGCAAATACCTAGTTAGTGTAACAAAACGTTTAATATTCAGACGCAATTATCTTATATTGCATGAGATATATAAATTTCCCACTGAAGCCATCAATTTTTATAAAATTCATATTCACTTATATAATATTGTCTTTTCTAATGCGTTACTCTTTGAAGCTGTCATTGTAAACTATGACAAACTCTTTGGGAGTTCGCCTCCTTTCTCATCTGTGGTGGTTGTGCTACGATTTAAAAAAGGAACACGTAACGGTTGATTTGGCGAATTCAAGACAATTGGCGGTTTCTCATCCGGTATGCGGACGGCCTATTAATAACTTTATTAGTATGTTGAAAATCAATACAGGAACATAATTTATTTGTATTTTTACAATTCCAATTAATTCTATTATATCGGCCTGATAGTTGGTGTCGTGATAATGAAATAAAATCACATCAGAGCATAGAATAATTAACGTGAGCGGTTTTAGTATATTATTGAATTAAAAAATGTTTCTTGTCTTGACGATTAATTTTACATGAGTTTGACAAACATGCAGACTACCAACCTGATTGTGAATTGTTTTAGTCATCTACAGTACATATGGTTCCTGTGAGATTCGCAGCATATCTGCACCTTACATAAAAACTACAGTTTATATTTTACACATGAGGCCAAAGTACCCGGTAGTTTCACAGCCTATCTTTCCCTTCACATTGGAACAGCAATGAACACATTTTACGGCTATAATCGAAATCATTGTTATTATTTATACGTTCTGTAATATTTTCAGGAGCATTATTGACTGCTACAATTAAACTCTATAATAACTTTTATCAAAAGGGTTGTAAAACATTTTGGTCGATCCTATAACTTATGCAAATTTTTCTCAAAGCGATAAACAAAGTTAACTCCTAGTTAATTTGTAGCAAAACTTACCAACTTAATGCAGTTAAGTTACCCTAGAGATAGCGCCAACGGCCAAAGGTCATATTTACGACAAATTGTCGAAACGCAACCTTTTGACTCCGCTATCATATCGTAGCAAACGCGAGAGCGCCGGGCGAATTCTGGCGTGCTGGATATTCAATAAACAATCGGTTAGTCACTACTTGTTAGAAACGCACTTAAAATTAGAATTTGAATCTTTTAAATTAAGAACACAATTAATCTTAATTATAAATTTAATATCAAATACATATGTGGCCCGAATCCTTAGTGATGAAGCCAATACAGCGACATAATTATAAATAAAAGTCAAAATAATATAATAAGTATTTTTGGAAATGTTATAGGTTAAATAAAATAACTTTAATAATTTCATATATTTATAGAAGTAGAATAACTAAAGTGATACGCAACTCACACATTTTTTTTAGAGGGGAAATGCACCTATTGCACCCTGATACCGCGCTGGCTAGGCGCGGCCGTGTGTGGGGTTCTCCGATCTAAGCGGACCGGCCACCCCACGAAAACCCCCCTGAGTTCTCTAGGCCCATGCGGGGCCGCCAGCGGGCCGTCGGTGTCTCGTCAATATAAGCCACAGTAGGGTCTCTAGGAGCAAAGGCTCAGGCTGAGTTTAGTCGGTAGGTCTGTTGGGTCGAGCCGCCTCGATTCACCAGGAGTCCGACATAATCAACGCATCCCTGCTTGCCTGTTGCGTTGGTATCCATGACGGATTCTCAGCCTCCTCTCCTGAGGAAAAAAAAGCCGTCGGTGCCGTACTCCCGCACCTCGAAGCTTGGCTCCACGGGAAGGAGGACGTCACCTATAATCGCGCCCGCGGATACGGCGACGCGGGAGGGACCACTTCTCCTCGGGCTCGGGCTCAAACTCCTTCCGTGGCCGGGGGGCGTCGTCGGTGGTGGAGATCGGGGGAGGTATTGTAGCCTCTCCCGAGGAGAGCTCCCCTGTATCGGCGGGGGAGCGGGGCTCCCTACATGCCTGAGGAAGGCCATCCCTGAGGTTTTTAGTGGGTAGGCCTCCCCCTTCTGGGGAGGAGAGCCCCACATAACCCCGGCTCGCCACAGCCGGGGTATGCAATTTAATGCATTTTCCTCAGGGGAACAAAAAAAAAATAAGGCCTCCGCCTTCTGGGTAGGAGAGCCCCACATAACCGCCGGCTCGCCACAGCAGGGGTATGCAACTTAATGCATTTTCCTCAGGGGGAACAAAAAAAAAAAGGCCCACGCGGGGCACATGGCTGGGTGCGCTTTTACGATTCTATCGCCATGTACTCCGGGACCGGCTCGACCTAGGTCTGGTCGAGCCAACGCCAAGGGAGGGACTGTCCGAGAACCCCTGGACAGTCCCCCAGACGGAGAGACATCACCACGCGGTAGTCAGACGCGCACGCAGCCTCGCGGTATGTTCATTAGACGAGCACCGCGCTTGCGTGTGCCCGCCTTCTCCTACCTATCCGTCTACAGCCAGGAGCGGCCTCGACGTCCTCCTCCCACTCCATCTCCACTGCCTCCTTCTGCGAGATGACGTTTTCGCAGAAGGAGGCGACAGCCTCCCATTCCGCCTCGCCGCGGAGCACGGCCACGAACACGCTCGGCAATGAGAGGTCGCTGCTTCCAGCGCAGCGATAAGGTCGCTGCGCTGTTGTTGCCACGCCGAGCACACAGCCAGCGTGTGCCCGGACGTGTCGTCGGGAGCGCCCCAGTGGTGACACCGCGGCGTTGTCTCCCGACGTGCGACCCGGTGCAGGTAGTGACCGAAACAACCATGTCCGGTCTGTACCTGCACCATAGACGCAACTCACTAAACATTTGCAGAGTAGTCTATTATAAAAATATATGTTTTGAGCAACGAGCTAGACGATCTTCATTTCAGTCACTAAACGCCCAGTTCTGGACATGGACCTTCCCCAAGAAACCTTTCTAGAATCTTCATCAAATCGTCTTGTTGGAGGCTAACTAATGCTACAGTGATCGGCATTCGCCTTTTTTTTGTTTTTTTTTTTTTTATAGGATAGGGCAGCAAACGAGCAAACGGATCACCTGATGGTAAGCGATAACCGTTGCCCATGGACACCCGCAAGGAGGGGTTGGGCCTCCGGTACCCTCACTCACTCGGCGAAACACAGCGCAAGCGCTATTTCACGCCGGTTTTCTGTGAGGCCGTGGTATCACTCCGGTCGAGCCGGCCCAATTCGTGCCGAAGCATGGCTCTCCCACGGTAAAAACACGCCTGCAACTCGAAGACCTTTCCGCCACAAAAGCCTTCATCCCTATGAAAAATGTGCCACTGCCACATAAGGTTAACTATTCTTTGGGCTAGGTCGGTGACTATATTTTTTGCGGATTTCATAACTGGTTCGATTACGCAAATCCTCTGAGCGTAATCTTCTCCATTAGCCTTTTGGTGACTCTGAACCTTAAATAGCCAGTTGCTCTTGCATGAAAGTATTAATAAATGTGAAGAGTGCTATAGAAGCATGTTTAAATATGAAATATTGTGACCTCTGAAAATCCGTATTAGTAACCCCCTCGTAATTATGAATTTCGAAATGAGAACAAGACGCCAGAATTGCGCCCCCCGGGCTCATTAGCAGTGACCGATTACAATCATTGCTAATTGCTGTCTCGATGACTTTGTTGTGTTCAATGTTGACAAAGGTTTGGCTGGCATTGGCAAACAAATATACATGTTTGACCTCATATACTTATGAGGCCAAACATGTATATTTACAACTTAAGCACGCAACTGTACCTTTGGAAAATTTGATAATCTTTTAATATTAGTGTTGGAAGTAATATTTTCAATCGATAGACAATCATACAAAAGAAAGACCTCATACATTGTTAATTGAAATTATAGATTCTGTCAAAACTAAAACTCTGTTTAGTAATTTTTGATTAATCAGTTTTTTTTGCATGCTATATTTATTGTTACGCCTAAGTACGTATGTGTAGTAAGTAGCAATCGTAGTTATCACGTTAATTACAATTATGTATTTAACTTTTGTTTTATTACATATATATTAAGAGTAAACTATTAGTCGAGAAATAATGTAGTAATTATAATGTTTCTGCGATTTTTAGTAATAAAGATATAGCGACATTTTTGTTGGGGTTCGCCCAAAAACGGTCTTTATTTACCTAATTCATGTGAGCGAATAAACAAAATTGGCGATAACATTGTTTTTTATACATTTAAGTATACATAATACTTTCTGTACTGAAGGTTTTTATATTTAATGTAAAAAAATCCTGAAATGCTTTTATTTTATTCGAAAATAATTAAAAAAATGCCATAATGGTTAGAAATTAATTTCTGAAAAAAATAAACCAAATCTTTTATTTTGAAACTAACCCATGATTTCGTCCGCGTGGATTCGTAAGTTTAGGTAGCATTTTTAATGGCAGTGTTATAAACGTAAGAGTAGACAAATATAATAAGAAAGCTTCGAACTGCTAAGCTATCGGGAGTTACACGTGTTATTGTGAGTCAACCATAAAAGATAAACATATGCTGCCGTGGCATATTTTTTTTATAATTTTAAGGAGAACATTTCCGTCATACATGATTTCTGTGTAGCTTTAACCATTAAGATACCACACGCGTCGGAAGTTTAAAAAATGGGTGTAACTTCTCCCAATTTTCCAACATCCCTTCATTGCTCTGCTCCTATTGATTGTAGCGCGATGAAAAGTATTCTATAACCTATGATATATGAAAAATAATTATACCAAGTTTCGTTAAATCCGTCGAGTAGTTTTTGTTTCTATAACGGTTATACAGAAAGACAGACAAAAATTTTACTAATTGTATTTTTGGCATCAGTATCCCTTATCACCACCCCCTGATAGTTATTTTAGAAATATATTTCATGTACAGAATTGACCTCTCTACTGATTTATTATAAGTATATATATATATATATCTATCTATAATTCCGAAATTACTTAATTTAGGTGATTGTAAGTGGAGAAAGTTGGTCTTTGCCTACCCCATTGGGAACAAGACGTGACATATATGTATGTATAATAAATACATCCATATTCACTTCAAGGAAAATGCCCAATTGTTATTTCAATCCTTCATTGTACATACTTCCGGAAGCAAATGTATGTATGACAAATCCGTAACTCCTATAACAGTCAATGAATAAATACGAGCTGTCAACTGCGGAAAAAGACAGAATTCCAAAAGTGATATTATAATAGACTAGCTTTCCGCCCGCGGCTTCGCCTGCGTGGATTTCAGGATTGGGTCTATAGGCCCACGGCTACATATGCGCGGAAGTCGGTTTATGGCGTGAAGGTTTTATCGCGCTTCCCGTGGGACTATCCGTTTTTCCGAGATAAAAAATACCGCAGAACCTTGCTCAACAATCACTCTATCTATTGATGAAAACCGCATGAAAATCTGTGCAGTAGTTTTTGAGCGAAGCCTTTATTGCGCATCCCGTGGGACCTGTCGATTTTTCCGGGATAAAGAGTAGCCTATGTTACTCGGGGATAATGTAGCTTTCCAAAAGTGAAAGAATTTTTGAAATCGGTCCAGTAGTTTCGGAGCCTATTCATTACAAACAAACAAACAAACAAATCTTTCCTCTTTATAATATTAGTATAGATATATCTTCTTAATTTCATTCTCCCTTTCCTATTACATATTTGGATAATTGTTCTAGTGTTTGGAAACGAAACCTGTGAAGTCGTTGTTGTAAATGAAATAATAAGTACCGAAAATTGATTACATTTAGATTACCTACTCAACCTACCATTTTTTTCATTACTACCTACAGAAATAAACGTTATCACTTCAATCTTCATTATTTCTTATATCAAAATAAATGTCAATTATAACTTTTCTAACATCTTATTTCATAGTCGGCGTATGACTTATAAGCTGAAATTATAAGATATTTCAAAACTCAGCGAGATAATAAATGTCAGAAGATAACAGGTATAAAAAGAAAAATAATATTGGCCCTTATTTTCATTTGAGTACAAAACACAATGAGTTCAATATTTCCGACGTCCGTTGTATGAATTGGAGCGTACTCTTTATTCATTATTCCCTAATATTGCCGGAGTAATTCCAATAAGTCGGTTCACGCGTAGAGCCATAAGGTCAAGAAGCGATGATCTGGAAGCCATTACAGGATGCGACCAGAATAATAGACGTATAAAACAGCCCACACACTCATATCAAATTACAATAATCGTTATAAACCCGTACATGCACTTGTTGATGTCAAAGAAATACTAGAAAGAAGTAAAGAGAACAAAAACTTTGTACGTGCATACGAACAAGGAAAAAAAACACAATTTTCAGAAAACAGGCAGAGCTTGAAATGTGTTTTTCACTTATTAGCATACAAATCATTTAGAAGTAATGTATTTAACTAGAAATCAACATTAATTCAACAAAAATAACCTATTTTCTTATTTTGATATCGACTTTCATATTTTTTTTAATAGACTCGTTTCATAATGAGAATGGCCAGAGGCACATTTCATACAGCTTTTTCTACTATTAGCCTGCATTAACAAATACTCCGCTGAGTATTCATGTTTGTGTGCATGTCGTTCTCATATTATATTAATAGTCTTTACCTTTTTTCTACTGATAGTAGAATAAGATGGATGCAACATTTTCGAATCTGTTTACGAATCATTGTTAAATCTGTGAAAGGAACTATGGACAGAGGGTATGCCCGTAGTTAAGCAATGGAGTATATAATTATGGAAGTCTGGAATTATTTGTGTGATTGAAATTCTAATAGTATATTTTATAAAAATATGTATACATTTCACCATTGCAGATGGATCAGTTAAATTCTTTACGCTACGTACCATTCTTGGACAATAGGTTTGTAAAAAGATTCTTCTCAATGTGTCAATTTACCGGTCTATTAAGATTAGAAAATTTACCAACCCATCTCATGTCCTAGCCGGCTGAGTCAGTTACAAGCCTCCTCGAGAAGAACTGGTAAGAAACGATGAATTCTTTTTTTAACTTTATCTACAATAGTCTCATAATACAATCACACAGTACATTAAGAAGTAGTATGCTTACATTACGTTACATGTCAAAAAATTATGTGATATACGACATTATTCATATTTCTTTGAATATATATACACACATATAAATGTTTTATCCGATATAATACTTACAATCAACCAAACTAAGTCGAATATCTTCTGCGCCACTGGGAGTTGGACTCCGAATCTTTTTAATCGGACTTAATTCGTATATTTGTAAAGTTATTTTATGATTAATACGCTTCTATCGATAATGTGTTGACCTAATTGCGGAATAGATCTGTATATAATCATTCTTCAGGACTATTCAGGGTTCCATGCCGACTGAAGTTTTCTTTTTTTATAGTCGAAAGACGATAAAATTTACGATCTTCCTTTGCGAAACAAATGACAATAAACTGAGTCACTTGTCTAATAGTGGAGTGATGCTTTATCTTACACTCTATGATCTGGCAACATAGTATCCTTGTCTAACCGCTATCTCACTTTGCACACTGCCTTCACTTGTCCCACCAAAATAATGTTATATTTCCTACATTGATTTTTATCTGTGGTTTCCGTTAGTTTCTGTGGCAAATTTGTGCGCACGAAATTTAGTTATTCGGTCGGTTATCGTTGAATGAGGAATTATATGTCTAGTAATAAACATCGATTTATAATATAGATAATTAATTACAACAAAATATAAGTCGCAAATTGGAGATGCAACATCATTGCTTACTCAGTTAGCTGGCTCAGTTGGAGCCCAGATGCCCAGATGGAATGCAGCAAATCCATCCATCAAGATTTATCCTAGTTTGAAGAGCGTTCGGTGTTCATTCTGTAGGGAAATATATTACTTCGGGGAGTCCTAATTTTTTAAAAAGATAACTCATAAATTGAAATAAATATTCTATAAAATTGTTTTATCGGTATTACGTCTAGAAAACGTAATAACGCTCAGTCAGCTATGTAGTATTCTCCGTACGCTTAGGATTTTAAATAATTTATCTACTTTGTAAAGAGGAACTGCATATAACTGAATTTTGACGGAACTATGGAGACGAAACTCTCAGTTAATCAGGATGATGTAATGGCAAAACAGAAAAAAGAAATAAATAAATTTATTAATTATTCAATTCTTTGTATTTTAGATATCATTAAAATTTTATCCACCAGATTCTTTCAGGTACTTAATTATTTAATTCTCAATTATTTTGTACGCAAATATAAAATGATTGTCGTGACACTATCTCTGTGTTGCTGTGTTGATTGTTAGTTTGAATTTATGCCAAACTTTACGTATACACGTAAATACTACGTAATATATACGGTTTCGTACATATATACCCATATGTGATTCTAAATAATATCTTATTTACAACACTCTAGAGGTTTACAGCATAATTGGAGTGAATTAGTATAAGGTGTTTTTATCTCAGCTTAATTCTGTACATTTGTTTTGACGACCTCCATAGTCGAGTGAATAGTACACCGGTTTCAAGGTGTCGCCATCGCTGAGGTCCCGGGTTATGTTGGACTCTAGCAGAAGGCCAGCCTACCAACTAAACACTACCTACAGCCTTTGGTCGGGCGGAAAGCCTGGGACCCTATCGGCTTGAACTAACGCTCCCGCCCTCCAGAACGGGGGCGGATATGTCTATCCGTTACCCTAGATCCTTTTTTTGCTAGGCTAGTTTGGGCTAGGCTAATTGGTGCAAGCGTAACAAATATATATATATATATATATATATATATATATATTATATATATATATATATATATATATATTGTTATTACGACATCGAATTTGTTAGAGAGATGATACAAATATTTTAAGACTTCACCGTTTACAACACAGCGGAGTTATATGTGAACAGTTGGCGCGCAAAATACATTTTAAGCGTGTTTTTAATATGTAAACATCATAATTACTGAAGGAAGCTACCAAGTTTTATCCGACAAACAATTATTTTTGCCAGATTCATTGTATTTACAAAATAGCGGACAGATATACTATAGAATCAAGTAACCCAGCGTATTGATAAGCGGCCAACACTATCCAGTTGTAAAGACTAGTCTTAATTACCTACTTCGTGAATATAATCTGCGATTGTAGTATGTTACTCCGATGCATATAGTTGTCTGAGCAAAATTTAATTTGAGAAAATGTAACTCCAATACGTAACAAAAGGGTTCTAAAAATAACAAAACAAGAAAATAATTCAGATAAGAATTAAGATAAGAATTATGATGAGACCACGAGTCGACTTCAGGCGAATACACTCCAGTAAATATTACTTCAAAGACCCTGTACCAATCTGTATATATACCTGTATAAATAAAAACAATAGAGGCAAAAACTTTGAAGGTCAATTTTTATTCCAAGTTAAAGTTCTTTCTTCTGCGTTTTTAGCCGACTCAAGCGCGGCTGCTTGTTCTGATGCAATTAAACTATTGCATTAGAAGAATTGCAAATGCAAATGCATTTGCAATTATTAATTTACACAATTGCAGTGTCAAAAAATATTGCTGAAACTTATTTTTGCTGGAATATGAATATGATAGTTGATTTATTTAGCAATTCATTAATTAAATAGAACCTCGCATAAATCGCAATACCAGTTTAATGAAATGCCAACAAGACAGAAAAGTAGTTTTATTTGTGCATTGTTAAGTGTATATTTTGATGCTAATTAAGATAAGGTGTTTAATTCTAAGTCACTTATTTAATGTATCGATTCGGTTAACGCACTATGCAAATAAATTAAAAATACTGACTAATGTAGTTAAATCTACGGTATGAACTAATATTTAACTGTAAACTAACCTAATTTACTAAAAGAACCACTACAGGGCTTATGTATATAAACGAACCAATTAAACCCGAACCACAACAGTATATGTTTTTTATCGTCATCGTATATACATAAATAAACTTGTGTGGTTGACATCACGTATAACGCAAGAACAGCTGCACCGAATTAAATTTAAATTACCAATGTGTTGTTGAATTCGTGTCGGTTGAAATTAATAGTTATTGCGCTATTACTATTTATTGGGGAAAATAAAATGAAAAAGTTTGAAGAAAACTGTTATACTATATCTTTTATGATATTAGTTTTGATTATCCGCCATCTTGCGCAATTGACAGCTTACTCCTGTTGATTGACAGTTAAGCGGTGTGAAGTTCGCACGGGTCAATCCATGGTAAATAAATCTAAATTGGCATATCCGTTATTCTAACACCACCCTTCAATTATGTAATTTTGTAACACGCATACATCTGTTAAAAGCTTATTTTCTGTATATGATTTTAGGTATATGCGACAAAAAGTACCACTTAATAGCATACTAGTTACAAAATGAAACGCAAATTTTTTTGCATCCTGTAAAATGTACCATTTTCAATTACGAGGTGTAAAACCTTAATCAATGATGCCGTAGTAGATAAGCATTGTTTGTAGAAAAATATCAAACATTTTACACATTTTTTCCAGCATACCGATCGTGTATAACTTTTAACATTTTAAAGATGGATAATAAGATTATATTCTTACTGGAAATATAAAATGAACTTCCAGCCTCGTGCACTTATCTTGCTCGGAGTGAGAAATGAAGCAACTATGTTATGTCAAAGCTGTCATAGGCCATAGTGGGTGGCAATATTTGTCAATTAAGACTGACAGCTTGTCAGGCAGCAAATCAATTGAGAAATAAAACTACATAACATCTTTAGTTTCAGTCTTGTCTACCTGTCAATATTGAATGTGTTAAAAGTGTGTGGTAAAAATAAATTACTACACTGTTAAAGATTATTTAACTGATAAATCAGTCTGGATGTGACTCCTGCTCATCTCTGGAGTGCACATTGAAATTATAATTTTAATGTGTCATTAAAAGTCGAATTATTTTATTATTACTAGTTGCCTTGGCATTAATATATATCTGTACCGGTTTTAATAAATTCCTTATCTTTGATGATGACTAACCAATGAAATGGTTTAAGTGTAGTGAACTCCATATGAGCTTCCAAGCCCTATCCAGGATAAACGGACTGGTGATTCTAGCCGGTCAGAGACATCTTCGAGGCCTTGATCTTGATGCCACCAGATATCCAACGCGTTCGTCGATAACGCCTTATCTTTCATGAACCAAGTCAAGTTGATTCTATAATAAGTCATGTGTTACAACATAATCAACGTTACTGGATATCGCGACTAAAGTACTTGATATAATATTTCTGTGGACTATGATGGAATAGTTTTGCTGCGATTCTCATATGAGCTACTGTACTTCTGGCAACTTTAATAGCATACCATCAGATTAGTAATCTAGTCATTTGTCAATATAGTTATAAAAAATATGTCGAATGAGTATTTAAAAAACAATGCATATATTTATTTTTCACAATTAGGTACAAATAACATCTGTTTGTCCATACGTCGTGGTGCGTTTGTAAGTAAACAACCAGATAAGGTGTAGATGAACTCTTAAATATCGTATCAGCGGGCCTGTTGCCAACTCACTGTGGCATTGGAACATTGGAACTTTGCCCGTTAATTATCTGTGTCAATATTGAAACAGTTCTTTATGTCCCGCAGTTTCTTATAAGGTAATTGTGAAGTGTTATTTTGTAATTCTGTTAATTAGCAATTTAATTGACCTTATAATTCGAAGCTATTTGATAAGGGTTAGGAAAGTATCTTATGACAAATTCTACGATGTATGAATCTACAATATGGTCTATATCTATGGTATCTTTATTCTAATTTTGCATCTAACCTTAATTAATCGCTCTAGCAAAATGTGCAGTGGTCAGTCTTTGCAGATGTATGCACGCTGAGGCGGAAAGGTTCTAAGAGGTCCTAAGGTGGCAGGCCTATAATGGGCACCGCTGTATTGGTAGACCTCTCACAAGATAAACAAACGATTCGCTGCTTTTCCCGGCATATGTCCGCCCATTGAAAACCCTTTCCTCCAGACGTAGGCGCAATAAACATTTCCATTTGGGGTTCACAATTCTTTGTGCTATATTCATTTGTGCTAGTCTTGATTCTCTTGCGGATTTCATAATTTCTGGCCTTCTTCGTTGCACTTTGGGTGACTTAGAACCTCCTTGTATGGCCCATATATGTCAAATAAAATTTAACAACATATTGGTACCTACCATGTTTCGAACCCCAGACCTCCTGATTAGAAGACTAGTGCTGAGACCACAAAGTCACCGAAGTTCTCTCCCGATGACAACTTTAACACTATTGTTTTATAATAATTTTCCTTTCATAAATCTATTGTTTTGAATATTGATAATCTATTTCAGGGAATCGGTTAACTTAATGCATTCAGAATAATAAATAATTAATGCCATTATGCGCCATTTTAATTACCTACTTATGCCGACTGCAAATAAGTCGGTGATAGAAGTCAACCCTGAGAAACTCCTTTTAAATCTATTCCTTGAACTTAAATGTCATTTAGTCTATTGCACGTAAGGACGCGGAAAACGTAACTAACTAGATATAAGCGTGATAATGATCTCAATTAATTCCGTATATTTAATTATCACAATGATTCATAACTAAAAGTGCATGGTCGCTTCTCAGCTTTTATATTTGGCGTATATGCATTTACTATATTTGCTTCACTAACATAATAATTTGCTTACGTAAAGTAAGTCACTTTTTCTTTTTTTTAGATTTACAATAATTATGGTTTTTAAGGTCATGTTACTTAGCAAATTCTGCGTATACGCTGTAAACGTTTCATTGGGAATACGAGTTGGTTTTAATTTGTTTAACTAAAATATTGCTGTTTATTATTAAAATCTGTTAGTATATTATACAGCAATAATGCGATGACCGCTCTCGTAGGTGGTGGATGCATAGTATTGTAGAGAAACAAACCAAAAGCAGCGGCTAAATCCTGGGACTCAGGTGTAAATTCAAGAACCCCACACAATGCATCAACACTCGCCTACACCTCTCCATCCAACCTTATCTTCGCGTCTACCTCAGCAAAGTACAAACTAACAATGTAACCATTTCCTGTTAAGTGATTTGTTAAGTAAACGGGTTTATTACCTTTTATCGCCTAATCTTCGGGGATGTTCATGCCCAAATTTCATTCAGCTCGACTAACATGGATGGATTAAGAGTGTACCAAACTGTAAAGTTTATTTGCAATAAAGATATTATGTCGTTTATATCACGCGTCCTTAATAAGGCGTGTGCGGGGATATAGACCCATAGCGTAGAGGCGATTTAAGCGAAATTTCATGAAAGTCTGCGTACAGTGTACGAACTGGGTCTAATCTCTATCTGTGCAATGAGAAATGCAGCTAAAGACTAAACCCAGTTAGCGGCACAGACGCTATTGTCATTTCAAATCCTTAAGACAATTCATTAATATTTCTTGACAACAATACAATAATGTATATTAAACGGCGTAAGGTTTGTTGGTCGTTGTTAAGATCAAGTATCTTACATGGATTTAATCGCCATATATCAGAGATCAAGAAACTAGTTTTTTTTTTATATAACACCAGTCGCAGTGCCGTCGGAAACGAAACGGAAAGTTGGCTGTAGCCGACAAAACCAAAGCTAAGGTAATCGTATGCCCGAAATTGAAAGTTCCATTGATAGATTTAAAAGTGGGCCAATGTCGAGCCAAGGTGAGACACGGTGGCACAGCGGCGGGGCCTATATCACTGAGTGAATTAATAAACCTATATGTGAGAACAAGCAAAGAGTTATAGGTGAAGAAAGACTGATGGGTACGCGATGATATTAATGCGAAATATGTAATGTCAGTTGCTTGCGATCTGTAGCAACGAAACCGCTAAACGGTCTGACCATTAACTTGTCAATAATAGTAATAATTATTATTTAATGAAAAGATTATTAGAATAAATAATAAAAAGAGATATATATTTGTATATATATACGTCACGTTAGAACCTTTCCGAGAGGGAAAATATATAACGGAGTAGATATTTAGGTGAAAAATTGAGAAACATTAAGCTACGAAAGATAAGAAATATTATGGTACAAAATATTACATGTAATTACAAATAATTATTTTAATTAGTCTATTATATTACATTTTCTTAATTTATACACTCACATACGTAGGGGAAAAGGGAAAATTGAGGAAAAGGGAATTTTAGCATTCACAGGAAACCACTGGTGATTTTACTGGAAAAAGAAATCTTACGATCTATCTCAATGTCTAACCTATAATCAAACATAGGAGTGGCAGATGGGACGCTACAGTATATGTATATATGTATGCATGTGTTAATCACCATGTTATAATGTACAAAATTATGATAAAATAAAACAGTAAGCATTGTTTTAGTTTTTTATTTTAGTTTTAAACATCTGAATTTTGAGATTCACTTGTAACTAAAACTTTTACTAATGTAAATAAAACAGCAGGCATTATTTTAGTTTTTTTAGTTTAAAATAACTGAATTTTGAGATTCACTTGTAACTAAAACTTCACTAATGTAAATAAAACAGCAGGCGTTATTTTAGTTTTTTTAGTTTAAAATAACTGAATTTTGAGATGCACTTGTAACCAAAACTTGCACTAATGTATAAAATTCTGATGAAATAAAACAGCAGACAATTATTAGTTTCTTTTTTAAGTTTAAAATAACTTAATTTTGAGATTCATTTGTAACCAAAACTTACACTAACATACAAAATTCTGATCAATGTTGTTAGCCGACAATGTTATCGTAATCTAAATCATCTACACGTTTCGCATTTGGTCATTTTACTCAAAGGAAAACGTTTCAACCAGTGTCAATGTTCGAGTTATCGCGCCCGAATGAATATACATACTGCATCGGAACGAAATATTGATTTGAAAATTATGTAAAAATAACGTATTTTAATTCGCTATTACAACTTACTATATAGCTGAATAAATAACATTCCTTTACGTAATAAAATATAATGAAACCCCGCCCAGTGCATCGCTATGTTATGCGAACATACGTACATCCTTACTGATATTGGATGAAAGTCGGTATAGAAAGTATGTCGTTTTTATGTTTGAAACTAACTGTTTAGGCTTTATTCCTACATATAATTAAATACGATATTCAAAGTGTGTAAAACATTTTACTCAAAAGGTGGTAATAAGTAAAAAATAATTGTTGATTAAACAGGCTGACAAACACCTGAAGCGATTTTGATCAAAGTTGATATAGAGATTTTGAGAATCGGAGAAGGATATAAAGACATTTTACCACGGGCAAATATATTTTCCCTGCAGGAAAATCTGATGTAAATAAATAACCGGATTTCAATAAAATTTAGGAATAGTATAGCAGGAAACACGGATAAGAACATAAGGTATTTTTATCGCGATGAAATATCTCTTTTTGTTTGGAAAATCCGAAATAACGTAGACGAAGGCGATATCATGATGACAATATTGATAATTTCAGATAGTGTCGATATTGGTACAGTTTCTAATTTAATCGAATACTTAATATGTTTTGTTTAGATTTTTCATTTACATAATATACCTATAATCGACATTGTGACTCAATATATTACCTCTAAACAAAAAACCTGTAATCTCGCATTTAAATTGTATTTGAATATAACCTGCAACATAGAAAATCTAAAATAGCTTGATTTGTTGATAATATGTTCAAATTTAGAAATATTACAAATTACACACCAATATTATCATTTAGCTCAAACCTTACGTAATATAATAATTAAACAGAAACTATGTTAACTTATGCGCCATTTATTTGAGAAATAATGGTTGCATTTTTTAAATTAAATTTCCCATTCTGACAACGCAAAGGGTTACGATGCCATACAGCCAATGCTTTCGTTGAATTTCTTATATCTTAATTTTTCATAACTTCACTTCTTTATTATGTTTTGTAAAGGCTGTCGCCTCGGTTGTATCAAAATTATGTAGTAATTAAGTTTGTAGTAAAGTTAAAGGTCAGGGTACATATTATATATTAAGAGAAGTACTAATCAGAGTATATTGGTTGTTTTAATGTTTTTTTATATGATAAGGGTAAACGAATAAATTGATCACCTGGATAGTATGCGATTATCGCCGCCCATAGACGCCAGAAGAATCGCAAATGCGTTGCCAGCCTTTTAAATGGGAACACACTCTTCTTATGAAGATTTGGATATCGCTTCGGTTCGGAAATATCGCAAACGACAATACAGTTGGACAAACCAGTTTGGTAATGTGAGGTGAATTATTATGTAATTATTTATTAATTTATTTTATTTGCATAAAATGATCTTACATGGAAAATTGTGTTTTAAGATTGGAGCCTCTAAGATTATTGGAACTTCTTACATAGTCCCTTTTACACACACTAACAATTTGTAAATAAATCACTACATCCCATATACGTCCCCACCGAGAGGCACGAGCCTATCCTATCCTAGGGTAGTTAGCCCTTAGTCAACCACATAAGCCCAGTGTGGATGGATTGATTGCACACAGCTTTGAGTTAAAAGATGTATGCAAGTTGTTTGCAGTATTTTCGTTCAACGTAGGCGCGTCAGATAAATGTACGTATGAAATTCGAATTCATACATGACAATACACTAGATCTCCGGAATCATCAGTTGGATGACAATGTAATTAAAAAACAACCTTATTAATATGATGCATCAGAGTTAATATTGGGCTGCTCCGACAATGCTTATTATGGAACATTATTATAATAAACACGATTAAATAGAAACAAAAAATCCATAATGCATGTAAATTGTTGTCCGGCCAGTTTGGATATGCATATAACCAATATGGTTGCAAACATTAAGTCCATTATATATAATAAAGATGACGGAAGTAGTTACGAATGAAACATAATTTACACAAATGTGTCCTGGTTGAAGATCTTTGGTTCAGTTGTATGTCACATATTTAATTACAAATCAATTCATTGCTAAGGGTAAGTATTAGACATTTTTATGCAATTTTCATTTTCTAACCGGAACGTGAGTTAGGTCCAATCTCAGAAACATTACCGCATTATGATCCTAGTATTGATTTATTATAAAAACATAGCTGTGAGCCTTCAAGGCTAAAGCGTCTGAACACGTAATTTATAATATACTAGCTTTTGCCCGCGACTTCGTTCGCGTGGACTTCAGGTTCGTCCCGTCTAGTCTAGTAATAAGTAAGAAATACGGTAACTAAGCACTGCAGAGCCCTAATCATAGGCCTATAGGTAGCTACTGCAGTATGCTCCTATAAACTACATTTAACGATCTTTTTCCTTTTGTGGGTTATTCCTAAGAGATAAACATATACCATCACTGACTTTTTTGTAGACCTTTTTAAGTTGTACAATACTGTAGTAAATTGTTTTGATCTATCTTGTAGGATTCAGTCAGCGTTTGCAATGTAAGCGCAAAAAATGTGTTTTTTTTACGACCTCACATTAGAAACCTCAAAAATTGTAGCCTATGTGTTATTCTGATGTATAAGCTATATTGTGGTAAAGTTTCATTCAAATCCATTCAGTAGTTTTTACGTGAAAGAGTAACAATCATCCATACTTACAAACTTTCGCCTTTATAATAGTAATAGGATTTAAATACACCATTATCTACATAATGCTGTCCCCAATATTTCAGGCGATAACAGAGTGGTTAAAGGTGAAGCAGTGAAAATTTAAAAGCCTCTTGTCCAATATATCAGGAACGCGGAAATTATCTGTAATAGGGATTTCTTTCAATCAATTTACAAGTGTGCTGTGCAATATAATTGTGGGATGTGAGTTTCAGTTATTTAAAAACAAGCAGTGGTCACAACATTGCTCACAAAACTGGCGGTCGCTAGGGCAGAAAGGTTCCCGAGTGACAGCCATATATCGGGGACTACGGCGTTGGAAGGGTTCATACAAATGGGTGAGGATTGTAGGAAGGTGCTGACCGCTAGCAGAACCGACCGGTATGGATATTTTTGGGAGAGGCCAACGTCCAGCAATGGACATCTATTAGCTGAAATGACGATGATGAAAGACCATCTATTAGGTCTTACTATAAATTATTTTTAAATTTTACATAACACAATATTCCACTGGATATTGAATCATGAAATAAAAAAACACAAAAATATTTTTTTTCTGAATATGTTAAATTATATTATGTCGAGTCTGTTCTAACATATTTGAGTTTATTCTAAGAGGAGATTCTAAAGCACTTATAATATGATTAAAGTATTATGAAAGATTAAATATGATTAATGTTTTTGTATATATTCGAGTAATAATTCTTTTTAGTATATCTGTACACTATTCATAGAGCCATGTTTGGTAACAACATTACTTATTATATTTTATTATTTTTATATGTGTATGTAAACATACATACGACTGTAATCGTATTGGGTATGATTGTATCTTATACTATATTATATTTTTATATTATATTGTTATAATTATTAACATTGAAAAGAGGAGATAAAAAATAGACCTTCAGAGTTTCTTGCCTGTTCTTCTCGAGAAGGCTCTCCCAATTTCCGAACAGATGTCGAGTCAATATTTTTTTTTTCCTTATTCGTACGTACGGACAAGGTTTTTGTTTTTTTTTTAAGCTTTTTTTTTTGTTTTGTCTGTTGACGTCAATAAGTGCCTGTAAAGCTCTATGTTGAATAAAGATTATTTTGATTTTGGAACGTGACTTTTATTCGCGAGGGGAATTGCGTGATATTCCCCCTTACCCGTCCGTTGGCTAGGCGGCGAGCGTGTGTGGAGCAAGAGTGCCAGGTGCCTAGCAAGAGTGCCAGGTCTATCCACAAAAACCCCCCGGTATTCCTCCTGCCCTTTTGGTTGAATGAGGTAAGGTCCACATTCTCTCTTCATGACCTATGATCTACTATCTCATTATACAATTATTCCGGCTAAATACCTTAGATGAATGTTAATAATTAATTAATGCTTTTATTATTGATGCAGTGATATTTTTTTACCAACCTATTAACAGTGGACGTTAGTAATATATCAAAAAAGAATTAAATATTTACGACACATCAATCAACAAGCGATTGGATAATAATTAAGTTGTAAAATCTGTTATTTTTTTGTAGTTATCAAATTGGTATCGACATGTCAGTTATCACACATACCAAATAAAATAGAGCGACGGTGGAATAGAAACGAATAAGAAAGTCGAAAGTATTCCCTTGACTTGAAGTCTACCAACAACGCAGTTGGTAGAAATCAAATTAAGGAAATATAATTTTATGGCGCTTGCGCGTTTCTTTCAGATGTAGTTTCATTCGCGGCTCGACAAAGTATCATTCGCGTTCAATGTATGGAAATGATTGGAAATTGCGGAATCATTCTCATATATTTTGTACAAATGAAACAAAAAATGTTGCTTAGGCTTGCTATAATAAGTTTATATTAGTTTGCAGTGCATATCAACAATGTACAGCGCCGGAACCTACTAGAATATAAGTGTATTATGTAAAGAATTATTATGATAGATGGCCTACTAATACTACGATATATAAAGATAAAAATGCGCCAAATCCGTTCAGAACAAAGACACGTGTTATTCAAATGTATAAATACCTCAATTAAGACTCTTTTGAATATATATATATATATATATATATAATATATATATATATACAGGGTGTCCAAAAACGACACGTCACAGTGACACTGGGGTTAGGCCAGCACAAGAGGCATCGAATAAGCCTAACATGACCTCAGTAAAAGTTGCTCGGTTTTCAAGATATTGTCAATTTAAACTTTTTCAAAATTTTCACGTTTTTTAACGTGTTCAGTGCTAGCATTACCTACGTTAGATAGCCCTCAGGTTTCGATTTTTTCTTTTGTACTCTTGTTGCGAATAGTTGCTTAAGATGATAGAAGTGTTATTTCGTTGATAACTAATGTAAAATGTGGAAAAATACTGGATTGAACTTGAAAAAATTGAATAACGAAAAATTACTTTCAACTTTGATCACTTGCCGTGAAAAAAAATTCAAAGAAACTAAATGAGCAAATAACGTTAAAAACTTGCATGTCTTATGCTTATTCAAAATGGTATAACACATGTGTCTTATTTTAATATTATACGATTTTTTAATGCTTCACTAATACTAGGAACCCCGGAAGCTACCGCTAGCAGGTAAAAAAATAATGTCACGCGCAACGATAAGGCATTGTTATTGTTATCTATTAGCTTTTTTGTTTGTCAAATGCATGAGAATGAAAGATAAGGATAGTTTATTACCCTTTTGTCGGCTAGATATTGTAAGCAAATAGCTTTGTTTTTGACGTACGTGTCGTTATCATCTTTTCAAAGAAATGGAGAAGAAAGAGGGGTTGTAGTTTTAATTCTTATGGCCCTGCACTGCAAATCAAGTTGTTACGACAGTTCGTTACCTTGCGTTTCGTACGACAACCGTGTTAATCTCTGCGTTCCTTGTTTCCGTGTATTCCTTAATTTAAATCGACTTGGCTTTTCTCTGGACTCTGATTTCTGTTTTGAACGACAACTCGGCGCTCTGTTGGACACTGATATTGCTTTACGGAACTGTCTTATTAACGATGGCAAATCGTGGTACCCAATACACTCACCGTGACTACTCGGACATGCACTTGATTTACGGCGAAACCAGGCAGGTTTCCAATCGAGGCAATGTTTCGTACAACGCAAGATTGGCTGCAAGATTATACTCCGAAAGATATCCAAACCGTAATCCGACGACTTACGAAGTGATCTTAAGAGTTGTGAACGCTTATCGTGATGGCAGATTACCTGGAGTGAGTCACTCAGAAGGAAGACCTCGGACTGTTGACGACAACGTGGTGTTAGAGCAAGTACGAGAGGAGCCAGGAACTTCAGTGCGAATTATTGAACGCCGCACTGGTGTTCCCAAATCTTCGGCACATCGAATTTTAAAACGCCACAAATACCATCCCTACCATATCCAACGCGTCCAAACACTGCTTCCGGCGGACTACAATTTCATGGCCACCGCGTTCCCGGATCTAAATCCCTTAGATTTCTTTTTTGGGTTGTCTAAAAGACAAAGTTTATGCGAAACCAATAAGATCCGAAGAAGAGTTACGGCGACGTGTATTCGATGCAGCTCGCACCATATCAGAAATCAGCTTAAGAACATTGAGCCGTAATTTTATTAGGCGATGTCACTTATGTATTAGAGTTCAAGGGAGACAGTTCGAGCATTTACTGTAAACTTATTAAACAATAAGATACATGTGTTATACCATTTTGGAATTGGCATAACACATGCAAGTTTTTAAAGTTATTTGCTCATTTAGTTTCTTTGAAATTTTTTTCACGGCAAGTGATCAAAGTTGAAAGTTATTTTTCGTTGTTCAATTTTTTTCAAGTTCAATCCAGTATTTTTCCACATTTTACATAAGTTGTCAACGAAATAACACTTCTATCATCTTAAGCAACTATTCGCAACAAGAGTGCAAAAGAAAAATGGAAACCTGAGGGCTATCTAAAATAATGCTAGCACTGAACATGTTAAGAAACTTGAAAATTTAGAAAAAGTTTAAATTGGAAATATCTTGAAAACCGAGCAACTTTTACTGAGGTCATGTTAGGCTTGTTCGATGCCTCTTGTGCTGGCTTAACTCCAGTGTCACTGTGACGTGTCGTTTTTGGGACACCCTGTATATATATATATATATATATATATATATATATATATATATATATATATATATATATATTTGGGCCCAAATGGACATACCATGGCCGTAAAATTGAAAAAAAGTATTATTTAACTTAGTAGATTGACATGGCTATAGTTTAATATTATACGTCAGATGTATACATCAATTTGTAGTACAATTCTGTCTTACAGATATTTAAGACATGGCTGTATGGCACAGAGCCTTTGCCTTTCCCTAGTGGGAAGAAAAAAACCACTACTCTGTCTTACAGAACAATTTTATTGTTCGAACAGGCAGATATACCTAGTAGTCATAGTATATATATGTATATCCTATTTATATGGATCGTGACACCAGTAGCAATTAAAAAGAAGTATTTTTATTATACTTTGTGTGTATACTTACAAATTACTGAATTTAGTTTTTTATATGCATAAAATACAAAATATTGAATCGCTATTAAGAGCCGATACGCACCACGTTGTCCATTTCATATGCATGTATTTCTTTGTTCATTTTAATTAGATCGCTCTTGCAGATGGATTTTTAATGAATTATTATGTGGTACCAACAAAATAAGATTTACAATATCAAACATACGACATTCATTCAAAAAGTATGCGACATTTGACTGGTAATAAGACTGACTATACCTGGTGCGTTATTACACCTAATTACCCTTAGTGTCTCCTTGAGATTCCAAACACTTCTCCCAGCGGTGATACCATTTTTGGAGGCATTCCGACAAAACCTCTTTTCAATTGATCTCCAATTGGACTAGACCAGAGGTTCCCTATCTTTGCTATGTTTTTCGTTTTTTGTAGACCCCCTACTTTGAATGCCTATATCCTACAACATTGAAAATTTTATAAACATATAAAATATAAATCTTTAAATTAAATAATCAATTTTTTTTCTTGTATATGTCTTTATATTAGAAGATTGTATAATGTAAGTAAATAGCTACTATCAGTGTATGTTCGTATCATATCACTATATCACTTTGGGAAACACTGGACTCTAAAACCCCATAACTAACAACCAAACGTATATGGTTGTATGTTGTACTTGTACTGCTGTTTATTCTACGTATAATGATAGATAATCAATTAAAGATATATATATATATATAAGAATGTAACAAATCTGAGTTTGGTAAGTGAGTTTGACTTAGGGTTATAGGGTTTGAATCGAACGATATGCAATTGTTAACCAATTGGAGCTGAGAGTTTAACGCGCAAATTGTCCTGAGAACTGCACCACGTTCTGATTGAGACTGATTGACCGTCTTTTATCCTCCTGCAACTATGTTGCTAATCACGGGAAGAGAATCATGTCATATAAGAGCGTTGACCGATTAAGGCCGATTATTGTGTTACTATGACTCATGTAGTGAAAGTTAGTATTGAAAACAAAAGTTATTTACTATTATCATATTTGTAAGTACACGTTTACAATAAAGTCTATTTTACAATAAAAAACAAAATTCTTGGATATAAATTTTGCGATATATATATATAAGAAGGGGAAATAAGCTATATGAAAGACGCTAGGATGAAACATTGTCAAACCCAGTGGGTTCAAACACTAGGACAAGGTCACCTATTTTGATTTTATTTATTAGGGTATTCAATCGGTTACTATTTTGTCGCAGATCTTGATTTATCGGTCTTTTCTTCTCTTTGGTTCAAGGCTTTGGTGACCGACTGATTGACTGGCAATAGAGCCTCAACTACTGGAACTTGAAACAGGAAGTTTGGTACGAGGTTCCTTAACTTACGTAAGCTCCCACTAAGACTTTTCAAAATTCCCATAAAACTTTATAAAATCCGGTATGTTATTACTAGGTTCGCGTGTTTGTATTTAAAACACACACATTCCAGTTTGATAATTATAATAATAATTATATAATAAAGCTCCTCATAAACTCTATTTGTGTACAGTAATGGCGGAGAATCCTGCATATAAATACTCTTTGTTTCGCACTACAACGCTAAATCGGCTAATTTTAGACTGCAAAAATGTGTTGCGCAACTATTTGCGTATAGAACGCACGAGTGCAGCGCAGGCGCACACGTCTGATAAGTTCAAGACCACGTGCTTGATGCTTGAGTTATGCAGGCAACACGGCAATCGTTACATTTGTTCTGCGAAAATCGCTGCCATTACGAGCTGCATAAGACGCAAATTTGAAACTGTGTCCGGCCCGTCCTGTGCTCTCCAAGGTGTGGTTAGATCTTGCTAGTCGAAGGTTCCCTGCACTCAACGCCTACGCTGAGGAGTTGAGTGTTAACGTTATTGGGAGTTTCAATATTTGTCGGTAACACTTAATCTCATGGTCGGTCATCGATAAGGTGTTGCGGAAGTTAAGATCCGTTTTTTTACCAATTGAATTTAATGTAGATTTTCAGCATTAATATATTTTCTGTTGACAACACTGTGACGTGTCGTTTTTGGGACACCCTGTATATATATATATTATATATATATTATATATATATATATATAATATATATATAATATATATATATATATATATATATTTGGGCCAAAATGGACATACCATGGCCGTAAAATTGAAAAAAAGTATGAGATTGACATAGCTATAGTTTAAATTATACGTCAGATGTATACGTCAAATTGTAGTACAATTCTGTCTTACAGATATTTAAGACCTGGCTGTATGGCACAGAGCCTTTGCCTTTCCCTAGTGGGAAGAAAAAAACCACTACTCTGTCTTACAGAACAATTTTATTGTTCGAACAGGCAGATATACCTAGTAGTCATAGTATATATATGTATATCCTATTTATATGGATCGTATTTTGATTTAGGGCTTAAAATAGAGTACATAAATGTGAAATAACGTTGACACCAGCAGCAATTAAAAAGAAGTATTTTTATTATACTTTGTGTGTATACAAATTACTGAATTTAGTTTTTTATATGCATAAAATACAAAATATTAAATCGCTATTAAGAGCCGATACGCACCACGTTGTCCATTTCATATGCATGTATTTCTTTGTTCATTTTAATTAGATCGCTCTTGCAGATGGATTTTTAATGATTATTATGTGGTACCAACAAAATAAGATTTACAATATCAAACATACGACATTCATTCAAAAAGTATGCGACATTTGACTGGTAATAAGACTGACTATACCTGGTGCGTTATTACACCTAATTACCCTTAGTGTCTCCTTGAGATTCCAAACACTTCTCCCAGCGGTGATACCATTTTTGGAGGCATTCCGACAAAACCTCTTTTCAATTGATCTCCAATTGGACTAGACCAGAGGTTCCCTATCTTTGCTATGTTTTTCGTTTTTTGTAGACCCCCTACTTTGAATGCCTATATCCTACAACATTGAAAATTTTATAAACATATAAAATATAAATCTTTAAATTAAATAATCAATTTTTTTTCTTGTATATGTCTTTATATTAGAAGATTGTATAATGTAAGTAAATAGCTACTATCAGTGTATGTTCGTATCATATCACTATATCACTTTGGGAAACACTGGACTCTAAAACCCCATAACTAACAACCAAACGTATATGGTTGTAGGTTGTACTTGCACTGCTGTTTATTCTACGTATAATGATAGATAATCAATTAAAGATATATATATATATATATAAGAATGTAACAAATCTGAGTTTGGTAAGTGAGTTTGACTTAGGGTTATAGGGTTTGAATCGAACGATATGCAATTGTTAAGCAATTGGAGCTGAGAGTTTAACGCGCAAATTGTCCTGAGAACTGCACCACGTTCTGATTGAGACTGATTGACCGTCTTTTATCCTCCTGCAACTATGTTGCTAATCACGGGAAGGAGAATCATGTCATATAAGAGCGTTGACCGATTAAGGCCGATTATTGTGTTACTATGACTCATGTAGTGAAAGTTAGTATTGAAAACAAAAGTTATTTACTATTATCATATTTGTAAGTACACGTTTACAATAAAGTCTATTTTACAATGAAAAACAAAATTCTTGGATATAAATTTTGCGATATATATAAGAAGGGGAAATAAGCTATATGAAAGACGCTAGGATGAAACATTGTCAAACCCGGTGGGTTCAAACACTAGGACAAGGTCACCTATTTTGATTTTATTTATTAGGCTATTCAATCGGTTACTATATTTTGTCGCAGGTCTTGATTTATCGGTCTTTTCTTCTCTTTGGTTCAAGGCTTTGGTGACCGACTGATTGACTGGCAATAGAGCCTCAACTACTGAGCTTGAAACAGGAAGTTTGGTACGAGGTTCCTTAGCTTACGTAAGCTCCCACTAAGACTTTTCAAAATTCCCATAAAACTTTATAAAATCCGGTATGTTATTACTAGGTTCGCGTGTTTGTATTTAAAACACACACATTCCAGTTTGATAATTATATTAATAATTATATAATAAAACTCCTCATAAACTTTATTTGTGTACAGTAATGGCGAAGAATCCTGCATATAAATACTCTTTGTTTCGCACTACAACGCTAAATCGGCTAATTTTAGACTGCAAAAATGTGTTGCGCAACTGTTTGCGTATAGAACGCACGAGTGCAGCGCAGGCGCACACGTCTGATAAGTTCAAGACCACGTGCTTGATGCTTGAGTTATGCAGGCAACACGGCAATCGTTACATTTGTTCTGCGAAAATCGCTGCCATTACGAGCTGCATAAGACGCAAATTTGAAACTGTGTCCGGCCCGTCCTGTGCTCTCCAAGGTGTGGTTAGATATTGCTAGTCGAAGGTTCCCTGCACTCAACGCCTACGCTGAGGAGTTGAGTGTTAACGTTATTGGGAGTTTCAATATTTGTCGGTAACACTTAATCTCATGGTCGGTCATCGATAAGGTGTTGCGGAAGTGAAGATCCGTTTTTTTACCAATTGAGTTTTATGTAGATTTTCAGCATTAATATATTTTCTGTTGACAACACCGTGATCGAAACTTGGATTACTAATTAATACTGAAGTAGAACGTTAAGATTTGAACCCTTCGTGACGTACTGTTTTGTGTTTCGATTTTCAAATGTACATTTTATCAGATAGTATCTACAACAATGAAAGAAAATAGCAAGAAGCCACCTACAATGAAACTTAAAATTGTGTTTGGATCCAACCAATCTGTACTGAGTCAGCGTGGTTGAGAGTTTCATGGTAGGCTCTAGTCTCTAAAAGATAGCTGGGGCTTAATGATAAAACATTCAACCTTTATATCCTTAGATGAAGAAAAATCGCCCATCAAAATTATCATCCAGACCGACATTGCCCATCTTAAAATCAATTCATTATATTTTAACAGTTTGTAATAATACATGTCTGCATTACATGTTATCGGTATTGACTTCTTTTATTAATTTTGCTTGTAGTACAAATTTTTCTTTCCATATTCTCTTGCACTCTTGCACATTACCTATACCCAAGGCATCAAGAAGGAAAGACAGAAATATTTCTTGCGAATCTCACCACCGGTCTAGTGGAATTCCGCGTCTATTAGAGTTGACTCAAATTTAAAAGAAAAAAGAAATAAAGAAAACACATTTATTGACTCGCACAGACATGCAACATTACAAATAATAAAATACAATAAATAGTTTAAAATATAGAAATGTGCCAAGCCAAAAGGTTCCTACCTCAGCATGTGCTTTGCGCCATATATGATGCCGCAAAGCGTTGATATTCTGGCAGGGCCTTTCCATTTGTGTCGTACGGGAAACAATAAATAATGCACAATTAAATATTAATTGATAAATATACATTATTAATATTATACATAACTTAAAATAGACATACATAACTTAATGATAAAGTATATGATAGTACTATAAAAATTAAAAATAAAATTATATATAAATGTGATATTTTGGTGGTAGTAGTGGCGTTAAGATCATCATATACATGCTTGTGTTTGCGTCCAGTCGTTTCGAATATATAATCTGTGGTGCCATTTTATAGTGTATTCCAAAAGTAAGGTAATGCCATTTGTTATTTTCAATTTATGTTTGTTAAATTTGAGTTCTTAGTGTTAGTTATTTTTAACATATTATTTACTTATATTAATATTATAATATACTTGTTACGTGATTAAGCTGATGGCCTATGGCCAATGCTTTAAATAAATAAATAAATAAATAAATATATATATATATATATATATATATATATAATATATATAGTGTATTCCAATCACAGAAAGATTTAAGTTTATTGTGTTGTTGCGTTGAGTTGTGCATACATTTATTAATAGAGGAGCAAGAAGGAAACTAAGGAAATAAATTGAAATAGCGAAGTACCGTCACCTTCCATTTTCCAGTATAACACCACATTATTTTGATTAAACGATATATACACGCGTACTAATTTTTAAAACCAAATACAGCACTCTTTATTTTCCGCGTTAACACCGAGAGAAATCAAAACCAAATACAGCCCATTTTATTTTCCGCGTTAACACCGAGAGAAATCAAAACTAAATACAGCCCATTTTATTTTCCGCGTTAACACCGAGAGAAATCAAAACCAAATACAGCCCATTTTATTTTCCGCGTTAACACCGAGAGAATCAAAACCAATACAGCCCACTTTATTTTCCGCGTTAACACCGAGAGAAATCAAAACCAAATACAGCCCATTTTATTTCCCGCGTTAACACCGAGAGAAATCAAAACCAAATACAGCCCATTTTATTTTCCGCGTTAACACCGAGAGAAATCAAAACTAAATACAGCCCATTTTATTTCCCGCGTTAACACCGAGAGAAATCAAAACCAAATACAGCCCATTTTATTTCCCGCGTTAACACCGAGAGAAATCAAAACCAAATACAGCCCACTTTATTTTCCGCGTTGACACGAAGCGAAATCAAAGTACTAAATTGCAATCAGCCTCCGTGCATGGTCGATATGATGTGGCATTTATCGTTAAATATTCATTCATTCATTGTGTTTTGACAATGCATAATGATACATCGCTCGCTCTCGTTGTCATGCTGCGGGGGTAACGTTATATGCACATATTTATTATCAAATCGTGCTAAGTAATATTTCGGTGTACACAAACACTAGTAAATAGGAAACAACAGAATAGCATTGTTTTTTTTAATTCAATTCCATAAAGGTTTACGTTTCTAAAACAATGTATTCTCGCCATACATTATGTTTATGGGCGAGATTCGCTCTTTATATATAAATATAACCTACAATCTAACTATATATAATCTAACTATATATACATAGTAAATAATTAACACAAAATTGTAATTTACACAAACTTACTAACTAACCTACCATATTTTCACTTACGCTTTTTAATAATAAATGAAAAAAATGAAAAAGTGTTTATTCCGGCTTTTTAACAGTTATATACAATAGTTTTTTTACTGCTGCCAAACTGCATAACAGTTTGTTGGCAGACGTAGCTCTCATATATTCATTGTTCTTATAAAATTTATAATTTTTACACTTTTTCAGTATTGGCTATAGTAAAAGATATTTTGGCACATTAACAAACAATAAGACAATCGACAAACTTCTCTATTAATTAATCAATTAAACTACTAAGTACTTTAATAAAATATATAACAAAAATAAAAAAATCATTACTACATAATCACTATCTGATAAGCATAATGAAGATTATATCTTGTGATTATTATAATGATTATATGATTATAATTATTATCTAATGAATCAGTTAACATGGATCCCTCCCAAAACATAAATTTTAGGTGGTTTCCATGTTGTCTCTAACAATATTCAGGAGAATTCTGTAATCTTGCGTTAAACGAGCGTTTAATAGTAAATTAAGATTTTTATAGTATTTATATTTATTTTATATATCTATATTGTAAAAAACTTAAATTTAAGTTTATTAATTAAATATATGAATAATAGTAATAATAATAGTATATCCCTATTAAATATTTGACTTTATAATCTATTGGTAAAATTTTACAAATGCTGAATAGTTTGTCATAATCTGTGATACTTTTTACTTTTTTGCTAACTAAATACTTAAGCAACCTTTTCTGGATGTTTTTGATACTTTGCAAATACATGTTAAATGTTCGACCGTAACTTAATTTGTAGTGTTGATCTTAGCCTATTAAAGGCATTATTAACGTGGTGTATCCTACCGACCCCGGCGCCGCCTCCTTCGAGCGGATCGGCCATCTCCCGACCCCGCTCGGCGGCCTCCTTCTGGAGCATCACTGCTTCACAGAAGGAGGCCATCGATAAGTGACCTAGTGTTGAAATGACTTCGTCGGCCTATAGAAAGACCGTAATCCTCAGTGAACGATGGATTCCAAACTCGATAATCGATTAAACACACCCGCGGGCAGCGTTTAATTAATTGGTCTGATTTATGACCCAAGTGCGATTGGCAGATAAGCTGCTATGCAAATTGTAACATAACTTTGTGCGAGTTTAAATATTGAACGGTGACTGTTGAACTAGCCTTTACAACAAAGTTCCACAAAGTGTTATGATTTTGCCATTTCACAGATTCAAATCCATTACGGAAAATGCACTTATGAATAAAGTTATTATTCTGTTAAGGAGCTTGGGTTAATTTTAATAACTGAATAGCTACGTTGCCAAATATCTTAGTATGGTAAATAACAAAATCAAATCAAAATCTAAATAGTCTTTATTCAACATAGACCTTTACAGGCACTTATTGACGTCAACAAACAAAACAAAAAAAGCAAAAACCTTGTCCGTACGAATAAGGAAAAAAAAATATATTGACTCGACAGCTGTTCGGAAATTGGGAGATCCTTCTCGAGAAGAACAGCCAAGAAACTCTGAAGGTTTATTTTTATCTCCTCTTTTCAATGTTAATAATTATAATAATATAATATAAAAATACAATATAGTATAAGATACAATCATACCCAATACGATTACAGTCGTATGTATGTTTACATACACATATAAAATAATACAATATTATAAATAATGTTGTTACCAAACATGGCTCTATGAATAGTGTCCCTATTCCCAATAGTGTGATCATTTAGATAGTCACTTACTTTATAATAACCTATACTCATGAGTGTCTTTTTGATATGGATTTTAAATTTATATTTATAGTTAAAAAAACACAATGAAACAATAGCTTTTATAAATATAATGTGAACTTTTTTAATGCCGTAAAGTAAGTTGAGTTCAGATTATTTGTCTGAGGCCAGCTTTAAATTGACGACTCTGTAAAAATACAGGTTGAAAAAAAAATTGCCTTTGCTGGTTTCATGCAGGTTCTTCACAGTACAAGGTCAACCGCCGTAGACTTGTGAACTAACGGCGTAGCATCTTTGATATACAAAAGTGATTGTATAAATCCAATTTGAAGACTACAATTTAAAATTATACTCGTAAATCAGTAATTATCTGAACTGCTAACTCCAAACTACTGCCAATTATTACCGGTAATTTTTGGTAAACCTGAGGGAGATTACCTATACCTGACTCGTGTTTGGTGTACCTGTTACCTATTTCTGCTATAAAACTGTAGTTTTCGCATTGCTGTGTTGTGATGGGGTCTGATCTTACGTGATACGTTTACAAAGTACAGGCTCGAGAATCGTAGAATGCTGTAAATCTCACAGAATTCTATGCCAGTACTATAAGCGAATAAATTTATAATCTAAGTACACCAAAATTATAAAGAGGAAAGATTGGTATTTTTGTATGTACCGAATAAACTCAAAAAGTACTGGACCGATTTTAGTAATTCTTTTTTCATTAGGAAGCTACATTATCACTGAGTAACATAGGCTATATTTAGTACTTTGCGGCGCCGGGCTCGGTAGCACAGCTGCGGCGCCGCCGCGGGTCGCCGGCGGGCGCGAGGAAGTCGCGACTACTATGGCGACCCGGGATGGACCACGCCCCTTCCGTGGCCGGGGGGCGTCGTCGGTGGAGGAGACCGGGGAGGTGGTGTGGCCTCCCCCGAGGAGGGCTCCCCTCTAGGCAGGGGAGCGGAGGCTGGGGGTTCCCGGAGGTGGCTTGGTGTTCCCGGGGGCTCCCTACATGCCTGAGGAAGGCCATCCCTGAGGTTTTTAGTGGGTAGGCCTCCCCCTTCTGGGGAGGGGAGCCCCACATAACCGCCGGCTCGCCACAGCCGGGGTATGCAATTTAATGCATTTTCCTCAGGGGAACAAAAAAAAAAAAAAGGCTATATTTAGTACTAGATTACAATAGAAATATATAAGCAATGCAAATCGTCCGCGGGTGAAACCGCGGGACACAGCTAGTTAAAAAATAAAAACATAAATCTAAACGCTTTAAGATTCCCTCAGAACCTGAGACGATCATAATTCAGTTACGTCAAAAGACGTAGGCACCTTTCATCGTCTTGATACTGTAATGAAAAGTTTGGAACAAGCAAGCAAGTTACAGAATTATAACTTGTTTGATTGTACCTAGCGAATACTTGGAATTATCAGTATCGTTAAGTTATTAGCTTACTAAACCACTAAGAAACGTTTTTTGATTGAACAGATTGAACAGCTAAGTAGCTGTTAGTTTGAGAATAATTTTTAGACAAGAGTAAATCAAGACCCGTTTCAGTCGTGAAAGAGAACAACCTATTGTTAAAACCTTAATTATTATACGCAGTCATCCTATTACTATTATAAAGGCGAAAGTTTGTAAGTATGGATGTTTGTTACTCTTTCACGTAAAAACTATTGAATGGATTTGAATGAAACTTTACCATAATATAGCTTATACATCAGAATAACACATAGGCTACAATTTTTGAGGTTTCTATGAGGTTGTAAAAAAAACACATTTTTGGCGCTTACATTGCAAACGCTGACTGAATCCTACAAGATAGATCAAAACAATTTACTACAGTATTGTACAACTTAAAAAGGTCTACAAAAAAGTCCGTGATGGTATATCTCTTATCTCTTAGTCCGTTTATCTCTTAGGAATAACCCACAAAAGGAAAAAGATCGTTAAATGTAGTTTATAGGAGCATACTGCAGTAGCTACCTATAGGCCTATGATTAGGGCTCTGCAGTGCTTAGTTACCGTATTTCTTACTTATTACTAGACTAGACGGGACGAACCTGAAGTCCACGCGAACGAAGTCGCGGGCAAAAGCTAGTTGTAATGTAAATATGCATGTCTACTTCTCATGCTTGAGGTTATACCATGATGATAGATTGCGGATTTGACTACTGTCTCTTTTCTGTTTGTGACATTATCCCATAGATGGCAGCACAGTGAGCCACGTGGCGGAACACAATTGCACATTTGATTTTAAAATGTAATAATTAGATGCGACTTGGTCAGCCAAGTCTCTTTTATATTTCATCTGACGATTCCTTAGTTCAATATTAAACAAGGAAGTATTGTCATTTGAATGGACAAATAACAACCATAAATGTAACATAACTCAGTCTAAATTAGCTTACACATGGCAGACGCTCATTTTAAAGTTCCGTACCCTTTCCCAAAGGGTAAAAACGGGACCCTATTAGTATGACTCCGCTGTCCGTCCGTCTGCTTGTTCGTCAGTCACCTGGCTGTATCTCATGAATCGTGATATTTAGACAGTAGATTTTTTTACAGATGATATATTTCTGTTGTCATTATCAAAGCAAATACTAATTAACGGACTTTTTTTAAGGTGACTCCCATACAACAAACATGATTTTTTCATATAGATAACTGCAACAGGTAGTCTCTTGAAACATTCACTAAATATTTAATTATATATTCACACTAAAAGTGAATGATTTAATTTAACTAAAACGAATAATCAAGTGGAGGTCCCGTACCGACTCGTTATGTGCGAGACCGACTCGCACTTGATCGGTTTTATTTACGACTAGCGGAACCGGCAGACTTCGTCCTGTCAAAAAGATTTGTAATGTTGCAGTATATCGCATAACCAATCTAATTGCAAAAATGGTCCAAATGAACATAAATTTTGGGACTCCAAAGATGTATTCTGTGCTCCAACACACACATGTACACTGTTTTGATAGATATGATTGAATTTTAATTTTATATAGCGTTAATAAAGCGCACATCGACTCTTTGATGTTAGGAACACACCTAGGTACCTTACTTAGACGACAGTGAGTGCTTGTAATATGAACTTTATACAATAAAGATAAAATTAACTGTATGTTTTAATTAAAAAACGTTTGTATGGGAAAAATGGGTCTGTTTGTAGGGTTTTTCCGATAATCATTCGAATTTTCCCTACAATTTTCGTCCTTCTTGAAATCCTTGAATTTCAACAAATATTTTACAAAACGATTTAGCCAAATTGGTCCAAGCGTTGTTGAGTGATGCACTTACCAACACATTTTGCGATTCATTTTTATATATAAGATTCCGGTGTGACAAATACTTTATCCAGAATTTAAATAGAAATAAATACTAACATTATTATATTTAACTAATTGAAACTCTGACTCTAACCAATATGCATGAAATCCACTATTGGCAAGAACGTTCCTATTTCCATGGATTGACTTGAATATGAGAAACAGCAGAATTTCTGAGTATCTATTATTTTTTATTCGAAATTCGACTTTATAGCCGCTAATAGTCCAGATTCAAAAGCTTCACTATAGTTATGATTTCATACAGTCAACAACGCGTCAAGATCCACATTTCTACCGCGAAATACGTCTTTATAGCTGTCTCGAAAGTCATCGTGTAATGTATTTGTTGCTGTGTATATATCGTTAGTACTTATTTTGTCTATTATCACCATTAGCATTGTCTCAGAATGTGGATATAAACGGAATAATCCATTCTAAATGCCGCAATCGTTCACGCCCTGCTCAAGGTCGTAATTGGATCCTGTGACGCAAACCCGAGTATCTCTTATGCCCGTTAGCCGCTCACCAATCTTACGAAAGACTCGTGTGTGACCTTCCAACGTGATAAAATTATGTAGAATAATACAAAAAAACATTGCAGGCTAAAAAAGAGAGAAACAATATCTAAGCATCACGACGACATTAATGTATTGTGAGCAACACGCCAAGATTCACATATGCACTACGAAAGCCGCCGCTATTACGAATCGCGTAAGAGCTTTATTCCCTGTAAAAGGTTTTTGTTCTCTTATTCTTAAATTTCTTTTGACGTCAATTCGTGCTTAATGTTAAATAAAGGTTATTATAATTTTGATTCTGCTGTCTCAAGGTCAGCTTGTTGCCTTGCTGTGTGTATCTCGAGTTTGGATGCGTTTTCTGATTTTGATTAATCTATACTAATATTATAAAGAGGAAAGGTTTGTTTGTTTGTTTGTAATGAATAGGCTCCGAAACTACTGGACCGATTTCAAAAATTCTTTCACCTTTGGAAAGCTAGATTATCCCCGAGTAACATAGGCTACTTTAGATAGAGTGATTCTTAAGCAAGGTTTTGCGGTATTTTTTATCTCGGAAAAACGGATAGTCCCACGGTAAGCGCGATAAAACCTTCGCGCCATAAACCGACTTCCGCGCATATGTTGTCGTGGGCAAAAGATATGACCCTTAACCCTCTATAGACCCAATCCCGAAATCCACGCGGGCGAAGCCTCGGGCAGAAAACTAGTAGGTTATAATTTATAAAGATATACGCCACGCTAATATAAACTGCAAACTCACCAGCTAGTTCATATATAAATATGTCTGATAGAAATGTACATATATTAAAAAATATGACTGAGGCAAGAATTCCAAATCCCATAGCGCTCAGTATGGTGAACTATTTCCAAATATATTTAAATGTAGTATTTTTTGGTCTTTAGTGTCAGATTTAAGAATTGTATATTAGCTTTAAATTTTTGACGTGGAATGTCTTTAAAATCGAGCCGAAACACGGGTACCAGGTTTAAAAAGTAACGAGAAGGTCTATATCATCGTACCTTAATAATTAAAAAACTATTAGTCTTAGAAACAAAAATGTGGTGTGAATATTTCACTTATATAGTCAGCTCGCTGTTGTGACATTGAGTTTTTTATTAAAATACTTAAACTTGTTTTTATTTCAATCTTTTACTTTAAAAGCGATTCCCTAACATAGACGTGTCACGTTAAAACCAACGGCCGTGTGCCCCGGCACAGCCCCACCCGATTTTTTGCGTATTTTTTTTAAATATGTCTATAAATGGATCTTTAAATGTTGTCCGAAATAAAAAAGTTATTATTGTCGCTTATATCAGGCGTCTTTAAAAGACATGGTCCTTTATAAGCGTGCGCGGGGTAAGCGAAATTTTATGAAAATGTATCTCCATCTGCACAAGTTATTATTATTATTATAAATGCCCCCATACAAAGCTTGTATACGCCGGATAATTACCTACGCGTCCGTAGTGTTCGCCCACGTCCCTAAGTGCCGGTTGCACAAACTACAGGTAGTCCAGAATAAGTTCATACGTCGTGCCCTGGGTGCCCCGTGGTACTCACGCAGCATAGACTTGCATTACGATCTAGACCTTCAGTCGATCGAATCCCATATTAAAGATCTAGCCTCCCGCTACTTGTCTAACGCGCTGACCCACCCCAATACTCTCATACAAAAAATGGTAGATTACACCCCGATAGATAGCGTCTCGGCTAAAGCCCGCCGCCCCAAATACATTCTATCCGACCCGCCCGACCCCATCACACGCGCAAACCAATCCCTCCCACCGGCCACCAACCGCGTCGTCCCACACGCCAGCGCGACGACCCGGGCCACACATCCGTCAAACATATACCCGGTACCGTCACGTACCGGGTAGATTCTCACCCTCCACTACACAGCGAACCTGCCCCCCCTAGACAAAATGCCTTTCTATTTGCGTTTTCTATAATAGATAACATAAAAAATGTATGGAACTGACATTTCCAGTAGATACGTCACGTGACTTGATGACGCTGATAGAAAACTCGCAGACAAGATGCTAACTGTGTTTCTATTCTATCGCTCGTCTGTGTTCTATTTTGACAGTAGAAGAGTTCTATACAAATTCATAGACAAAATGTAGTTTGTGACGTAACAAAATAGATACGGTTCTATTCTATTTCTACTCAACAAAGCGATTGTTCATACCCAATAGATTGGTCATAGATTGTTTGTTTGTTGTTTTAAAATAGTGTGTTTTTGCCAAATTATTCCTAAAAATGCACATGATAAGGCTTTTGTGGGCAGCTCATACTGAAGAAACGTTGATTCGGCGTAGAAGGAGGGTTCAAAATCGACGGCAGCTGGAAAATATTAATGACATGCCCGAAAGTTTATTTATTGAACATTTTAGATTAAATAAAGAAATGTTTTTAAATTTGTGTACCGATTTAAAAAGACTAACTAATGTAAAAGGAACCAATGAATTACCATTGGAAATAAAAGTAAGTATTTCAAACACTTCTTTACTTCACAAACATGGTATTTTTTTATTTGTACAACATTGACTGATTAATTGTAAATCTTATACTTACCTCTAAATAAATGTCTACGCAACGATTATCAATTTCAAATCCAAAGTTTAATTTAGTCCTAATTAATGTAGGTAAATAATTGTGAAGTACGCACGTTTGAAATGTTTTGAAGTTCCTCCTAATGGCATTTTTTCTCTTTAAGCAAAGGGAATTAAGGCGAAACACGGTAGATTATTTTCTATTTCTATCCTATTTTCTACTGTCACGGTAGACACAGCCTATCAGTAGATACACTTTGTCTAGCATTTTTCGATAGAAAACGCTTAGACTATTATAATAGTAGAAATAGAATAGAAAAGACGCGCGTGCTTTTTGTCTAGGGCTACTGAGCGTTCGAGTCATTAAACGGCGCGCTCAAGTTGCGTCGACACCCTTTGCTTCGACCCTAACGACTAGTCCGGTGTCGTTAGTCGGCTAGGCGTCGAACCTTCTGTTCGTACACCTTCCACAAACACACTCATTGCAAAGCTGAACATAGCCATCTGAGGCTTCAGCATAGGTCCGTCCAAAAAAAAAAAGCCCGGACGTCAGAAATGGAAACACCGTGAAATAAGTGTATAAACACTTGGCTACTTCGAGTTCTTCTATTTATTACGAAAAAATACAACCCTAAGGGTTAAGTCGGCCACAACAAATATAATACATAATTTACAAAAAAAAAAAATAACTACATATTGGAACAATACAATAGATAGACACTATTCGTTAGTTACAGATCTTATATATAAAGATGTTATGATGTAACTTAAAACTCTATCACTACTATCGATAGTGAAACCAGAATTAAATACAGAATGGAAGAGAAAATATAAGTTACTCCTACAAGTATTTGTGTCTGACATCAATCTTAGCCTTTCCTCCTCATACTTTTGGCAGTATAACAATAGATGTATTAAATCTTCTTTTTCGTTACAATCGTTACAATTAGGACTGTTAGCTATTCCCATTAAAAATAAAAAATTGTTAAGAGGCAAATGAAATGACCGTATACGAAAACAGAGCACCAATTCTTTTCGGTTCGGTTGATAACAAGTTAGATTTGAAAAAAATACAAATGTTAATCAATTAAAATGTTATTGCCAGTAATATTTCATTTATATAAGTATAATCCGGTGGAAATGTTCAATTGTCTGACTTAATAATAACACTGACGTACGCACTACACTGGTTATGCACACTTAAATACATAAGCCACAGTTCCGAGTGACTAATCACCTCGCCGAAACAGCTTATGTGTTTAAATCGATTAATACTTCAATTGTCTTAATATTACTTTATTGAGAAATCATGCTCTCAATAATATACCTAACAAGCACTTCGTGTAATTGTTTACGACAAAAACAATTATTCAGTAAAATCTTTTTTTTTTCATAATTTGACTCAACTTTATTATATATGCATAGATATATGTTTGACTATGTGCGATGTTTTATCTGATGGATGGATGAGTAAGCGATTACCGCCACCCATAGAAACCCACAACACCAGAAGAGTCACGATTGCGTTGCCGTCCTTTTAAATGAATAAATACACTGTTTTCTGAAAGTTTTAATTATGATAATCCATTCCACAATTTGGTTGTAAGAGCCAGATAGTTCTGGAAAAAAGGTACTGTTGGTGCCAGCTGGTGATGAAGGTGAACGATTTGTCGAATGGAAAGATTGTGGAAACTAGTGGCAATGGATCAGTCCGAACAATTCCTCGGAACACTTCCGTAATATATGCAATAGAGGATGTATGACGATACTATAAATTGACTTTGTTATGAAGTGATTGTGTGAATTGTCTAAAATTTCCAACACTTCTGTCCTGCGTAGACAAAGTCGCTGACACCAGTTAGCATATTTATCATGGTATAAAAAGTTCAAAAATTCCGACTATCTGAAATAACTGGCCGATAAGGTTTTGCCCATATTCCTTCCAGGCCGCGACGTCTCGAAGGAAAATGGATCTTTATAGAATCATTGCGTTGTCTGGGAATCTAGTGCAACAAAAACTTTACGGTAAGAATATCAACGCAATCGTTCTGATTTCGTTATTAACGGACACTGAATAGTTTTTCCGTCAACCGTCCAAACCGGATGTCGACCTTGCGTGCTGGTGAAACTGCGGCATGCTTCAACAGTCTGCTCAGGACTAGTTCTACAAATAGATTGCATTCCAAAAAATGAACAGTTGCGTTGAACCAATCAGAATACCATAATATCACTTCATCTAACAATCTTTGCGCTACTATTGGTCAAATGGAACTATTCAGGGCAATTCACCTGTGATTCTTTAGTATAATTCATCCACTGTTATGATTTAATGCAAACACGGGGCAAGGCGGACCGCTGAGCTCGGAAAGGTCGGACGTACTATCGGTAACACATTGAGCTTCAAATTAGCATCACCAAAATCGCCGCTGCCACTTGTGGCCAAAAGCTCTTTGTGTAAAGTCCGATACGTTGTTGTGTGTACAAGAACAACGCAAGGACAGAAAAATGTTATTAGCACGTTCGATACGTGTGTAATTGATTGTGGTAGGTACATTATTTTTTCTGTACTTGCGTAATAATCTTTAAGTAGAAAATTGCCGGGTTTTCGTCGAACTTTTTAAAGTTTACAGCTTTAGAAACTATCTATTTTTGGTATTAAATTTTTTATCGTAAAGTGTAATTTTGACTACCATTTCATAATGACAATTAATTAAAAAGCTAATCTCATAAATACTAGTTAATGTTTTCATTTACTTTATTGACTGTAACATAGAAATCAAGTTTTCTCGTCTTCAATATTATAAATTAACAGTTAGTTTAATGTCTGTTAACTTTTGTATAAAAGTTTTCAAGGTGTCGCCATTTCTAAGGTCCCGGGTTCGAGTCCCGGTGGAGGCAGATGTTTGCGTGATGATGAAATTTATTAATATATGTATAATATATATATGTCAATCCGTTACCCTAAATCCCATAACACAAGTCCTACAGAGCTTACTTTGGGGTAGGCTAGATAGATAGATAAAATGTTTATTTCTGTTTTTTTATATCTGTATTTGACATATACGATTTCATACTTTAATCCCCATTATCTATACAATGGATGTGACGAAACATACAGAGATACGACAAAAAGTCAATCATTAGTTATGTTATCATTCAATATTCGAAACCGTCAAGTTAATATAAATTTCCCCATAAAAATTCCGCAGCTAACTACTAGTCAGAGACGTCAATGAATCGTTTGCATCATCATGTTACTATAGCCATCTCACACTTTCATCGCGGGACAGAAATAGGTACCTTAATAGATCACGGTATCAGCTCTGAAAAAATGTAATATAGGGAAAGTCTCCATTAATTTTTCAATTTCATTTTTTTAATGATACCATAAATCTATACAACTTCTATACATATAAATGAAATTGCAATGTCTATATGCCTGTCAATTTGAACCGGCTAATCTCTGAAATGGCTAGGCCGATTTTGTCGGGATTTAATTTGCAGGTAGCGGTTGTAATAAGGAGTAACTTAAGCTACTTTTATTTTAGACTAGCGACCCGCCCTGGCTTTGCACGTGTGCAATGATTATGTAAATATACCTAGAAGGATTAATGCTGTATTGTTTAAAATCACTTCGTAAATAACTATTTTTTAGTAAAGAATAAAAAATGGTTATGGTGGGTTATCCCTAAGAGAGACATATACTATTGCGGACTTTTTTGTTGAACTTTTTAAGGTGGACAATACTGTAGTACATTATTTTGGTCTATTTCGTAGGGTCCAGCCAGTGTTTTTGCAATATAAGCATCACATCACATTAAAAACCTCCATTTATCAGTGTTTCTCTACTATATTATGCATGTATTATACATATAAACCCTTCCTTAAGAATCAATCTATAAAAAACCGCATCAAAATCCGTTGAGTAGTTTTAAAGATCTAAGCATACATAGAGACAGACAGACGGCAGATAGCGACTTTGTTTTATACTAATTAGTAATAAATACAGTAATGTTGCAATGTCCAAGTACTCACGTGCATGCCACTTAAATTAAAAATGCAGAAGCTAAAAAAAACTAAATAACTAATTAAGTTTATTGATAAATTCCACGCGGACGAAGTCGCGGATACAGCTAGTCTTACATATCTTCATAGGTTGCTTTTTGCTTTTTGTCATGTGTCTTACTAAAATATCTATTTATTGCAGTAGATTCATAATTTCTCTTTATTTTAAATTGTTTGAGTTTATTTATTATTTTGACGTGATAAGACGTACGCACGATAATAAATATCTTATCACGATGCCAATATCTTCAATCAAGCAAACATGTATGTAAGTAATTTTTTATTACTTTGGCCACGTACGAGCGAATATTCTGGATATTTTCATTACTTTAAACAGGTACCGACGAATATTGTTGAAATTAGTATAACATATCTGTATGTTGTTAAAACACTAATTTTTGTAAAAAGAGCAGCTATTTCTACTTATAAGTTACCATATTAATATGACCCCACGTCAAAATGTGCATAAAATACACAAATAAGTACACAATAAACTTATATTGGATAGCCTGAGGCCAATTCATCAAGGGAAAATTTTAAAGTCCTATAAGATAATACGATAAAAATGTATAAACCAATTTTTAATAGTTTGATATGGAATCAGTGTGAGAAAGAGACCTTAAAATAATTTTTATAACAAAAATATATATGTCTTAATTAATCTAATACAAAATAAATAATCACAATTTCTATTAACACGATTTCGAGTCGATTCACTTATTTTTCTGATGAATCTTGATTTAAGTCTAACACAATCATAATGTTCTAAACTAATGATGAAAACAGTTGAAGGAGCAAATTTAACAGAAATATGCTTTATTGGATTTTGATTAGGTCGGAAAATTTTGAAGGTTATTCATTTATTAAATTTGTAGTTAACTAATTAAGTTAGATCATATAGGACATACTGTGACATCTTTGTCACAAATTGTGATGTTTGCACTAAAAATATTAAACATACTCACATGCACGTAGCAACAGTTTTTTTTTATTATTTCAGGTTTATATCAATGACGCAATATTTGTTAGAAATAAATCTTGCAACACATTGAATTTGTTTGTAATATTAAGACACCGAAAATCTTATTGAATTTTCATTCCGTTTACCAATTTTTCGCGTTAAAATTATCTACAGCGCTGGAAGTTTTTAAAGCAAGTTTGATCATAAGCCAGTAAAGAGTAATGAACCCAAATTCAATAAAAATAAAGACAAAATATTTTTTAACACCGGCACTAATTCGCCTAGTCCAAATTAAGCACTGGAAAACGCTTGTGTTACGGAATCTCGAGTAACGGATAGATTTATATTCATCAGAAGTGATTAAACTATACAGTAAATTAATTAATTTCTGCAAAAATTATACGAATCTATAGTATCACACCGTATTTGCAGCACCTGAGGCATATTTGCTGTTGAAAAAAATTAAAAAAACACAATGACAGCTATGCGGTTGAGCTATAAAATTCCAGTTATATCCCAGTTGTCTAGTTAAACATATGTATATTTTTTTGTGTCGTATAAAGTACTAGTGTATTGTTTGCACTTGAAGAGATCTCTTTTAGTATTCACATCATATCTATCACTAGTAATGTTTTATCCATACTAATATTATAAATGCGAAAGTAACTCTGTCTGTCTCAAAAAATCAAAATCAAAATAATATTTATTCAACATAGACCTTTACAGGCACTTATTGGACGTCAACAAACAAAACAAAAAAAAAGCTTAAATAATAAAAAAAAAAAAAAAACCTTGTCCGTACGTACGAATAAGGAAAAAAAAAAAGAAAAAATATATTGACTCGACACCTGTTCGGAAATTGGGAGAGCCTTCTCGAGAAGAACAGGCAAGAAACTCTGAAGGTCTATTTTTATCTCCTCTTTTCAATGTTAATAATTATAATAATATAATATAAAAATACAATATAGTATAAGATACAATCATACCTAATACGATTACAGTCGTATGTATGTTTACATACACATATAAATAATACAATATTATAAATAATGTTGTTACCAAACATGGCTCTATGAATAGTGTCTCTATTCCCAAATACTGTGATCATTTAGATAGTCACTTACTTTATAATAACCTTTGCTCATGAGTGTATTTTTGATATGGATTTTAAATTTATATAAAGGCAAATCAATGACACTTTGCGGAAGCTTGTTAAACATAGATATACATTTCCCCAGAACGAACAGCTAGTTTTATGGAGTCTGAACATTGGAACGGCAAGTTTATTTTTGTTTCTAGTATTCACATTATGTAGATCACTGATTTTATTGAATTTTATTATAGTTTCTATATACAAACTAAAATATCATATATATATTGACTAGCTAAAGTTAAAATATTATTATATCTGTTGTCTGTCTGTTCCGCTTTCACGCCAAAACTACTGAACTGATTTAAATGAAATTTGGTACACAGATAGTCTAGAGCCTGAGAAAGGACATAGGCTACTTTTTCATGCAAAAAAGGTTGTAAAGGGTTGTAAATGGTTGAAAGGAGGGATAATAGGTTGTATGAAAATATTGTTAAAACCACTGAACCGATTTAATTGAAATTTGGTACACAGATAGTCTAGAGGCTGAGAAAGGACAGAGGCTACTTTTTAAAGCAAAAAAGGGTTGTAAAAGGTTAAAAGGAGGGGGTAAAAGGTTGTATGGCAGTATTGTTAAAACATATCCTTCCTGTGGGAAATTCGAATATAACGCGGGCGAAGCCGCGGGCGGAATGCTAGTGTTCTATAAATGTTGTGTAATTTATATTGGTAGTATGTTTACGCTTCGCTGCGTAGTAAGTACGGGGGGAGGAAAGGGCCAGCAGGCGGCTACGTCACTTTCGCGTGGCGTCATGCTTTCGGTTGCGTCATTCAGTTGCCGAATTTATTTTTCACACCTGCGTAGTGATGATACTGCGTAGAGCAAACTAGGAGAAATATAAAAATATAGATTTTTTTGTTGTGACAATAAAATTATGTGTAACGATTATATTATTATAATACGTACTTGTACTTTCTTTTCCAAACACTCCATTTTTTCCCACCTGAATTATCAAGGTGAGTCTTAGAAGGCTTTCGAGTTTTTCATTTTCAACATTTATCAGACAAAGTATTGATTAATTTCCGTAATTAACTATAACCACTCTTTTAACTTCTTTAATTAATCTTATAATATATTGTTAAGTCCTATTCCGCAAATTAAACTGGCCCCTTATTTCACTGGGAGTGAATAAAAATTCCTGAAGAGTGGGTGAGTACACTGCTACTTGACCTCAGGTATAACATGTATGAATGATATGTATGTATGTAATAAAGTAATAATGTTCCGTTACATATTTAGTACTCGATACGTAAAATTATGGCTTATCCTTTATATTAAAAGCCATCCATTGTAATAAATGACAATTAATTTAATGTTATCATGACTGTCTTTGAAGAGTCAACATAACTAGTTTTTTTTTATTTCGAGTTGGCATTAGACCTCATCTCGCCTGATAATAAACTCGGATGGGGTCTAAGGTGCAGCATCAACAGGAGCTTATTCACTCGCGACTTAAAAGACCTTAGTAAAGAATTCCAAACCATTCCAGGACGCATTACAGAAAGGAAGCTTCGTAGAAGCAGTGTTGCATCGCGCCCTCTACTGAGCAACCTCTTTCACTACAAGCCATGGGGTCTTTAGAACCTAGCTTCGTCGGTCACATCAGTCGCTCGTCGGAATCGAGTGAAGTTATACCATTGGTGGCCCCGCGACTTCCGACAAAATAAGGAGAACGAACACGGCGGAAACTTTAGTGAGTGCGAGCCCCACACTCCCCCTCCTCCCCTAGTGCGCCGGGGACAAACATCTTCCCCCGGGAACAGGCATTTCAACAAAAAAAAAGTCACATCAGTCGAGCTGCCTCATTCGGTCTGTAGTCCGATATAACTACGCGTCACTTGATTGCGCTGGTATCTATCTATGAGAATTCCCAGCCTCTCCTCTCCTGAGGGAAAAAACAAAGCGCTGACGCTTCCACAATGTAAGTATAAGTTTTAACCGTACTCCAGTAAAAGGAAGATGGGTGCGCGTTCTATCGAGTAAAGAGTTTTAACGCCTTTAGCGTTCTATGTAGACAGCCATACAGTCTCGAGAGTTGCTTCAGTTTTAAAGTCGCCTATTTTTTAAATAGCATAACAAACTTCGACTCAATATATCACATATTGATTGAGTGATATATTGAGTCGAAGAGATTTCAATGTTCTCCAAACTACTATAAATTACAAATATTACTTGATAAATAAAAAATGCCAAATAAATCGGTCAAAGTATAATCATTCTGACTGTATCCTTCACACTCTTTAAGTTTTTAATCTATATAATTTTAATAGCTGCTACGAAAATTACGTGTCATCGACAAAGACACGTTACGTTGTAGTGGGACCCTAGCTACGCATTCAAGCCGGACGTAGCACCGTAGCATCAATGAGATGTTTATTCTAGATCTTGGGCCATCACTTAATTGTATATTGATATTATTGTAAGTTGAATGCGACACACAAATTATCATTGGAGACTTTCCTTAGAACATGTCAAAGTCTCTCGCTTTTTGAGGCATTGGGTGACAATTTAAAATGTCTTAACAAAAAATAGCAAGTGTGTGCAAAACATATGTTTAATAGACATGAATGTTGATCAAACGAGCTGTCAGAAGTAACGTGAATGCGAGAACGAGAGGTGCACGTGCGAACGTGACCGACGATGTAGCAACAAGTCGGCGGGACGACGGGGGGCGATGTCGGCGTTATCGTGAGTGACGTGACGTAGGGACCCTTTCACTGGCCGACTGAAGTGAAGTCACAGCCGTCAGTCCGCGCGGCTCGGTCACAGCGTGAGCACGTCTCGCGCTCAGTGCTCCTAAAACTCACTGGTCACGCGACACTCGCGAATCACATTCTAGTTTCGACTTTCGTTGGGATATAATAGACGCACGCAAACGGCCGCTGGCCCTACGTGTGATCGAAACTCCCGCTCGGCTAGGTGACAAGTGACTGACACAATGGGTGTTATAGAAGTAGCCCCGGACACCGCATCGCTCTTCTCCGCGTGCGACATGCTCGACGACATGAAGGTAAGCGGAGTCACGTGACGCGCTGTTCCCGGTTTGTCGAGTTTCAGTGCGTAGGCGCAGCCGTCAAACATGCGCTTTTGTGGCAACCGTAGCAAAATATAGGTAGCCCAGCAAACGTTGTCTTACCGTATATGTTATTTCTAGAGAATTTCTCGTGTAGAAAAAATAACTTACTAAAATGACTATTTAAAAAATAGTAGTGATAGTAGGGTGAAAATTAAAGGTTATACTATGTGTTTATAATGCCGCATTATAAAATATCAAGATTAAACAGACCCTTATCCCTTAGGAGTATGAACTTTCGCTTTATAATATTAGTAGGGATTATATAAATTCACAATTTTTTCCCTGGTTCTAATTGTTAGCTGTAAATTGTGATGAATTTGTTTTACTGTGTTATAAGTTAAGGCTGTTAGTTGATGAAGTAGTAGTCTAAAATTTAACAAATAAAATATAAAAAAAACACTAAACGAGTATCGCCTCGTATCTGACTACGAAATAGCTAGAGAGTAGGCCAGCAGATAGATCGCGGTTTCTACGCGCGGTGAAAACAGCACTCAGGAAGCACTGCCCTTATCAGTTGTTTGTGACATGGTTGCCTCACTGCCCAAGCGCGACGTGAGAATACCCATAGCGCTTATAGGACCCGATAACTATTTAATGAAATGCCAACGAATTAATTACTCACTGCTCTAGTTATAAAAACGTTCCAATCTGGTACGTAGAACAAAAGTCAAATTTCACGGCCGTGGGGGTAGAAGATTCCAGAAAACATTCTTGATGTAACGGATTCCTGTATTACATATTCGATGATTCACTCCGCAGATAATCTACAACAGATGACGCAGAAACGTAAAATTTTGTTTTAGTTCTTTCTCTATGGCGTATTTACGTTATCTACGAATCTGAAATATCGTACGGTTTTCGTGAACGATTTATTATTGAAATGTGCTCGTCCAATTGGACAGTCGGCGTTATTTTCTATTTACGCTTGGTTTCATTCAGCGAGAATTAGTACTTAGCAACAATATCTAGACAAGAAATGTATAAGTAGGTAGCCGTTCGGACACGCTACGTTTTCGCCACGAGAACTGCGCGTGCGCTGATCACTTCGATTGTCTCGATGTCTTTTTATTTCAACGCAAAAATTTTTGGACACCTGTGCACACCTATGTTTTTCCGCGTAAACGATACCCACGTCTAATTCGTTTATTTCCGTGAAATTTTACGACTGTTCGCTTATTGAATTCAATGTTAGGAATTGATTGATTTTTATATAATCTACCTGTTTGTAGGTGGTGTTTTTTTAACTAGCGTTTTTTTTTTCAAATAAGATGTATAATGGTTGCACCCTTTTATTCCATTTAATGTGTTTTAATTTCTCACAACTCTTGTAGTTCGCCTTTTGTTTGATTTCAAATTATTTAAGTGACGTTTTTATAATTATCTCAGTAGGTTTTATTATTTTTAAGTTATCATTTCTGTTAATTTTGCCACAAAGTTCGGTTCTCATTTTGATATCACAATTACCTACTAGATGATTTTGTCTACAAACAAGCATAGCTATTGATAAATAGGAAATAAAGATATTGTTATTAGATAGAAACTTATTATCAATAAACAGTTATATGTTAATAGTATAATCACGAATGACGACGAAACAAATAAAATAGAACATCGAAATAATTTGAAATATAATAAAATAAAATAATGGACACATACACTTGTCACACACAACATAACTTCTTTTTCTCTGTATAATAAGATAAATAGCTTATTTGTACCCAATGGTATTCTTGTGTGAATTGGGATTTGAGCTACATATATGCAATCTCTTTATATTCGTAATATTAATCAACCCTAATACAAAAGATAACATCAGCAAGTGAAATAATTAATATATTTCCTTTAGCAAGGAAGTGAGAAGGGACAAAATGCGCAATTACCCATTGAGCCCTTATATATGGATGATTATATTCTTTGTTGCACCTTGCACCACCAGGTTGTTTTTTGTTCGTTGACCTCGGCTTAAATCGCGATCTGATTGAAAGGTGTCTAATTTTGATAGTGGTGTCCATCTTGTGCAGGAAGGTGACTACTGGCGTAATTCTAAGCGACACTACTTTTTAATCTATAATTCCAGATGTTTTTTCTTTTTGTTTGCATACTCGTTATCTTGCTTTTGTATAAAACTTATCTTTTTAATATTATGATATGATACTAAACATTGAGTCATCATCACAGCCTATATTTCTCCCGGTCTAGGGGTGTAGTGCGGGTTGGTCGGGTTTAAATTTTAAATAGTGAATTTGTTTAATTATTTGAGTATTACTTATGACATTAAATTTATTAAATAAATTTAGTAGTTCAAGTGTTTACCTTAACGTGCTGCTGATTATACGAAATTTAAAAAACGTCTGAATAAAAGCTTTAATGTTCGTGAATGATTATTATGTGTAATTTGTTAGCTGTCATATTTTGTTGACAAAGCCCAAAGCTTGAATATTAATGTTGCCTTTATTCAATTAAAGCCTCAAAGCGATAAACATGATTGATATTCATCGCAAACTGTGTAATTATATTTCATGAATGTAATTAATTACAAGAAAAATTTGTATTAAACACAAAATCAAAGATTTGTTTTTGTTCAGAATTTGATTGTCACTTCGATCAATTCAACTTTGAGGAGTATTTTTTTTAAATACAATCCGTGGGGTAATACCTTCTTACTAATAGTAAAAATACAAAAATAGCACTGTCTGTCTATCGCGTTTTCATGACAAAACTACTGAGCCTATTTAGATGAAAATTAGTACATAGGTAGTCTAGAGTGAGAAACTATATAGATCTTTATTGCAAAAATTAAGTAATGTTAAGGCTAAAAGTTTGAAACTGTTTTATGTTTTTATTTAGATATAAAGAAATATTGTATTCGAAGTTTGTAAAAATCTTACCCCAAAAGGAGTAAAAATACGACGTGAAAGTTTTCTTTGAATAGTCTCTCAATCTATTGAACCGATAAATATTTTTTTACCACGGGAAAATATATTTTTCCTCTTGGAATATCTTATATAACGCAGGCGAAATCACAGGCAGAGAGTTTGTATTTTATTGCTACCAAGTTTTACATAGCTATAAAATTATTATTGTGTAATATTTCATCGAATATATCCTTTAAATGATAATCCACTGAGATTTTCATTGATGCGTTTGTATTCCAGCCGTGATTGTCATACCCTTGGTATTAACAAGTGTAGCATGTTCTTCGGTGGCGCGTTACGGATGCGTTGTATGTGGCGCGAGCGACGCACGATGCGTTTTGAAACCCTCAATGTCGGCTGCGTGGCCTCGAATGCCTTTGCCTTTTTACTTTTTATTTACCGCAGACCGACAAAGGAAACTTTATCTTAGAGCCAAAGACATTAAAGTACTATTAAAACTCTTTGTTAAGTGTTTTGTTCCTATTCTTAACTAGAACTTCGGTAGACAAATATAGCTCACGTTTTGTGCAAGTTTGTGTTTGTTTAGATTTTTTTTTCATGTGTTATTTTATGTTGCATTATTCTAAGGTAAAATACAATAATAATTACATTTTAGCCTGTAATCAACAGCGTACTGATTGTTTAATTACAAAATGCTAGTGTGTTGTCTTATAAAAATTACTCGAAGTTTAAATTAGGCCCTAGTTGAATACTTTTCGAGCAACTTAATTAATTGTTTTCCGATATCCTTGCCTATTTTCAATCTGAACGCTCGCGTTAATAAATAACTTCCTTTTTTTTAATTGCACACGATAGGAAAATTTTAAATGATTTCACAATTAGTTTCAAAGTGTGTAATTTAATTTGCAGCTTAATAACAATACATGTTTTTGTATGCGATTATTGACCTTATCAATTATTATCGCAAAGTGCTATTAATAATTATTACATACGTATAACTTGTCACGATGTAATCTTATAATGAGCTATCGAAGCCTTTATCTTTTATTGTCAGCTGTAATGGCTGTATTATCTTGAATGTGGTAGTTTTGTGTGTGTTATTAATGTCTGTTAGCTCTATATCAAAGAACTTTTAAACAATAAACTGTGTTTAACAGACACTCTTTCATAACGGGACGGGTGTTTATATTTATCTTGAGTAATTAAAAAAAATTAACCACTGTATCTTTTATCCTGTGTCGTGGGTACAGTTACAAACATGAAATCTCACATGCACATACCCTCAGTGCCGGTTCTAGCACTACCAGCGCCCTGGGCGAGATAAGTACGACAGCACCGAACCCCCCCCCCCTCCCCCGTTAGGAGTAAGATTTTCTTACATCTTTATTAGGACCCCCAAAATTTAGGGAATTTACATATAAATACTTACTGCGGCGCCCCTTTGTGACCGGCGCCCCTTTGTGGCCGGCGCCCTGGGCGGTCGCCCAACCGCCCCCTACCCTAACGCCGCTACTGCATACGCCCAAACCAGAATTCTGATGGGTAGACAATCCCTCATTAATGCAATGTGGTGCGCTGCGACAACTCCAAAGATATGTGGAAGTTTTCCTCTTCGCAGACGGTATTGCTCCCTCGCACACTCACATTGCAACTCGGGATATCTGTGAAGACTTAACATATCGGAAAGAGCTCGCGGCACACTCTTGACAGTCTGTGAGTTTGTTATCGGTGGGAGTGCCCCACTTCCGCAACATGTACCCTGACTACGGTGGCAAGTGGAGCAGTCTCCTAAGACTGGGTCTTCATCTGCTGATGCGGCTTCCATTAGCTCCTTCATAATGCAGACTTTGTACTCTTAACACAATATATCGTCGCCGCGCCACGACTCGTGTAAGAATAGTAGCGCTACAACTTCACTGTGAACTGTATGTTCACAGTGAAGTTGGAGCGAAACGAAGCAACAAAGATATTGAGACAACGCGCTCTGGTTTTCGATTTTACATTCAAATTTTCTGTCTTGTCTGGAAAATGTATGAAAATTACAATTTCTTTATAGCCTAGAAGCATACAATAAAAGTATGCATGACAGGCTCAAACCCAAAACCTTCTCATCACAAAGTTAGTACCTACACCTCTGCATTTATCTAAATACAGATTATAAACTGTCTTTAATGTCTATGTGCTTTATCTGTGTTTCACATACCTGTTTCTTTTTAGTATCTAATCTATAGTAATGTTATAAAGTTGAGTTTATGTTTTGAATTGAACGTGCTTAGCTCAGAAACTGCTGGTTCGATGATAAAATTATTTCAGTATTAGATAGACCATTAGTGGTGGAAGGCACATACCATCAGCGGTACGTCTCCAAACAATTGTACATTTTTTTTCCTTGTTTTTATGTACAAGGTTTCTTTTCTCTTGTTCTTGAATTTGTTGTTGTGAAAAAATTGTAATCATAAATAATATATATCGCACTAATAATACAATAGTGTATCAACTCAAAACGTCGTACTTGACATAATACTATAAACACACGCAAAATTTGATTCCTCGTGACGCGTGATCAAGACCGTCGTTCGATTAGTGCAAAAACAGAATAAGGATAAATTAAAAAACTTATGTGACAGTTATTCAATTTGCAACTATTACATGAAGTGAGTAATAAGTTTTTTGTTGATTCTGTAAAATGTTCGATTTTGAGTTGATACACTATTGTATTATTAGTGCGATATGTATTACAATAATGATAACAAATTGAAAATAATAATAGTAATAATAAAAAAAAATAACTAGCTTAAACAATTAGCAATAAATTCTAATGTAATCAAGTAATATGTAAGATTTTAAAATTATAATTTATCTTCATATTTAAACACACAAATGTAAATACTAATCATAGATACTAATTAAACATTGTTAGTCATAAGGAATAGTTAGAACATAAATATAGATGGGGCTATGACTGTGGGAAGATCATCTGTCCCCACAAAACGGAGAACAATACCTTTCTCCTGATCGACAAATGATATGTTACTTGTAGAATAAATAATATAAAATTACTTGTAGAATAAATAATTAATAGAAATGTAAAAAAAAGACTAACACAAAAAAGAGTGTGGACTAAAGAGTCCGCAGAAAACCAAAAATAGTATAAAAAAATATGTTTATAAAGTTTTGTAAGTTGTAAGGTGTAGCATTCAATATAAGGTAAGTCGGGGTCTACCCAAAACCAAAAATCGTGAAAAAGGGTCTACGACACAAAATAGCTTGGGAATCTCTGGCTTATCTGGCGTTACGGAAGTTCCCCCATAACACCTTTGAAGGATTGAGTGCTTGTATAAAAAATGCATACTTAAATTCTAGTCGCATCAAAGAAAGTTACGTAAAAAAAAGTTACAGCTCGCATTTCCTGCGCGAACATTTGGCGATAAGAGTATGCGCTCCAATTGTTTCCGACGCGAAACAGGTTTACTGGAATCCTGATAACCGGCGTTCACAATCTATGCCAAGGTGGCTCGACACTTTTACTGATAAAGCTATGTCCGGCTTGGCTTATCTAAGCGTTGCCTGTAAACAGTGCAACTTTGCGATCTAAACAAAACATCTAAAATAAAAGTTAGGGGAATATAGAAACTATTTATTATTAGGTACATCAAAAAAGAGAGATCGCTTAATCGACTGTATATTTTTTGTGTCAGTTACGTGATTATTCCACTATTTGTTAACTAATACTAATACATGATTGTTTTTTTTATTTTTTTTTTATGTTAGACCATATTTCGGAGGTGATCGAGTATAAATATTACTAAAATTGGTAAGGAGGTTTTATAAAGCAACAAAACAACATAAAATAAAAGAATTTTGCAATAAAAAACACAAACAGATGTTTTAAACAATATCTGTATGATTATATGAATAAATTAACGTTTACTTCACACCACATACATAACACAGATTAACAAGCACCACAATATTAAGGTAGTATGTGTCTTAAACGTAAAACAAAACGAAAATTTGGTAATGAACTTGAAAAACACAAAAATAATAATAATGAAACTGAATAAAATGAAAAAAATAAAACATTTAAAAGGAAGTAAGTTAAAAATATACACTAGTGCAAATATACATAATATATGTATGTCAAAAAAGACTATCTCATCACATCAGACATGTACTTCCACCATAGTAATTTGTTCAACTAGAGAGGAAAGTTGGTTTTTTCTCGCGTGACACATACAACTTTTCACCTTAGCAGTGAGAACATTATTAGAGATATAAATGAAACAATATGAATTAAAATGAAACCACATATATATTTCCAAAAATAAAGTATCAATTAAAATTTAAAATTACAGTTATTAAAAGTTACATTTAATAAATCGAATTTCGAATGACGTGTTTCGTACATAATGATAATTCGCAGCATTCTAAATTCAAATCAATTTTCCTGAGTGAGGGAAAACGCATTTCCCCCACTCTTTTTAAGCAGGGAACACAGTATGTTTGAGCTGCTAAGGTGAAAAATACTTTACAGGCTCGCTGTCCTTACGACGTACTCTAACTGGCTCTCACATATAAAAACTTAAAGTAAAAAGTAAAACTTCATAGCAACAACTACATATAAAAAACAATCAAATAAATCAGTTAAATATATATAACTATAAAATGTTTATATACATATATTTTTTGGAATTAGTACCAGACATATCACCCTAGTCCAGCCACCTTCCAAGGTGCACGACACTTATCGTCATATAGATGAAAATTTTGGACAATTTTGAAATGATTCCAGTCTGAAGATATAGATGGGGCTATGACTGTGGGCTACAGACGTGACCATCTGTTCCCACAAAACGGAGAAAAGACCCAACCGAGAATGGATATGTTACTTGTAAATAGATAATAAATAAGGACATAAAAATACTACCACAAACAAAAAAGTGCGGACCAAAGAGTCCGCAGAAAATCAGACAAACATTATGAAAAAAAAAACAAAAATATAACGAAGCCTGTGTCTAAATTGAAACTTCAAACAAGTAATAAACTCAGCTTTATTTTCGTATATATTAAAACTTCGAAAACAAGACACAATGTTCTGTTTGCGCAAGTGCCGTCTGCGCCCGCGCAGATAAAGACGTCAAGTGAGGTAAACAGGCGCGCGTATACTTTCTTATTGTATTTATTAAATTGAACACAAAAATTGTAAAGTTAGTTAACTTATACATATTGCACGTGCGCTAGCTCCTTTGGTACGTGGTTGTATGTGAAAGCAATGTATGAGTATGTTGTAGGTAATTAACAATGTTGTTTTTGTAAATAGGAAATTAAAATGACTTATCACCAACAATCCAGTATAAATAACAACAATCGATCGTTCATGTTCTTTTTATAACAATAATTTTGGGTCTGTCGATCTTTTTTGTTAAATATTAATTAGTTTAAGAGCAGTATTCGTGCTATTATCTGTGACCTATAGCGCTCCCTGTTCGTTGTTTTGAATACAATTTTGTTTCCTAAAATGTTCAGAGATCTTCTTTAAACATGTATTAATAATTAAGTGGAAACTTAATTATGATAATTCATATCTATTCTAATATTATAAAGAAGTAAAGTTTGTGTGTTTGTATATTTGTATATTTGTTAAATTGTAAGGGGTAATCTCAGGATCTACTGAACCGATTTTAAAAATTCTTTCAGCAATAGGCCACGTTATTGCTGAGTGTCATAGGTTATATAAAAAACCGAAAATAAAAAGGTTTTTACGTGGTAGTCCGTTTTGCAAAGTGAATCGGAGAAAAAAACAGGCAGCGGACGGCGCGCGATGGCTTCGGGTTTAATTCGGTTCGCGTTCGTGCTCGCTTCGGGGATTATTAATATTATGCCCAACGAAAGTGGGCACGGGTCAGCTAGTTGTGTATAAAAATGAAGTAAAATATTTACTGTTTGTTTCCAAAATATAAATAAATAAAAAATAACATAGATATTATTTAAAAAATAACATGGATCTGGAAAAAACTGTGAACGTTGTATATAATAAATTGTAGTTTATAAAACTAAAAAAAAACGCTTATAAATTGATTGAATTAAAAAAATTAAAATAAAACTAAAGTAATCAATTGAAAAATTGATATTGAACAAAATACGTGGGGTGCTTATGTTATTATTGTATGTATGTTATGTTATTATTAGAGATCGGATAATCTGATGCATATTTACCTAAAGTTAGTTTAAGACAAAGTATGGAAACGGCTTTTTATTGTTTTGTTAAATAAAAATCCCGGGATTGCGGAATGGATAGCCGGATGTTTATTTATTTACCTTATTTAGTTTTTGACAAAGTATGGAACTGTCTTTTTATTTTATTTCCATAAATAAAAATCCCGGAATTCACACTCATTAAATCGGAAGTCAACTCAGAGTGAGATTCTAGACCATACTTACGCCCGGGCACCATTTCTGTTTTTTTATTCAATTATTTAATTGATTATTGTTTTAGTCAAACTAGCTCACTACTTTCGTATAACACTCTTCATGTAATAAATCGTACATTCATAAATCGCACGGGGAACTGAAACTAAACTTCATGTAAATACGTATGCATAATTGTATAAATGAACCCGGAGTCTCGGTCTTTTGAAAATAAATACCACGTGCTAATTTAGTAATTTTCAAACAATATCACTACGTTAAATTTGCAGTCCCGTATTTTCCCGGGATTTTTATTTAACAAAATGTATTTTAAAAAGTTGCCGCTTCCATAATTTGTGAGCCAAAAATTAACTTTAAGTAAATATGCATCCGATTATCCGATCTCTAGTTATTATACATATAAACCTTCCTTTTCAATCGCTTCATTTATTAAAGAAAAACTGAAACAAAATCCGTTGCGTAGTTTTAAAGACTTAAGAATAAATAGGGATATAGGGATAGAGAAAGCGACTATGTTTTATATTGTATGCTGATAAATAATAACAAACTATTATTATTATTTTGATGATATTATATTAGCAGTAAAGATTATTTTTCAATCACATGATTTTACAGTACAGTAATTCTAAGAACATTTACTTTTAAATATGTTTAATGTAATAAGTTTTATAATACTTTCAACATTTCCATTCTATTTAATTTTTCTCCACGGTATTTTTTTATGTATCTTTATCACCTTTCATTTTTGTTTTGTTACAAATTATGTTGTATTTAAAGATTTTAGGGACTTTTATTCTAGGGACGGATAGCTTAAATCGGGAATATAAATTATATCTACATTACTTATTTATCTGAAGTACGATACATAATTAGCCGGATCAAACTAAAAGCCGAATAGAAAGGTCAGATGTCCCTGAAAAATTCTCAGCTGTCATCTAGCTTAGGTTCCATCTATCAGTTTAGTTCGTCAAATAAAAGAGCATAGTTTATAACACCAGCTCTAATTCACAAAATATAAGTTACGTATTACATAAAATATTAGAAGAACAATCCAAACCTAGAACCGTTGCCAAGCATTACAAGAGTACATAGGCCGTTGTTTGTAAGCTGCGCACGCGCTGCTCGCCCGGTCAGCATGGCCGCATTGGCCAGCCCTTGGCGAACCCTTGATCTAGAATGGAAGGACTTTAGTACGACATCTCTATAACAGGGATTATGCATAACATAGGAAATTTTATAATTTTCGATAACGATGTAATTGCAGAGATAATAACAAAGATAATAAAAATGTACATGCTATCTCTTTCTTGCAAAACAGATTTGTTGCAACGGACATACCGTTTGATTTGATAGTGACATCATAGACCATCGTCATTTGGATCATTTTATGGAACCGACAATTTAAAAGCTGAAATTGTGGTCTGTAGCAGTTTAGCGGTAGATATTTAGTTTAATGTAATGTTGTGATAAACACACACTAAAAAAATTTTTGTAAATGCTTTTCCCAATCCACCGCATAATACCGAACAATCAACGCCAATTACTTTAAATGGTAATTTTTTTTTACAACCGCTTTGGCTTTTGGTAACGTATAATTTTATTTCACGAATCGTTAATGTTTATGGTTCGAAATTGTCACAATTTTACACGCATGACAAGTACAGGAATAAATTAATATAAGAAAATTGTAAAAAAATTGGTTTCTTCCAAGAAACTGCATTGAGGTTAGTACGCCGGTTTTAAGGTGTCGTTATCTCTGAGGTCCCGAGTTCGAACCTCGGTGGGGATAAATTTTTGCGTGATAAATGCGATAATAATGTAACTTAGTCATGGTTGTTATTATATCTGTGAAAAACATATATATATAATATATGTATGTCTATCCATTACCATAAATCCCATAACAGAAGCCTTCGGAGCTTTAGGCTAATTAGTAGCGTATGAAATATTTATTTATTATTATTATTACTCTACTTGATAAGCTCATAATTTAAAATCATTTATTCAGCCTAGGCTGTTACAAGCACTTGTGAAAGTCGAAAAGCTACGCCATCGGTTCGCAAATCTACGGCGGGAGACCTTGTACCGGCAAGAAACTGAGCAAGAGCTGTTTTTTTTTCTCCCTGTATTATTTAATGAATATTGAAGTCATTTTCCAAATTGACGACTCTGTATTTTTTCTTCTCTTATCTTAATTTGGAAAATGACTTCAATATGGATAATTCATGAAGTCACTTTCTCAGAACATACAAGTTAGTGTAAACTGTTAAAAACTTATCCATTCTCTATCAAATTATGTGGAGATTTAGGAAATTATTGCGATATCTTGCGTAACTCACAATAACTTACAAACCGGCTCTCTTAAATCACGCACTGAAATATTAATCCATTATCAAAAAAAAAAAACTACTAGATATTGGCAATGGTAAGCAAGTTAGATCTTAAATCCCGTAAGGTTTTATTCATAGCTTTATACACAATTAGACGGTAAAATAAAAGCAAAAAAAAAACGTCTGCCGCTTAAGTCTACAAATTTGTTATGCAATAATATATTTCCAAATGTTGTTATCACCTTTTATTCATGTTATTGTTGTTATAGCATCACGCCAAGGTCGCCATGACTTCGCGACATCAAATCACCGATAACGACAAAATTGCTAATCTATATTATTATATATCCGACTTAATACCAATTCAAGTTTGAACGAAATAGACTCCGAGCAGATAAATCTAAAACGGCTTAATAAATTTAAATTGAGATATAAAATAACATTTAAATATACAATTAAATGCGATTAAAGCCTGAACGAAAAGCGAATTGACTTTGCAAATAAAATACTTCAATCAAGGATTGAAACCAGTTTCTTTCTACTTGAAAAAATGGCGGATTAATGAATCCAAAGAACTGATAAGATACAAAAATATTCCATTTATCCTCTGCATAATATCGTATTCTTAAGTTCTCCCGTGTGATTGACAGGTTTATGTACAAATTCATGTTATGTAATTGGTTCTTGTGTCTGATATCACCTCTGTGTCAAGCAGAATACTAGTGCAGCAAGGTATGCTTGCTGCTTATACCCAACTTGCCCCGTTTTGGTATCATGCTGCAGCGGTATGTGTTATAATAATTATGTATTGTTTTGTTTTGTTATTGTTGTAAGTGTCGTCCAAAATAAATGCATTTCTCTCTAATAGTACTTTTTCCATCATCCGACAACTATGACTGGTGGCAGGAGTACTCTTCGTTGTTCTCATATGCTAAACGGAACAAATACAATAGTTCAACAGTAATAGTTTGGGTGTTCTAGTACCATTAGTTTATTTTAGTTCAGAGATCACCATATCTGTCAATTCTGTCTGAACATAACGATATTAGTATATTCGATTCCTTCAACCGGGACTGTAAACGTTCTTCTGTCGCCGAAAATGGTACCCACTCAACAAATCTATAGGTACTGATAATAAATCTGTAGAGAGGTCAATTCTGGACATGAAATATATTTCCAAACTAACTATCAGGTGGTGATTAGGGATCGACACTGATGCCAAAAATGCTGCAATCAGTCCAATTTTTGTCTGTATAACCGTTATAGAAACAAAAACTACTCGACGGATTTTAACGAAACTTGGTACAATTATTTTTCATACTCCTGAGCTGGTTATAGTATTCATCACGTTACAATCAATAGGAGCAGAGCAGTGAAGGGAAATGTTGGGAAACTGGAGAAGTTACTCCATTTTTAAGCTTCCGTCGCGTTGCACACCTTAATGGTTAAAGCTAGACAGAAATTATGTATGACGGAAATGATCTTAAAATTATACAAAAAATATCCTACGACAACATATGTCTCTCTTTTATGGTTGATACACAATAAGACGTGTAACTCTCGATATCTTAGCAGTTCGAAGCTCTCAGATTATATTTGTCTACTCTTACGTTTATAACACTGATTCTTTCTTCTGATTCCACGCGGACGAAGTCGTGGGCACCTAGTCCATACTAATATTATAAATGCGAAAGTAACTCTGTCTGTCTGTCTGTTCTGCTTTCACGCCAAAACTACTGAACCGATTTAAATGAAAATTGGTACACAGATAGATTTTTTTTTTGTTTCCCTGAGGAAAATGCATTAAATTGCATACCCCGGCTGTGGCGAGCCGGGGTTATGTGGGGCTCTCCTCCCCAGAAGGGGGAGGCCTACCCACTAAAAACCTCAGGGATGGCCTTCCTCAGGCATGTAGGGAGCCCCCGGGAACACCAAGCCACCTCTGGGAACCCCCAGCCTCCGCTCCCCTGCCTAGAGGGGAGCCCTCCTCGGGGGAGGCTACTACCTCCCCCGGTCTCCTCCACCGACGACGCCCCCCGGCCACGGAAGGGGCGTACACACAGATAGTCTAGAGCCTGAGAAAGGACATAGGCTACTTTTTCATGCAAAAAGGTTGTAAAGGGTTGTAAAAGGTTGAAAGGAGGGATAATAGGTTGTATGGAAATATTGTTAAAACTACCGAACCGATTTAAATGAAATTTGGCACACAGATAGTCTAAGGCCCGAGAAAGGACATAAGATAATTGTACCGACGGAAAACATATCCTTCCTGTGGGAAATTCGAATATAACGCGGGCGAAGCCGCGGGCGGAAAGCTAGTATATCAATAAAATAAAAGTGCGTAATAACGCGAACGACATAATTAAAGAATCTCTCCGATATTTGCGCGCACACCCAGAGCAAATCGGGCTGCGGTGTTATGTCAAATTATTGTCTCCACCGGTCGGTGACGCAATCACGCAAAATGGAATTTAGCAGACGTGTTCCGGAAAACGAATTATAATGTAAATTTCGCAATCGGTCAGATCTTATTCGTGCTTGTCGCATAACGATCAGCACATGTTGTTATAGTTTAGTTGAATAGGACATTTATAGATAGACGTAAAAAAAATAAAGCTTTTGGTCAGTTGGTAAACAGATTTGAATGACGAGTACAATATTTTGTGTGCTTCCTAGCTATAGCTTTGGTGTCTGCAGTCCGCATTAACATATTTTAAGTCCGACGTATCTATCTATTTCTGTATACAGTATTGTTTCTCGCAACGATTAGAATATACAGAAATTTACAATTCAACTGAATAACAATCGTCTATACTTAATCGTTTCATGTATTTTCGTTCTGAAAATCAATACATAGTATAAAACAAAGTCGCTTTCGCTGTATGTCCGTATGTATGCTTAGATCTTTAAAACTACGCAACGGATTTTGACGCGGTTTTTTTTAATAGATAGAGTGATTCTTAAGGAAGGTTTGTATGTATAATAAATGCATAATATAGTAGAGAAACACTGATAAATTTAAAGGTTTCTAATGTTATGTCGTAAATAAGCACGTTTTTTTGCGCTTATATTGCAAACGCTGGCTGAACCCTACGAGATAGACCAAAATAATGTACTACAGTATTGTACAACTTACAAAAATCCACAAAAAAGTCCGCGATGGTATATGTCTATCTCTTAGGGATAACCCACCATAACCATTTTTTCACTGCACCCGTGCGAAGCCGGGGCGGGTCGCTAGTACAAAATAAAAAGATATAAATAAAAATCCGTATTCGAGTGGTTAGTACATCGGTTACTAGATGTCGTGAACACGGTGGAGGAGTTCGGAGGAAGTATTTGCCATTCCGACGAGGGCTCCCCTGTATCGACAGGGGAGCGGAAGCTGGGGGTTCCCGGAAGTCGTTATAGTTTCCGGGGACTTCCTATATGCCTGAGGAAGGCCATCGCTGAGGTTTTTAACCGCCGGCTCTCCGCAGCCGGGGCATGCAATTTCATGCATTTTCCTCAGCGGAACAAAAAAAAACGGTGGCGCCATATCTGAGGTCCCGAGTTCAAGTCCCTGTGGAGGCAGATGTTTGTATGACGAATACGAGCATTTGTACCTTAGTTATGGTAGTTAATATATGTTTCTATCAAACATATTTATATATATCCCATAACACAAGCCTTACAGAGCTTACTTTGGGCTAGGCTAATTGGTGTGAGTGAAAAAAAATTACAATTGCGTCTCAGTTAAAAGTATATGATAGTTTTGGTACTGCCAAATTAAGTCAAGTATTTAATTCTGACAAAATGATTAAATACTACACACAGCTTTTTTAGCAACAAGAACCGAACAACCTATATTTTGATATACCAAAAAAAAAATTCAATTATAAATAATACAGACATACATATATGTCACGTCTTGTTCCCAATGGGGTAGGCAGAGACCACCTCTCTCCACTTGCTACGATTCTGGCACACTTCTCTTGCTTCCTCCACTTTCATGAGCGTCTTCATGCATGCTCGTCGGTTGCGAGTACTCTTGACCCGGCCTTTCTTTAGGACATCTTCGATTTGATCGAGATATGTCCGCCTAGGTCGACCTGCACCGATTCGTCCTATCATTCTTACCTTGTGTATCTCTTAGCCGATAGCCGTAGACACGGCCAGAAATAAACAAATGTCGGTAAGCCGGTAAAATGAAAAAAAAAACACGCTTCGACACCACTTTACAATCAGCACTATCTTGCCGCACTGGTTACAATTTTTGACGTGAATACGTCTTTAAAAATGCTTACATAGGAACGCAAATCAAAAAAATCGAATGATAACAAAATCGGGGGATACAGTTTAGTGTTGTAGCTACATATCTATCATCCCCATCCAAATTCCAATTACACCACTGGATAGCTAAAGGGTCAAAGAATTTATTACGCCCAGTAAAGACTGTAACACATCGCGCGCGGTGGAGGGGGAGCCCCGCCAATTTGAAGGCCATTTTGCTGCGTACTATTACCCGTTACGAGACGTATTCACGTACAACAAACGGCCGTGTCCATAACACAGCCACACCCCCTTTTTTTATTATTATTCTATTCTTAATAATACCTACTCGTATATATCTATAATTAACACGTGTATATTAAAACTTTCTATATTAAATGCGTAAATTTTACACTTAAATACTTATTTGCTTATATAGATAAATAAATAGGTTACACAGATAAAGATAAGTTACGCAATTACCTATCCAGATAATTATGTGTATTTTTATCAGATAATGAAACGAAGAATTTCAATAAAGATTGTGTAGGAATGCGCGATAAAATTACTGTTACTCTCGTTTTAGTAAACAAATTGTTTGATCTATTTATCTTTCTAAAAATCATCTCATGTTATATGAATAAGTAGTTAAGAAAAATGCGTGAAACAAAAGCAGTTGCATAAATCAAATATGTCTACGAAGAAAATTTACGACGAAAATGCATAATGAATTCTGTTTGTCGTGGCGATAACTGTAGAATTTTGCATTCTAATCATATACAAAAGTAGAGTTAATTTTCGTTAAAGCAATTTATACGCTTAAGTCATTTTGAGCGTGTATCATGACGAATTCAGAGAAGCTAAATAGCATATAGTTATTTTGCGTCGCGCTCTGATGTGCAGATGTGTGAATATAAACTTGTCAATTGAATTATATTGATCGACAAAGTGACAAGGATGGATGATCCTTGTCACTCCCTAAAAATATTAATTAAATTTACCGATATTTTATTAATAAAAAGTCCATCTTAGCGTAAAACTAATATTTATGTTTATTTTGATAATTTAATATACGAATAATAATAATCTCTTTATACAAGTAACTAAGTCATAATGAGTTAGTAATACTAAGTAAGCTATTGTAACAAAATTTTAATAATTAAAACAAATGTTTCATCATTTTTTAAATTTTCCATCGTCGCACCCCTTTCCATCGTCAGGGAGTTCATACTCACACACTGGAACTTAAATGCTCCCGTGCAGTGCGGTTCCAAAGGAATTTCCTCCCGCGTACACTTCGTATAGGTTTTATAGGGTCAGCAACGCGCAAGTGTCCATAGGCTACGGTAACAGCTTACCTTCAGGTGGGCCGTTGGCCTGTTAGCCATCGTGGTATAAAAATAATAATAAAACTCATTCCATTAAAAATGTTATAGCAATGATTTACACATCATTACGCCGTCATTGTCAGAATTGTGTTATAATTAATTCAAATTCAAAATCTTTATTGCATACCATAAGTTTCATAAGTTGTCAAATTATTTATTAGTACCATTATGGACCTTGATAAGGCACAGCAATTTTGTAATTCCTATATATCAACAGGATCTATCACAGCATTTTATTATTTTTATATCCATAAAATAAATTAATTAATTGAACTACATGTATGCTATCATAAAATTTTAAATAACAATATTATATATTACAGTATATTTCAATTTGGAGCCTTAATAACATTTAATAATATAATTTTATTTCCAATAATTAAATTAATATATCATAAACATTTACAATTATATTTTGTTTTATTTTTTATTTTATTTCAAATTTATAACTTTATTTCATTTTATTTATAACACCTAAAGCTAAAATGGCAAGTAAATAATTTAGCCATACAAATAATTGTTGATAAATTACAATATACAATTTTATCAGCATGTTAGTATATTAGTCAGTGTTAGAAATAAAATGAAGTAAGAAGTTTTATTAAAATGGGCCTATCTAATATTATTTCTCTTTCATCTATCATTCATAAAATTATTAATTGTATAATAGCATTTTCTGATTAGTAATTCTTTTAATAACTTTATACTTTTTTTATCATTTACTTCATTTTTAATGTTTTCTGGTTACATTCTCAAACTCCTTTTCGTCAAATTAACTGAGCATCGCGCCAGAATCAGCGACAATATTGAACGCTTGTCAGTCCGACAATGATATGCGCACAGTGTTTGAGGCCGCCCGCCGCCGTCATATAAATCAGCTGTTCGTAATTTAGGGCGAGCTTGAATTTTTCAATGGAAAGTGAAATGGTTCCTTCCGTCTTGTGTAAGTGTTGCGACCATATACACCATGTTAATTATCATAAAACAAAGTAGCATTAATGATATCAATAATGATCATTTACAAAGAAAGGTATGTCAGTTTTGGCACACCGCAGTTGACAGTTGACACGATTTTAAAATAACAAACCAAACCATTTGACGAGAATAAATTAATTACATTTAAATTTGATATTTATAGTGTAGCAGTACAGTTTAGTATTTGAATGGATCAATGTATATTTATTTCAAAATGCTCCTAATATGTACTGTATATTTACTTTATATTTCTAGTAAATACAAGGAAATATTAAAAATTACTTTTTAAGTAAACTATGACACGTCTATCCAATACAGAACTACACTAATCTATCGGTATATTAAAATAAGCTTACGATAAGTTTACTTCACACTCTTAGATAATACTGCGATATACCTACTTTAACTCAATATAGTTTTATATCTAGACAGATTTCACAAACTATCTAGACAATTTCACAAAAAGTCTAGATCTACCTAGAGATTGATTTGTAGCCGGCTTTTGAACTGGCCTGTCAACCACTGCCTCGCACTAGTTTATCACAAGGACATCGATGTTGAGTTCCAATAATTGAAGGCAGTCAGTCAATGAGAAGTAACTGTGAAGCTCGTTTTCACCTTGGGCTTTGTTCTCACTTCCTTTCAGATGAAAGCAAACAGGTATGATACTATGTGAAAAAAAGCAAAACACTTAATATATTATTATTCTTTCGTCAGACAGAGAGCTCAGCTAATTTAGCTTAGCGTAGCTTATCTAGATATTGTACACATGCGTGTTCCTTGTAAACCCAGTATAGTAAGTGTAAAGGAATACTGACCTATCTTAATCAATTGCAGTCGGTCTAGATTAGGTACCTAGATTTAATACAGTGGACACATATACTCCAATATTAATTAGGTCCTGCATTAAACAAAACCTGCAACTATCAGCGCAAACCGCAACTTACATTTAGTCATTAAAATCAAAATAAAAATAAACTTTATTCAACATAGGTTTTTAAAGGCACTTAGTGACGTTAAACAAAAGTAAAATTTATGGACACAAAGAGCTTAAAAACTGAATAACCTTGTACGCGGATTCGTACAAAGACAAAAAAAATACTCTATATCTGTTTGGAAACTAGGAAAGCCTTTCCGAGAAAAACAGGCAAGGTCTAATTTTTAACTTCTCTTTTCGAAATCATAAAATAAATAAAATTCATTCCGCACGCATAAAATTGATATTGCTTGAGGTAAAGAGCTCTAAGCTGTCTATGCACGTAAACCTTACTCTGGAATTCACGGAGTGCACATAATCTATCCTAAAACATGTGTTGCGTTAGACAGTGAGCCGTCCTCAGCTATGTAGTTCCGTTCCGTATTACGCAGCGCACACGCCGAGGCCATGCTAATTATTGCAGGCCTCACGAAATCGAAAGTAAGTTGGTGATTGTCTATCGTTGCGCGGGCGCCGCCGCCACCGGTTGCTAGACACATTACGTTGTATGTATTCTATATGCGAAATTCCTTTCATTGTGGGTCCTCGAATTATAGCATCTTTAATAAATAAAAAATATATTCCTTACAATTATTTATATACTAGATATGAGTATTTTTTCAATTCAAATATCCAGTTGCAGCCAATCTAATGTCTAATTGCAACGTTCTAATCATGCAATAAAAGATTCTTTGTTCCTAACTCCATTACTCCACGGTTCCGATAAATCATAATAAGAGTTCACTATGACTTAATGCTTGAAGCATATTAATTTGAAAATGATTAATAAACACAGAAAATGGAACATTGTTCGCGTTGAGACTAATTTTAGTGCAATAAATAATTTTAATGTTTATTGCAATTAATTTCGTGTGTAAACACATTGATTGCTTACGTTAATTACATTACTAAATAAGCTGCAATACTATGACGTGACGTCAGCAGACGTGTATTCGAGACAAATAATTACGCAACATATTTTTTGGAATAAAATGTATCTGGCGGTGCTAGACATGATCGGCAAGGTCGTTCAGTCGACCGGCGTCGATAGATCTTTGGAATGTTGAATGCTTCGAAATGCTACCGTCCGTTAGCATATGTGCTTCTACCAACTATGAGCTGAAGTTATATGGTCATCATATATTTGTGATGTAGATTATCTAGAACGCGATAACTATGGTTTGGCTGACATTGCCTGATTTATAATACATCTATGAGATGTAAGTAATAAATTTGACAATCCTACTTTCTGTATAATCCTGCCAGCATTCGTTAATTAAACTTTTACATATTAAGTGTATGATGCACCTTTTCTAGATTCTAGATCAGCGATTTTGCCAATATTTTTTGGTGGAACGCCAGCTATTATATACCATTGTAATAGAAATCAACAATCGCGCATTGCTATTACTGTTAACACATCATCTACTGACCTTAAGAGCTCAGCACACCCAAGTAAGGCTTATGATGTAGGTTATCTAGATAAGTAATTTTTTCAAGGCGACAGGCCGTCACAGGTTACATGATAGATCTTCCTACTGTTGCTTTAAAACTGTTATTGGTATACACTTATGCGAATGGGCTCACAGCTTTACAATGCAGCTCATCTAGATCATAGATTTCGACAAGGTTGTGCCACAGACGACGGCGCCGCCGCGATAGAACTCGGAATTCCGATTGCTCTAAAGGCTGCGCGTGCGTATGAGCGACCAGCATCACTTACGAAAATCCTTGGTGGCGTGGAAACCTATGCCAAGCTTGGCGTCTCTTGGCTGAAATTATAGCACGCTCGTTTTGATCAGCGTTCTCGCAAATCTGTGATTTAAAGGAAGCCTTGGACAAATTTTTACAGCAACGATTTTTACTTTATAGCTTATCACACACATAATCTAAATGTGACAGCATGTGGCAATGGTAATGACCAACAAACGCAGCGGGCGTGACGCCAGTTTATGGGACCAGCAGTGCGAGGAACTATCGATAAACTAAATTTGACAAATGAACATACTCAACAAAAAATCGGTGAATTTGACATATGTTCTTATGAAGTGACAAGGTTAGGTGTTTTTGTCCATCTGCTTTTATTCAAGTTAAAGCCATTCCAAAAAATACCTCGAGAAATGAACGGTGGCTGTGAGCACATATTGCATGTATCTGATTTTTTATTAGGACAAAGAACCTTTTGGCTTTCATCTTACCTGATCGTAAGGGGTGTTAAATCTGAAAATATGAAAGATGTACATGGCGGCTATATCTCATGATAAACGCTCTATCATAAGTTATATTGTTGTTCATGCTCGGGGAGCAAAAGCGTGGAGTTAAACAAAATGGAGCAGTGAAAAAATCAGCATTTCAGTAGCGTAAAATTTGGCAACGAAAAGTGTGAAAATATACGAATTCGAAAATATTAAAAAACTAAATAAAAAGAAAGAACATCGGCCACGTCTTTTTTGATCTGTCAGATTTCAAAAAATGCTTGTATTTAATTTTGCTAAAGTAAGTTTATCTTGTCTGTAGCTATTAAACATGGCGGTAAAATATCTATAGTCTCAATAAATTACCTTAAAACTCAGTTAAAGCTATATCACATGAAATCTCATATACATCAAATTGAAAGGATTTTTCATAGGATTCTGCAAAAATAAATAAATCCAACGACTTAACATCCCATTTATATAATCCCGTTCCCGCTGATAAGGTTGTTTTCGAAGCCTAAAGACAACAGGAAGCTAAACACTACCTCCATTATTTATAACATGCTTACATTCGCTTGAGGCTGTGTCGTATTTATAACTCCGCAAAATATACAGATAACAGCGTTATCGCGCCAACAAGTATAGATTATTTTCGTGGACAAAAATAAAATTATGAAATAGTTTGTCAATGAAGGTTCTTCACTTAGATAATTCATAGTTGTACCTTTATATTATGTGACTATGAATATATTATGAATTGTACGCATTAGAATAAAGATTATATTTATAATTATGATTCGTTTCTTTTCACAGCACAGATTTTCTTTGCTAATATATATTAAGAAACCACGTACTCCAGAATATGATTGTAGATATAAAAATAGCCGAAGAAAGTATGGATCACATGAAAATGAATATTGATGTGAAGAATCGCAGTGTGGCGATGATGTATGATAGAGAATGACTAAAGAAGACGTGGTGCGCTGACCCCACCTACAACAATGCCACAAAAGCAGGGTGGTGCGATACGCTGGAATCATAAATATAAAATCCATAACTTCTTTCTCTGTTCAATCCTAGTAGAATTGCCTTCCTTTGCTTGTCTCAGGTTACTTACAGTCATTTGTTTGATTTTACTTTTTATATTGATTTATGTGCAATAAAGTGAAAATCCATAATTATTGCATAGAATTTTAATATTTATAAACAAATTAATAGCTATTTATGTCATTGATGAAGCATTATTGCGTAAAATCTATTATAATTTCATATATGAAAATGTATTGAGTTGACAATTTCGAATTAATTGAAACGTCAAACTCAATACTTGGTTGTGATGACAATATGGCCGCCATATATAACAATAATACCAAAACAATAATATTACAATATTCAATACTATAGTTATTAGTATATCATACATAACTGATGTGTATATAACATCTATAAATATTTAAACATTGGCTATATAAAAATAAGTCTGCATTATGAACTCGCATGACACCAAGTAAATTATATTTACTTGCCAAAATACACAATTATAATTCGCAAGTTGTCAAATCCATGAGCGATGATAATGTCGATAAGCGAGTGTTAATGTTTTGGCTACATCACCGCTATTGTGCCCGTGAAACCGATCTAATTAACATTGTAACAAACAAACCTTTCCTATCATAAACTAAAACTATATTAAATTCGTAGTGGGAGTAAAATAGCGCTATACACTCCGATAGCTGTGTCCTTGTCTCATCGTTATTGTAAACTTAGTTTAAGCTATCATAGTAAGGCGATTGACACGTTCCGTTCCACGCTACCGATGCGCACCGCACGCGGAATCAACAAGTTCATGAACCTGACGAAGGACCTACTATGCAGACCTACTTCATACGATTTCCACCATTTAGCATACACTACTGCGTAGATTGTTCAAACTTTAATACTGTGTACGCAAGTTCAGCAATGTACAGCATATCATGGATATGAAACTCTGATTGAATTATGAAAGTAGACCGCCTATAGACGCGTGTGCATTGCGCCCGCGCCATAGAGCTATGTCTTTTGTAAAATAGAAACTGATTGTTGGACTGTACTGTTATAAATAATTTTATGTCTTTATATTAGATAATAGTATAGTGTATTTACTTACACTATACTATCTATTATTATCTAATATAAAGACATAGGTACAATCAGCGTATGTTGAGATTCATTATCGTGGACCGCCGTTTTCATTTCATGGACCATTTCAGGTTGTCATAGACCCTTTGGGAATCACTGATCTAATCTATAAGGCGAAAATTCATTCTAATAATATTTTCAATTTTAATGTTAAGTGCCCATATATACAATCTATCAAGTAATATATAAGTATAGATTATAGATAACATTAATTGAACAGTCTGTTTACTGCTAATTAAGAAAACAGAACAACGTTCCATTGACTTTTTATGTAAATGGTTAAAAACAGTATTCCAATTGTTTTAGTAGGCTTTCGCGCAAAATACAAATTGGTACAGTTCACGACAAATATTGTCGCGATCATTTACGTTGGTTCGGAAATGAAATCGAAGCTAACTAATATGAAATTTGACTTAATTTACGAAGAGATTAAATTATGCAGCGGCACAACAGTGGCTACGACCCGGTTAGTTTTCGTGTTTAATCGACACAACTACACATTTTAAATAACATTAACATAACAATACTTAAATACACCGAAGCATAACGAATGTATTAAACGCATTAGTCTTGTTTGAATTTAAAAAAAAATCGGAGGTCAACATAAAGAGTGCAAGGTCGCCGATTTGTGCATTCCAAGATGATTAAGGTCAATACGATTGTGCGCTCTCGGGGATTTCATCATGGCAGTGGCTACTCTAGCAATTGGAAAATTCCTAACAATTAGCGACTTGTACTTGTTACAGTATACAACAAATACAGTTAAGTATCACAATCTAAAAAGTCAATTTTGACAGCTGCCATCCCCATTGTTTATTTGTCAAAATGTCATACTCCGTTTTAACTTTTACATCACATACAACACAAATGCAACATGCAATATTATGCAATACAATTAAACGTCTAATTATTGCGATGTTATGGCCTTAATTATTCCGCGAATGCTACATCGTATCCCCAACCCGCTCTTGCAAGGACGTTGTTCGTCTGACAAGTCGCGGAGCCAGACAATGTTAGCTGACAATGAAATTGTAATTTCCCTTGACACACGACATGACGAATCCACTTTATGTAAGTTCGTTTCCGTGAATTTTTTTGCGACACTCAATGCCGCGACGTAAAAATATCTATTTGCAATTGTTGATGCAAAATTCAAAGTTGTTGACGTTTCTAATGCAGTAATATCGAAAATTGTGTATGAATTGCGCTACTTCATTACAAAATAGGTAAATATTTTGCGTAATACAAAAGGATATATATAACTATATCAATGGTAAAACATAAACAATAGTTGGATGACATCCGTCAAAATAGCAAATATATAACTATGTCAACGGTAAAACAAACAATGGTTGGATGACATCTGTCAACATATATCTAATATATAACTATGTCAACGGTAAAACAAACAATGGTTGGATGAAATCTGTCAAAATATCAAATATATGGCTTTGTCAAAGGTAAAACACACAATGGTTGGATGACATCTGTCAAAATAACCAATATATAACTATGTCAACAGTAAAACAAACAATGGTTGGATGAAATCTGTCAAAATATCAAATACTAGCGGCCCGACCCGGCTTCGCACGGGTACATACACACACACACACATCCTCAGGCGGCATATAAATTAAATTTTTAGAATAAAAAACCGCTTACTGTGATATAACTATAATATTTAGACATATGCGTCACTTTTTGTAGATAATGATGAGTTCTACAAAGTCCTGGGTTACATTATTGGAGTTTTAGTAAGGATCCCTAATTTTTTTCAAATATAATATAGCCTATGTTACTCGGGGATAATGTAGCTTTCCAAAGGTGAAAGAATTTTTGAAATCGGTCCAGTAGTTTCGGAGCCTATTCATTACAAACAAACAAACAAATCTTTCCTCCTTATAATATTATACATAGTATAGATATAACTTCTTATGTCAACGGTAAAACAAACAATGGTTGGATATTCGATTCAAAATAACAAATATTCGATGAGAACTACGAAACCTCTTTTTTGTGTCAACCCATATTCAAAAGAATCAACCTAAGTTTCTTGATTTTAGTATCTTCCTATACACATACTTGCTGGTGTGCGCAATTATCGTCATATTTTGGACCATTCTCACAATATCTTTATAAATTGTGGCTGTTGTTGTATTATTCGGATGTATAAACTATATTTTTCTATGATTTCATTAAAATCCATTCAGTGATTTCGCGTTAAAATATTAGTAGTGATTTACTGGTCCTTTTTTTATGGACGGACCTATGCTGAATGGTTATGATCAGTTTTGCAATAAGTGTTACTGTTTACTGGTCCGCTTTGATTAAATTAGTACGGATTAATAACATTAAGTAAAATTGTAATATACGCGTGGCCTATTTGCCTCTGGCACGAAGTCATTCCTAAACGTTTTATAATCACTGCGCTTTGCAGTGATCTTAAATAACTATTATAATGAATAAGCTATTTAAACAAAACAGCCTGCCATGCCGCGCTCACTCACGCGGAACACGTATAAAAATATTATAATCAATTTAGTTCCGCACGTATTCAAATCGAAAGCACTGTTTATATAATCCGGTAGAAATTGAGCACGCAACGGGCGACCTTGCCCGATCAGCTGATTTCTACGGGTCGTAAAAAGGTGCACGAGGCGCCGGCGCCGCCCGCCGTGACGAAGTCGTCACTGGACCGGATAATACGCTGACTCCTCTTAGAATAAATGACTACCTGCATCTGAATGAAAATAATTGGTACTAACACTTAAAACTTGTTTAATATGTTTGACTGTACGTACGCGTCATTCAAATTCTAAAGAAGACTTGCGAAAACGGACTTAATATTTTTCTAAAACGTACATAGTCGTAAATATGATAAATACATAAAGTTTTAACCATACAATTAAATTCAACAATCTTATATCATTTAAAGCTGGGAAAAAAAGATATTCATCATTTTATATCTGGTTATTGAACAGAAATATTTACGATGATGAAACAAAACGTTTTAGTCGCATTATCTATAGATAAACATTAGATTTCATCAAAGAAGTGAGAAATCAATATTATATAATTTTTATTACACTAATTTAATTAAATAATCTAATGTAATGAAACTCATTCGTTAAAATACCTTCTATGTACTAGAAGGTCGGCAAAAAAAATAATGCAACTCATATCTGTCCAGTCTTCAAGAACTTTTATGTATTCCAGAACAGAAGGTTTATCACTTTCTTATCACAAAATTATTGGTAGGTACCGGTGACAATTCTAATCAGTTATTGTCTTCCTTAATTAACATTCAAACTGGCGATATTTCTAACTAGTATTTTTTTTAATCAGGATATTTTAAAGAACTTTTTGTGATATTTGTAATAGTATAAATATTTTTTGTAATTTTAGTGTTCAATGTCATGATTAATAACTAAGTTTTAGTAAATAATTCTGTAGTCCGATTCCTAACCTCAATATTTTTCTGCAAATATCTTTTTAACCTCAACTTTTAAAGGATAAAGACAATTAGCTTTTTTGTTAGTCTTGTTTAGTTTTATAGAATGATTCAATTTCATTCATGAACGGTACCATTAAATCCAAGTCTGAAAATGTATAGAAGTTCGCCAGTCTTCTTTACACCATTTGTATTCATGCTGATTATATGCGGGTATATAATACCCGAAACCTTTGAGTCATTGCAATCCGATTAGCTGCTTTTAAAATCATTAAGTGAGCCTTATCCCTACTAATATTATAGAGGCGAAAGTTTGTATGGATGTATGTTTGTTACTCTTTCACGTAAAAACTACTGAATGGATTTTAATGAAACCTTACAATAATATAGCTTATATATCACAATAACACATAGGCTATAATTTATGAAGATATACGCCACGATAGTATAAGCTAATCGAAGTCCCAGCCACTTTGGTATAAATTGGTTAAAAAATAAAGAGGAAGTCAATATTTCCTAAAATATAAATATCTATGTATATAATTAAACAAAACAATTTATATTGTAAACAACTTTTAAATAACATGGAGTCTAAATTCAAGTCATATTTAGCCGAAAGTAGGTAGTAAAGACCGTTGCATTTTTAAATATAACAACTGCAAAACGGATATTTAGTTCCGTAAAAAACGTCAACCACCCAATTCTCGCAACTGGCAACACAGACCATTTATTGATTCGATTCGAGTATCAAAAAGTAAATCGAGTTTGAATCGAGCGGTTTTTAGGAACGATTGGGGTCCATTCGTCGCGATTGCGCACTCGACCTCTCGGCGTCGACTGATTTCGAATCGGGGGAACAATACAATAGTTGAGTTTACCGCAGCAAGGCCGCCCGAGAGAGCGTGAACACTGGCCGCTGCCGTGACAATGACAATGACTGCTTTCGGCCCCCCACCTTCTCGGATGGGTGAACGCTTAAGTTGTCACTGTCATTTATTTGTTAGAGCGAATGGCAGCAATAATCCTTTAAATCTTAACCTCTCAGCGGTTCGACCATTCGCTATTTCTGAGAGCAAATGCTCTGTGGCAAATGAGAGGCCACTTCAAAAGCAATACCTGGTACGACGAATAAATTAAAACATACATGAAAGTAAGATTTTTATAGCGCGGCAGCTGGTAGATTCGCAGAATTATGCAAATTGAACCTTGAACAATTATTCAATAATAAAAGAACTATTTTTCTTTTTGCAATATTCGAAATGATAAAAATTCGGAACTGGTTACTTACCTTTAAGCACCAACCAATAGCACCGAATAGTTAATGGTAGTGAATAAAAAGCTCAACCACATAAACTAGGAAAAAAAATTTGGACGATTTAAAAGAGCTTTCTATAAAGTCATTTGAATAAAGTTAAAAAAAAACAAACAAAATACGATCCACCATTTATTTTGCTCCTGTACTACTACTAAAACTAAGTAATCAGTAATCTGTCTATAATAATCTAAGCAGTATGGACAGATTATAGTGGACAGTCTATAATCTGTATCTGTCTGTAATGTATGTACCTGAACTTGACGTATTAAGGCACGTCCATTTGATCGAAATGGAATAATTTATCTAGTACCTAAAAGATTTATATTTCACTAAAATGACAACATTATAATGCACATATAATATATGATATAACATATCAAGCTAATTATATAACTATGTTACGCGCTTATTATCAAACTAATGTATGCATACTGCTCTAATATATGCTCAAAAAATATCGATACTTTTTACGTTTCTCTCTGTTGTCGTTAACGGTATTTATAACGCCATAAGACACGAATAAAAAGGTATACTTAGTGACACTTACGCCGATAAGGATGCACCAATGACGGCCTCAAATATTTTTTTGACGAATTCTTAATTACTACTTTGCACCCATTTTTAGATACATTCAACTGAGACTGCATAATTATGTGGCCTTATAAAGAAAATGACTCAATTAAGCCAAATCAACACATTTTATCCTTATAATTGCGTTGAGTTAGTAAATTTCCATTACTAATTCTCGATTCCAAATTATTGTCAACAAATATATATTTTGTCATTGAATGAGGTTTGTTGAGTTTGCGATGTTTACATATTTACAAATAAAACAAAATTGCCTGTCACCTAATCGTTGGCACAATGATAAAACAATTCTCAATTGGCACAAATATTGTTCAAATGATTGAAACAAGGTAATTACGATCGATCGGTCTTACCTACTTCGTCGATGACGCCATAACTTCAAAACGATTTTATGAACGTCACACAACTCTTTTAAATTTACAATGTAATACTTTGTAAAATGGAAATATGAATGAACATGAATATACTTGGGAAATCACACAAAACAAATATATTGACAGTAAAAGATAACACAATAGATCTACTGTGTCAGATAGTCGTCAATCAAGGACAACAAATACAATTCAATTGGATGAGGTATAGTTTCCAATATCGAAGAACCCATAAATCGAAAATAAAGGATTGTTTTACAATATATATTCATTAAGCAAAACGAAGCAAAAGAAATATATTATAGCTGTGTTCGTGATATTATTGAAAGCAAGTAAACAGTTGTAGCCTTATCTTTGTTTAAAATTGAATCAATGTCGCGTTGCACTTGCATGCCTTTAAACTCGGCCATTTGAATAGACATGATAAGAATAGCCATAAATTATTCGTTGTGCATTGTTTTCACAAGCACTAGTTACCATGTTGTTTGCTAAGTCAACGTGGCATAACGTAATTCTTAATCATACGAGTATTGCGCTTTTAATATTGTATGCTATGTTTCGAACCTTGGCTACGCCATATATTATAGCGGACTGTATCCACTTCCATTTAGGTGGGCGTCTGTTAATCATAATAAACAATCAAAAAGACATAAATGGAAAATCTTTGGAAACTTAGAAAGGACGAACGAAACATGACTGATGAAAGAAATGTATAAAACGAATATAATATGAATGGGCAAGTTGGTAAGGAACGACTTGAACCAAATAGGAGATATTCTCAAGATAGCGCCAGCTTAGAGATATTCATATACTCCCATGAGTAAGAGGCGTGAGGGACATCTATCTATGTTAAAGAAGAGAATAGACGTTTGGGGTCTCATAAGGTACTAAGTTCTATCGCAATCCTTCCAGCCGTATTATTGCAGGACTGGTCGAATATAATGCCATCTCCTTGTTACGACTATACGTGCTACTAATTCTACAAATGGGGCTGGGTATAAAAAAATCCCCAAGTATGTTTCTAAATAGAGTGATGCAACCTTCAAAGCTATGTCGGCTTACAAATCTGAAACTAAATTTAGAATCGATGTATTTTCTTTATCATCTACATCCGCACTGTGTCACAAAAATAACACTTAATGAAATATTTCAAAATTTTAACTAAATATTAAATACTAAATTTTAAGTATTATTATTATAAAAATGTTCGAAATTAAATTATCTAGCAATACAGCATGCCGTCATTACTAATCGAACCTAAAATGTTATCCTACAATTGATAAATTTTATGGCGTTATGTCCTTATCATAATATGAGACCTAGTGTTTCAGATTCTCCATAGGTGTAATTACATCACTCCACTGCTGTAGAAAATTTCATATCCTAGGGTGTTCGTTTCTACACAGTGAATGGTTTGAGGGCAGAGCCACTAAGTTTGCCCGATATCCTGCTTATTACAAGTGTGTTCAAACCTCGATTCTAATCGAAATCCTTATCATGATATGAGACCTAGTGTTTCAGATTCTCCATAGATGTAATTGTATACAATGTCGTTATGTGAACTGTGTGCGCAAGACAAAATCGTTTGTATATTTTGATTATGCCATTTGAAATTAACAGTTTATTATTTTCATCATCATTTCGACGATAGACGCCCACGGCTGGATATAGGATTCGTACAAGACGCACAGCGAAGGTTTTAGTCTTAAGACACTATGCCACGTAATTTCTTGAACGCTGCCCAGCCGAGAAGGATCCGACGATCGACCTTTTTCTAGAAGTTGGATCTACCTAGTTCGACTATTTGTCCCTGTTAACTTGTCAAGAACTTCCAGTGTAAAGCCTCCTTACTTTACGCCAGAGTCTAAAGGACATTGTTCAATTTTGGCCTAAGAACCGATGTTAATATAAATTATACTATAATTTTCATTTATTTTTATATTATTTGAATATATTTTAGTATTCCACGGACACTTCAAATAAATAAATTCCAAATAAAAAGTTGGGTCACAATTATTGATGCCGTATAAAATGTTTTCCGTCAGCCAGTGCTGCCAGTTTCGGAAGTTTTCGCGATTTCGGTAAATACGCATCGAATTGAGAACCTCCTCCTTTTTGAAGTCGGTTTTTAAAATTAGTTGATAACACTTTATTCATTTAAATACCTAAATTGACTAGCTGGAAAAAAACTAGTATTATATATTTTTTAAGCGAAATCGCGAATTTCTAGCTTGGCATTCGAGTATTATAGTTTTCGTAATTGGCAACACTGGTGTACTTCATACCTTAACTGTGTCCGTTTCATTCAATTTTTGATTGATTTGCGACTATCGTTTCTTTAGTGATTTTCTATGCGTTTCGTGGTTTTATTCTAACAACTTTGGCTTGATTACGGATTCCGATTACATTGCGTACTTGGTAGACTCGGCTGTGTGTAAAGGATTGGATTTTCTAAAAAGATAATTGTCAAAGAATTATCTTAAACTTTACTAATTACTATCTCTTTTCCTAGTATCTATTAGAGTAGTCCTTTTCTAGTTCTAGAAGAGAACATATATAGCTGTACATAGTATTGTTAATATTACTTTGATATTACTACCTACTCTGATATTTCACGCAAGGTTGGTTATTTTTTATTTATAACCTCAAAATATTAACTTTTTTCGTAATTATTTTAGTTTCCTGAAGTGTCCGTTCGTGAAAACTTATTTCATAGGATTCCATATAATTTTAAGAGTTTATATAAGTCACTTTCGATTCGAACGGTTCTTAGGCAGAATATGTATGGAGCCGGAACAATGTCCTTTAGAGTTTTAATCCAATTCAATGTCTGGGTGATATACGAGTATCCATGGTACATTTTACGTTATAGATACTTCCTCCATTTGTATCCGCAACTTGAGCATGCGGATCCTAACCAAGTCCGGCATATAATGGTCTAATTAAATAATTGGTCGTCTTACTGATTGCGCCAGTGAATACAATATTCTTATAATGATGATGTATGGGCGCATGCGCGTGAGTTGAGTGCTAACGATAGGTACGTATCTTGATTTATGTTATCTTGTTCTGTTAACAGTTTAGTTTGATCATCGTCATCTTTATTAGCAAGTCTTGTGTTAATGTTATAGTATTTTTTTAAGCAAGTTTTGTTTTTGAGTATTTTACTTGTCTCTAAAGTACTTACTTACTATCTTTTAGAAAGTAGCAGTTACGTAATTTCTCCCTGATATTATATCTATACATATAAATAAAATTGAAGTATCATCTGTCTGTTTGTTCCGGCTAATCTATTATTAAATGGCTGCATCGATTTTGACGGATCTTTTATTGGCAGATAGCTAGATATAATAAAGAGTAACTTGTGATAATTTTATTTTAGAGAAATTCTTTTATTTTATCTCTGAAATGGCTGGACCGATTATGAGGGGACTTATACTAAGGAGTTACTTAAGCTACGTTTATTTTAGAAAAAAGCTTCATTGGCTACAATTTATAAAGATATTGTGGGATTCGTCCAAAATAAGACGATAAGTGTCAAGTAAGTCGGAAAAAGCTACCATCTTTGCAGAAGAAGTCGCGTGCAACAACTCATTCCTTCCCCTTCAAGTCTCAAATATGTAAGACTTAAATTATTAAATTAAATTAATTTTTTATCGCATTAGTAGAGTGTTCAGATCATAACATTACGTAGCGTACGTGAACCTTATTACCATAAACAAGAGAAATGTTGTATTTTTTTCAATTATGCAAAAACAATATTCTTTAAGTCTATATAGGTATTTTTCTGAGTCTAAAATCCCATACATATTACTAATAAATATGTACCCTACATATAATGTAATGACGAATAACAAAGATTCTCGAACCTTCTCAGTAACAGTTATAAAACTATGAACCTGTGAAGTTAATTAAAGTTACAGGAAGCCTGATTTAAGTCAGTTAATCAATCACCTAAAATACTTGAATATTAGTACCAATAACCGCCAGTGTCGTAACTATAGATGCGTTGAGTTAGGACATTCCACTCGATTCTCGCTAACTACTATTGCATAAGGGAGGCTGCTGCCTAAAATGCCTAGTGCTACTCCTACATGTTGCACACCGACCGTATGTAAGATGCAGCAAGCTTTGTTGTGAAACGAAGACTTAGCGTGTCTCGCTTACAACCTTCCTCTTATATTCTCCGCTTCAAGAATCCGCATTTACGTGACCTCAACTCGTTTACGTGTCGAGTTTACGTAATCCTCGTCGAGTAGAGTCCGCATATCACCGCCTATACTTGCCAGAACTCTAGGGAGATATAATTATCAAATGAGTATGTACTTATTAAAAGAAATTAATTGAGGTGAATGCGCGAAAGCTGAGATAATTTAAATGTTATAATAGTGTATTGTACTATTGAGAAAGTCCAATTATACGCGAGTTGAAGTGTATATTTAACTTAATGATGTTTTGTTGTGATACTCGTACAGTATTCATTCAGATGAAGTTCCAAAATTTAACCAGATTCCACACGCAAAGAACTAGTTTGTTATAGATTAACTCGATTTAACGTAATGTTTTGCCGTTTCCAGAGCGAGTCGTCGTATACATCGTCGGAGGAGAGCTGCGACGGCGGCGGCGGCGGAGGCGGCGGCGAGCGCCACGCCGTGCTCAGCTACGAGCAAGTGCGGCGGCTCAACGACGTGATGGACGACGTGGTGGCCATCCACGGGCGCGGGCAGTTCCCGACGCTGCACGTGCGGCTGCGCGAGCTGGTGGCGGGCGTGCGCGCGCGGCTGGCGGCCGCGCCCGCGCAGGGCGGCGCCGGCGTGGCCGTGCGCGCCGTGCGGCTCAACGGCGGCGCCGCCTCGCACGTGCTGGCGCCGCGCGCGCAGCCCTACTCCGACATCGACCTCATCTTCAGCGTGGAGCTGCCCACGGCGCGCCACTGCGACCGCGTCAAGGCCGCCGTGCTCGGCCACCTGGCCGCGCTGCTGCCGCGCCGCCGCGCCTCGCCCGCCTCGCCGGCCGGCATCAAGGAGGCCTACGTCTCCAAGATGGTGCGCGTCAACTCCGACGGCGACCGCTGGTCTCTCATCTCGTTGGGCAACTCGCGCGGCCACAAATCCGTCGAGCTAAAATTCGTGGACACGATGCGCCGCCAGTTCGAATTCTCGGTGGACTCGTTCCAGATCGCGCTCGACTCGCTGCTCGCGTTCCACGAGTGCGCGCAGCTGCCGATCGGCGAGAACTTCTACCCGACCGTGGTGGGCGAGTCGGTGTACGGGGACTTCCACGAGGCGCTGCACCACCTGACGGAGAAACTGATCGCAACGCGGCGGCCGGAGGAGATCCGCGGCGGCGGGCTGCTCAAGTACTGCGCACTGCTCGCCAAGCACTACCGGCCCGCACGACCGGACAAAATCAAGACGCTGGAGCGTTACATGTGCTCGCGGTTCTTCATTGACTTCCCAGAGCTCAACCAGCAGCGCGCCAAGCTCGAGGCCTACCTCAGAAACCACTTCGTGGGCCGGGAGGAAGAAACGCTTAAGCACAGGTAATATAATGATTCAGGGATATAATATTAATTGATTAAATATAATGATTAACGATCAAACGGCATATTTGATGACAAAAGCGTCAGCAATATTTGGCGCTATATAAATAAATATAAACCGAATATTGTGGAACATTTTTTAAAAGCTCTGGATGAGATTATCATAAAAATGGATAAAACAAAAACAGATTTCAACCGCTGTTAATGGCTTTAGTTTTAACTCTGGTTGACAGCGTGTTTCAATGTCAACTTTAAAAATGGCTATAAACCGCAAGCACGTTCAAAACGTGATTATATAAAAAACGTTTAATCGATTCCACCACGAACGAATTTTTCAAACGCACTTATTTCTTCGCTAAACATCTGTACACAGATTTTTTGTTCAGCTTGCAACTTGTGGTATGCATGAGTCATTTATTTGTGAGATTTTTTACATAATTGACATATTTCAGCAAACTGTTATTGTGATTCTTGCATAATAAACAAAATAGAATCTATCTCAAATTATAATTAAATTGATAAGCTAAAATTTATTTGAATATTCAAATTACTAAATTGATATTACTTAGCGTTTTAAATACTTCTGTGGACTTTACTCATCATCTATACTAATATAATAAAGCTGAAGAGTTTGTTTGTTTGTTTGTTTGTTTGAACGCGCTAATCTCCGAAACTACTGGTGCGATTTGAATAATTCTTTTTTTGTTGGATAGTCCATTTATCGAGGAAGGCTATAGGCTAAATAACATTACGCTATGACCAATAGGAGCAAAGACAGAGCGGTAAATGTGTAAAAAACGGGGAAAATTATTCATTTTTGAAGGCTTTCTTTGCGTGCGCTGCGAAAACGGTTCAAGATACACAAAAAATATGTATGAAAGAATTATTCCTCTATACATGATCTAAAAAAAAGTCCGCGACGGCATATGTCTATCTTTTAAGGTTTAGTCACAATGACCGTTTTTATGGTACCAAATTTGGTCGAAATAATTTGTTTAAGTTATATCAACATAATAATACTAAAAATTCTGCGGAAACTCGACCATTCCGAAAATCCCGCAAGAACGGGAACTATGTGGGAAAAACCAAAAATCTGCCGGAAGTCACTATTCCACGCGGACGAAGTCGCGGGCAAAAGCTAGTTTTATATAAAAATCTCGCAGCATGACTCGAGGACACACGATCGGACACGAGACATGATCTGTAGTTTCACATCTAATAATATGTGTCTTAGGATTGAATAACAGAATGAGACCCAAACTCTACTTTATTGCAGTTAGAAAGGGATGGCGCTATATATGGGTTCAATAGTGCCATCCAGCAATATGACTTTCTCACAAGAATCTCATCACCGATAGATCCTTTGCAATAACCGTTCAGTGCATTTCTGCAATCCTCTTAAATTGTAGGTCCTGCCTACCATCACTGCGTATCCATGCGACTATCTTCGCGGCCCAACGCCATGCCCTACCACTCAAGGAGAACAATTCTACGGGCTCTGTGCGGATTTTTGTCCCTTTAGTTGCCTTCCAGCCTTCTCGTATCATGTAATCCCGGTTTCTGTTGACTTGAAAAAGGTTGTCGGTCTGCAGGTACCTGACACTGCTGCACGGCGTGGTGCGCGAGTCGACGGTGTGCCTGATGGGCCACGAGCGGCGGCAGACGCTGGCGCTGATCGAGGCGCTGGCGTGCCGCGAGCTGTGCGCGCGCGCGCTCGTGGTGCCCGGGTACGTGGTGTGCGCGGCGTGCGCGGCGTGCGCGGCGTGCGCGGCGCAGGCGGCGCAGGCGGCCGCGTCGGCCTACTGCTGCGACTGCTGCCGGCCCGCGCTGTGCGCCGCGTGACGCCCCGCGCCGCCGCGCCGCCCTCGCACCCTCGCGCCACCCTAGTGCCAAATACTTACGGATAGGCTGACCGAGCGCACCCCGCCTGGGTGCCACCACTCCACGATCGACCGAGCGCTGCCAGTGCTCGGTGCTCGACCGCGCAAACGCAGCTACGCACCCTGCGACCGCCGCCACAGTCTCGACGGCCCGGTACGAGAACACTCGCACTCTACTATACCGCAGCCCTAACATTGAGCAGCGCAATCGCAGAACTAGTGATATTGAAGAAAATCACCGAGTTAGCTGCATACACTACGTATAACTGAATCGAAGCAAAAAATATGTTAACGTTTAAAAGAATATTGTTATTTGAACCAAACATTTCGAAAACTCGACAGTTATTTTTACATCACAGTAAGGCCTAACGCTCACTCTACTAACCGTTATTTGAAAACTAAGCTTGATTGTGTATTTCACATTGAACAATTGTAAATACGGCATAGTGGAAGTTAGAAAATAATTAGTTAAATGATGGACAAGTAAATGCCTAGCTGCGCGAGCACCCAGCCGCCGGCCACCGCCCGTCGCCTGCCGCGGCCCACGTTTCATGGCCCGCGGCCCACGGCCCACGGCCGTCGCCGATCAATTCGCAGTCAATTCCGCCGTCGGCTCCGGCACGCCGCCGCCACTGCCGCCGCGTTGGCCCAACACGCAAGCAGTGGCTCGCGGAGCGGCACGAACGGATGTGACGAGTCGATGGTCTGCCTATAAAAGACTAGTTAGTTATTTTTAAGCTTTTTTTATGGTTAATATGTCCCGTTGTATTAGTGGCATGTCTCTCGCGATAGTTATAGGGCGATCTGCATCGGACCACCCGATCGGACGTCCGGTTATTTGGTAGCGACGCAAACCGGCCCGGTCCGGCCCGGCGGTCTGCTCCTTCTATCTATAAACAATTTCAAGCTATCCTGGTTATTTGGGATATTTACGTTATAAAAGTTATAATGTTAATGAAATTAAACTTATAGATTTATTTGATAATTTGAATCTACTATTCTCTAAAATGTTCAGAAGAATATGATTGTACATAAATGATTTATGACGTCCCAATAACGTCCGCTCGCTGAACCAAACAGCCCGGCCGGCCAGTGAGCGCGCGCGCAGGCCCGGACACGTTCCTACGGAATAATATAAAATAACTATTTTACTAAGTATTTATTAAATCAAAGTCTATGTATACATTTCTCTTCCTCGCGATGGCTATAGTATTGTATACGGCTTGGCATACAAACTAACAAATTAAATTAAAATATAAAAGCCCAAAAAAATGTCTAGCCCTAAGGCGTGTACAATATTAAAGTTCACTCGTTTTATAATAATGTATTTGAATATAAAGCATTATACATACATATGAATAAATAAATATTTTAAGAACATTTACAAGTAGAGGTCGTGTCTGTAACTGTGTACTTACCGCAAATGATTTTGTTTACTTATTAACTTCTCATTAAAATACAGATTATTGATTAATGTGTAGATGTTATGAAAAATGTGATTTAATTGTTGTAGAATTAACCTGTTATGGATGTATATTATATACCTACTTACATTATTATGTAGTTTAAATTCACTAGAGAGATATACTATTAATGTGTATTTTATTATCATAAGTATAATATGAACGATTGTGTAACTCTGTCCGGCCAATTTGTGCATGCTAGATAATTAATTCGCTATTGTATATTCCAAGTTATTATGAATAAATATATGTATACAAATAGAGTGAAATTCTTATAGGGCTTGGGGTAAGCAAACTGTAACAGTGTCAGCTTAGAATAAAAACCGAAGCAATCAAGTACAATTCCCTTCTAGAATAATCTTTAATGTTATTATGAATATATTCGGAACTAATCGACCTGATGAACGAATTTCTTACTTGCTCACTATCAAACCAAAATTTGAGATCTCATTTTTTTATTAAGCCGACATTCTTTCGCGGTTGTAGGATGTAGGCGTTTACTGGTAGTTCTTCGTTAACTTCGCCGGAAGTCGATAAGAATACCAGCTGGCGAGGTGTTCGTTTCGTCGCCCGTGCCTCAGCGGGACCGGATCCCGGTCGTGGCAGTCAAATTTCTTGAACGTACCAGAATACATCGATGCTGATCAATATGAGATAGCAGTTCTTGAGCTTAAACCAACAGTTTTTCATCTCTACTGATACTAGAGAAAGAATAAAACTATTACTCATCCGTCAAGACTTTAAACCATATAACTGCACCATTAAATTGCGCATAAAGTCTTCCATAACTATTTTATACTCAGATAATTTACATGATCTTAGATCATGTAAATTAGGATAAATAAACCTTATTAATGAAACTTGTTGATAATTTTGTTTGGAAGATAACTCTTGTATCCGGTACACTATAATTTGGTATTAATATATTCCGCGGATGTAGTGTTATGTAATATTTGAACATTATTGTTAATCGGGCAAGTAATATCTTATGGTTCAAGCGAAACGTCACCTCGCATCTGTAACGTTTGTTAGACATAGCTCAGACCTCTGTACTTAGGTATAAATGAAGTACATAAAAAGCGGTTGATAAAATTATTATTCCATTTTCGTCGTTAGAGTGAATATAAGTAAATTGTCACCAATGTTATATCACTGCATGGAGCGGGCGTCTCATTTGTAATTGTAGTCTTTTCGACAGGTATTTTTATCTTTAATTGTTATCATATGTAACTGTGATTGTTATACTAATTCGTAATACAACTGTACCTAATTATCGGCGGCCTACCTCCTGTCGAGTTTCTAGTATTCGTACTGACAATCAATTAAACTGTCGCCGAGTAAATAGGGGTACTCGTACACGGTACAAACAGCCTGTAGATCATTTAATTACATGTGCAAACCAAAGGGCGGGTCCAGCGACAGCAAACACCGTCTTATGCAACCCGTGCCTGTTCTTGCTACTTGCACCGTGTAAAAGTACTCTTAAGTCAAACGTGTCATAACGCCAATTCTCTGAATGATTACTAGTTGCTCTTAAGAGCTTTTCGAATCGTTTTACAATCGTTGTTGAATGCAAATCTGATTTGTTAATTGTACACCGGTGTTTGTATAATAAGTGCTTTGAAAAAGTGTATTTTGCGTATATTGAACTGTAGTGTTACCTACTGTAGGAAAATGATAGGGTACAATCGATCCCAAATTTACTAATTATTCGATTTGTCACGTTACTACGATTATATTGGAAAGTTTTGTGACTTCAGGAGCTAAATTGTTCGTCCAGGTTATACAAAACTGATTTGTGTAAATTTGCAGTATTTTTCGCGCATGCGGAATTATGTACGCCATCTCTGCAGTACAGACGCTTTTGTGTACTCTGGATTTTTTATATATTTGCATTGTAAATTGTTATCAATAACTAATGTCTTATCGCTTCTGAATACGGTCTGGTATATAACGATACACAAGAGAGACATTGCAATATTTTAGTTTAGTGATTTATTGCGTTTTTTTCTAAAGTTACCATCAGTTTTCTGCTAGCCTTATTTTAGATAATAATTTTACTTATTGTGCACCGGAAGGCGCTTGCGTGCGTTAGAAAAATTGAATAAATATGTATATAATGTACTTACGAATGAATGTTTATTAGACTGAAATTGGGTATCTTCTCAACGAAAAATGAAACCCCAAAAAAATGATGCAAAATGTTCGGAAGATAGGTGAAAAAAAAATACAAAACTGAGAAGGTATCTGTCAGTTGCAAGAAAGTTGGTTTCTGACTCGCGTCTTTATCGTTGGAGATATAATTAATTGGCAGAGGTCTCGCCGGATAGTGGCAACAGTGTTGCAGTTGATAGACCGCCGGCGTCATCTCGTCCAACAAACAAATTGCGGCTGATAATTCGAAATAATTAAACCATATTGTAATTACATTATCGGGTCGAAATAGCAACAATGTTGCTATCAGCCGCTGTTGCTGGGATACAAAATGGTTGCGCATTCGACGGGCGCATTTTTCTGAAGCATTTATATTTTTGTATGGAAGCGAGGGTTCATTGATAAATTTATCTAAAGACATTTCGAATTGTCTTGCCAGTTAGTTGATCAATGATTTTTTTATTATTATTATAATTATTTGTCTCAGTGAGGGTTAAGTCAGAATAGTATTTAATTGGTGTGACGAGCGAGGCGATAGGTACGCAAGCGCCACAATGCGTTGTCTCGGGGCTTGGCCGGTGGGTTGACAGCATTCTGTTAAATTTTACCCTTTATTTTTTATCACACGTGTTAAATACCCATAATATTCTCAGCTGTAATATTTCAATACTGTCCCCCTTTATTTTAATCAGTTAAAATTCATCAGTTGTCAGTAAACTGGACTAATAATCTTTTTGTTAGTGCATAATTTACTAACTGCAATATTAATATGCATTTTTATAAAAATGTACAAATTAATATTAAACTGATTATAAATTTTATTGTAGAGTTTACAGTAGTATTCAATACCAACTTGGATGTAAGGCCGTGGAATAACATCACTTATCAACTACAAAGAAACGATAATGAAATATGAAGGTCACTTCGAAAAAATTGTTCGTATTATAAAAATTACTTACCGTATCCATTTTACGGAGATGTAATGACAGTGTTCAATTATTTTTAAACGTTCCGCTATCTTAACACGAGCCATGAGCAATGATAATTTTCCCATTTACATGTTTCAACCATACATTATAAGGTGGTGTCATCACACCAAACGATGGCGGTCATAAAATGTATAATATATGGCTTAAATTTGGATCAATTGTATAGCAGCAGATATTTTGGGGTAGTAGGTATTTTTGGGGTAGGTCAAAATTTTTCTAACAGCTGAAATTATTGAACCTATTGTTAGTTGAGTCATACACGCAATAATACGTGATAAATTATAACAAGTGTAAAATGACACATCAACAATATGTTGCAACCACTATGGAGACCGTCTCCCGTACATACAAATATATATTATGACGTGAAATCAAATTACACTTTATTGCAATTACATATTAGATCGTATACTCCGCGAAATAAAGAGCTTATTTCTAGGATCAACAATTTACTGTGCTCTGAATCTACAATAAAAGTAGATCTACAAAGAGAATCTTTATTCGCGAAGCAGTAATTCTGCCAGTCTCAGTAACAAATCTTCCGGACTGGCAACACTACCGCACAAGTAAGCGGTGCGTTCACACATAGGCCGGAACTGCGTTTACGAACACCACACAACGTTTGTCAGAGTACCCGCGTGTCAAAACGAATGCTGTCGACCTACCCGCGCCGCGAACGCGCCGTGCTCGGCCGCTCGCTCATATGTTAACCGCGAGCAGCCGGCATACCGCGACTCTCTAGGGTAGGGTTGCTATACGCCTTACGATGTATATGCTTATTGTTAGATATATCAAATAAATATATTTACATAGTAGTGTTCTTCCTCTTCCGTGAGGCCTGCGTACAGGCATACTGTTGTTGCGTTACATAACGATTACTATATCTTTGTGAGGAGTTTTAAGCTATTGTAAATTTTACAGAAAATTAATTAAAAATGTTGTGAAAATAAATTATAAAAAATTGATAAACAGTGACTGTTGCCTTTTATTTATTACGCCTTTACAAAATGTCAATGTGTTAGTACGACTACTCACTTTAAATTAAAAAAAGGTTAATTAATAAACAAAAGAAAGTCCACTTTATGTATTTATGCCACAAACAGGAGTGCATGATTTGCTGTGTTCCAGTTTAAAGCATAGGTAAGGAAAAGAAATGACTAAGTGCTGTGAACTTTACATCATAGCTTACAAAGCAACATGCTGGAAAGAGGCTCTATACCAAGATCATTCACATTTTTCCACTTTGGAAGCGTCTCTCGCGCATACTATTTAGTTTAGAATAAAAATATGTTAGAAACCTCAATATCATCACTCACCACGTTTCTCAGTATTTTTTTTCCTATCACAGGTGGGTTGGAAGAAATTTCATTAGAAATAAGCCACACCTATTGTACTGTCTATAATTTTGTATTTTCCTGTTCTTTTCTTTTGTGTACAATAAATCGTTAAAAAAAATAAATCATTTTGAAGACCTACCCATAGATACCCCACACGTATGGGTTTGATGAAATAAAAATTGGAGATTCAGTTCTAAGTATGGAGAACCGACTACATCTACTTACCAAGTTTCCACAGTATAGCTCTTATAGTTACGGAAAAAAGTGGCTGTGACATACGGACGGACAGACATGACGAATCCATAAGGATTCCGTTTTTTGCCATTCGGCAACGGAGCCCTAATAAAAATTCAGTTCGAGAGTATCCATAACATATCTCGCTAATGTTGATGTTCTATGTTCAAGTAATGAACACAAATGCTAAAGGACATTGTTCAATTTTGGCCTAAGAACCGATGTGAATATAAATTAAACTATAATTTTTATTTATTTTTATATTATTTGAAACATATTTTAGTATTCCACGGACACTTCAAATAAATAAATTCCAAATAAAAAGTTGGGTCACAATTATTGATGCCGTATAAAATGTTTTCCGTCAGCCAGTGCTGCCAGTTTCGGAAGTTTTCGCGATTTCGGTAAATACGGATCGAATTGAGAACCTCCCCCTTTTTGAAGTCGGTTATTAAAATTAGTTGATAACACTTTATTCATTTAAATATCTAAATTGACTAGCTAGAAAAATACTAGTATTTATATATTTTTTAAGCGAAATCGCGAATTTCTAGCTTGGCATTCGAGTATTATAGTTTTCGTAATTGGCAACACTGGTGTACTTCATACCTTCTTCTATCTGTGTCCGTTTCATTCAATTTTTGATTGCTTTGCGTCATGGTTTCATGGTTTTATTCAAACAACTTGACTTGATTACGGACTCCGATTACATTGCGTACTTGGTAGACTCGGCTGTGTGTAAAGGACTGGATTTTGTAAAATGATAATTGTCAAAGAATTATCTTAAACTTGACTAGTATCTAGCAGAGTAGTTCTTTCCTAGTTCTAGAAGAGGACATATATAGCTGTACATAGTATTGTTAATATTACTTTGATATTACTACGCTGATATTTCACGCAAGGTTGCTTATTTTTTATTTATAACCTCAAAATATTAACTTTTCTCGTAATTATTTTAGTTTCTTGAAGTGTCCGTTCGTGAAAACTTATTTCATAGGATTCCATATAATTTTAAGAGTTTATATAAGTCACTTTCGATTAGAACGGTTCTTAGGCAGAACATGTATGGAGCCGGAACAATGTCCTTTATTATATAAAAATAGTTTACCTAAAAATATTTATATGCATTATAGAACACCACAACAATTGATTTAAGTAATTGTAGAACTCACAGGCCGAAATCGTAAAGTTCCGTTCTACCGATTTATGTTTTGATTTATTATTGAGCCTTTTCTTGTCTCTTACTGTAATCAAGTTGAGTTTAGTGAATGAAAGACGTTAATATAAATAACAATTTATTATACTTTCGGAGTAATCAATGTAAAGACAATAAGATAAAAATAGACAAGCATGTATCAAAAAGACAGCATTCCTTGACATATCAATTTTAAAACTTTCTAAGTGGCGAATGTCACAAGAAGAAAAGGTCAACAATACGCTCCCATAACATGGGCACGCTACAAGTTATATACAGGATAAAAAAATATAATTGTTCCATACCAAGTAGTCCTACGAAGTTTTCATACTTAATACGTCCCAGAGGATTGGTAAATATGTTATCGATCATTTCTCCAGTTGGCAGATAGGATAAACTAACAAAAACTTCATCTACTATCTCTCTGATAAAATGGTACCTCACACTAATGTGTTTTGTACGCTTGTGATGAGTTGGGTTCTTTACTAGTTTTATTGATGACTAGTTGTCACAATACAATCTCACATTGCACAAAATCCCAGCTCAGTAGCGCTCTAAGGAATACCGCTTCACGACAGGCTTCGCTTAAACTAATGTACTCCGCCTCGGTAGACGATAGCGTAGTACAAGACTGATTATAAAAGCCCAAGATACAATACTTCCTGCATACTTAAAAATATATCCCGTATATGACTTACGATCTGAATTAGCTGTCCAGTCTGCATCTGCGTATCCCTCCGAAGACGGGGTTCATGTTAGACGTCTTTTTTTAAACACTAAAAATAAAATGTTAGCTTTTAAGCTAACATTTTATTTTTAGTGCGTTTAAGATATCTTAAAATATGTTTAGCGTAATTCCAGTGATTAATAGTATAACAGCTATTGTACTGACTAAGATATGCTACGGCAAACGAAATATCTGGTCGAGTAGTCACTGATATATACATCAAGCTACCAATAAGTTCTTAATAGGGAAGCTTAACATTAACATTACTGTTACATTCAATAGAATTAATATTAGACACCATTGGTGTTTTTACAGGCTTGCAATCGCACATATTGAATCGCTCTAACAATTTGTCAATTTTATGCTCTTGACAAAGTTTTATGCAATCGTTTTCGCGCTCTACCTTAATACCCGACATATTTCTGGCTAGACCTAAATCCTTAACTCTAAAATGCCTAAGTAACGATTCTTTTAAGCTCATAGCTAGGTTATTATTATTATAAAACAAGAAAAAATCGTCGACATATAGAGCTATAATAATAATCGACTCACCACTTCTCCTGATAAAAATGCATTCCTCTTGCTTGCATTGAACATAGTTTAGCGAAAGTGGTACAGACTTTACCTTTTTATACCAAGCCCGTGAAGCTTGCTTCAGCCCGTAAATCGCCTTACGTAATCTATAGACTTTATTTTCATTTCCAGGGGAGATAAACCCTTCTGGTTGGTGTAAATAAATCTCCTCCGACAAGTCACCATTTAGGAACGCGGTTTGCACATCTAAATGATCAATCTGTAGATCCAATTTTAGTGCCAAAGACAACAATAGTCTAATAGAACTATGGCGAACAACGGGTGAGAATGTTTCAGAATAATCTTCACCATATTTTTGTGTAAAGCCTTTAGCTAATCTTGCCTTATAGCGCGTAATGTTTCCATCAGAGTCCCGTTTTATTATAAAAATCCACTTATTTCTGACAATATTTTTGTCTAGTGGCTTATCAACTAACTCCCAAGCATCGTGAAATGTATAAGAATCTATTTCTTCTTGCATGGCCTTTTGCCATAGATCTTTATCATTATAATTTAATGCATCTTTTACAGTAAGTGGTTCATATCCATCAACAATATTATTTACATTAGCTATATTACAGTTAGGTTTTCTATTTCTAGCTTAAGTCATAACGATGTCCAGTAGTAGCTTCAGTACTACTATCAATTATGTTCTCATTAATGGGAGTGTATTCAGAAATTACCTCATCATGAGTGTTTGATGACTCCACGTGAACAGGTAACTGCTCCGCCTGAATCGGCGTCACTTCCAAGTCATCATCATTAGTACCTCCTTCTTCCCCAAAGTGAAGTCGTCGGCATTGGTCCACAAACATCCGTATTTTTTTTTATAGCATAGGGCAGCAAAACGAGCAAACGGATCACCTGATGGTAAGCGATAACCGTTGCCCATGGACACCCGCAACACCAGAGGAGTCACAGATGCGTTGCCGGCCTTTTAAAAGGGAATAGGGGATAAGGGGAATAAGGGGGGTTGGGCCTCCGGTACCCTCACTCACTCGGCGAAACACAGCGCAAGCGCTATTTTACGCCGGTTTTCTGTGAGGCCGTGGTATCACTCCGGTCGAGCCGGCCCAATTCGTGCCGAAGCATGGCTCTCCCACGGTAAAACGGTAATTACGTATGGATAATGTCCCACGGTAAATTACGTATGGATAATGTCCAGCCACGCCTTAGCAACCTGCTTATTAGGAGAAGTCAAAAATGGAGTACGGGTCTGTTTACCCTTGAGACATATCTCACAATTTTCTTTTTGAGGATCCACCTGAAAATCAATGTCATTAGTCAAACGCCTTAATAGCTTCAAGCTTTCAAAGTTAAGGTGACCTAATCTCTTATGCCAAATCTCCATATTGGATGAAGACTACAAACCATAAATTAAAGATATCAAAAAAGGAAGAATATTACAATTATATTATATAAAATGACCGGTGGTCCGTGGCTGTCGGTAACACTCCCCCCCAGTGTAAACACTAATTATTATCTAGACAGCCACTAACCAACGATACCAACATTCTTGATGCGCGTTTTAAAGTCCCAGTTTTTGTTCGTACGTCGACGGTCCGTACCCTTCCGTCTTTGCCCGGGTAGGTTTTAATTACCCGGCCTCTGGGCCAGGAAGAGCGCGGTAATGAGCCATCCACAATTAAGACGATATCGCCGATTTTGTAAAAGACACACACGTAGTTGCAAGAGATATTTATTATCTGACATATAAAACATAAGAAAATCTATAAAAATATACATTTACAAACCATAAATTAAAGATATCAAAAAAGGAAGAATATTACAATTATATATATATAAAATGACCGGTGGTCCGTGGCTGTCGGTAACACTCCCCCCCAGTGTAAACACTAATTATTATCTAGACAGCCACTAACCAACGATACCAACATTCTTGATGCGCGTTTTAAAGTCCCAGTTTTTGTTCGTACGTCGACGGTCCGTACCCTTCCGTCTTTGCCCGGGTAGGTTTTAATTACCCGGCCTCTGGGCCAGGAAAGCGCGCGGTAATGAGCCATCCACAATTAAGACGATATCGCCGATGTTTATCATTGTGTTAGAGCCTGCTCTTCGCGGTGCTAAAGTTGGTAAAATTTCTTTAGTCCATCTCTGCCAAAAATGATCAGCTAGCCGCAGCCCCTTTTTATAATCTGCACGCCGACAGAGATCACCATCAGTGACTGGTTTCAGTTGATGGTCTCCTACTGGTCCACCGATTAGAAAATGAAAGGGTGTCAACGCTTCATTGTCATCAGGTCAACAGGAACGTGCGTCAGCGGTCTACTGTTGACTATGGCCTCTGCTTCGGCCAAGAGCGTTCTCAGTATCTCCTCTCTTGGTGCTCTTTCTTTAAGCGTTACCGAGAGGGCGGTTTTAATGCTGCGAACCAACCGCTCCCAGCATCCACCCATGAAGGGAGCCGCAGGGGTAATGAAAGACCACTGGATTCTGTGATTGGCTGCAAAGTCATACATCTCTTCGAGCTTACGAGCAGCTCCGACGAAAGCTGTTCCATTGTCGGAGTAAATATGGGCGGGACATCCACGTACGGCAATAAAACGTCTAAGAGCCATGAGAGCGGAATCGGTTGTCAGAGACTCCACGAGTTCTAAATGTACCGCTCGAACTGTTAAACACGTGAAGAGCGCAACGTATCGCTTAAGATGTCTTCTTCCAGCCGTTACATTGATAGGGCCGAAATAATCTACACCTACATGGGTAAAAGGTCTCTTATTGTGCGCTAACCGACCTAGTGGTAAGTCTCCAAAGGGTGGAATTTTGTAAAAGACACACACGTAGTTGCAAGAGATATTTATTATCTGACATATAAAACATAAGAAAATCTATAAAAATATACATTTACAAACCATAAATTAAAGATATCAAAAAAGGAAGAATATTACAATTATATATATATAAAATGACCGGTGGTCCGTGGCTGTCGGTAACACTCCCCCCCAGTGTAAACACTAATTATTATCTAGACAGCCACTAACCAACGATACCAACATTCTTGATGCGCGTTTTAAAGTCCCAGTTTTTGTTCGTACGTCGACGGTCCGTACCCTTCCGTCTTTGCCCGGGTAGGTTTTAATTACCCGGCCTCTGGGCCAGGAAGAGCGCGGTAATGAGCCATCCACAATTAAGACGATATCGCCGATGTTTATCATTGTGTTAGAGCCTGCTCTTCGCGGTGCTAAAGTTGGTAAAATTTCTTTAGTCCATCTCTGCCAAAAATGATCAGCTAGCCGCAGCCCCTTTTTATAATCTGCACGCCGACAGAGATCACCATCAGTGACTGGTTTCAGTTGATGGTCTCCTACTGGTCCACCGATTAGAAAATGAAAGGGTGTCAACGCTTCATTGTCATCAGGTCCAACAGGAACGTGCGTCAGCGGTCTACTGTTGACTATGGCCTCTGCTTCGGCCAAGAGCGTTCTCAGTATCTCCTCTCTTGGTGCTCTTTCTTTAAGCGTTACCGAGAGGGCGGTTTTAATGCTGCGAACCAACCGCTCCCAGCATCCACCCATGAAGGGAGCCGCAGGGGTAATGAAAGACCACTGGATTCTTAAGTAGTCTTTGGTACACAAAGCTAACATTATTTATGATTGCAGGTCTGTAAACATTACTAAACGGCTGAGCACTTAAAACAACACTACCAGACTTCATAAAATTACATTCACAAGAAGTAAATAATATCTTATAGCTTTTTTGTGTTAGACTATTTACAGAAATTAAATTAAAGGTCAATTCCGGTACAAACATAAAATCACTTAGCGGTGCGTGCCATCTGCGCAACATCCAGGTGCAATGTGGGTCTGGCGTGATAAGGTTGATCAGACGATCGCTTCCGACGTCACGGGGAGTACCTCCGGGTGCATGTGGGGGGCCTGTGCAGCCCCCCACACCCCCCGTACGGCGGTCGTATCTATGACTCTCTTTCTCTCTTACAAGTTAATTATTAAACTTTTCCGAAAAAATAATATCACCCTTGCCTTTTACAGTTAACATTTTACCGTTCGCAACACACACCTCTTTAGTAGAAGACGGTTTCAAGCAATTGAACCAATCATAACGTCCATATGGTTCGTTGCTCCACTGTCAACAATCCAAAAAAGGCGATCACTGCTGTCACATGAAACATTCTGCTGAGTACAGTCTTTCTTCAAGTCGACCTTCAGTTTCTGACGACCTCCATAGTCGAGTGGATAGTACACCGGTTTCAAGGTGTCGCCATCTCTGAGGTCCCGCGTTCGAATCCCGGTGGGGGCAGATGTTTGTGTGATGAATGCAAGCATTTGTACCTTAGTCATGGTTGTTGATATATATTTCAATAAAAATTATTTATATATGTATAATATATGTATGTCTATCCGTTACCCTAGATCTTATAGCACAAGCCTTACAGAGCTTAGTTTGGGCTAGGCTAATTGGTGTAAGGGTAACAAATATTTATATATTATATATTTAAGTGTCCTTTTGTACAAACAAACCTTATGCAAAAAGCTTCATAATAGTGTACTAGAAGAGCAACAGCTGTATAATTAAAGATGCCATTAGACTATAACCTAAAAATCATGCTACCAAAATCAATATATTGTGTTAGTAGGTATTTGTTATTGAAAATTACAGCTATATTTACATAGACTTTCACCTGAAAACACAACAAAATTAATTTGTGGTCAATAAAAATGCCCTGCGGACTTATAAAATTAGTCTCATGTTAGGTTACACGGTTCTTGTAACACAAATAATTTCATAATAGCTATTATTTCGAGAGCGCGTGTGTTTTTGGCTTAATATTGGTATATATAATCACGAAGAAGTAGCAGCCGCAAGCAAAATATTGACCAGGAAATTAGTAATGGGTATTTACCATATAGCAAAATAATATTTGATCACTTCACAATTCAACAGATATTTATTATGGCCGCCGCTTGTCAATGATTCAATGAATTAAGTTCAGTATGGAAGGATTTAACATAATTTTAGACTTATATTCAGACGTTCGCACGCCTGTGGCTGTATATAAGAATAAAACAACTACTTAAGATTTGCGCACAGTATCTGTATATTGGTGTCAAATTATTTGCCTAATCAGATTTACGTTCAAAACATATTTAGACAAAATTAAATCTTTACAAATCAGATTCATGAAACTATTGGTCGATAAAAAAACGAAAATTAGATGTAAAGAGAACACATACGAACAACTTTTCTTAGAATGTAAAATGCTACCAGTCCATGAGAAGGTAGTGTTACTCCTGGCCATGGAGCAGTTTTGTAATGACGAATTTAAAAATGCAGTTAGTAATCCGAGGTTGGTAAGAAATAGAGATATTGATAAGCTTATAGTACCTAGTTTTACAAATTATTATGGTCGAAGATGTAGGAAATATTTAGTGCCAAAAATATATAATGATCTACCTGACCTAGTACGCAAGAGTGTTGCGAAAAAACAATTTAAAAGAAATTTAAGTAATGTTCTTCTTGCTAAAGTAAGAAATACAATACAGTAGTTCTTTAGTAAGTGCTCGTAGATAATATAATAATTTAATTCATTAGTATGTAAGTCTAGTGTTTTATGTTTAGTCGCGTTTCGATTAAAGTTTTTAATTAAAATGGAGTTTCGTCTGCCAACAAACCGCATTGTGGTTTGGCAGAAGTATTGTTATAGTATATAAGGCTTTAATATTGAAATAAATATATAAATAAAAAAAAATAAAAAAAGACATTGCGCTATTTCACAGCTGTTATACAGCTAGTTCCACACTTTGTGCCCTTTTTGCGGATATATCGCCTGTATATCTGGATATACAGTCCTAATTCAGCCATTTGTACAGCCTAAACTCTTGAAATTTTTCATTGTACAGCGTTTATACAGTTTAAAATGTTACTTGGGTGGGACCATTATGCACCTTAAACAGCAGTATTTCATTGCCAATATAATTCTCTTTTATATATTTAATATTAACACCATTGATTTATTTAATTTGACGATTGATTTATTGAATTTTGACGACACGTTTAGCGCAGTGGTAGAGTAATCGGCTTCTACGCAACGGGTCGCGGGTTCAATTCCCGCACGGGACAGATATTTTGTATGACCTACAAAAATTTGTTCCGGTTTGGCTGCACACAGGGACAATTCTAGGGTGGAGAGAATTTTTTTTTAAATAAAAATAAAAAAGAATTAGAACACCCTTGAATTAGAATTCTGTAGTAATATTTGTCAATATCAAGAAGATACAGCATTAAGTAACCTAGATTCAATATGAGCTGCATAAATGTTTTGAAAATCTTGCACACGCTTATGAAAACAATGGAAACTGTATCTACTATAAATATAAATTAAGTCTAAAACGATTTTCGGTGGCTGCGGAGAATCTCAAAAGACACAAATGCCTGTGCAATAGTTACACACAAAGCTATGGACGAATGCTGTGTTCTTGATCACTCACATGATTGAATGTAATAAAAAAAAAATTTTTAGTAGCCTAAGTTACTCCTTATTACATAAGATATCTGCCAGTGAAAGTCCCGTCCAAATCCGTCCAGCCGTTCCAGAGATTAGCCGGAACAAACAGACAGACAGACAAAAATTTTAAAAATATGTATTTTGGTATGTGTATCGTATATACATTCAATATGCATGTAGTAGAAAGCGGTTATTTTAATATAATAGGTATTTAACACTAGTATAACCCTGCTAGTATAACTCCGCTCCCCTGTATCGGCAGGGGAGCGGAAGCTGGGGGTTCCCGGAAGTCGCTTAGCGTTCCCGGGGGCTCCCTACATGCCTGAGGAAGGCCATCCAGGATGTTTTTAGCAGATAGTGTCCCTTGGGCGCGGGTGCGACGTCCATAAACGGAAGTTTTACCTGGTTAAAAAAAATGTATTCAGCACTGCGCGTTCTCACGAGGAGCAGTCGCTTTCACTACATCAAGAGGTCATCTATATTTATAATAAATCTGTAGAGAGATCAATTCTGTACATAAAATATATTTCCAAAATAACTATCAGGGGGTGATTAGGGATCGATACTGATGCCAAAAATGCGATCGGTAAAATTTTTGTCTGTCTGTCTGTATAACCGTTATAGAAACAAAAGATTTACAACAAATAATAAAATAGTAGATTGTTAACCGAGGGTGGAAAGAATCAATTCCCGAGGTATTTAGACTTTCGAGAGACTTTTAGAGAGATTTTCGGCTATAGTCCGAGAAGGAATTGATTCTTTTACCCGTGTTAAACATTTCACTTCGAATACATGAGGAAAATAAAACATTGGTTGTTTATTTAATCTATTTATTGATAATATATGATAATATCAGTAGACCATCAGTAGGCAGAACACAATTTGCCTCGTCTTTAATTGAATCTGGTGTCAATATTTCAGAATCGCTTGAACTCATTTTTAAAATTAAAATCTTAACTAGTATAAGAGATTATTTGAATTTTTTCTAATTCCGTCACAGATATATATAATAAATTCCCATCCCGCCAATTTATGTAGACTGTTTAAATTTTAAATATGGAACTCACCGCGTGTTTGTTGCGGCTTATTCCGCTGGAAGTAGTTTGCGCTAAGTTCACACTGGTTGTTTAGAAACTCACATGGCCGCAGCATTTTTTTTATAGTTCACAGCTGACAGTTCGTAGCTGACATTCGTAGTTCTATTTTTAAAGTTCATTCCGGCCCTTGGGTGGGAAGTAAATTGTATGAGTTTTTCCCTCCCTATGTCGGGAAGCAGCATTTTCCACCCAATAATCAGATCAAAACAACATAACTTTCCGAGTATGAGAAATGAAAAAATACTTTCGATGTCAGTTTTCCTCATTGCACCTACTAACTTCTGTTGCCTAAATACATTTTACTATCACTGTCCCCGTACACTTTGATTATCTTTTATAGCAAAGAGGAAAAGTTTATAAGATTGCGCATTCTTTTTTTTTCTTCGGGAGAGGAAGGCTGAGACTCCACCACAAGGAGCACGAAACGTGCCCAAGATACTCCCCTAACGGCAAGTGTCACGGAGGTTATAGGACTGCACGCGGCCAGAGCGTTAATTTCTGGTACTGCTCATTCTATTTTTAACACATTGAGTGCTGACTACGTATATATACGTACCTGGTATCAATGCCTGACGCCGACTACGGATATGTACGTAGGGTTCTATGCGTGCCACAGTAAAAATTATGGAAGCTGCGCGTCTTATGCAGGGCGTTAATTTAAAGACCGGCACCTCAAATAAAACAAGCATTAATAAACGAGTAACTTTATTGATCACAAGTTAGGTATAAATTTCAATTTCAAAATGAATGAAATCCTTCAAAAAAATAACAAAAAATTCCCTTTTTGGTAATTAAATTAGCGCAACTTCATGTTTGACGGTAATCAACAACAGAAACAAAAAAAATAAACATTCTAACATTATTATTTATTCATAATAAACAAAAAAAAAACAATTTTATAAGTTAGGAACTTAGTGTTTTAGGAACTTTGTAAAAACAATATTACTCAACAGTTTTTATACATATTACACAAACATAGAATCGGTGTGTGATATTTTGAAGCATTCCACAATGCATAAGGCTGGTTTCCTGGGCACACAGGGCATGAGCTCTCTTTGCGTTTTGTACAAACTCTACAGGGCTTTCCAGGAATCTTCTTTTTTTGGGTTGCAGGTAGTTTTTCCAAGTAATGAAAATTATCTGGAGAAACCCGAGACAACTGATTTACTGGACAACTTGATTGTGAAGGTACATGAGATGAGATAGGCGTTTGTGATGTGGAAGATCCTGTATAACGATACGGCATGTCTAATAGATGTGTGATAAACTCTTTACGAAAATTTTATCAATCCCATTTTGCAATTACGATCTTGTTTACGAAGAAGTCTGTACGCATTTTGCACGTAAATATCAAATATATGAAGCCTTAATTTTTTATGCCATCGTAATGTTTTCCTTAGACAAGAATAATATAAGGTCATTTGGTCACTTCGATCGACTCCAGACATGCCTAAATTATAATCAGCAATAATGTTAGGCTTACATGACAATTTACCATTTTGGTTTCGTACATTCACCATCTCAAGCTTGTGTTTGTTTGAAATGACTAAAACATCTCTCTCTCCATTTGCAGATTGTTATACCCTGACATGACTGAAAGGCCAATTCCCCTTTTTTCAGACGTGCTTGCAGTTACGTTGATGGATTGTCATTTCTTTATTTTCGCAGGGTCCCACATAAGTGGGTCTGTTTTTGACCGAGATGACTTGCTAAATCCACAGAATTATAAAAATTGTCTGCGTAAAGGACATGTCCTTTCTCGAGATAACCATCGAGAAGATCAAGAATAACCTCAGTACTGTGTAATGTTCCCGGTGCTGGTTCTTTGTAAGAGCTTGATGAAGTAGATGAATCACTTTCTTGTTCACAATCTGGCCGATATTCGTCGTCGGAACCAGGCGAAAAATCACCACAATCAGAGTCTGATTCCATGAGCAAGTTCGAAATTTGATCTTCATTTATAGGACGATGACGCCACTTTGAATTTCGAGACATTTTTAGGAAAAAGAGCGTCGTAACGAAATACTTCCTCAACCGCTTGCGCAGCGACACTAAAAATGTGCGTCCGCGCAGCGGGAGAAGGGCGGGAAAGGGTGCGAAAGGACAGGAGCGTGTCAAGAGCAAACTGTAGACATAGATGATGGAGGATGACGTATACGTATAAGTACGTACCTTGGCACCCTGGGTAATTAATTTATTTCCGAAGCCAACTACGTATATATCCGTGGAATACCAAATGTATGGTGGCAACCAACTTTAGCCATGCGAACAAAATCGGCATTCAATGGGTTAAAGTGTGGTATGAGCATAGTCGAATACCTGCGGAGGGCAATGAAAATGAAATCAAAGTATTTATTCAACATAGACTTGTACAGGCACATATTAACTTAATAGAACAAAAATCTTGCACCTGTAAACGAACAAGAAAATAAAATAACTCTACCCCTGTTCGGCAATTGGGAGAACCTTCTCGAGATGTTATTTAAACCTTTATTAACAACTAGCGACCCGCCCCGGCTTCGCACGGGTGCAGTGAAAAAATGGTTATGGTGGGTTATCCCTAAGAGATAGACATATACCATCGCGGACTTTTTTGTGGATTTGGATTTTTGTAAGTTGTACAATACTGTAGTACATTATTTTGGTCTATCTCGTAGGGTTCAGCCAGCGTTTGCAATATAAGCGCAAAAAAACGTGCTTATTTACGACATCACATTAGAAACCTTTAAATTTATCAGTGTTTCTTTACTATATTATGCATTTATTATACATACAAACCTTCCTTAAGAATCACTCTATCTATTAAAAAAAACCGCGTCAAAATCCGTTACGTAGTTTTAAAGATCTAAGCATACATACGGACATACAGCGAAAGCGACTTTGTTTTATACTATGTATTGATATTACTTTAATACCTTATATGTACAATCATACATACATACTGACTCATACATAGTATGTACATTTATAGTTATATTATATATGTATACACATTCTATGTAAAAAAATACTGTATTATAAATAAGTAATGTTGTTACCAAACACGGATTTATGAATACTGTACATACTTAGTCACTTATAGTCAATACCGTCTTTACCATAAGGGCACAAGGGGCCCGTACCCAGGGCCCCCATTCTGAGGGGGGCTCGAAGAACCTACACTTTCTCTCACACATTTCTTTTGAAAACATTTTTGTCGGACATGTGACATTACTTTATTTCGCAAATTAGTAAATTTATAAGAATGTATTTACTATGCCATTATAGCAACCAAGGATCATTTCTATCTGCAAGCTGAGACCGAGAGACGCCTATGGATTTGTAGTTCTAGCTTCCAACAACTGAAACGCTAATGTCGAATTTGCTTACCGTTATTTTAGTGCAGTATTCCAACCGTGGGATGGCGCGAGCATAACATATTTAGCGAGCATAACAAACTTATTTAAAAATGTTAGTATAATTCGCGTTTTTTACTTTTGAAAAGGGCCTCTAATTCTTGTGTGCCCAAGGGCTCCAGCTTAGTTTAAGACGGCGGTGCTTATAGTCAATTATTGTATAATCTTAAATACTCATAAAGGTTTTTCGTGTATATACATACATATAGTCACGCCTCTTTCCCATGGGGGTAGGTAAAGATCACAGTGTCCGGTACGCTCCAAACATACTAGCTTCCTCGACTTTAATTGTTTTCACAATAAGTATCTCTTTAAACCGAAAAACCGCCGAGTAGGCACGTAGTGGAGGAAGCGAATGTGGGTTGATTTGTCTTCCCAATCAATCTGATGCAATGACACAGGTACAATTACAATATAGTTATGATAAAGAGGTCGCTTATTCAAGAATCATTCGAACACGAGCTAACCGGCACGTCCACTATCCATGATGCGTGGAACGAAACGCCGCTGCCGTGATATTAATTATTATTTGTTATTTATCATTAACATAGTTTCTACAGCTTAAATTCATTTTACAATTATAACAAAAAAAAATATGTCTGTACATAAGCCAATTACAGAAACTTACTTTGCTATCTTGAGTACTACATATAAAAATGTAGGGTAAGTGTGTAACATTTAGTACAAAAGAAAATAAATTAACAGTAATATTTGCCTTATTTTATAAACTTATATGTGTGTGCTCATGTGTATGTACGTGTGTGTGTGCGTGTGGGTGAGTATAAGAATATGTGTGTGTCTTTATAATTCACTACGATGATCGATCCGTTCAATGTGACTACGATAACGCGAGTTTTAGCGCAGGCTTACATGGCATCTTTATAAAAGAGACAATATCGTGCACCCGATAATAATGCAAATTCACAACATAGTTAAAAACAAAAATATATAATTTGAATAATAAAAATCGATGGAATTAAATGTTTAATTTAAATTAATAAACTGATAAATGTTAAATTGAAATAAAGATTAATTATTAAACTAACTATAAAACTTACAGGTGACCCTACCAATTTGTGATCTTTGATCTTTGGTGATCTTTGATGGTTTGATTGTTATTCAATAGTCAATAGTCACCTTAATGCCATTAAATAGATTTTAACTAAATTTTAAACTTTACAGAAGAACCCATGCAGTTACCTCATTGTTATCAACTTTACGTAGGTATCAAATCAATATTATATGTTTCTCCTCTATCTTCTACCTAGTTCAGTTTCAGTTCAGACCCTTAAGGGTCTATCGTAACCTGCAAGGGTTCTACGTTAGCGAAAAACACAATTTGGGGTCCATGATAATGGATCTCAACAAACACTGATAGTACCTACCTATTTATTTGCAAGCTCAACTCATTGCCAATAAATTAAAACAAAAAAAAATGATATGTCAAGGGCCCGGAATATTAGGTAGAGCCCAATAACTAAAAAAAAATAGATAATTTTACCCAGTTTTCCGTCTAAATCAAAGGACTTTGTTTATTATTATAAAGAATTTCTTAACAAATTTATTGTTAAATGCTAGCACAGCTCATTAACTTTGAAATAAGGCCACTTTTGTGTATGTAGACCAAATAAAATCGTAAAACAGCAAGATTTAATAAACTCCTTAAAATACGAGAAATGAAATTTTAAAATAGCTCTCATTCGTAGGGGTGAGGGATGCGACCCCCATTTGTATAGGTTTTTGTCGATAAAACTTAACATACAACACGTTGGTAAAGTATCGGAAGTCCGATCCCTAACACACTGTATATGTTTATAAAGTTTTATAAGTTGTAGCATGCAGGCATCCAGGACAACAGAGAAAGAAATTGGCAGACATTGAGATATAATCGAGCAGCATCAATCACTGTAATGGATCTGTTACACAGTCTCAATCTCTTGTTGTATTCGCGAAGAAAAGTTGGGACTACGCTTTTTTGTTGACACTATGACTAGTAAGATCTTAATGGTAGGTAGTGGCCTCATATCAGCAACCTCGTGGGCCAGGTTCAGATATTTTATCACCTGATCCGGTTCGGGTTTCACGAGGTTTTCGGCGAACGAGATAGTGACGTTCAATGAGACAAAAACACGTCACTCCGCCGGGTCCATCAGTATGATATCCGGTTTGTTCGCAGGAACTGTCCTAACCATAACGATCGACCGGCCTTAGTATAGTCGAGCACGATAGCTTTCGAGGCCATATTTGAATGCAAGATCAAGATTGGTTCTTTTGGCTGCAAATATTCGATGTTAACAGTGGAGTACATCCGGAAATAATATACCTGAGAGATTCTCTTTGAAAAAGGTAACTGAACCTAATATTTCGGAAACTTTTTGATAATGTGAGGACATTATCAAAAAGTTATCGACACCGTTTACATTTGACCGATGTCCCGTTAGCGCGCCATTTGCAAACGGGGCCGATAATCCATATCAAACCCCGCATTCAGTTCAGGATCAACGTTCGGCTTCGAGTAACCTGTATCACGTATTTATCTAGGACGCCCCACGCAGCATACGAATTCATTTGCGAGTTCAGTGTACTTCACCTAGCAAGTAAGTTTACGTGTAGCACGAACAAACAACTGCAGGTACAAACTAAGGAATTCCTAAGGAAATACTGCGTACAAGTAACGAGTACAAGTACAACTAATTACAAATTTATTGGTACAAATATACACAAATCAAATTAAAAATTTTGTGTGTATCCATGACAAGTGAAAAATCAGTTAAAAAACATTGACATATATTCTATCGATAGACAAGAACACTAAAGGAAAAAGTGTGTTCAGATACCAAATTTAATAAGCACATTGTACCTCATACACTTATTATGTTTTATAATAGAAGGAATGGCAACATAAAATGAAACAAAATATTAGGACTTTATTTAATTATTATTACTATATAAATTTGTACTAAACAATAAAAAATTACGAACTAAAGATTTTATAATCATCCCGTATATTATATTAACCTAAAGTCGCCGCGTATGCTTAGGAATGAAGGAACATCTGTATGGCTTTACTCTATGATTTTAGCAAGCACGTGACAGCGCGGCGTCAATAAATACAAAATATTGTTTACGTTGTATAATTATAATATTATTATCCTTATTTACACTTAAACAACTAGATATTTTACTCACAAAAATTTTCAATAATTATTTTTGTTCAGGTTTACTATAGTTTTAATTATGTTTATTGTCGGCCTATGAGCGATGCACACTGCGCGAATGGTGACGACTCACTGAGCGAGGTGCAGAGTGTACCCTGCACTTCACTTGAACGTAGTAAACTAAGTAATAAAAATATTTTTCGACAGTCCTATATCAGCGTACAAGAATTACTAGAAAGCGATTTATTGAGAGCAACTGCGTATACAGGTAGCTAGTATTTTTGTGTATTAACAGTTAACTAGGGCTGTCATTTAAAGTCAATTAAGTTTTTAATACACCTTTTTTTGTTCCGTCGAGGAAATTCCATTGAATTACATACCCCGGCTGCGGAGAGCCGTTGGTTATGTGGGGCTTTTATCCCCAGAAGGGGGAGGCATACCCACTAAAAACCTCAGAGATGACCGTCCTAAGGCCTAAGGCCTTCTCAGGGGGAGCGATAGCAGCTTTCCTCCCTTCCAACCTCCTACGACGTCACCCCCCGGCCATCCGAGGCTGAGCTACCTCCCGGGTCGCCACAGACGCAAACTTTGTCGCGCCCACCAGCGATCCGCTGCGGCACCTCGGGCCAGGTTATCTGGCACAAAGCCGCCTCAAGCCTACTGCAACCTAGGTGGTCCCTGGGTCATCTAATATGTAACTTTAATGCCCCTTAATTTTTATTTCAACGGTCTTGAAACTTACGAAATTAAAAAAGTTCATCATCATCATTTCAGACTATAGACAGCCTACTGCTGGACATAGGCTTCCCCCAAGAATCTCCACATCGGTCGGTCCTACGCTGCTAGCATCCAACGTCTTCCTGCGATCTTCTCCAAGTCGTCTGCCCATCTTGTGGGAGGCCGCCAACGCTACCGTGTCCGGCATATGCTTGCCACTCGGGGACCTTTCTGCCCTAACGGCTATTAGTCCTACGAGCAATGTGCCCACTGCCACTTAAGGCTCAATTTGCAATTTTACGAGCTATGCCGATGACCTTGGTTCTTCTACGGATTTCACCATTTCTGACACGACAACGCAGAGAAACTCCGAGCATCCATTTCGATCCGAGTATCCATTGCCTTTTGGGGACTTTGAGCCTTCTTTAGACTCTTTGTAAGTGGCCAAGTTTCAATTACGTACGTCATCAATGGCAGCACGCACATAATGATTTTTTTATTTTATGTTGTAGATTTCAAACATATATTTCTCTATGCGTAAAAGGGAATTAAATTAAAACTTTACGACAAATGTAATTTCTGTTTTAACAATCTATATATGGCAACCCTGCAGTATTTCATATCCTGTATGATATCGGGTCATTAAATAAATTTGGTACAATTTTCGATAAGTACATTTCCGCTACAAAGTTTCGACTTCAAGCACATGATTACTCCATAGAGAGTCATTTTATTATTACAACCCAATGCTACCACTTGAGCGACGCCATAGTGGACATGATTCTTCGATTTAGTTTCATTGAGCACTGTAATCTAATCGTATATCCCAGTGTTACATAACATTTCACTTTTCTCTAGTGCTAGACCTAAGAATCCCATAAGATACTTATTTAGGTGCATGCTTATTAGGCGTAAGAATCCCATAAGATTTTGTCCTTAAAGTCTCACTGCTATTACCCTAAAAAAGGAAGTCTTGTAAAGCGAAGTTAGATAACTTCTCTGATCCCTCTCTATACAATGACAGTATATTTATACATATCGCTTTGGAGTTTGACCAGTAGCAAAACAGATTAATAAAAGCGATTTACTACTATGCAGCAAATGGCATCAATGAAACTATATATAGTCATGAACCGTTGATAAGCTATATCGATATCACATTGCAACTGATGTCAGCGGGTCAACGAGACATTGTGAGTAAACGTTAATCCCGCGAACTTATTCGGAACTAGAATTTATGTCCTTACTTTATTTTTTTAAAACACACACTCTTAACGCGTGCAATGTCAAGGCCAGATGAAAGGATTTGGTTATCGACCGAATAAAATTTAAATTAGCAAGTAGTAATCAAACTTGAATAACGTGACTTATGGATAATTTCATAATAAAATACCTCAAATTATGGATCTGACTCACCATTCGTCAAATTACAAGAGTTTATTCTTTCTATTTTAAGCCAGCACGGACACTTTGACATTGATGCAACAATTTAGTGTCGTACGATAGTTATATAATAATAATAATAAAATAAACCGCTCCCAACGCCGTGCAATGCTCGTCGATATTACCATCCCTCATGACGAGAACCTCGTAAAAGCCGAGAAGGACAAAGTCAGTAAGTACCTTGACTTGGCATACGAGGTAACCGCCATGTGAGATGTTGATTCGACAATCATTGTTCCGATAGTTGTGTCTGCGAATGGCTTGATAGCAAAGAGTCTCGATCAACATCTTAAGAGGCTCTCGCTTGACGGATGGATCAAGGGTCGGATACAAAAAGCAGTGATTCTCAACACGGCACGTATTGTCCGGAGATTTCTCTGTCTGCAGCCCTAACCACCGGTTTGTTTGGGCCTTGCCTCGCTACCGGCGGCATACTAGGTTTAAGTTTTTTATAGTATTTATATTTATTTTATATATCTATATTGTAAAAAACTTAAATTTAAGATTATTAATGAAATATATGAATAATAATAATAACAAACAATAGAAGCAATAAACAACACGTGCTCTATACATTTTGTAAGAGTAAGGACAGATTTAAGTAAAAAAAAAACATTTTCATATTTAAAACTACCCTAATAACAAGGTCTCTGAAGTAGTTTTATTTGCATTATATTACGCTATTTGAGGGTTCTAAACTTATAAATACTACTACTTTAGGATAGTTAAAATGCTTTTGTTGAACAAAGCGTGTCCTTCGAGGAGCTTCGAGGGGAACTAGTTAGTTTGCGGAATTGATTTTAATTATTGTTAAAAAGAGACAGATTATACTATAGAAAGGAATTGACGATAACTACAGTCTTCATCGTATCGTTATACGTCCGCAGACACTCATTCGCAGTAGAACAAAGTGACCCACTATTTGTTCAACGAAAGCATCAAAACTAATAGGTTTGCCCTCGTTTTGAAGAACAACTTAAATACTAGCAATTCAATGCTATTTTCAATATTATAAATATAATATTTTACTTGATATTGGACTTGATTGGACTTTAACTTGATACTTTAAAATAATGAATATAAATACTTTATGTTCTTAAATTTTTCCTTACTTTTAGTAAAAGTGTGGGATACCTGTCTGTTTGATAGTTAATTGTTTTTTAGGAAAGAGTGCAAATAAAAATGACTTTCTTGTAGTTTGGTGAGGGGAGGGTCAGATCCCTAGACTTTTAAACTCTAGTATAATTTTCCAGCAAAAAAAATGGAACTACGTTTGTATGGAACATTCTTTGTGTGTATGCCTCGTGATTTCCTCATAAGAAAAGCAATAACTAGCGTCACACGGAAATAGATTAATTACAAAATACTCCTAGACTACATACAAAATATTACAGCACAGCCGAACGGTAAATTAAAATATAAATAGCGTTGAAATGAAAAATGCGAAACCGAACAATTCGCCGAGCTAGTCCTCCAAGGATAACAAGCCCGTTATCAGCTTAATCGCTAATGTGGCCTATTTATCGAAACATTTTAAAACGTTCGCACTGTGAACGTGTTTACCCAATGCAATAACGAACTAAATTCTCTTTCGGTGGACCTTGCATTATAATATTATTCTGTCTTTTCTGGGTTGTTTATTTTAGAGGTGCATTTGGTGTGTTAGCACCTATCGCTTTGTAATCCGACCAATAGACACTCGATATTTTTCCCTCTGGAGAGGTATTATGAAAATGTACAAGAGAAAGTTTCTGTACTGAATCATTTTAATTCCATTCTTGATGCGGTGTAAAACAAAGATGTCACATTATCCCGAGGGTAAACCTAACTTGTAAAGGAAGCTATGTTGCTAATTTCTTAGAAATGTATATACATAGTATACATCATATATGTATATCCTCAGATATGTATATACATAGAAACTATATAGAAGAACAGGTAGTTTGACACGGTTCTTATATAGATGACCGAAACAGATCACATTACAATAACTAAGCCGACTAACGATAGATCTCGTTGAAATGTTAAGGTGATGCCTTCTCCTAGGAGAATTATCATCAATAAATAATCATTAAATAGAAAGATAGAGAACCTAGATATTGGAATAATGTATGATTAAAAAAATTATTTGGCATAAAAACACAACATAATAAAGCCTTTTAGAATAGAGACACTGGGCCTGTGGGGGCCAAGAGCACATTGAATTTTCAAATAATTTTTAACAAACCAGAGGATGGTTGAAGCTTCGATCATATATATAAGAAATATATGATCGAAGGGTTGAAGGATTCCGAAAGTGGTCTATATCGACCCCTAGGGGCCTATGACAACCTGCAAGGGGTCTGCGTCAGCGAAACAAAAATTTGGGGGTCCATGAAATGAAAACGGGGGTCCACGACAATTGATCTCAACATACACTGACAGAACCTATTTACTTATTATTATACTATCTTCTAATATAAAGACATAAAATTAATTATAAAAGTACCAATGAAGTACAAAAATTATTATAAATGTTTGTTATGGATGTAGGCATTCAATATTAGGTAAGTAAAAAAAAACGAAAAACATGGCAAAGGGTCTACGACACTTGGCTTGTGTAGTTCGTGAACGAACTAATTCATAAGAGCGCTCCCACAGACAAAATATGCGAACTAGTTCACGTCATTCTCAACTTCTTAGTTCCTTAGTTCGTATTTCATAACCAAAGTACAAGGATCGTGAAGACGTTCATATGTATAGTCTATAGTGAAGACCGAACTAAAGACGTTTCACTCACTGCACATGCGCATTGCGTGACTCATTTGTATAGTTGGCACTATGTTTTTAATGGTATGTTTTCTGAGTTGTGGCAACATTGAACTAGGGAGCGATTTGGCTGCCAGCCAGTGCCTTCCTAGTTCCTATGCGATACATTCCAACTGGGAGTCGGGAGCTGACGAACTAATAGAGCGAACTAGTTCGCTTAGAAGCGGTGCACTGATCTGAGTGATCTTAGTCGCGAACTATTAAGCACAAGACTATACGACACAAAAAAGTTTGGAAACCTCTGGGTTGAAGCAACGGATGCCCATAATGTATAATAGTTTCCTTGGTCAATAAATAAGTATTGCTATACAACGCTGCCAGCATTTTGGGCAAACTACTCAATGTCGACGGACTGTTCGACTAGTATTTTTATATAGTTTATATTTAGCTAAGTGATTATATTTATCATACTTAATGAGGTTAAATAATGAAATATCTTATAAGTATATAAAAATTAATCCCGTAATGTGTTGGTAAGCGCATAACTCAACAACGCCTGAACCAATTTGGCCAATTTTTTTTAAAATTTTCGTTGAAGTTCACGCATAATTTTTACGGAATACGAATAATTTTCGGAAACAAGTCAATTTGCGCTTTATTAACGCTATATAAAGTTGACATTCAATCATATCTATCAAAACAGTGTAAGTTGGAGCACAGAATGCATCGTTAGAGGATTTAATGTCACGTTCCAAAATTGAATAGTCACAAAATGTAACAGTTCATTTGGACCTTTTTTGCAATTTCGTTGGCTATGCGATATTATCTATAAAATAAGTAAGAACAAACAACTGCCAGTTTACAAATCTTTTTGACACGACGAAGTCTGTCGGATCCGCTAGTTGTTAATAAAAGTATAATGTTGTTTAATAAAAGTGTTGGACTCTAAAAAAAAGCACAGGAAAAACGCACAATCATTTTTTGTGGACAAATTGACAACCCGCTTAGATTATAATGCTTTTCAAAAATTATATAGAAATGCCTGGAAACGAAACATTAATGCTATTATACTTTACACACGTGTTAACAGACTATTATCACAAATTGTTGTACTTTGACAAACAGTTTATGAAACTGCGACTGATCTTTTATGAGACGCAATAACAACGCATTCCATAAATTACACGGTGTTGTGATCATTACCTCTATAATTTTAGGTGGCCGGAATACGTGAATGTGCCTAAGTGAACATAAAAGTCAACAAACAAACAAACAGACATAGAAATATAGTTACAATCAATGTTACATTTAAACTCTTTAATGATAGAATATGGCTTCGCAAAAATGTCTTTCATAGCTAAATACGAAACCCGCGATTTTTGTATGAATTGATGTTTTGTCATTATCTTACGGACGGACAGCTTAATAACCTCAGTATATTGTAATTCAGCCATCTGATCTATATATAGAACCGAAACAAGTTTGAAATGGTCACACATAAAACTTGTGCAAAGAATTAAAACAAAGAATTGAGGTCGCGGTATTTTCCACTCACGATCAAAACTCGTGCACTTGTTTTGTATGCAATATTTGAGTTCGTACAAATTGTTCCATGTATCTATTTGGATCCCATGGCTAGTCAAGTCTAGGACCAAAGGTTTCCATATTCATTTGAAGTAAAAACCACTGGCAATACACTTAGATCCTCAATCCAATGCAATATATTAATTGCAGTCAGCTGTAGATAGAATGATACGAGTACTCTAAACTTCACTGTCATCCCTCCATTATTAATCTACACGGAAAAAAATAATTGTTTACACCAAGTAAGTTTACTTGGGCCAAATGGTTTTCGCTTTTCCATATAAGGAAAATAGAAATTACTTACAACAAGAATTAAATGTCTCGAAGTTTAATTTTTAGACTAAGCAACTAATGTCTTCGATCAATACTGACATAAACTGTTGAAAAGAGTAACTTCATTTCTTATATCAATGCTCACAAAGTATTGTTTCAAGAACTAGAACGTTTCCTAACAAGAATCAAATATTTCTTGAAACTATTGATGAAAAAATGATTATGATGATCTCTTCGCCTGATAACTAAGCCATCTCAATGTAAAATAATTTCATTCTTGGTTTAAAATATTTAGCTCATGAAAAAAGAATAAAAAATATTGATGGAAGATATAAATCATTTTAATTAAAACAGTTTCGCTCTTGGTTATAATATTTGCTTTTTAAAAAAAGAATTTGACAATATTGATTTAAGAAATAAATTAAAATTTACTTCTTTATTCAATATTGTCAAATTCTTTTTTTAAAAACGAAGTATTTCAACCCAAGAGCGAAATTATTTCAATTAAAAAAGTTTCGCTCTTGAGTTATATATATTTAGTTTTTAAAAAAAGAATTTGACAATATTGAATAAAAAAATAAATTTCTTTATTCAATATTGTCAAATTCTTTTTTTAAAAAGCCAATATTTTAACCCAAGAGCGAAACTTTTTTCATTAAAATAATTTATATCTTCTATCAATATTTTTGATTCTTTCTTCATGAGCTGAATATTTTAAATCAAGAACGCATTTATTTTATATTGAGACGGCTTAGTTATTAGGCGAAGAGTTTACAGCATTAAAAACATGAAAATTTATTTCTCTCGAAAAAAAGAAAGGCGATGGAAAAAAGAGAGAAACATTAAAATTTACAATATAAATATTGATTTATATTTATAATAGGTAGGTACATATTAATATTGAAAAATTTGATGTATCCTCTCTTTTTTCCATCGTCTTGGTATTTTTCGAGAGAAATAAATTTTCTTGATTTTAATGCTGTTTACTCTTTCGCCTAATAACTAAGCCATCTCAATATAAAATAATTACATTCTAGATTTAAAATATTCTGCTCATGAAGAAAGAATAAAAAATATTGATGGAAGATATAAATTATTTTAATAAAATAGTAGGACTAATACATTCAGGCACAATATATTGTGTATTCAGACACACAGGATTAAGTCCTCCTAAAAAAGAAAGCGAAAGGGTTAGAAATTTGTTCCTAAATCCAAACAATCGCAGATTAATTCTAAACATTTGCATTATTTTTAGCTTAGAGTAAATTTAAAGCTTTTAGTATAAAAATAAAACATAGTATATTATTATATTATACCTGTTTATTGGTAAGTATACAAAAAAAAGAATTATTTTCAAGTGCGAGTATAACTTATCTAAAACAATTCACGAGTAAATAAATCTCCCAACATCAACAGCATGAAGCTGTTGGCACCAACCGCTCCAAGCAGTCCGTCTATGGCCGGCTTTAGAGGTTATCTTTTAAAAGTGCCTATTCCACACAAGATCCGCTTTTGCAAGTTCACGGGTCACATGCTGTAATGAACAGCAAAACAAAAAACTATTTACCCACTTTTTTACCTAAAAAAAATACAGAAAGAATATCGTCGACTAAATGAGTTGAACTGCCAAATCCATTCTAACAAATTTTCAGGACACAAAAGAGAAATAAAACTTGCTGTCTCTATAAAACTATTTGATAATTATCTCCAAGCGCAATAAAATAGTAACTTCGTCTAGAAATAAGCACAATACTACTGGAAATTTCTAAATACCTAACTATTCATAGTTTCAGAGTAACCTATGATAAAATATTGTTACCTACTATGTACTCACCATGTGAGAAAATCAACACAGAAGGAAGTTTCAACTATTACCTACCTAATTTTAAAATCGCAAACACTTTGCACCGGCTTCGACGTAGACGCACGCACATGCACAAAATGGCGGAGTCCGTTCCGTTTTTACTAGTAGGTACATGCGAGCTTCATGTGCGAGTTTAGATGTTAATGTTAAAATTATCAGATTATTGCACAGGATTTTGAATGTTTTTTTTAAGTTAGATGTATTCAGCAAGTTTACGAAACGAAATATTATTATTTTCTCTCTCCAACGATACGCATATCAATAAAAATAGTTAGCGTTCAACTCTTTTAGCCGACGTTATGCTGTCCGGCAATCACAATTAGGTATTTTAGAGGGCACTTACTTTTAAAATTTTCTTTGATGTCTTCACTCACACCCCAGCTATTAAGAATGTTCATTAACTTGCTTTGATTCTCCATCTCCATTGGATTCGACTGGACGTACGATACGAACTAATGGACTTCAAACAACAAACAAGCAAAGCAAAGCACCCACAGCAAATCACAAGCAACCGTCGTTCAGTCAGTGTTGCCGCTAATCAGACGCGAAAAAGTACTAAAACGAGTTAGAAACTATGCAATTTAATAAAGAAAAAATCGCATACGATATTCTAAAATATGTGTTTTATTTGTATATTATGTATTATTAAGTAGAGATTATATAGACAACTAAATAATTCTATTTATTTTTATTTAATAATAATAATAAAGCCATTTATTCCATATCATAATTTTTTACATTACTGTATTTGTTAGTAAGTTATAGCTTGAAATAAAGAAAAAGATACTTATAATTAATGTTAGTATTGTTTATGAGATATGGACCCCTGTTTGGGTAAAGGCCTCCTCCATCCTTTTCCATGACTCCCTGTCTTTGCCTGACTTCATCCAGTCGTCTCCTGCGACCTTTGTTATGTCATCAGCCGTTTACTTCATCGCAGTCCGTTTCAATAGTGGGACCTGTGTAGGCTCTTGTATCCACTAACGTGTTTCGGAGTCTATTATCTATTAAAATCAAATCAATTACACTTTTTTGATCATTCAGTCTCCAGGTATACGTGTGAATAATGTGTGTGCTGGAATAATGTGTTAGACACAAGAAGATTTCATTCCGTACAAACATCCAGAATAAGCTTACCAGCATCATTCACTCTCTTATCTCCATACGGACCAAGAATGAGACTGATATTTGTCTCGTTTGGTCCCTTCCCATCCGTTCAAATCACCACACACAATCACTCTTTCGTTCGCTTCAGCCAAATCCACAGTATCTCTCATGGCATCCCAAAATTCCTCCAGGTCAACAGGTCCTGCCAACAGAAAAACTCTCGTAATCCCTAACTTTTATACGGACTCTTCTGTGTGACTCCCCTTACGCTTAGTCTCAGTCACACATAAAGCATCCAGACGTCTCACATTCATTACATCGATCAGATCATTCATCTTATCTTTCAACCCCCCACGTACATTCCACGTGCCTACACGGCACTCTGCTCTCCTCGACCCGCCGGTTGTGGCGCTGCGTAAGAGGTGACGACCCCTCTCGCCGCATGCCGTATGTTCCACACCGGCAGGGGCACACCGGTGTGCGTCGCACAACCGGCACTCCGTCCTCTGGGGGACGCCTAACCCGCTGCCCAGCGGTGTGGGACGAAGGATCATTCATGTCACCCCAATATCTACTCATACGAGTCGATCTTGGGGCGGCATGTCCGAGGCGCGCCGGACGTTTTTGCATGCCAAACAACATGCGAAATTCCGTCTCACGTGGAGGCTCCTTCTACTGCACCCCAAAATTGGCGATCGGTCAAAAATTGCTGAAAGTTTTTGACGTGACAACGTCTATTAAATTGGTACGGCGTGGAGTCATTCTCGAAAACACCGTAACGGCCGAATCTGACGCCACGTAACGGCCGAATCTGACGCCACACGGACATTGTCACGTTCAAATATCGGCAGTAGACGGAGTTCTACAGACAACCAATTTTTTTCAATTTATCACAAAAATAATTAAAACTTTGGACGGTAAAATACAGAAAAATTTAATTTAATTTGGAAACTGAGGATTCACTTATTCGGGTTTGAATATTACAGACTCACACTAACCGCTTTCAGATTTTTTGTGATTAGTATACAAAGTATGCAAGCTTGTATTTTATTAATATTACGGCGTCGGTGGTGCTAAGGTCTCGGCACTGGTCACCGGAAGATTCGAAGGGATCGGGGGCGATCCTGCCATGTACCAATGTGTTTTTCGAATTTCATATGTATTTTTTTCTGAAGCTCATACGGTGAAGGAAAACATTGTGATGCAACCTGCTTACACCTGCGAATAAATTCAAAGGTGTATAGTAAACCAATCCCCGCACTGGGCCAGTGTGGTTTACTAAGGCCTGATCACTGAAATCGACTTCGTTTTTTATGTATATATGTATAAATAAAACAATGTCATGTATGTTACATCATTTATAATTCAAGATTGGTTTAGCTATAAGCAGATTTTAATGATCACCCATTAAGAAATTATGAAGAAAACTATTCTGGCAGGGTCAAGCAATATAGATAGATTATGGTTTGCCTTGCCATCTTCGGCATTATTTAATTTTATTTAAGTGTAATGTTTTTCTTCTGTGCGAATCAATTACCCAAAGTATTTCTTTCAATATCAGTTTTTAGAATTACGCTATCTATTACAGTTAATGTCTATACGTAAAACATAAACATTTACCTAGGTGAAAGAAACAACAAAATATTGTAAGGATTTGCAACTTGATTCTAAGTACCTATTGCGATATCCTTAAAGTATTGTAGTAATCCTTGCGATGCGATGAATGCGATATCCTTAAGGTATTTACTACTAAATAATTATTATAATTAGTGTTGGCAACACTTATAAAGACCAAAAAACTTTAAGTATTTATTATAAGTTCGATCAAGATTGCTAAATCTTGTTAGAAAAATCATGAGTCATTTCTTATTTGGCACAAGAATGTTTTTGATTAATATTGTTGTCTCAAAACAGTCTCTGTTTCAAAATCAAGAATTAGCGATGGATTTCATGCTTGTCTCAAGATATATATATTTTGTTATTTTTGTTTTTTGTTATAACGTTAATTCTCCAACATTGGAAAGGCAAAGGGAATTAATGCGTATACAGGCGATATCTGTTGATGTTTGTTTCTTTTTACAAGCTTTTATTTAGCTTCACCTGTCCCGTTGTCTGTCTGTCTGTCTGTCTGTCTGTCTGTCTGTCTGTAATCAAATCTTGCAAGTTAAATTTGATCCACTTCCCGATCTCCGATTGAGCTGAAATTTTGCATGCACGTGTAAGTCGGATGACAATGCATGGTTATGTGTGTCAATGACAATGATGATAATGATGACAATGCATGGTCCAGTAGGGAATAGGGGCCCACCTTAGGGACGGGCCACACAGAAAAGACGTAAGACGAGGACGCGTCGGTGCAGTAACATAATAATGAACCATATACCTACAATACCTAGTACGCAGTATAGCATCGGTTTTGTTGTTGTGTCCGCGCCTCCACGCGACATCGCCTATAAGGACGCGGGCGCAATTCTCCCTAACATCAAAACCGACGCTATTGTGCGTACTATATGGTCCATTATTGTGTTGCTGCACCGACGCGTCCACGTCTTACGTCTTTTCAGTGTGGCCCGTCCCCTAAGGCCTAATCGCCCTAATATATGTATCTAATACTTATCGTAATGTGGACCCTACTACACACACCCAAAAGGGCCAGGGGAGCACCGGGGGGTTTTAGTGGGTAGGCCCAGCACTTGCAGTTCTTGCAGGGAGAGCCCCACACACGCCCACCGTCTAGCCAGCGGTAGGGTACGCTGCGATCTCACGCATTTCCCCTCGTAAAAAAAATATCTGAGGGCAGGCTCGTACACCGTCGTCTCATCACACGTCGGTGGGGACGTAGGTACTATATATATATGAACTGTGATGATGATCTATATAAATTCTTCATAGAATAATTATTTCATTCTTATTCGAAGCCATATTCTATTTCGTTTCGGATAATATTATGTTTCGATTAAAAATAAAAAATTCTTTATTTAATATTCAACTTATAATTAGTTCAAAGTATTTCTATTTTCCGTTAAATAATATATTATTTAATTCAAAATATCTGAATTTTTCGTTAAATATTTAAACGAATTGTTGACTGAAATAAGCTAATTCTTTGTTAGAAGAATTATATCTTGACTTAAGTGCTCGCAGCTAAGAAAGTATCAAACTAAATTGAAGAGACAGCTCTATTTTGAATCAAGATGTGGAATTTAAATGAAATAATATTTTTATTTGATTTGAGATATTCTATCTTGGTTACCAAGAATATGGAATTCTTCTAACGACAATGAAGTGTATATCGCTTTAAGTAAGCTATTTTGGAACAAGATAAATATCTTTAAATTCAAAAAATAATGTTCGAGAGTTATTTGCTTCTTGGTTGGTAACATTATTTCTTTCAGTGTAGGTCTAGGGGTTGGCAGCTTTTTAAGTCAGAACAATCATTAAAGTTTTTAAAGAACCACAATTATGTCACTGGGGAGAGGTGCAGTGAAAAGCGAGTACAATCGGCTGAAGGATAGAAATTGTGCCCAACCCTTGTCAGTCGATGCAGAACAATGTATGGAACTTAAAAGCAGTTTCATATCCAAAGAGCCGCATATGGATCACGAGTACAGGTTGCCGAGCCCTGATCTAGGTGAATCCAATGACACTAATTATTAGCATCTATCTGGTTAACGCAAACAATGGATCACATAACACTCCGGCAGACAGTGATACTGAGTGATGGTTTATGAACCAAATCCTATTCGTTCTCAGTGAGTAAATAGTCAATAGGAACCGAAACGTAGACCTGAATGTAATTTATATGATGCACGTTCCACCTGCACGATATGTACATTCGCTGTACTTAAACGGGCGATCTACCAACATCGCCAATCAATTGCAGAAATAAGTAGATGAACTTACACAAAAGTGAGACAATTTATTATAGTACTTACAGATATCAATTAGTGGAAGTATAAATTATTCAGTTATACGTGAATCCTAAACCAGCAATGCTATAGATAGCTGTGTGTTATGTATTAGTTAGTTGGTACACAAAAACGGCTAGTAAAGCGGAAAGTGATTTGTTTGCCATTACAGCAATGTTATTCGTGCGCGCTGCAGCGCGGGCGCAAGGCCGTTCAAGGCAGCTGCCTTGCGCACGTGGGATACACCTCTCTCCACGCGCAAAACCACTATCTCAGACTGACAGCAACTTGTATCTACAAGCTACCTAAACCGACTATAAAGAACTTTTATCAAACATTAGAATCGCCTTTGTCTTCCGGCATAAATTAACTATACCTACTTTTTTTTTATTTATGTTCGATAGGGAAGTCATCAGTTGAAATCAAGGCCATTACACCTTCTGATGGTATTAATATAGTAACGATATATTTAGTTACTACAGCTCCAGACTCACTTGAAATTTCTCAATTCCACGACATTAAGGAGTATAGTACATAGTATAAAACAAAGTCGCTATCCGTCATTTGTCTGTCCCTATGTAAGCTTAGATCTTTAAAACTAGGCAACGGATTTCGATGCGGTTTTTTTTAATAGATAGAGTGATTCTTTAGGAAGGTTTATATGTATAGTCGTAATATAGTAGAGAAACACTGATAAAGGACATTGTTCCGGCTCCATACATGTTCTGCCTAAGAACCGTTCGAATCGAAAGTGACTTATATAAACTCTTAAAATTATATGGAATCCTATGAAATAAGTTTTCACGAACGGACACATCAAGAAACTAAAATAATTACGAAAAAAGTTAATATTTTGAGGTTATAAATAAAAAATAACCAACCTTGCGTGAAACATCAGAGTAGTAATATGAAAGTTATATTAACAATATTATGTACAGCTATATATGTTCTCTTCTAGAACTAGGAAAGGACTACTCTACTAGATACTATAGGAAAAGAGATAGTACCTAGTCTAGTATAAGATAATTCTTTGACAATTATCATTTTACAAAATCCAGTCCTTTACACACAGCCGAATCTACCAAGTACGCAATGTAGTCGGAGTCCGTAATCAAGCCAAAGTTGTTAGAATAAAACCATGAAACGCATAGAAAATCACAAAAGAAACGGTAGTAGCAAAGTAATCAAAAATTGAATGAAACGGACACAGATAAGGTATGAAGTAAGTGTTGCCAATTACGAAAACTATAATACTCGAATGCCAAGCTAGAAATTCGCGATTTCGCTTAAAAAATATATAATACTAGTATTTCTCTAGCTAGTCAATTTAGATATTTAAATGAATAAAGTGTTATCAACTAATTTTAATAACCGACTTCAAAAAGGAGGAGGTTTTCAATTCGATCCGTATTTACCGAAATCGCGAAAACTTCCGACACTGGCAGCACTGGCTGACGGAAAACATTTTATGCGGCATCAATAATTGTGACCCAACTTTTTATTTGGAATTTATTTATTTGAAGTGTCCGTGGAATACTAAAATATGTTTCAAATAATATAAAAATAAATGAAAATTATAGTATAATTTATATTCACATCGGTTCTTAGGCCAAAATTGAACAATGTCCTTTAGAGGTTTCTAATGTGATGTCTTAAAATAAACACGTTTTTTTGAGCTTATATTGCAAAAACGCTGGCTGAACCCTACGAGATAGGCCAAAATAATGTACTATGGTATTGAATAATAATACAAACAGAACAGTAATACAAAATAATGAACCACAGGTGATGATGCAGTCACATGTGTGTATATTGCTGGACGCCGGGAGATGATATAATGTGTATTGTGTTTGTTACGTATGTCGGGAGATAATAGTTTGAAACTTAAAGACTTATGTCAACAGAAGTTATTCGAGTAGGACACGGTAAAAAAATTGGTTGTCTGTAGAACTCCGTCTACTGCTGATATTTGAACGTGACAACGTCTATTACATTGTAATTTTTTCTGGGTGCAATGAAATTATTTAAAATAAAGTAATGTATAACATTTATATTTTTATTTAATAGTTTGTTTAAATTTTCTGCTTCTGAAGTTATACATAAATTAATTATTATGAGTAATGTGCGTGGCTCCGTGTGGCGTCAGATTCGGCCGTTACGGTGTTTTCGACTCCACGCCGTACCAATTTAATAGACGTTGTCACGTCAATAAAGTAATGTTAACATTTATATTTTTATTACGTTGCCGTGTGGCGTCAGATCGGCCGTTACGCCGTTCGTGGACTCCGTGTGGCGTCAGATTCGGCCGTTACGGTGTTTTCGAGAATGACTCCACGCCGTACCAATTTAATAGACGTTGTCACGTCAAAAAAAAAGATAGAATACAATATTTTTAATTTTGTAAGAACGGATACGTAAGCGAAGAATGTTAGTATCTCCTCACTACCTTTTTTTTATTTTTCCTCAGGAGAGGAGGCTGAGAATCCTCTTGGATACCACCGCAAAGGCAAGTAGAGATTCGGTGATAATGTCGGACTCCTGGTGAGTCGAGGCGGCTCAACCCATCAGACCTACCGACTAGACTCAGCCTGAGCCTTTGGTCCTAATAACCCTACTGGGTTGAAGTGATAGAGAGTCGTTCAGGAGAGGTACGGTTAGCGCTGCCCCATGGAGAGGGCATATCCACTAGAAGAGGCACAGTACACCAAAGTGTGACCGGCCTATATTGACTGAGAACCTACTCTTGGCTAAGCAGAAGGCTAACAATTAGGGGATGACATAGGAGGCGACGGCTCAGACGCCGCCGCTTGCAGGTCTAGAAGATCCTGCGTGAGTTGATTAGGGGGATCGCTTAGGACATGTCGCGGTCTACGTATCCTCTGCCGATATTGACTGTTGCCTAATGATAGGCTCGCGGAAAGCGGTGTTGACGGGGAGAAGATCACCTACGATTGAGTGGAATATAAGAGGTAAACATGTTGCGCCGCCCCACCTAAGAATGGGATAAGTGGGGAGGGTGAAGATGACTGGAAATATTGCAATAAAGTCCTAAGACTAATCATAGTCTCTGTTTAAATAAACGAACATGATAACCATGCGAAGTACTGTAATATGACGGTTCAAAATATCTTTATGAACATTTGTCGTACTAATAATTCTCTTGGACGCTTTGAAACCCGTACCAAGTATTATCACAATTGGATCAACGATTTGCTAGAAGTTAAATAGGTTATTGATTTTAGGGAATCTCAAAAAAGGGAATTTGTGAAATATTTTGATATATATTTAATGAGACTTAACTGCCAGAATAATTCTAGTCACACTTGTAAGTTTATGGATTCGAAAGCCTGTACAACTTAACATATCAAGAGTATGTTACTTGGTAAAATGATTATTGAAATTATATCATTAAAACGAGTTTATTGAACTCTATTGAAGTACATTAGCTTTTGTGTCTTGACGATTATAATACTGAAGAATGATTTGAAGGATTTTTAAATTGTTTCTCTGAGACCTGCATGGGCTGCACAATATTCTTCTGTATCAAACTGTTTATCAACACTGTCCGATTTGGTGAATTAATATACTTTACATGTGTTTGATTCTTCGCGACAAGCACACTGGCATTCATTCTATATATGTTGGAGACTTTCGCTAATCCATATCTGAGTTCACCGTCAAGCGAAGGGTACACAACGCCATAATCATCGTCCATCTATAAAAAGAAATGTGTGTTAGTATAGTACAGATCGATATGTTCTTAACAATGAATATGTTTAACTGGTGGTGTTCTTAAACACCAGATTTACACTTTAGAAAACAAATTTATAAATATTTATCAATCATATTTATTTTCCGATTGTACGAGGGGTGATCAAAAAGTAATGATAAACGGATATTTCTAAATATAATAACATTCTGAAAAAATATTTGTTCAACTCCCTGGTCCTGCACAAGTTCCCGGACAAAAAATGGTGTAAATAGGACGTCATTTTTAAAAGTTACATTCATTTGAATACGAGCAGTCGGAGTGATAACATCAAAATGGAGAAACAAGAAGTACGAAGCGTCATCAAATACTTCTGCTTGAAAAAAATGTCCACCAAAGACATTCATACAGACTTGGTGGAAACATTAGGGGACTCTGCGCCTCCATATTCTATAACTGCACGCTGGTGCCAGGAGTTTAAGATGGGAAGAACATCCACGGAAGACGAACCCCGCGAAGGCCGCCCATCCTGTTCCCTCACTGAGGAAAACATCAAAAAAGTTGAAGATCTGGTTTTGGCAGACCGAAGAGTGACCATTCGACATTTAGCTGAGAACACAGGCATCTCATTTGGTAGCATTCAAAGGATCTTAACTACCGAGATGAACATGAGAAAGGTCTCCGCGCGTTGGGTCCCGAGAATGTTAACCGACGAACAAAAGAAAAAACGACTTGACATTTCAAGGACCAGTCTTGAAATGTTCCAGGCTGATCAAGAAAATTTTTGGCTCGATTTGTGACTATGGATGAAACGTGGATTCATCATTTTGATCCCGAAACAAAACAACAGTCAATGACATGGAAAAGGCCATCCTCACCGACACCAAAGAAATTCAAAGTTTAAAGCTCTGCTGGCAAGGTTATGGCATCTGTTTTCTGGGATGCTGAGGGAATAATTATGGTTGAATACCTTGATAAGGGAGCTACAATAACAGGCTCCTACTATGCTGAACAAATTAAAAGATTGCGAGAGGCCATCAAGGAAAAAAGACGAGGTAAGCTGCGCGCAAAAGTGCTGTTTCATCAAGACAATGCACCTGCACACAAAGCTGAAGTTGCAATGGCTGCCATTCAAGAAGCCGGCTTCCAGCTGGTGGAGCAGCCACCCCTTTTTTTTTTTTTTTTTTTTCCCCTGAGGAAAATGCATTAAATTGCATACCCCGGCTTGGCCTTCCTCAGGCATGTAGGGGGCCCCCGGGAACATCAAGCAACTTCCAGGAACCCCCAGCCTCCGCTCCCCTGCCTAGAGGGGAGCCCTCCTCGGGGGAGGCCACTACCTCCCCCGGTCTCCTCCACCGACGACGCCCCCCGGCCACGGAAGGGGCGTGGTCCATCCCGGGTCGCCGTAGCAGTCGCGACTTCCTCGCGCCCGCCGGCGACCCGCGGCGGCGCCGCAGCTGTGCTACCGAGCCCGGCGCCGCCTTCTTCGAGCGGGATCAGCCATCTCCCGACCCCGCTCGGCGGCCTCCTTCTGGAGCATCACTGCTTCACAGAAGGAGGCCACAGCCCTCCAACCTCCCTCGTCCGCCAGCATTGCCGCAATCAATGCCGGCGGAGACAGATCTTGCCCGATCTCTGCGACCAAGACTCGGATGCGCAGTGGTGACAATGTGTCGATCCCTCCCGTCCTATTCGACACAGATACTCACCGAAGCAGCCGTGCCCGGTGAGTATCTGAGTCAATCGGTAGGTGACCTCCTCCTTCCCGTGGAGCCAAGCTTCGAGGTGCGGGAGTACGGCACCGACGGCCCGCTGGCGCGCGCAGATCCGTAATTCGAGCTGCGCACGCCAGGCCGCCACAATCCGTCGGTGCCACTCCCGCTTAGGCACTTCGTGCGCGGGTTCCAGGGCGCTCCCCCCATCGCCCCCCCGGCCGACACGCCGCGACGCATACGTCGCCGCGTACATGTCGGCCAGGATGTCGAATGGGAGGGAGCGTCCCAGAACTGTCGCCGCCTCGTACGAGATTGTACGGTAGCCTCGTACGATCCGTATGGCCATTATCCGCTGCAGGCTCCGTAGCAGAGCTCTGCTGCGGGGGGTCGGCGCCTCGCGCAGTCTTGCGACCACACGGGAGCCCCATACATGGCCACGGATCGCACGACGCCCTCGTACAGGCGGCGAACTCCATCCCTCGGTCCCCCGAGATTGGGCAGCAGGCGATGCAATGCGCCCGCCACCCTTTTGGCTCGGGGGACCAAGGAGCAGCCACCTTATTCTCCAGATCTAGCCCCCAGCGACTTTTATTTGTTTCCTCTGCTCAAGGAACACCTCCGGGGCAAGAAATTTAAAGATAATGACGCAGTGATGGCCGCTGTAGAGGCATTTTGGGAGAGTCAAGATAATGAATTTTTTTTAAAGGTATTGTTGGTTTAGAAAAGAGATGGACTAAGTGTATCGAACTGCTAGGAGATTATGTAGAAAAATAAATTTAATTTTTAAGCATATAGTTATTTTAATATACCTATTCTCATTACTTTTGGATCACCCCTCGTACATATACATTTAAAAAATAATCGATTCATCATCATTTCAGTTATATGATTCCTACTGCTGAAGATTGGCCTAGCCAAAGATCTCTATATCGATTATTATACTTACATATAAACCTTAGATGTTATTATACATATAAACCTTCCTTAAGAATAACTGTATCTATTTAAAAAAAACACATCAAAATCCGTTGCCTAGTTTTAAAGATCTAAGCATAAATAGGGACAGACAGACGACGGATAGCGACTTTGTTTTATACTATGTAGTGATTGCAAATCACTCTCGACAGAAACAGGTAAGAAAATTTTATTTCAAACTTACGAGCACCTTGTCATCCTCATTGTTGTAGCGAAGAGTCTGGTTTGTCTGATACAGTGGCATGGGATTGACAGTGGTCATTAGATAAGCGAAAACCACGAACAACGCCAGAGTGACCAAGATGCAAAACACTGCACAGAGCTTTACATTAACCATCGCTTGCAGAAGCTTCTTTGCATGATTAATATTCAACACTTGATTATATTGATCACTAAAGCAAATGCTTTAGAAATTATGATATGATAATATTAAATATTTATTAAATTTTTAAAATAATATTACAAATATGCTATCCAAATAAATTTGCTGCAGAATATCTTCAAACACAAGTAGGTAAATAATTATTGTTTTGTGTCGACAGATAAATAGGTACAGTACAAAATAAAGTATAAAAAAAGTACTCTGTGGTACAGTATTTACAGATACAGTATCATAATATGATAGATTTCTGCCTTATTCCTTCTACTACTTCGATACTTAAACACCATAGAATACGCCAATAAATAGAGTATTTTATTGTTTGTATACTTAACCTTATTCGACATAGACAATATATTCGCCCGTATAGACGAATAAAACGTAGGGGTGAGAAGAAAATATGGAGTTATAGTAATTAGTAAGTAATCTAGAAAAAACCAAATTCACCGATAGAACAACTTCTTTTAGTATATATAATATACAATTAATCATAAGTCAGTATTCTTTTTATTAAATACAAAAATCTAAATATTATTACTTGTTTTGAGCCTTATTGCAACTTGCAACGTCGTCACTGCTATGAAGTATAATAATGATGATATGTTATTATGTCATTTTATATACCTATTATTATAATTTTGATTTTATATATGAATAAAAGTCAATTTATTTATAATTTACTCAAATTTTAATAAATAAATTCTTTCATTACATTGTCGATGGTGCTCGCTTTTAAATTCTTGTTTTTGTAATCTATATTTTAGTCGATGTTAATGCATTTTTGATTCCATGACAAGATCCATGACTCAGTCTTACTAAGGAGGCTGCACACGTCTGAGAAGAAATTGAAAGTGAATGATCAATCGATCATCTTAGTTGTCTTGGGCCTAATCACTCTACATAGTTAAAGATATAGTTATATATTGGACACGCGTTACTATACTTCCAAAACATATATACGAGTATATACGCCAGTATACACAACATCTATAGTTTGACTATTTTGAGTAATACATCCGTGGGTCAACGACTGCCGTTTATTTATGGCACAAACACTATTTAGATATGACACACCATTGACATTTTAAATACGTTGAGAAATAAAAACTGTGAATGTAGCGAAAATTCTCTATAAAACAGAGAACATTTTGTATTTAAAACGAATGTGATACACCATTATTATTTTTAAACAAAGTAATTATTTTGTGGTCTCCATTTACAGATAATCATGTAAGTAAACTGGCAAATGCTGCAACTGAATATTAAACAGCAAAAGTACCTAGTTAGTGGAATATTAATTTAGAATGAACATGAATTATCGATGCAAGAAAAAAGGCTCGACAAACTGTGTCAATGACCTGTGAAGTATCTGAAACATAATTATTCCAGCACTCTTCGATTTTATTCTTCAACCAAATGCTTAGAGCAGTAAATCGAAAGTTTTCCAATTTCGTCTCCTCTTTTTTATTCTTCAAATAAATAGTACTTATAGACACAAATTAACCTGCGATCTTCGCCAAATTTTTAGTTCACCTTATACATTTTTTGGCTATGCAAGAAAAGTAAGGAAAGGACCAGTCCTTTCCTTGGTATCCAGTCACAATTACTTGGTAATTCCTTAGTATCGATGGACTCTACAACGCAGGACTAATCGATTTGTATATCTTTAGAGAATGCCTATATCTAGTAGGTGTCCGTCACAGATAAAATTAAAAGCAAACGAAATAATATATATGTATATACCTACATATCCTACTATTTTTAGAGCCATGACAAAGGAATCTGAGGCAGACAGTAGCACGGATTCAGAGAGCGGTTCGTTAAGGTTCCAGCGTGTGAACAAACTGGGAGCAATCTTGTGCCCAATGGTGTGCGCCTTGCTGCTCGTCTCCGTCTTCGCCCTGTCCTTCATCGGGACAAAAGTGGCTTACAACCGATACTATACGCTCTTCGCACACAAACGGCTGCACGTGGAAAAGTTTTACATTGTCCAAACAAATTTCACGTTGAACACGAAACATGCTTAGTTTTTATTGGGAAGCTAAAAGTTCTAGTGTATTTGTTTTTAAATAAAGTTTAGTCTTTACATACGGCAATTGGGTATTTGTCATTTATATTATATATTACTACTAGCTGACCCGCGCCCACTTCGTTGGGCATAATATTAATAATCCCCGAAGCGAGCACGAAAGCGAACTGAATTAAACCCGAAGCCATCGCGCGCCGTCCGCTGATGATGATGATGATGATGATGATGATGATGACACTCCGCAATAATGTGGCTTTCTATTGGTGAAAGAATTTTTAAAATTGATGATGATGATGATGATGATGATGACACTCAGCAATTTGAGATTTAAACTATCCTATCTCTCAAGTTGGATCGAACTGCACATGGTGTGCGAATTTTATTATAATCGGTTAAGTAGTTTAGGAGTTCATTGAGCACAAACATTGTGACATGAGATTTATATATATTAGATTAGCTGATATTTATTATAGAAGTTTGTTTGTTTGTTTGTAAAACTCTTTATTGCACACACACATAAATATTACACAGAAACATAAATAATACATTTAACATTATTATGTATATGCAAAGGCGAACTTATCCCTGGCGGGATCTCTTCCAGTTAACCTTTGACACATCAAAGAACCTGAATTGGGCAGCGGAGATTATGATTAAATATACATATGTATCCATACACGAATACATAATCTTATACACTAATATATATAAATATATATATATTAAATAAAAAAAAATCATAATTAATAATAATAATAAAATAACATAAAAATACAGCTTAAGGTCTAGTAGTAAGGTCTAGAAGTTATAGTATGCCTGCGATTAATATTTTTAAGGATATGTAAATATGTTTCTCCCGTTTTCGCAGTCCACTCATAAACTTTTTTTTATTTATTACTTTATTTACTAACACCCAATTATGATGTACTTTTTATTAATATTTTATTAAAAAATAAGTTACACTCACTCATCTGTGGTACCAAATCACCGAGAAATCTTATTCTCGAAAAAAAAGTGGAGTTTTAATATACCAGATAGCAGATCAATTCCTGTTTCCTTATTAGTATAAATCTCATTAAAGTGTCTAAATAAATATTAATAAAGTGTAAATTAAAATCATTTCAGCAGTTGATTTCATTTGTAGGTAACCAGATTATTTTTTTTCTGTTCTTTCAGTAGTGACTAACTATGGATTAAAGAGATCATTAGAGGCATATATCTAGCAGTAAACTTATATCAGCTGAGATTTGTTTTGATTCAGTTTCTAAATACCATAGGCATTAGGCATCACAGATTAGTTAAGCAAGTAGGACGAATTAGCTACTCCATGGAGATTGGAGACTACCAAACCGCACTACCAAAGCGACATCTGAAAATTGTATAATATACTTGATTCTTTTATAACCAAGCATGCTTTATACCCGTTTTTGCCACGTTACAAAACTTATCGCACTGTAACTGTAGATGTCACTATTAATACTTAGAAATTATCTGTCTGTCTTAATCTCTTCTATTGAAAATAAATTGCATCTAATGCATTCATATTTCATATTTATATACCTATAATAATATTTTTGTCTATATGTCCTTATTTAAAAATTTAATCACAACGCAAAAGTAGAGCGCCATCTATGAATATGTAAGAAACTATCAGACTAATAGAAATACTTGAGGGTGCTTTTCAAGCACGTTAATGTCAAATGAAACTTGCAGATAGTCTGTAGACTATTTGTCCGCATAGGCGCATAGCGCCCGCCTGTTCTAAAATATTCAAAAAACAAAATGGGCGGTTGCCGATTGTCAAGTTCAATCATTTGTGCAGTCTTTTGTTAATATTTGCGTGTATTTAACATAATATTGTCAATTTAACTACAACTATCAAAGTGTGGTGTACGTTTTATCCGTCTTCTTCTCTGCACATGTAAGTATATTTAGTACTTTTTCCGCAAATAATATAATGTAAGTAGATATTGATTGTATCAAAGTTTTGGAAGGCCAATGTCATGGGGGAGAGTAAAGTACATACATACACTAACCTGCCACGAAACATGAAATAATAATGTTTATTTAATTAGTTTAACTAGTGCTTTCGAGCGTTGGTTCACAAAAAATTATCTTATTTCTACAAAAATCTCATTAGATCGAATATAAGTCTTACCTCGTCTGTAAATAACAGTGTGGAAATTATAATATATAAATATTCAAAAGATTTTGTTTTCATTGGTAATATTCTTGCAATTTAGTTTTCCTCTGGTCTTAAATCAGAATATGTGAATGCGATCGTCTTTGGTTTCCTATGCGTTCTAGATTTTAATGGGACCTGCACTTGTTAATGAAAAATAAAGTCTTAACCATCACTCCATTATGTAACTGTTATTTTACCCTATTATAAGTAGTGGTTAATTAGAAATTCTTTTCAAACTATGTTGAACTATGTTGAGAATTTTTTTTTTTAAATAACCTTCTTGTAATAATATGAATGTTCAGAGCTTTAAGTATTGAAAACTGCAATCTATCCACTAACACCAAAACATAGATATTGTAGCTTATTATCTCTATATTCACTTTACTATACAAGTCTGTAATTTAGCTAGCTTTTTGTTTTAATGACCTATTTGATAAGATTGTTGATTGTTATGATTGAAGTCAGAATCATTACAGTTTTGTATACTAACTACTTTTAGATATTAAATAAAAGATACATTAAAAATAGAACGGGTATTCATGTGTTAACTTATCAAAAATCTGATGTCAAATTAAACCATGTAGTTATTATATCTAATATGCAATATATGCAAATATATATAATTGTTAGCAGTATGTGATAATGTCATAATTTACCAACCTGAATTAATAATTAAATGTATTTATAATTTCTTAGGCCAATTAAGTTTAACCTAGTCATTGGAACATATAAATTACCTACATAATAAATAAATTAAAGTTATACAAATGTTACTTTCATTTGATTAATTTTTAATTGATTTCACTTTAACATTGTGTCTCAACAGGTATTGCTCCTTGAGCAATACCTGTTGAGCCTAACCTAACCTAACCTAACTCGGTAAGGGTGATAATTGCTTAATCAACCACACTGACACAGTGCAAGTTGGTATAACTATAAATTAATAAAGAGAGGTCACTTAATAAGTAACATGTCAGAACTCATATAAGGCAGTTATGAGAAATCAACAAATTTTCCATAACTTGATCAAAAAGTAAACTTATAAACCAGATTAATGCACAGGTTCACATATCGGCTTCATTTGACAATTATTGACATTTGAAATTTGTTCCTGGAACAACCGATTTCTGTTATTTTTAATTGTAATAAAAATTATGTATACAATGCACATATCTGCCTTATGGTGCTTAAGGAATCGACATATATCTATATATATTTCAAACCCTTATTTACTTAATGTTCAACTCGATATCCTTGTTACTTCAAACGCTGTGTAATAAAGTGTAAAAACAATTAATTTCGTCAATATATCTGTCAAGTTAATATCAGTTAATCTGTAATTGGGTATAGTTGTATAAGCTGATTGTGTGCAAATTTTTAAGATTGATTCGTGTCAGTGTATGCAAAGAACATTGCAGTGTCTCATGTACTGTATTTTTTTTTCTATTATCATGCAAACTTGAATGCAGTGACAAAATTGAATTGCACTACCACTTTGGGCTTAAATCTGCACTTATATACTATATGCTTACAAACTAATAATTTTCAAAGATAACAATTATTAACTGTTTTATTATTGGGATTTATTGAACTGATTTTTGAATTCAATCTCACCTCTTTGGGCGACACCAAGACTAAAATTTTTAGTACTTTTATTTCAGAAATGTGAAACCTAAAATAACCTCAGGGATAGCAATCCAACTGATGGAGATTCTACCACAGTCTTATTATTTATTACAAGCTGCTATTCATTAATTACTCCCAACTTTTACTAAAGCATTATATTACAGAACACTGCAAAATTTCAGATGGTTGCATTGAACCCTAGGGACCAAATAAAATTCTGGGAGTAGTGGGATACATTTTTCTAATATATTGAACTATTTATAGAAAAATGTTAAGACAAAACCAGTTTTAAAATCCCTATACATTTTTCGCGTATATGTGCGGGTATTAGGAATACGAAGTGCTTTAGCCTGCAGCTTTGTGCCAAGCCCTCATTTCGCGACCTCATCACCGCTGCTGATGAGTGTGCACAAGCTCTTGTCTTACGTGATCTCAGCCTACTTTAAACTTTCCGCTGGCGCATCTCTTTGATGGCGAGATTACTGTCTGTGACGGAGGCTCTAGTTTGGGGATCATTATCGTATATTACATTATTTACAACCATCTTAGACCGCTTTTATGCTATATGCGAATATAAATCACAGATTAAATCTGTAGTTCATTGATCAATAATTGAATACAATTTTCTGATTTGCTATAAATATTATTTAAAATTATCAAAGACTCATTTATCAAAAATGTTACATACTAAATACACTGCAATCCTGACGTCATTATTTAGTGAATTCTCCTGATTGGTATTGTAATTTGTATTCAACGTTGCCGTTAACTTTATTTTTAAATTTATATAAATACTGTTTATATGTAAAATTGTTACATGTAATGCCAGGAAGCTTAAAATGTGTTCCTTTTATTCAAATTACGTTTAAATTATTGCTCAAATTTTTAGGTTTCAAAATAAACCGTAGTTTCTATTTTGATTGACATTTATGAGATCGAATCTGCTCTACCTTGTAGCGTTCTATTTATGATAGTTTAAGAAAAAAAAGAAATTTGCCGGCTAAGATCAGGGTGTGGGTATAATCCTTATCGGAATCGAACCGACCTGGTGATATATGTAGATATTTAGGTTTAATGATATGGGCGCCTCCACATAGATGCAAACAGACCTTCAAATGGTTAGGTGATACAATTAAACCAAGAAATTTATATATGAAAGTTTATAATTAAAATTTAAACTATTACATTTACACACAAATCAAAAAGAAAAGAAAATATATATATATATATTACAGTCCACTTCAATGGGCACGGTATGTTGCACACATTACACATTTAAAAGTTCACAGTTGAGCTGAGCCATCCTCCATCCGTCCCCCAAGGTGAATGTCACAAAAGAAAAATCAATTCCTCCAAAATACGGTGGTTCACACACGCAATATAGTAAGAATGGTAAGAGGTCACCTTATAAGTTGGAATTCCATCGGTGATGGCAGGGATTTCCGTTGATAAGTAAGACAACCTACATCACCGCATGGCTGGGTGCATGAAGTCACGTTGGGAAGAAACGGCCCAAACGCCCTATATTTGTGATGATTACGAGGTATACCGTGAACCCTACAACAATGTATTAAACATGAAAATTCTATCCCACGAACATGTGGAAATCTTTAAAGTTAAAACAAAAGATGAAAATACAACTCACCATTATATGGGATTGCAGGACGAAACAATTATGGCATTAAGCCGTTATAAAAAAAAATACTAAAGGTAAAACATATTAAATAAAAAAAAAACTAATTTTCTTCACGGAGGCCTAAAGCGGCACATCCGCCAGGAGAGGAACGCCGAAAGACCCATCCTTCGCGTCCTCCTCGCCGACGTCAAAATGACAGCCATGACTCGAAATAGCCAATAAATAGCCACGGAGCGAACACCATAGATCAAGCCGTCACGTTCCGAATTGGAAGTATCACAAGAGTGAAGAAAAGGCGGACTTGTCCAACAAGGAGAAAGAAACGAAAACTTCTTTTAATAAACCAAAACAAAAGAATTTGTTTTAAGTAAACTGCTAATAGATAATATTAGGTATATATTAGTTATGAAAATATGTTAAGGTTTTCTATGACAGTCTATGGCTTCACCCTATCAAATCCCTACGACCATAGATCTGTATATTGAAATTTAAGCTTTAAATTACAATTCCAACTAAAACTCCTATCACAGACTCAACATCATCTGTATGCTGATTAAATGAATATAGAAACTAAATGTTTTGTCCCTATGTCCATCTTGTTATAAGAAAAATTTATGAAATATAATTTAAGAAAAAAAGAATTGCACTTATGCTGAGGCTGTACAGGTTCCGATCCCTTCACTCTTACTTCCACTTAAAAGGTTAACAAAAAAACTAAATATCTGTCACAAAATCCTAATAGAACATGTAAACAAGAATTAAATTTGTAAATTAATGATGAAATTAAAAGCATTTTGATGATTAAATTGTGCTGAAAACAATAGTAAAAAATAACACGTTACAACCTTACTACTCTTGATAAAGAAGCAATGTATAATGTACTTTCTTTCAGATATCACATCTATTTGAGATTCAAATAAACGTTGCAATATTAGTATTTTGATACTAATTTGTTACCTGTTACGTAACATCTGTTTTACCTACATGGAAAATCGGTTTCGTGAATGGGTGCTGTGCCGGGCGCAATAGGGCGAGAGATGAAATCCGTGACCCAATTTCACGAGTTCACCGGGATGCGCTCGTGACGTCAGCGCGACGTCACCGCTGACACACTGGCCTATATATAGAGTCCGGAAGAGGGTGGCCATTCAGCTTTGATCCTGCACACGCCGGATCTATTTATAGAGTACTACTTCATTCAGAAGGGTGGCTGGTGCAAACTGCATGAATCGTTCATAGACGACTCAGTTCAGTTGTCAATGAGCGTCTTATAGTTTCCTAATTATGCTGCAAAATGATAACATATTTATTTTGTTTTCAATTAATTGTTTCTGGCTATTGTTATTGTCTATTGATACAAATAGGTTGCTACTTAAAACCTTTAACTAAAAAAATAAAGTCATGTTACAATGTCCAAGTACTGTGCAGTATCGCGTTCAGCTACACATTGTATATAATTTTTTTTTTTCGGAGAGATATGCATGCTCCTTATGCACCGTGACACCGCGCTGGCAAGGCGCGGCCGTGTGTGGGGCTCTCCGGTCTGAGAGACCGGCCTACTCACTAAAACACCCCGGGTCCTCTGAGCCCATACCGGGGCGCGTGGCGGGTTGCGCTTGCGCGCGATTAACCGCCACACACTTTGTATATACCTAAGTAGTATAGTATAGTTATAGTCCTCGGGCATTCTCATTTAAAGATCAGTGTCGTGACCACAGCACTACAGACGTTCCCAATTATATTTTTTAATTTACCACAATATAAAGAAATCTGTTCTATTTGGCAATATTTGCCACGGAAAATATTTTTACTTTTCAATTATAATGTGACGTTATAGTTACTGTAGAGTGAAAATTTGCCTTTGCCAATTTCCTAGTAAAAAAAAGTAACGTGAAACATTTATCTATATGTTCACATTAAAGCCACGGTTATGTCTAACTAATCTTAACAAACGTCAAATTATGTGACAAATACGGCGAACAGCAAGCTTTTTATAAATAAGCAAAATAGTTTCATCGTAAAAATGACGTAATTTACCGTTTACAACATTAAGGTAGGAATTTATTTAAAATTGAAAATTATGAATATTATAAGAAGATCAACGCTATTATTTATTAAGAGAATGACGTAACTTTTTACAAAACTAATATTTAATAGAAAACTATAGAGGGTAATTTGAAAAACATGTATTTCACTCGTCGACTAAACAAATGAGACTGGCAGGCAATCGCCACGTGAATCCTCTGAGCTCGAGAGCGCTCGGATAAATTCGGCTGCTGTCGAACGTTCGAGCGCTACATAGCACACGTAGCGCCATCTGTTTTTCGTTAGCGACAACACATAAAAATGACGGACAGCAATGCCCGCGTCAATAGTTAGCACCGTAGACATATTATTTTTCATATCTTCTACAATATTATATTTTTGAAAAACATCATAAATGTCTTCAATATATTTCTTGAATTTCATCACTTTTGGTAACAATAAGGTTTTTTGAGGGCCCCATTTAGTGAGCGGCGAGTCACCATCTGCCATAATTAAATCAATTAGGAGACTTTGAGAAGGCAGGTGACCGGAGTCTTCCATAGCCCGGTTCTCATGACCACCAGAATCGACCAGTCCATAAACGTCTCGACCAGTAATGACAATAGTTTCTGTGCATCTAACTGGGTATAGTCTTTACCTCAATGTGCAGATAGAGACTAGACACAGTTGGTACACTACAAGCACAAAAACACTTTTATTCATATTATGTATTACTAAAATATCAATTTAAAACGCTTGCGTATCATGCCACGATGCGTAACGCATCGCATCTATCTCTTTCTGTCTCGAGTGGCTCACTCATAGGAAAAAATAGCACAGAGCTAATGTTTCAGAAAAAGGTCAGTGGAATGATGGAGTCGCCTATACCATTTTTTTTGTGATTTTCTTTCTTTTTTTTTAGTTTTCCGCTTTCTTTATTTGTAAGGCTCGGCAAAATAAAGGTTGAGAAACCCTGTCTTAATAAAGTCTGTACTTTCCTTAGCACCTAATTCTACATACTTCTTGGTTTATGTTTAAAATTTAAAAGTTTCCGTACTGTTAAGATAAGTGTAAAAAAAAAACTAAGCATCTCCACTGCTGTCTATGTTCAAGTAGGATGCGATAAGACGCGAGCACAATATTCGGAGTCAAATGGAACGTAGGAGCATTATTATATGAAATGAATTTGTGCTTAATTGCAACGGACTAAGGGCTTATTATCCAATATATTTGTTTTCAAATATGTGTTGTTCATTTCTGATTTCACGGCATCATTATATCATCGAAACCAGAAGATAATATGTAACGACCTTAACAAGGATTTATTTTCATACTTCATTACGTTACTTAAGATTTAAATTGGCTTAAATTATATGACACTTTAGAACTTTTTTCAAAATTGGTACTATAATATACATCTATTCTTCTATGTATAGACGCGGGGTCGATATTTTGTTTGATTTTCTATGGAATTGTGTATCTACAGAAATATATGATCGAAGAAATGGCCTCTACGAGTTGGATCTATACAGATCCAGACCTTTGTTTGTGAGGCGTGCGCGGAGGTATCTCCGAGAGTCGGGATTAAGTAGAGTTATTAATAATAATAATCTTTATTTTACTCACACATAAGGAATTGGACATTAGAAAAGGAGGCTATATAATAATAATTTTTACAACTAAAACCTAAATGTGAGAGTCTGGAGTCTGAAAAAGGATGAACCTGCGCTACAGATCTCCAGGCTCCCTCAACCTCTAGATCTAGACATTAGACATTAATGTATTTTATAACAAACTTAAATGTATTACCTACAGTAAACAAATAACAACTACCGATAACAAGATAATAATGAAAAATAACAAAAATAAAATTGATTGAATTGAGTTATTCATGTACTTACACTGATTTCATACAGCGAAAGAAAAAAATGGACATGCCTCAAATCCTGAGATTAATTTTAAAGAGCAGAAAAAAATCCACGATTTATCAAATGGTAATTTGTATTGTGAATTAATGTAAACTAATAAAAATTGTATGTTAATTATCTTTGTTTTATTTGTCTATCTCGTGAGCTTATTCATTTGTAATATTGTTGGCCACACGGGATTGTCCATTACAAAACCCGGGAAGGTCCACATTCATATCATTTCGATGCAAGTACATAAATAACTACCTAATTGCGACCCCTGCTTATAAAAGACTGCGTTTTTTAAAGACGCGTGATATGAGCGACAATAATATAGAAAACTAACTTCCGCCCGTGGCTTCGCCCACGTGAAATTAGTTTTTGTCAATCCTGTAGCCCTAGACAAAATGCACGCGCGTCTTTTCTATTCTATTTCTACTATTACAATAGACTAATGGCCGTTTTCACCAACCTTGTCTTAGCTTAGGCGACACCTAAGTGACATGCTGTCACTTTTTGTATTAACTGAAAAGAGTGAGACAGCATGTCTCTTAGGTGTCGCCTAAGCTAAAACAAAGTTGGTGAAAACGGCCATAAGCGTTTTCTATCGAAAAATGCTAGACAAAGTGTATCTGATAGAATGGCTGTGTCTACCGTGACAGTAGAAAATAGAATAGAAATAGAAAATAATCTACCGTGTTTCGCCTTAAGTTCCTTTGCTTAAAGCGAAAAAATGCCATTAGGAGGAACTTCAAAACATTTCAAACGTGCGTACTTCACAATTATTTACCTACATTGATTAGGACAAAATTAAACAAACTTTGGATTTGTAATTAAAAATCGTTGCGTAGACATTTATTTAGAGGTGACGTATCTACTGGAAATGTCAGTTCCATACATTTTTTATGTTATCTATTATAGAAAACGCAAATAGAAAGGCATTTTGTCTAGGGGGGCTGGTCCCTTATGTCTAAGAGACTTACAGGGGCCAGCCTCACGTTGTCTACAAAAATATTTTGTTTGTTTTGTTTCTTATGACGTGATATTTAACGAACTTGCAAACTAACTTTCACCCCCTATTTCACCCCCGAGCTGGTCGAAATTTCAAAAATGTTAGAACAAACGTTTAATGATTTCTTATCAAGTGCTTAAATATAAAGTTTCATGGTTTTATCTTTTAAAATTAAGATATCCCATACAAACTTTCAACCTCTATTTCAACCCCTTCATCCCTTTTTTTCGAAATAAAAAGTAGTCTATGTTCTGTCTCAGGGTCTACAGATTGTCTATACCAAATTTCATCAAAATCGGTTGCGAGGTTTAAGCGGAGGTTTAATAATATAATTATTTAAACACAGGTGTGTTCTGTACACTTTTCAGTAGCAGATACAACGTGGTAATGTAAACACACAAAGGCTAGATAACGGCCGCATTAATGTATATGTCAATAAACATATGTATATTATTGAAGTCACGTCTGGAGTCTGTTTGACTGATGGTGACACACACTCATAAGCAGACCATCAGTATTATAATATAACTCGGCAACATTTGCGATCGATTCGCAATCCAGTTGTCCATCAACCATTGCTCGTTTTCTTCCTCTCATGCAATTAGTTGCAAGGTGGCAGACGACGGTTGATGTGCAAGTGTCAAATCTGCGATATCGACACTACTGCGATTGGTTGCATAATAAGATCTAATAAAAACCACCTAGTTTTACTTGCTAGAGATGATTTTGTGTATGGTTATTGAGAAAAGCTGTTACTTGTGTCTTCTAGCCAACAACATTGTGAATAGAAATTATTTTTTTTAGCAGTGTAATTTTAAGGAAATTCGTTTATAAGTCTTTCTTTTATTCATTACTCGAGCAAAGGTAAATACGTCAGCCACCTCATTGTAACTATTGCTCTACGTAAACCGCCATTATTTCAAATGAAGGTTAAATAATCCTTTAACGCAAATCCTTGTAGATTCTGCTTATTAAAATGAAATGGATGAATGGATGGAAGAAAATCCAGAAAATGTCGCCAAGCACTAGGTCGACAATTTCATGTCATAGGTGTTACATACTGAAAATAACATACTATATAATTCGTATACAGCTATTCTACAAGTTTCTTAAACCTTCTATTCATAAGTGAGTAAAAGAAAAAAATCATTATATTCACTTTCTTGGTTGTTAAATATATAACAAACGATTTTGCGTGGGTAATAAAACATGTATAATAATCTCGTGCAAACCCAGTAAGTATCATGGGTTTGTTGTGTGAGTTGTGTGCCCATGCAACACGTAATGATTTAATATTTTTCTCTTACATTTTTGCAGATATGTTGAATATAATTGTTAACATATGCAACACTTAATGATAACATTTTGCTCTTACTTTTTTGCAGACATGTTAACATATGCAACACTTAATAATAACATTATGCTCTTACCTTTTTGCAGGCATGTTGTTAACATATGCAACACTTAATGATAACAATTTGCTCTCACCTTTTTGCAGACATGTTGTTAACATTTGCAATACTTAATGATAACATTTTGCTCTCACCTTTTTGCAGACATGTTGTTAACATATGCAACTCTTAATGATAATATTTTTCTATTACGATTTTGCACATCTGTTGAATATAGTAAAGTTGTACGCACATGCAACACATAATGATGTAACATTTTGCTCTTACCTTTTTGCAGGCTTGTGAAATATAATAGAGTTGTTTGCACATGCAACACGTAACGATTTAACATTCTTTTTCCTTTTTTCAGACATGTTGAATATAGTTAAGTTATATGCACATGCAACACGCAATGATTTAACATATTTCTCTTATCTTTTTGCAGGTTTGTTAAATATAGTAAAGTTGCATCCACATGCAACACGTAATGACCAAACATTTTATTTAATAATGTAAGATTTAGTTACGTTTTCTTTTCTACATTAACCATAGGCATTTTGGGTAATAATATACTGACGCGTAACTAATAGGTCACAATTGATAAACTTATTGAAATATTATTGATAAACCGATTGACATAAATCTACTTCATTGAAAAGAGTTTCATTTAATAATAAGATTTAATTATCAGTAAAAATCTCAAAATGACTCATAAATGGTGGCCTTTTGTTAACAAAATGATTCTAATTGCAAACTGTCATCAAGCTAATATGTTATGTGGTTTCTAATAAACATTAGTGTCTTTATAAATTGAAATCGTCAGTATTAATTAAGTACTTCTAATATTCTAAATGATCATTATGATTACAGTATAACGACACTCGCTTATCGTCCGTAACCGTGACCTCGACACAATTCTGTCCATTGTTAATTGTCGTTACAACAAAGCGATTTTTTTCTATACCTTCACATGAATATGGTTACAAATAAACCTTTATGAAATAGGAAAATACACTTAACCTAATATGCAAAAACTAATCTGCCCCCTGATTATGTAACGATTGCTATTAAATTTAATTGAAACTGTCACGTAGTTCAGTTAAATTACTTCAATGTAACAATTATCTTCAAAAGATTCGATGTTACAATTGTTCAAAAAGTTCAATCTGACAATTACCTTCATAAGATTCGTTGTGACAATTATGTTAATAAGATTTAATGTGACAATTATCTTCATAAGATTCAATGCCATAAATATCATTATAAAATGCCATATGACAAATATGTTAATAAGGTTTAATATGACAATTGTCATCATAAGATTCAATGTGACAATTATGTTAATAAGATTCAATGCCACAAATATCTTCATAAGATTCCATGTGACAAATATATCTTTATAAGATTCCATGTAACAAATATCTTCATAAGATTCGTGGTGACAAATATGTTAATAAGGTTCAATGTGACAATTATCTTCCTAAGATTCTATGTGACAATAGTCTTTATGAGCAGCAATGTAACTGCACAATCTGTCAGTTTGTTTAGTAATGGTACATACTTACGAAGCTTGCCTTATGTAGATGAGATTTGTAACTAGGTCCTGGTGAAATAGGCTATGTAAATTTTAGCAAGATGTTATACGGTAAAATTATTTTATGTGATTAATAAACAAACGGACTGCTCTGATGGTAAGAGGTCACAGTCGCCTATAGTTTCTGTGAGATTCGCACAAAACTGCAACCCTCACATAAGCCACAGTGTATGTTTCCAACATGTGACATTAGACCCAGTAATTTCTCTCAAAATCAAAATAATATTTATTCAACATAGACCTTTACAGGCACTTATTGACGTCAACAAACAAAACAAAAAAAAAGCTTAAATAATAAAAAAAACAAAAACCTTGTCCGTACGTACGAATAAGGAAAAAAAAAAAGAAAAAATATATTGACTCGACACCTGTTCGGAAATTGGGAGAGCCTTCTCGAGAAGAACAGGCAAGAAACTCTGAAGGTCTATTTTTTATCTCCTCTTTTCAATGTTAATAATTATAATAATATAATATAAAAATACAATATAGTATAAGATACAATCATACCTAATACGATTACAGTCGTATGTATGTTTACATACACATATATAAATAATACAATATTAAAAATAATGTTGTTACCAAACATGGCTCTATGAATAGTGTCCCTATTCCCAAATACTGTGATCATTTAGATAGTCACTTACTTTATAATAACCTTTACTCTCTGCCTATCATATCCTTTACATAGCAATGCGAACAGTGCTATTTTGTGGCAGAAAAGGTTATAAAAAGTTAGAAGGATATAACCAAGCAGACGACTCCAGAGTAGACTATACCAGTATAGTCTCCCTCAGGTAAAACCTTGTACTCTCTTCGAAAAAAAATAAACTTCATCGGTTATTTAGTATTAGAAATTAGATCTTGTCGAGCATATTACAAGACCTTACTGATATTATAAATGCGAAAGTTACTCTGTCTGTCTGTCGCACTTTCACGCCCAAACTACTGAACCGATTCAAACGAAATTTGAGAGCCTGAGAAAGAATATAGACTAGAATTTAATGCGAGAAAAGTAACGTAAGGTGTTGAAATAGGGGATGCAATTTAGGTAGTATGTTATTTCTAAAGCCTTTTGATTAGATGCAAATAAAAAGGACATTTAAAGTTGATAAAGATTGTACCCTAAAGGAGGTAAAAATATGAAAGCTTTTTTGTAATAGGCTCTCAAACTACTTCACCAACAGTGAAGGTTAGATAGAGAATATATAGAGATCGGGCGAAGGTCATAGGATATTTACTGCAGGAAATATATTTATCCTCTGGGAAAAATCTGATAAAAACAACTAGCCGGGTTTTGTGCGTTAGGGTGAGGATGATGGAAGACACAGGGAAAAAGGCATTTATACCGCAGGAAATTTATTTTTACCATTTGGAATATCCAAAAGCGCGAGCGAAACGCAAATCCTTTTACATTATTCATTCACATTGGTAAACTAACGCGACTACTTAAAAATTAGTTCTAAAATGAACAAAATAAAATAATGTATAAAATAAAGAAAAGAATAAATCAGATAGTTATCTTGAAATACGTATGGTGTAAAAATGGCAAAGAGCCGTGGTCACCATTAAACACAAATTTTCTTGTTTCATTGTTTTTAAATCCTTTTTCTACATAATCGGATTATAATTCTTTTAACTTTACTATAATTATTAAAAGCAAACTTAGATCAAATTAGATGTTTAAAAATTACTTTAATAATTTAATTATTTACCTAGAATTATGAGATAAAAATTACATACCTATATTAGCCAAAAAGATTCCATAATGTAAATTATTATTGGAGCACAGTCAGAACCATTAACATATAATTCTTATTTGTAAAAATATAAATAACTGTACTCTGTTTATGTGTAATAAATATTTAAAAAAAAATGCTTCTTTACAACAGCCTTTTTTTTGTTTCGCTGAGGAAAATGCATTGAATTACAATTCAATTATGGTTTATAAAATTTTTAATAGTATTGAATATAAGTTTAATTATCATGATATTTACATTTCTACAAATATTAAAAAAACAATAAATAAATAAGAAAGCACTTAGTACAGAGCCCCTGGACAAAATGTCAGTCGATTCGATATGGAACTCGTTTCGATATCAACAGCAATGTGAGGAAATGATTCCAAATTGCGCAATCATTCCCATATATTTTGTTCTAACTATTTTTGTATTAAAATACGATTGGCCTCATACGAAAAAGGTTAGACAACAATACGTATATTCAAATAACGGTATATACAATACACGCGTGGGCAAAATTAGTTAAGAATGCATTAACTACGCACACGTAGCTACGCTTCGGTCAGCGAACGAATATAGGCTGTACCTGGTTGGAATACTGTGCAGATTGCCTTAAACGTGGATAAAAGTCGTCGTACTGCATCTTGTATTCGCCGTGTGTTGGTTCATCATGAGATTCATCAGTACCTGGTCAGCCTTCGTGGGTACCGGTCGAGTCGCTTCCTCATAGTGTGCACGCTCGAGCTCTTTGTGTCAATAAACTTTTGCATTTTTGCAAGTGTGTGTTTTGTGGTCTGCGCTAGCTGTGACACAAGCTTTCACCCTGGATTTCCTGCTTAATGGTATTTATATTTAAATAACCTTTTGAATTATTCCATAACTCTTACTCAGTGTGTGAAGGTCCAACAGTATTTTTATGATTGAAAATAATTAGAAGCCAATTTTATATACTAATTATTTATAGGTAATTTAAAAATGTTTTCTGTAATATGTATGTATATTGTTGATGATAAGATAATATGTCTTTATAATCGAACGGTTTCATTCAACTCTACATTAAAATTCTTGTCGCAGCTCTAGCTAACTATAGCGATAAATAGGTAGACACTATGTTAAGGTTCGCCCATTTACATGATTCCATTTCCTGTTAGCCTAAATGGCTCCTCTGCTGAATCATTAGACCAAATAGGTGAGTTTTCTTTGGATACTGGAAACATCGAATCTAAGCAAGCTTTAAGTTATATTTCCTTTTTGTAATCGCATTGTAATAAAACGCAGATCGTACAGAAATTATTACGTACGGCGTTTAAGTGCTTTTTTCTATAATTGCCATGTGAATTGTTGTTTTAACTATGAAACGCTTTGACGTCAGACGTGCGATGAAAAAAAAACATTTGAATAGGATTTCGTGAGTCTTCGTCTACCTTATTATAACTATCAATCTATCAACAATTTTTTATTATAACGCTTGAAGCATTCACTCTTGATCTTGGAGTTGTTGAAAGTTAGTTGCGGGTTTTGAAAATAAAGTTATCTTTTCCAATTTTAAAGGAATCGTTCTTGCGCATAAATAATACCTTCTTTTTTTTCCCCTGAGGAAAATGCATTTAATTGCATACCCCGGCTGTGGCGAGCCGGCGGTTATGTGGGGCTCTCCTCCCCAGAAGGGGGAGGCCTACCCACTAAAAACCTCAGGGATGGCCTTCCTCAGGCATGTAGGGAGCCCCCGGGAACATCAAGCAACTTCCGGGAACCCCCAGCCTCCGCTCCCCTGCCTAGAGGGGAGCCCTCCTCGGGGGAGGCTACACTACCTCCCCCGGTCTCCTCCACCGACGACGCCCCCCGGCCACGGAAGGGGCGTGGTCCATCCCGGGTCGCCGTAACAGTCGCGACTTCCTCGCGCCCGCCGGCGACCCGCGGGCATAAATAATACCTAGTTATTAATTAAGTGCGTATATACCTTGGTAGTATTTTTATTAAGTTAAAAAATAACTTCGTGAAAACAGAAAGATATTAAGAAAGATGTTATTAAAAAGAATAATTAAAAGAAATTTACGTCGTATATATATAATGACGTTTCTTGCCGTTTCGTTCGTTCGTTTCAAGAATACTTTCCCTATTTCCGAACTGGTGTAGAGCTAGTTTTGTTTTTTGTATTCATATGCACGTTCAAGATTTTTCGTTCTACTCTTATATTTTTTTTTGATGTCAAAAATGTTAAATAAAGATTATTTTGATTTTGTTATATTTATACTAAACTGTTTTACGCTAGGCGGGTCTCTATCCATAATATGAAATCTGTTATTGATTTACTTCTAATAAATTTGAGTTGTGATAATAAATATAAAGTTGTGAACACTCACAATTACACCTATGGCACTAATCACAATGGCTTGGTTGGTGTGTCATCAAATAATGCCGCCGTCGTACACAAAATGGCAATGCACCGTGCCGACCGTCTGCTACATCGGACGGCCATCCGTGCATTTTAATGTTTTCATTTGTCATCATAGCTTATATACGTCCCCACTGAAGAGCACGAGCCTACCCTATCTATCTAGTGTTGGTATAATTAGGCATTACTCAACCATGCTGGCCGAGTGTGGATTGTCAACAAATCCGCACTGTGACACCTTTGAATTTCTTCGCAGGTGTATGCAGGTTTCGTGGTAGTGTCCTTATGGGTTCCCACGACCCTGTCACGCCGCGGGCAGTTCGGATCGGATCTAGTGAATCTACTACACGCCACGGAAAGATATAGAAAGCTCTTTTGAATCGTCAATTTTTTTTTCCTACCGCCGTATTTTTCAACTGATATTTTTATCAGCTAAACGCAAGAATTTTATCACCTATGTCAAATGTAAAGACATTTACAAAAAATTATGTCGTTACCATATAACGTACATATGTGTTTACAATTTATACGGGAAAACAAATATTTACACTTTAGAATGTCTAATGTCTTCAAATCAACACCAAGCATTGGCATCATTTAAATAATCATTGACTTTGTAATAGCCCTTACTCATTTGCGTCTTTGTAACATGTACCTTGAACTTATGAAAAGGCAATTTAGCTACACTATGTGGAATCTTGTTATAAAAAATTATACATTTGCCCATAAACGAACCTCTAGTTTTTTTGTAGTACGTTGGAACGTCAAGCTTATTTTTATTTCTTGTTTAAATTAATGCATAGAAAGATTTGTATGAAATGTGTTACAATTTTTCTATACATAAATCAAATTTTAATAAATATACTGGCCCGCCAAAGTCATTATATTAAACTCTTTAAATAAATGTCTAAGAGAATCCCTTACTCGTAAATTATAAATAGCGCGGTCTGCGGATGAACTAAATTACTTTCTATGCTAGCAGCCGACCCCCATAATAGTAAACTATAGGACATAACATTGTGAAAATAACTAAAGTAAATTATTAATCTTGCCGTTTCAACATCTGTAAATTGTCTTATTTTTTTACAGCATATGCTGCAGAACTTAGTTTATTTGATAGGTTTTCAATATGTGGATCCCATTACAAAGTAATACCCAAGAATTTTGAGAAATATTCCGCCCGTAGCTCCTCCGACAGTGCCAAAACTATTTGGTTGTCAGCATATAGGACTAGGCACTTATCAATTAAACTCGTTCAATCTCAAATAAGTTTGAACAGCTACAGCGAGCTGCACATCCTATCTGACACCTTATTCAATATCAAACCAGTCTTTGTGCGCCCCATTTATCCTGTTTTCCACAATTTACTATGGGAAAATCTGTTAAAACGGCCAGGTTTTGTTACAATTTGATATGAACATATATATTTTATTGGGCGAAGTCGCGGACGGAAAGCTAGTAGGTTATATAGTGATAAGCTTGAGTCTTGTGTCATATTCATGACTGGCTTTACACGAAGCCCCGCCCTATACTTTTTCTTTGTTGTTGAAATTAGGAGCTTAAATGTAACGATTTCAAAATTTGTTTTTAAGGAATTGCATCACAATTGAAGATACCGGTTTTGTGATCACATCACAAATTTTCTGAAGAAGCCACGATCTATGGAATTTGTTTCTTGACTCGTCGACTTATATTTTCTTGCTTGCAAAATAGGGGAACCATTTCTATTACCTAATAATCGATATCGAAATATAATGATTGAATATAAATTTATTTTTATAAATCTTGTTATTAATATGCAGAATAAATCTAACATCATACACACATTTCTATCCCAAGATCGATAATTTTGCAGCTGAGGTGACAAAATTTATATATATAAAATATTGTGTTAATATCCTACACAAGATAATACACTTTAGTAATATAAGTAATTTTTTAAAGAGTGGCAAACGTATATTACTGTCGCTGCACACGAGCCACGGCCCACAGCCAAAAACGCCGCCACGAGAAGCTAGACGCAGCTACAAAAGTAGTAAGCGCGCGACAGCCACTTGTGGCCGGAGGTCGCCATTTGTGCTCGGTAGCTGCTACTTTTTTTCACCCAGGCATGCAGTATCACAATGGACTCGGACGAACAAGGTTTAATTGCGCTATTTTTGATAAAAAGACGTCGTCGTAGAAGACGAAACCGTAGTTATTTGGATAGTTTACTGAAAGGGAGAGAGGGGCGCATAAGCGCGAGTGGCGTGTGGCGGCTTTTTGTGTGGGCGTTTAGTGGTCGGTGCGGGCCACAAGAAGCAAGCTGCGACGATTTGTGATACATATAAAATGTATGAAAATTACAGGAAAAATGCCAGCGGCGGCGTCTTACGAGTATGGTTGTGGCCGGTGTGCGGGAGCGCTTAGTACCATGTTTTTCTAAATACAGTGTTTCACACGCCCATTCATGCATGCAGAAAACTTATAAGCTATATCATAGCTGGTGTGCACAGATACCACAAATTAGAGCTGCCGCTGGCCGGTCGTGCTGTGCAGAGGCGGTGGACCGTGAAATGCACGGAAGGTTCCGTTAGAGTTCTGATAGCTGCCTGCCATCCGATCCGGTGGATCGTTTAATAAGCGAGGCAATGATATCACAGAAAACTGAATAGATTTGGTATATATATATTGACTGAAATAATAATTATGATCAAACTGAATAGAAAACAGATTATTATTGCATTGTGATGTATTTACACTGAAATGTAAAGGATGATGATGAAGTAAGTTGTTGCTATCAAAACGTGGGACTTAATTGCATAATTTAATATCAAAAGCTGGTAGCTTAGACCTTTACTCAAAATTGAATGTAAAGGGACTAAATTTGACATTTTACATATTCATTTTTGTTTTTCGAATCAATGTAAGTCCCTAGATATAAAATAAAGGATCACAAATCGGTCTAGCCTTTTATATCCTAATATTTTCATATGAGTATGTATAAAATTGACAGCTACCTATGTCAATAAAACTATATACAAGCGTATGAATGAACATAGGCCTATAAAATTACTTTAAAACATAAATCTCCCAAGCATTGGCAATTTAATATTGTAGTTTGTGTAGCCATTTTAATTCTGATAAAAATATCTAAATTTATATACATATTGACGTAAACAAGAACGATAAAAAAGAAAACGGCTTGTGGAATTATAATATTTAAAATTTACTACTTTACTATTCTTCGTTCCGTCTGAATTCACTTAATAGTTGTCAATGTTACACTCCTATTGTTCTCCATCATTATAGATAATGTTACAAATCACCGAAGCCATTTAGTTCTGTGTATGTTATCTCGTTACTATATTCTTATTTAACGAAACACAAAGTTAGCGAGACGAGGAAATTATTTGGCGCCACACTCATTCTAAATTGACGTCAGTGAAGTATCCAAATAGCTTATTAACGAATGCTAAATAGGATAGAAGCAGCGCAGTGCATCGAAGTGGCCATCTGGAAATTGGATACCAGCGCAAATCCGCGGGGCTTCGTAACCGCGGAAGCCCTATGCTGCCACCTCGCGTATATCAGATTAATAGATCGAAGACTTGTGCAATCAATTGGTTTTTATAATTCTCCGGAACATAACTTTATAAATCAAGTGTTCCATCTCTTCCGAAGATAGGTATCTATATCGCAATGCTAAACTAAATCATGATACTTATTTTAAAATTTGCTTCTAGTAAATGTGTGTATTCAAGTCAAAGCGAAAGGTCACGAGAACAATAAGGTCGCAGGTACCGTGGCGAGTTTGACCAACGTAAACCCACGTCGATTGATTATCGTGACACTATCATACGATTTTTTGAATCTTAGTATTCGAAGGCCTTCAGTGCAGATTACTAGTCTAGTCTTACCGAGATTACTAGCCAAAAGAAGCTGGTTCAGCATCCCTTTTGTGTTATGTGATGAAAGCGAAGAATGTATTAAGTCTTCCAATCTTGCAAACGAATTATTCGTTTGCAAGCTAGTAGTAGTCGATTTCTGCATGCACCCAACAATTTCATTACCAAATAAAACTGGATAGTTTTTTTTAAGTTGGCTTCTATGTAATAAACCTTTAAAGGCAACAATCAACGAAAGGTTACTTGACTATGAGCATATTCCAAGATTTACTTTGGGAGTAATGCATCAAATTTCCCAAAAAGCGTAAAAGTGGTTTGCGAATTTTCATACTACGGAATCAGTATTTTCATTATCTTAGAATCATGCTTGCATATCGCTTATATTTTGAGGAGAAAACAAGTAGTGTATATTATTAGGTTTAATTATGAAATTTGATATTAAGTTAAATTTATTTATTTATTATTTTATATTTATAAACTTTTCATTGTCGGTGCCAGTTAAATATTTTTATTTTTTCCGAGATCCGGACATCTTTAGACATGAGGATGAGTCAAATACAATCAATCCTACACGGTCATTAAGTTAATAGCAGAATAGAATTAGATATTAAAATAAAATTAATTATTAAAAGTAAATTAGTAATCCATGCCAAAATAACAAGTTTGGGTGAAAGCTCTCTTGTCTATGGTTTCGTCCAAATATTGCACATTGCATTTTCTCAATACATATATAAAGTTACATCACAAAGAATATGAGTAAATCAAATGCATACATTTGTTTTTTTTTTTGTATTATTAAAGTATGCCTTTTAATACTATTCTGTTGATCATTTATATTTCTGTTCATTAACAATTTATCACTCGTTATCAATTTATCGTTCATTATCAGATTATTAATGTCTTATTTTATTAGTCATTTGATGATATCATTCGGGGATGTCACAATATTTCCATTTTGACAGTTGGTAAAACCTAGCTTTAAAGCTATATCTATAAATACAAAATTACTGAATCTTAAATATTTATAAACTCATAAAATATTTTTGGAGTCAATGCTAGTTAATGATAGATTAATTGACTAGCCTAAGTAGAGAGATAGCCTGGTACCGTCATTTTTATATTTATATTCTTAAAAACTTCATCACCCATTTCATTAAAATATTTGGGAACACCTCTAAAATATAAATTATGAAACAAATAAAGAATCAACAGAAATTATAAACATACAAAAAATCACATTCAGTGAAATTGATAACGCTTCTTTGATAAAAAGTAGGCTTCGTCTGTTTGTGATAACTGATAATATAGCCTTCTTGAAAAGTATTATAAAAGAGACGTTATATTCGTAGTATAAAACAATTAACTCTATTATTTATATACACCAATGAACTTACTTTCTATGGGGAAACAAACATTATTTTTCCCACAAGAAAATAAACATTATTAGAAGTACCTTTCATCATTTTCATTTAACATTCAATCCAGCTTATGAATCATATTGATTGCTCACTAGTCTGTATGATAAGTGTCAATAGAAGTAGAGAAAATAACAAACAATCTAGTGTTTGTATGTCTAATATTGTTATTGCTGAACTTCGTTGTATGGAACATCTTTCCTTCCCTTCTTTTCGGGACTATGATTATTAGACATGGTTATAATCACAAGTTTTCGGGACACTGCTAATTTATATTCACTAACTGGAAACTATGAGACAGGAATTGACTTGTTTTATATTGTTACATGACTTATGGTAATTATTTTATGGTGCATAATATTTTGACCATATCGCGCAAGTTTTGATTAAATTAGGTCCTGAGATTTTGTTTATTAACATTGAAAAAATGAATCTTGAAAGTTTCCATTCGTTACTGGATTTTGAACTTTATGAGGTATCACTTTCTGGAAACAAGTTACGTACTTACTTTAAGTTAAGAATGTCATAGACACCGGACACCGTACATAAAATATAGGCGCAATTTTGTCTGCATTATGATGATTAATGTTAGTAAGAATATTAAATGGCGTAGGTGCTGTGATCTCGGCACTGGTCTTATAATCAGGTAGTCCGGTGTCGATCCTGTCATGTGCAGATAACGACACGTCAAGCGGTACATTAGCACTACGAAAATCGCCTTCAATAGGGTACTTCCCTCTATATTAGAAAAGATCTAAAAGCATATAACTATGATAGCTTATGCATTAAATAGTCGGAACCATCATGTTTAAGTACATAAAATAATAAAAAGTAGTTTCAAAGTATTCACTTTTTTAATCTATACGTGTCGTGACGTCATAAGGTACTATAAACTTATGCGTGTCAATGTCATTATGAATCATAGTACGTACAAAATAATAAAAAAGGCGTTTGTAGGTTGCTTTTTTAATGTAAGAGAACGTTATAAATACGTTATAAGTTAAATTGAAATCGCACGTGAATCACATTATGGAATGCAGTTTTGTAAAAGGAGATAGTACGAATTTACCAAAAATAAATGCATTAATGGTCGGAAAATTCTTTGCTGCAATTCCCGACTTTTGTTCTGCCGAGTTACGGAGTATTAAAACATCGATGTCAGTTTTACTCTTTTATTATTATTCCTTTATTAGTTGTTTATATATAAAAGACAATAACTCATTTTTAAATTATGAATATAATAATACATAGCAACAAACAGAGTTTTGTTTATTATTTACATGCCGTATTGAAGTCATCGCTACAGAGTAACAACTCGTGCGGCGCTTTCGTCTAATTACGCGCGAAATTAGAAAATATTAAATTTTAATGCAATTTTTATAGTACTTAATGAGTGTATAAAATTTTTATCTATACTAATATAATAAAGCTGAAGAGTTTGTTTGTTTGTTTGTTTGAACGCGCTAATCTCCGAAACTACTGGTGCGATTTGAATAATTCTTTTTTGTTGGATAGTCCATTTATCGAGGAAGGCTATAGGCTAAATAACATTACGCTATGACACATAGGAGCAAAGACAGAAGGTAAATGTGTAAAAAACGGGGAAAATTATTCATTTTTGAAGGCTTTCTTTGCGTGCGCTGCGAAAACGGTTCAAGATACACAAAAAATATGTATGAAAGAATTATTCCTCTATACATGATCTAAAAAAAAGTCCGCGACGCATATGTCTATCTTTTAAGGTTTAGTCACAATGACCGTTTTTATGGTACCAAATTTGGTCGAAATAATTGTTTAAGTTGTATCAACATAATAATACTAAAAATTCTGCGGAAACTCGACCATTCCGAAAATCCGCAAGAACGGGAACTATGTGGGAAAAACCAAAAATCTGCCGGAAGTCACTATTCCACGCGGACGAAGTCGCGGGCAAAAGCTAGTATTTTTAGTATATGGTTTACTGACACGCAAGGATCAAATTAAGATTTTTTTCAAAAAAGAGATTAATTCCCTATTGTAACTACAAAAGAGTTACCTTAGGTCATAAGACAAATTCGTAAATCCAATATATAATTAATTATGTTTATTCCATCGCCGACCAAGGGCCTTAGAGTAGAGCCTATCTTGAAATCTTTAAAATATCTAAGGCGATATATTTGTTACCAATTACAATAATATTGCTAATATTACCATCTCGCTCTATGTTTACATGGAAATCGATCCAGACAGAACCAGGCATCGTGATACAACTGATTAGCAGGAGATTTGTCTCAAGCATTTTCATATTCAAAATGTTTCATAAATAAAATGTCGATCACATACACTTATAGCCGTTTTCACCAACCTTGTCTTAGCTTAGGCGACTCCTAAGTGACATGCTGTCACTTTTTATATTAACTGAAAAGAGTGAGACAGCATGCCTCTTAGGAGTTGCCTAAGCTAAGACAAAATTGGTGAAAACGGCCATTAGTCGCCCACTCACACCTTTTTCGTTTTAAATTAATTTAATCATTTATTATAACAATATAAAGCTTTCTTGCTTTGTTAATACGGATGATTTTGACGTAACTATAGACTATTGGATTGTAAAATCATATTAAATACACGATTATATTGTTATTATATATACCGCGCCCTCTCCTGAGGAGTTAATCTCATTCCCAGTCATAAGTTAATAGGACTAAGGCTTAAGGCTAAATGTAGTTAGTAGGCTAGGTGGTTTAGAGTTATTCTTAATCGTGGTAAGAAATAACCTCATAATTTTAAAGCTCTTCACAAAAGTAATTGATGATCCAACAAACAATTTTAATTGAAACGTTAAAATTAGAAATATATTCTCCTATACACGAGAAATATGACAACACGCCCTAAAAAAGAATATTGTGTAGATTGCGTTATTCTAATTTTCCTTTGGCAAAGTAATCTGAGAATGACTCAGCCTTGAGCGCTTCGTGCTTAGGACAATGACGTCATCAGCACAGTCACTTAATGTTTCTTGCTCTACTAGCTTTTCGAAACTTTGTTGTGGCGCTAAAAATATCCTATGCTTTATTAATTTACCTATTTTATACATTGGATTGACGCTGTGATCTTGGCACTAGTCTGCGAATGAGATGTTTCGAGGTGGGCGGGGGGTGGGGGCTGGTGTCAACCCTGCCATATATCAATGTGTTTCTTATTCTATATGCACATTTATCTGATGCGTCTGCGTATCTGATGCGCGTATAAATGTTCACGTATTTAATATTGCTTATATTTCTTATACTATACGCAAGTTTTCAGAGCACTTACCTGCTTCAGTCAGTATTGGAATTCTCGGGGTCGACATATTGAACTCCGTTGCTCGGCTAAATTACTCTCAAAGAACTTTGTGTGCTTAATAGAGCGATGTGGTATTTCAAACCGATCTCTGCAACTTTATAAGAAGCAAGCAAGGCCTAATATAACTTGTTCTCAACTGCATGCAACGGAAAGCAACTCGAATCGTTGACTGCCAGGATATTTCGAATCGCCTCGACTGCTTGACGCTGCGTTGCGATGTAGCCTCGTTATGCAGCCTTTATCAAGTACTCTAAAGAATTATTTGGATCTGCTCCAGCAGATGGGGCAAACGAACGAATGTACGAACCCATGAACACTCAACGCTGTGGAATAAATTGTCGCTTGCGATATTACTGACATCCAAAACTTAAAAAAAGAGTGTATTTCCATTTTGTTAGACTGCGTGTGTTAGACTCCCCTATCCAATAAAAAAATAAAGTTTTTCGCTTTCGTCTCACCTTATTGTACGTAAAATATACCTACTGAAAATAATTGCTCTGGAGTCCGTAACAACTAGAAAATCTCAAGTTTAACTGTTGAAAAACAAGCACCAAATCGAACAGAAAAATATGTCCCGTGAAAAATCTAACCCGGTTTTCCCGATCAACACCCAGTAGTCTGAACCACTAGACCAGAGGTTCCCAAACTTTTTTGTGTCGTAGATAGACCTTTTGCCATGTTTTTCGGTTTCCGGTGGACCTACCGGACTACCTTCCGGTAGAACTCTCCTACTTAACTGATATCGAATGTCTACATTCTACAACATCAGTGTATGTTGAGATCCATTATCGTGGATTCCCTAGCTGACCCGACAGACGTCCTGTCTTGTTGTTTCATGTTGTCTCGCTGTATGTAAAAAAAAAAGATTGTCCCGCTTTTCTGTTGAAATTAGAAGTTGAAATGAATTTTCTATGCTATAAACCTCACGGAACCCGAGACCTTTCCATCGAATGCAAAACTGCGGAAATCGGTTCGCGCGTTCTGGAGTTATAGCGTCAGGAAGGAAAACCCGACTTATTTTTATATAGTAGATATTTTTTTTACTTCATAGGTAGTTTTGTAAATAATGTATTAGTCTTCTATTAGATGATAGTATAATGTAAGTAAATAGGTACTATCAGTGTATGTTGAGATCCAGTATCGTGGACCCCTATTTTTATTTCATGGTCCCCCAAATTTTTTATCGCTGACATAAACCCCTTTCTAGTTGTCATGGACCCCCAAGAGGTCGATATAGACCGTTTTGGGAAGCTGCTACATTTTATCTTAAAGAAAATGTATGCGGATTGATCGACAGTAGCTGTCGACGTTTACTATCGTACCTCGGTGTATGTAATTGGGTAGCAAGGACATTTTGCATGAATAGTTAATGATGCTGTCGATACAGGTAGGTCAGGTCCGTTGGAGTATCTATGTAAGCTAGCTGCCTAAGTATTCATTTATCTGCATGCAATCTACTCCACAGCATGTTTCATTTAGTCATTACTTGGAAAGCTCAACCGAAAACGTTTTCAGCTGGATTACTTATTGCTTAATGAACTGCTCTGGGCTCTGGTTTTCATATCGGTCTGTAATATTGATTATTTTATCTTCACGGCCTTTTGCTGTGTGAATTGAAACACGCTGTGTATTGTGGGACACGTACTCTGATTATAATACATATGTATATTGAGAACAAATGACGCCTGTAATGCTTGAAACTAAAATATGAATTTATTCTCAAATGTACTACTAATTCGGAGTAGTTGTAAACATCCAGCCCCCCTAGACAAAATGCCTCTCTATTTGCGTTTTCTATAATAGATAACATAAAAAATGTACGGAACTGACATTTCCAGTAGATACGTCACGTGACTTGATGACGCTGATAGAAAACTTGCAGACAAGATGCTAACTGTGTTTCTATTCTATCGCTCGTCTGTGTTCTATTTTGACAGTTGAAGAGTTCTATACAAATTCATAAACAAAATGTAGTTTGTGACCTAAAAAATAGATACGGTTCTATTCTATTTCTACTGAACAAAGCGATTGCTCATACCCAATAGATTGGTGATAGATTGTTTGTTTGTTGTTTTAAAATAGTGTGTTTTTGCCAAATTATTCCTAAAAATGCACATGATAATAAGACGAAATCTGACTATTCAAAATTGATTCTTAATCAATACCTTACCTGTATGTATTTGATTGGAGTGACTTAGATTGTGTGGGAAAACATAAATCAAAAATCTTATACTTACCTCTAAATAAATATCTACGCAACGATTTTCAAATTCAAATCCAAAGTTTGTTTAATTTAGTCCTAATTAATGTAGGTAAATAATTGTGAAGTACGCACGTTTGAAATGTTTTGAAGTTCCTCCTGATGGCATTTTTTCTCTTTAAGCAAAGGGAATTGAGGCGAAAGACGGTAGATTATTTTCTATTTCTATTCTATTTTCTACTGTCACGGTAGACACAGCCGTTCTATCAGTAGATACACTTTGTCTAACATTTTTCGATAGCAAACGCTTAGTCTATTATAATAGTAGAAATAGAATAGAAAAGACGCGCGTGCTTTTTGTCTAAGGCTACAGGTTACTGATCGTTATTTAGACCGTCCCGCAATTTTATTCCATTGTTTTAAGGTTCGAAATGCATTCTGATGAAATGGTTAGTTAGTACTGTCTGTCCAAAAAATAAATTCTTTTTTTTTCACTTTCACTATTTAGGCACAATTATTTAATTTTGTGAAAACCATTTAATTCGATCGTGTGTCTGTGTACTTGACGCTATGGATTAGTATACGAGTCTCGCTTTGGCGAATAATTATCATAATGCGACTGTTATAATGAATTTTTTTTCACTTTTCTTAAGAAAGGTAATGGTAATGTTAACCCTTTATTTATTTATTTTAACAAAACATTACAGAATTACATGATCGATTTCGGCGAATGTAACATAAATCCGATGGATTTTTCCATACATTCCATTCATCGGAAACTCACGCGTACATATACAAAAATCAAAATATTCATACATAATAGCGTTTATAAAACTAGTACTTAGCAACTAATACCTGGTGAGTACCCACATAATAGTAGCAAGAACTTAGTTAATGTTGTGCACAGGTGGGTAGGTATATATATCTAGAATTTTGCAGTACCTTCGTTATATTTTTATCAGTGTGAGGTAGTGTGCTGTGAGGTGGCTGTGCGTGTTGTTTACGAAATAATTCACAGGTGCTCTATAAAGTAGGATGCTCATCGTAAATGTTATCTTGATTACCTAGTAGTGATTATTCGTGTTTTGTTTGAGAGTTTTACAAATAATTTTGTTTGGAAGATAATAAGATATGCATATACAGTACACCTACAATACACACATAAACATATACATACACCACCTTGAATATATATACTTTGAATCAGCTTATTATAGTTTTCAGTGTGGTGAAGTTATCTAATTCGAAAAGTGGTAGTTACTTTTAATCAGTTGCGATCAGTTTCTACGAGCTGCGATGGTGATACTCAACAGCCGCAAGCTGTTCGTGTACTGGCGAATCATCACAGGAGACTAATCCAGTGACGACCACACATGTACCGACGCCCTCACGATCGAAAAATCTCCTGGATCGAGGAACTAATAAATTATGGACGAACTGAAAGGAACTACATAATTCCGAGAACATGATAACGGAATTGGTTCCGAAATATCAAATAACCGTTCCAGGTTCAATGCATTACAGATTATAAATGCTGCGACACGAGGCATATACATACCTGCTACTCAAAAACAATTCCGCCTCAACAATCATCGGTCGTGCAAGCCATATGCCTTGACCAATGCCACTTAGGGCTTGTAATTCAATTGTCGTCATGGTAGAGTGCAATTATTCGATAACCAGCTCATTTAGATAACTTTTAATCTCAGTCAAGTTTACAATGAGAACGTAAATTTTCCATGGTATAGCAGCCAATGTTAACGATTTTCCATTATCTCCAATATCGTTAAATCATTATGATGTACTTTTCCATTGGTAATCACTGTCAATAAAAATAATTTCGTTTTTTGTCACGCAATCTTCTACGTTCGTTTATGCTGTATCATAAAACTAACGGAAGTTCGACACGTTTCTATTTTACAAAACCGATTAACGGAATTAAGTCAGCTTCAAACACGATATTATAAAACGTTTCTCTTGAGATCACAATTTTCATATCTAGCCTAATAATACAATACAGTTATTGCAACAATACATATATACAGTGTTTCGTTGGTTATGCTACAATAGCTGACTAGATATAGTACAGAACTCGTATACAAACCCTAACTAAACTAGCCAATATACAGGTGTCCGAAAAAATAGTGTCAAGCGAAAGTCTAGAGCTAGAGCACCTATTGGAGTATCCGAATCACCCCCACGTATGTTCTGCGCTTATGCGTATTTTTCGAGTTATCATTTTTCTTAGTAACATCTTGTTTAAGTAAGTACTTCTTGTTTTAAATTATTATGAAAGCGGATAGTCTAGAGAAGTTTTTAGACATACTTAGACACCATAAATTCGCCTGTTTAGATTTTTTATTTTAAGTTGAATTTTTAACAAATTATTCACTAACGGTAAAATGTTGAAGTTTCGAAGCTGATTATCATTGACATTAAAGTACCTTTTACGATGATTCAGTAGCAAAAAGAAAAACACTAAAATGTGTTCTACTTTTTTTTATTTGAATTTTTGAAATATTTAAACCGATATCTTTAAAAAATCCGAAAAAAAATATAACTCGAAAACTACGCATAATCGCAGAACATACATGGGGGTGATTCGGATACGTGCTCTAGCTCTGGACTTTCGCTTGATACTATTTTTTGGAACACGCTGTATATGTGTGTGTATATTATGTCTACTGCTGATAATAAAATAACAGTTGCATTGCTGCTTTATATAGATAAAATAATAATAAATAAGATCTTCATAAACCAGCAATGTAACTACACTATCTGTCCGTTTCAATCAATTTTAAGAGCAAGGGAGTTATACAATCAGGGAACTGGTAGTAATACAGATACACAATCAGGGAGCTGGTAGACAGACTTGTTATGTCTTTTTAATTAAACGCTTAATTTGGTTCACAACGCACTTTATTGTTCCTATTCAAGACTATTCTATTAACCTAAGACAGATATCAAAAGGCGCCGAAACTGACAGCTGTCAACACATGCGTTCCGAAATACACAACAAGACTTACTGTATTTTCTTGTTTTACATTTTTTATTTCGTTACTTCCAACGCTGTGTTCTGGTTCCCACTGAGTAGCAGTGCGGCAGGAGCCTACCCTAATTATATTACAGCGATTAGACCATAGTCACGTTGGCCCATTGTGGATTTGTCGACTTCACATAAACCTTTGTAATACATACGTTTTTTGGAACGCGGTAAATCTATATTATATACTAGCGGCACCGACAGACTTTCGTCCTGTGAAAAAGATTTGTAAAGTGGCAGGTTTTTGTTCCTAATTATTTTATAGATAACTAGCGGACCCGGCAGACTTCGTCCTGTCAAAAAGATTTGTAAAGTGGCAGTTTTTTGTTCCTACTTGAAATGACATATGATGACATTAAATTTGTTTGACAGAACTAACGTCACTTTTTTGTCTTGCCAAAGGTTCAAATTGGCTTTTAAGTATTAATACAAATTGTTTGTATAAAAATGTTGACTTTAGACTTTTTCAAATTTTATTTTTTCTACGTACAAACCTTCTCTGGACTTCTACGAATAATTCAAGACCAAAATTAGCCAAATCGGTAAAGGCATTGTTGAGTTATGCGCTTACCAACACATTTTGCGATTCATTTTTATATATAAGATTAAATGTAAAAAAGTAGTTGTAGTGATGTAACTACAATAGTTAGACATATGGTCTCGCGAAGTTTTTTGTAGATATTGATATATTGTATAATTTTGTCGAACATTTTTTTGTCCTATCATTAATAATCTTCGCAGCGTATGCGATGAAAGACATTTTATGGCAATTTTTTTACACCTTCGGTTGGTTTTAATAAAAATTTCTAAAGATTTCTATAGTAGTCTGGTACTAAGCCTATGTTACTCAATGATAATGTAGCTTTCTAATAAAAAAAAAATATTAAAATCGGTCCAGTACTTTTTGAGTTTATTCGTTACATACAAAAATACAAATCTTTTATCTATATTATATTAGTGTAGATGTACATATGAAATTCGAAAAATCGAAAACACATATTACAGGATCAACTTCGGGCCGATTCGAATACTAATGCATGAGATTGCAGCCACCAACGCTAACCTGTACTGTTCTTCCGATAAATAAAAGATTGCATTTTTACAAAACAAGAACTACGTCTAAGTGACTGTGCTAGCGTCTTTTTTTTTCCCTGAGGAAAATGCATTAAATTGCATACCCCGGCTGTGGCGAGCCGGCGGTTATGTGGGGCTCTCCTCCCCAGAAGGGGAGCCTACCCACTAAAAACCTCAGGGATGGCCTTCCTCAGGCATGTAGGGAGCCCCGGGAACATCAAGCCACTTCGGGAACCCCCAGCCTCCGCTCCCCTTCCTAGAGGGGAGCCCTCCTCGGGGGAGGCTACACTACCTCCCCCGGTTTCCTCCACCGACGACGTCCCCCGGCCACGGAAGGGGCGAAGTCCTGCGGCGGCGCCGCAGCTGTGCTACCGAGCCCGGCGCCGCCTTCTTCGAGCGGGATCGGCCATCTCCCGACCCCGCTCGGCGGCCTCCTTCTGGAGCATCACTGCTTCACAGAAGGAGGCCACTTCCGCCAACATTGCCGGCGGAGACAGATCTCGCCCCATCTCTGCGACCAAGACTAGCGTCTAACCACCAAATAAAAAAACTACGTGGTTTAGTAACTTTTTTTAATAATATAAGTGTACAAAACAATAGAATAATAGCTGTTATAGTGAGTAATAAACGTTGTAGGTTCGAGATATTGTGACGACGTTACGGATCACGCTTAATCCCAGTTATGGCTTTGCACACATTGCGTGCGCGGGCGCAAATTATCTCCCAGCTCGCACAAGATAACACGACAGTTATGTATGTTGAATTTCATGTTTGTTTTGCAAAATTAAAAATGAGTTTCATGTGATCTCGCCAGTGTGTTGATTTCTATCCGTAAAAGATTGCTCATGGTTGAAAGAAGGTGGTCAAATATTCATCAACATCAAAGGTACCCTGTTCAAATAAAAATATTATTATAATACTAGCTTTTGCCCGCGACTTCATTCGCGTGGACTTCAGGTTCGTCCCGTCTAGTCTAGTAATAAGTAAGAAATACGGTAACTAAGCACTGCAGAGCCCTAATCATAGGCCTATAGGTAGCTACTGCAGTATGCTCCTATAAACAGACACAACAGACAATTTGCAATGTAAGCGCAAAAAATGTGTTTTTTTTTACGACCTCACATTAGAAACCTCAAAAATTGTAGCCTATGTGTTATTCTGATGTATAAGCTATATTGTGGTAAAGTTTCATTCAAATCCATTCAGTAGTTTTTACGTGAAAGAGTAACAAACATCCATACTTACAAACTTTCGCCTTTATAATAGTAGTAGGATAGTAGTGATTTTCTTTCAAAATTCAAAATACTTTCCGTTAGAGATACCTAATTTTGTTAATGATACCTAATTGATTTTAAATTTATCTATTAACATAAGTAGCTGGCTGGATTAGTCTAGAATTATATTTTCTGACTTCACCATGTTTATCTGTTGCAATGAAATTTATTTCAACTTAGCCGGGAGGATTAATGTGTAAATATTAATTCTTTTCATATATCGTCACTTAATATTTGTCATAGTTATTTAGTTGTTTCCTTAGGTAATAATTTGCGTTGACATGTTGTTAGACGACGGCTTTACGGAGCGGTGTTCCTTGCCTTCTGCTCATTAAAAAAATATAAATATCTCTCCGCTCAATTTCGCTCGTCGATTTAGTTTTTTTCCTTTTTTTTATTATGTAATTAAAGGAGGGAGGCTGCTCTAGAGTTAGTTAGCAACACTTGCTGTATACCGGTTTAGGTATTGTAACTTTACACATTATGTCATTAGTTGCCACTTTATGGTTATATTTAATATTTGATCCACCGTAACACTTAATAATTTGACATTAGAAGGATATGCATAAATAAAACAACCGAGTTAATTAATTAGCACGAGCCCCAGAGCTGGCGTTCTGAAGCAACTGCCAGTACTCGTGCGACTGACTTATTTATCCCAGTAAGTTCATAACTTTGTGGTTCTTTAGCGCTTGCAAATTTGTTGCCAATCTCGTATGAACTAAACAAATGGGGGCAAGTCTAGTTTTTTGTCAACATAATTATATAAAGTATCTAAACTATGTAGGTGTTCTTAACTAAATGGCTTTCCGTTTCGTAACAAATGAGATAATAAATATTCTTAATTTTCAAAACAAGACGCCTGAGAATCGCTTAAGCGTTTTATTTATATTTATTTATTGACGACGATTTTATATTTATTTATTAATTTATTTGACGACCTCCATAGTCGAGTGGATAGTACACCGGTTTCAAGGTGTCGCCATCTCTGAGGTCCCGGGTTCGAATCCGGTGGGGCAGATGTTTGTGTGATGAATGCCAGCATTTGTACCTTAGTCATGGTTGTTGATATATATTTCAATAAAATTATTTATATATGTGTAATATATGTATGTCTATCCGTTACCCTAGATCCCATAGCACAAGCCTTACAGAGCTTAGTTTGGGCTAGGCTAATTGTGTAAGTGTAACAAATATTTATTTATTATTATTTATTATTTTATGTTTCCTAGTAATAAGTGACTGAAAATTCCAAACTACCTTTTTTATGATGGAATTTATGCGTCAGGTCGATAAGAGTTTCAAGAATTTTCCATTATATAGGTAAGGTACGTTTTTGAATTAAGACACTAAATCTTGATTAAAATCTTTCCTATCGAACGTTATATACGCCTTGCCTCAGTACTAACATTAGACAATATAAAGAAATGGTTATTTAGAATTCATCAGTCAGTGACACAATTTGCCCGGCGCACTTTTAAAAGTATATTGCAGAAAACGGATTAGGTAGTTTAGAATTACGATGATGAACTAATTTCAAAAATAAGGCGCGATAAGGCAAAATATATTTTGCAATGTCTACAATGCGTATTTACAAGCCACAATTGAGAATACTCGTATATTTAGTTACTTTATTCTTTATCACAACTTTCTTTCGTGTCGCGTGTGGCACACATTTCCAACGCCGCGTCTAGTAGCTCATTTCCACACATTCGGTAGTCAATATTTGGTGTCTCGCCATTTCTCAATGCTGTGCATATAGGTTCTACTTTATGTTGCCTATAAATATGGTTATGTAGTTTTGGAAGCCTTTCCCTATAACGTTTGAGACCTGTCAGACTTGACTAATGGGAAAATAATGACCGTCTTGTTATTATCTTTTATTTTCTACAATAATCTAGAGGTTGCTAATGATATTACAGTCATATTTCTTTTTCGACTACGAAGAAACGGAGAAAACTTCTCCTATCCTTGTAGATTGTTCCACAATTGCTCCGCAACTACGAATCCGAACAAGTACGAATCGAATTCGTGCACCAATGATTCATAACCGAATGATTCCGCTCCCACTTGTATGCAAATAATAGGCTACATAAAATTGTTGTTTGTTTTTACTTCATTACTGGAAAATTTTTGCGCCATAGTAAATATTTATTTTTTAATTAGTTTTTAACCCTAAAGTGAAAGTTTTGATTATAATTGTATCACACAATTGATCATTTCAAACTTTAAAAAATAACTCGAAATGTACACGTTTTTATTCCGTTGAATTTTGTACGTTACTGGCAACATTGTAATAAGAAATTTTATTGACTTCAATACTATGTTTTTACTTAATTTAATGTCTATTGAAGTGTGTGATAAAGTTTGCTTTCTTGGTTATGAAAGAAATAAGTAAAACGTTAGTATGGAATCAGGGAAATTATATGAAACGTCCATACATAATGGCAATTTCATACTTTAGCTCTTCATATTTTGTATGATGTACAACAGAAATGATTGTCTTATACTGTAAGATTTGCCTTGCCAAATAATTCTAGATCCTTAAATGAAGTATAATATGTAATAAAAAAAGTCATATATACACAGACAATAATTACCTAATGACGCCTATGTACACCATTTCATTTTCCATTTGAGGTACGGAATTCATTATAAAAAAATCCTTTTATTTTTGCTTCTGTTTCTATGGTTTTAAAAATCCATATTCTCGACAATAAGTTGAGTACACTAACAGATATATTCAACTCGACTTATTAAATATACTTAAGTTGCTTTGAAGACTGTAATGTTTCCAAACATAACGTACTTGTTGGTAATTGAATTTATATAATAACTTGTAAATAAATATAATGAAAGCAAACAATTCCTTTATGCTACACTCTTAAGGGTATATTAAATGACTTGTAATATGCATGTAAATGGAAAGCTTCTCGAAAGAATTACATACGCGTAAGTGATTTCGGGGAGGGGGCATTATTGAATAAGTTTGACTCAATATTTTTATTGAAAGGTTTTTTTCAACACACTTCCTCATAAAGTGGCTCTAATCCCATGGCAATTAGGCACATAATGACACCTATAATCAAACTGTGACTTATTCATTCAATGTTATTCACGAGTGAGTAATAGTTTTTTTTTAATATTATTGGTTGAGTTACGCTTACATTTGCGCCTAAAAAGCTATCCGCGAAAGCCCAAAAAAAAAGAAACCTCATTTTTTAGTCTATGGCCGATGCACGGGCATAGGAAAACTAATTAATTTTTCCCGCCCTTACGAAATTTATTAGTCTATGGCCGATGCGCGCGCATAGGAAAACTGATTAATTTTTCCCGCCATTACGAAACATTTTTTATCTACTATGTAAAATGGTTTTTTATTTAAGTATTATTTTATTCAGAAGTGTGTTGAAAAACGTTGTATGATACACGTGTGTATTGATCACCAACATTACACACTTGTATCATAATGTACTATTATAGCGTAACTATTGTATCAGAATGGTATTTCCGCCATGACGAACGAAATTCAACATCAGATCTTGGTCAACGTTTTATTTCTTGTTTTATTATTGATATGAATTTCCCATAAAATTCAGTCATTCAATAATGTTTTGTGCCGTGGATTTAAATAAAAAGTCATTCGAATCAACCCCTAATGAAGGTAGAGCATCATTATATAAATTCCCGGGCTCGATATAGTCCTCACTAACGTACGGCGCTTATGCCCGTTTTCACCAACAGCTCCTAAAACATTCACCTAAGTAAGAGTCCCCTAACATAGGGACCCTTCAAATCATCCCGTAACTTAAATTCTGTTCCTAAGGGCTACCTAATTAAGAGACCCCTAGTTAGGTGACGTTAAAAGTTAGGCCAACTAAAGTATAGTGGTGAGAATCTATGCAAATGTTTATCGATAAATTAATGGAGTAGACGATTTTATTGATATTAGCGAAAATATACAATATAAAACAAGTAATTAACGTTTCTAACTTCAATTTATTTTCGAAAAAGAAGAATGACACCTTGTCAATGTTAGATTAGTAAAAAAAGTTGCAATTTTCCCTTCCCTTAGAACCTTTAGGGTAGATCTTAAATTTGTAAGTCATTACAAAGTAACAATCTGTTCAGTACAAATAAGAAGAGTCATCCCTGAATGTATTATCAGAATGTAGCCATCAAATGTCGGGCCGTACCATCATATGTTATTTTTATTATACAGTTTTCAGATTTGTTAATTTATACTACTTATGGCCGTTTTCACCAACTTTATCTTAGCTTAGGCGACTCCTAAGAGACATGCTGTCTCACTCTTTTCAGTTAATACAAAAAGTGACAGCATGTCACGTAGGAGTCGCCTAAGCTAAGACAAGGTTGGTGAAAACGGCCATTACTGGTTTAAATTTGATATCATTTCTTTTCTTTTTTGTTTTTTTTAAGAAAACGTCCCCGCATTATAATTTTTGGGGTTGAAAGTTAGTATGCAAGTTCGTCAAATATCACGTCATAAGAAACAAAAAATCGTTTTGTTCTAGGCATTTTAAATTTTTTACCAGTTTGGGGTGAAATAAGGGTTGAATTGAAGATAAGACCATGAATATAGGTACTTTAGAACATAAGGGACCAGGATTAACAAAAACTAATTTCACGCGGCGCGAAGCCGCAGGCGGAAGCTAGTTATTGTATATGCGCTATACATCCCAAAAATGGAGCAGTTGTTTGACGACCACGGAAGCGGCTCTTTGTGGCAAGCGCAGCAGCTATCGGTAAGGAGATCTTAGGGATCAGCTTTGTCCAGTGTTGAACGCTGAATTCTAGCCAAACATTGAGTATAGAAATCTTTTGAATATTTTCTAATCGATGGGAGAGTAGGTACACTTGTTGGTCCAAAAGAAAATAAGTATATAATGCGGACTTACCTAGACTGGATCCCAGCAACGATAAAAAACACAACACTTGATTTAAAATGAATATTGAAAACTTTCGTATTTATTTCCGATGATTTGTAATTTTAATATGCGCCCGCGCAGCCGTTCGATTTCGACGTCAAATATAGACTCATAGTGATGTGCGTACAATAGGGCGGTGCGCACGGTATCAATCGCAGGTACACCGATTCGATTTGTCGGTGATGGTTGTTTTGGTGATTAAACTGTCCTCCCTAAATAGGAAGACCACTTGCGCGTGTTACTGCGTTTGTCTTTAAATTCAAAATGAACAAACAAGTGTTCAGCTATACGAATTACAATGGAAAAGATACATCCAGCAATGCGCGTTTCGGGTTGTACTGGTGATGATAATGACTTTTATCATCAATTAAATTTTAGGAGTACGTTTAAAATATAAAAAAGGCCGTATTCCCAATTAAATGCCGGCAATTTGTGTCTCCTCCGGTATTTATGGGCGTTGGAAATTGCTTACTTCAGGAGATCCGTTGTCTCCTCTATAACATTAAAAAAATCATGTTATATATAGAATTCTCGTGTCACTATATTAGTACCATACACCTCCGAAAACGGTTGACGATTTTTATGAAATTTTATATGCATATTCAGTAGGTTTGAGAATTATTTTTCACACCGCTAAGCGATAAGGGTTGTTGTCCACTTCTAACATTTTTTTTATTTTTTATCTGGTGACATTAAAAAATACATACAATCTTAACTTCTTACCCTTCTATCGCCAAACCCTATTTTTTAATACACGTTTTAGTAATTTCCCTAGAAATAATTTATATAGCAAGACACGTATAAAATAAGAGCTAGTGCAAAATAAAATCACAATACGATGCCGTTTAGAATCCTATGTTTTAAGTAATTAGAATAGCTTTTTAAGATGGTGGTAGACCTGCTGTAGGAATTGGTCCAATACGAATAGATCCAATTTCCACTAAATAATAGGGTCTTGGACTGTTTCATGAAAACCATTTCAACCTATTGTTTACTTATCTAAAAAGCTGCTAAAAATATTTTCCTACTGAAATTACTTTATTCTTTGTTAAAAAATTGATAATTATTTTTCACATTTGAATTTCGCGCTAAAACACCACTCTTTTATTATGTCTCGATTATGACGTCACTTATCATACAGAAGTTACTTCTTCATTGATACAGCGTGTGTAAACGTTCGGTTATATTTCGTAATCTATATCGAAAATGAGTGCAATTAAATATTATCAGTATTGTTCAGTTCCCCTGTGCGAAAATAATACAAATAAGACACTTGGCAAACTATTTATACCTGTGCCTCATGATATAAATATGCGAAAAAAAATGGATGGTACTGGCAAGACGAGACTGGAAAAATCAATCAATAAAGTCGATGATTGTGAGATCATTTTGATGTAAGTATGCATTTGCACGATCTAAAACAAAAACAATACATTTAAGGTTACATTGCAACCAACCATGGGTCACTTAAAATCAAATTTAAAGAAATTTTGATTCACTTTTCATGTGTGTAATGATACTTACGCGACAGTTTTTACATTTCTGAATTCCGATGAGATAAAATCAGGGTTTTTAGCGAAAAATTCTGCCACCATCATGACGTCGATACGTGGCAAATTTGAACTATCAGCTCTTACGAATTTCTTTGCCATCGTAAATAAACTGAAATTTTACTTCAAGCAAACGACTAAAACGACTAAATCACAGAGAATATGCAAGAAATAAATGAGGTTTCGATATCACAAACAACGTAAACAAGTGACAATGATAAATGACGTCACGCGCTGTGATTAGCGTTTGTAGTCACGTGACTTTCACATTAGAAATAATAAAGTATTAGAAAAGTTATGATTCTTATCTAATTGTTCCTGTTAATATTCTAATTGCATACACTATCCCTGTACAAAACAACATATCATTTTATTACTACAGTCCAAGACCCTATTAACAATAGGCCTTCAAGGTTTCCTCATTCTTCCAACAGCCGAAGTAAAGGCCGTATCTTACTAACAACGCATAAAAACCAAGTAACCTTTATATTGTGTCGCAAAAATTCGAAACATTATCATTTAAACTGAGCAATGTTTGTCTAAAGTTTATATTTCTGTATTAGAATTGTCTAAAGTCTTCATATTTTTCTACGAAAATATACACATGTAATTGTCAAGTGTGCGGTCCAAAATTTGCTGTCAGCTGTCCTATGCGCTATTTCCATGCAATCATTATCATAACTCGTATCTGTCCCAACCGAAGGGGACGAGTCTATCCTAACTATACCCTACTACCCTTTTTTTTTGGGAGGGGAAATGCATTATGCACCTTGACACCGCGCTGGCTAGGCGCGGCCGTGTGTGGAGCTCTCCGGTCTGACAGGACCGGCCTGCCCACTAAAACCCCCCTGTGTTCTCTAGGCCCATGCGGGGCACATAGTGGGGTGCGCTGTCACGATTCTACCGCCATGTGCTCCGGGGCCGGTTCGACCTAGAACTGATCGAGCCTACTCCAAGGGAGGGGCTGTCCGAGAACACTTGGACAGTCCCCAAGACAGAGAGGCATCACTACGGCGTGCGCGATTGCCAGTCGCGCACGCAGCCTCGCGGTAACTGTACCCTACTACCCTTTTTTTTTTTTGTTCCCCTCTAAAAACCTCAGGGATGGCATCAGGCATGTAGGGAGCCTCCGGAACATCAAGCTCCTTCCGGGAACCCCCAGCCTCCGCTCCCCCTTCGACACAGGGGAGCCCTCCTCGGAGGAGGCTTACTACCTCCCCCGGTCTCCTCCACCGACGACGCTCCCCGGCCACGGAAGGGGCGTGGTCCATCCCGGGTCGCCGTAGCGGTCGCGACTTCCTCGCGCCCGCCGACGACCCGCGGAAGTACCCTACTACCCTAGCTAATGAAAGCTATTTTATGCCGCTTGTAATAATTGCGGTGTTCGTAATACAAACGTATAATTTGATGCGGCACCGAGTATAGGTTCAATTATTTTATGGTCCTAATTTGCCAACCTTTTTCTACAGACGTAGAAACAAGCTCGTAAACAAAACAACCTTACTCCTAATCCCTGCTTCGCTCGCATGACGGCTTGTGTCGCAATAAAACAACGCCCGAGTGTGTAAATTAAGATTATCCACAAAATCCAGCCATTGTTATCTGCATCACAATGTCTTTGTTTCATTGTGGAGGTGGCCGAACGAACGGCTCTGCATATCTCAGTATGAAGTCATGCTTTTCAAACATCATTCAGTCATAGAGCGTGATGAATAACTGTATTCTAATGTGGGGTAAGAAATGTTATTTATTAATTTGCTATTCTTTTTTTTTGTTATTATACGTTTATGTTAAATAGTAAACTGCCAGAATTCTATATATAATAAGAGTACTCTAGCTACTACTTAACTAGCTTATTACTTTTGAAGATACAGCGACATGTTTGCGGCGCTGTCGCGGATTGCTCAAAAACGCTCTATGCTAAAAGCACTGCAATCGTGACGTCATAATTAAGTAAATTCGCCTAATTTGTATGAGCGTATAAAGAAATATCAAAATAACTTTGTTATTTGTACGTTTATAAGTATAATTTAAATATGAAAAAATGTTGCATTTAATGTGAGAATGCTAGAAATGTGTTCGTTTCATTAGAATTACGTAAATAATAATTGCACATTTTTTAGAAATTTTAAAACAATACATATTAATAAAAATTTAACTTAAATATTGATTCACTTTCATGAGATGTAAATTGCTTAAATCAGATTCAATTATAGTATAAAAACGGCCATAAACAGTTGTAGTCGTCTACCCTATTAGTTAAATCCGTGTTTACCTATTTCTGACGCAAAATGGTTCCTGTGTTTTGCCGTGAAGGGTATAAAATAGCTTGTGAAATTACTGTGTACTGCGACTTTACATTTTTTGCCTTATTTTGCCAATGTACACTGTGGTTTTTGTGGGGGTTGCAGATTTGCTGCAAATCTCACAGGAGTTACATGTACTATAGGTGACTACTTGCAATCAGGTGAGCAGTCTGCTTGTTGTCAATATATAACATTAAAAAAACTCAATATACGTGCCTTTCTTATTTCTTTGGTTCAGACTTTTTTTAATTAATATCGACCACTAGGGGTCTATGACAACCTGCAAAGGGTCTAAAATAATCGGCCCCGCCTAGCTAGTGCGGTGTCACGATGCAAAAGGTGCAATTCCCCTCTTAAAAAAAGGGGTCTAAGATAATGGATCTCTTGGACTGATAGTACCTATTTACTTACATTATACTATCTTCTAATATAAACACATATACATTATTTATAATATATATAAACATATTATGTTATATAATTATATATGTTTATAAAATTTTCAAAGTAGTAGGATATAGGCATTTAATATAAGTAGGGGGTATGTCTACCCAAAAAAGAAAACCATAGCAAAGGGTCTACGACACAAAAAGTTTGGGAGCCTCTGCTCTAAATCATTGTTAATTCCGTACTTCTCTTGAGTACGTTCTCTATAGAATGACAACACATCTTAAAGTACTTAATTAAATATTAAATTAGTGATTATATTGGTGGTAATTATAAGTTTAATATAAATGTAATTAACATTTAATATCAGATTTAAAAAGGAAATATAATATATATATAATATATATATTATATATATATATATATATCATATGAATCGTTTTGTATTGATGTGTTTACATTTACAAAGATCTATGTTTCAAATAAATTATAATATTTCAAAAACTGAACTGGGTTAATAAACTCAGGCATTTTACTTAAAAGCTGTAGAATTTATAAATTCAATAAAATTAATTGCGTATTTGACTGCAAAAGTATTTTTTTTTAATGGATCCTTGAACAATAATCTATTGAAAGAGTTATTTTTAAGTGAAAACACATTATAGGATGTTAAATCAAAAATATTTAATTCTCATTCGACGCATAAAAATGTTTTTCTAGTCTACTCAACTAAATTCTTTAAAAAGTTTTGAAAAAACAATGCATTCTTGGCGAATTTGATGAAATTTCGAATTTCTGTGCTTAACGAGGATAATCTCGTAGAGAAATTTGTCGCGAAAGCAAACAATAGGTCTAGCAACTGAAAACGGATGCCCGCTTGCACTTCTGAATGCACACGCAAACTTATGGGCTTGACAAAGTTAAATAAGAAAAGTTCGTTTTGTCCCGTACTGTTGGGCTGTCGCGCCCGTGCAGAAGCTCGGGGACGTGTTTAACTTTATCCCGTCTCGTCCGTGTCGTATTCGACTCTGTCGTCTGCGATCTTTTGTCACCTGAAAGTTTTAGCCACACTTTCTAGTCTGGTTCTGGTCTATTATATCATCAGATCATATGTAGAGTATAATTCAAGTTCCAAAAGTCTTACTTGTTTATGCGGCAATTTTTGGGTGCAGGCGTGAAGGGTGCAATTATTATAGGAAGTTAAATTAATAGGTACTTTAAATAAATACCAATTAACTTAGCCCAAAGTAAGCTCTTTAAGGCTTGTGTTATGGGTTCTAGGGTAACGGAACGATATACATATTTTTTTTTATAGGATAGGGCAGCAAACGAGCAAAGGAATCACCTGATGGTATACGATAACATGGACACCAACAGCAACACCAGAGGAGTCACAGATGCGTTGCCGACCTTTTTAAATGGAATATGCTCTTTTTTTGAAGGTTTTGATATCCATACTCCATACTAATATTATAAATGCGAAAGTAACTCTGTCTGTCTGTCTGTTCCGCTTTCACGCCAAAACTACTGAACCGATTTAAATGAAATTTGGTACACAGATAGTCTAGAGCCTGAGAAAGGACATAGGCTATTTTTTCATGCAAAAAAGGTTGTAAAGGGTTGTAAAAGGTTGAAAGGAGGGATAATAGGTTGTATGGAAGTATTATTAAAACTACTGAACCGATTTAAATGAAATTTGGTACACAGATAGTCTAGAGCCTGAGAAAGGACATAGGCTACTTTTTCATGCAAAAAAGGTTGTAAAGGGTTGTAAAAGGTTGAAAGGAGGGATAATAGGTTGTATGGAAATATTGTTAAAACTACTGAACCGATATAAATGAAATTTGGTACACAGATAGTCTAAAGCCCGAGAAAGGATATAAGATAATTTTACCGACGGAAAACATATCCTTCCTGTGGGAAATTCGAATATAACGCGGGCGAAGCCGCGGGCGGAAAGCTAGTAATATATAAATATTTTTGATAGAAATATACATTAACAACCATGACTAAGGTACAAATGCTCGCACACAAATATCCACACTCAGCGGAACTCGAACCCGGGACCTCAGAGATTGCGAACCTTGAAACCTGTGTACTAACCACTTGACTACGAAGGTCGTCGAACTGTACATCTTACGTTATACGTTGTCAATGGATATTTTGGTTTTTGTGGGGGTTGCAGGTTGCAGAACCTGACCCTGAATGAGATACCGTGGCCACTTGATGTCAGGTGGCAGCATATGTTTGTCAACATATCACAGAAAACAATAATTCTTGCATCTTTGGGTAGTTGACATATTTTGACTTATTTATAGTAAACTAGCTTTTTGCCCGCGGCTTCGCCCGCATGGATTTCGAGGTTGGTTCTATAGAGGGTTAAGGGTCCATAGATTTTGCCCACAGCTACATATGCGCAGAAGTCGGTTTATGGCGCGAAGGTTTTATCGCGCTTCCCGTGGGACTATCCGTTTTTCCGAGATAAAAAATACCGCAGAACCTTGCTCAAGAATCACTCTATCTATTGATGAAAACCGCATGAAAACTGTGCAGTAGTTTTTGAGCGAAGCCTTTATGCGCATCCCGTGGGATCTGACGATTTTTCCGGAATAAAAAGTACCCTATTATTTTTAAACCAGACTTTTATCTTTCCGTCTGCAAAATTTCAAAGCAATCGGTTTAGTAGTTACGGCGTGAAAGCGGAACAAACAAACTCACTTTCCGATTTATAATATTAGTAAGGATTTATCTATCGTAATTTATAAACAGTTCGTTCATCTAGTTGCACAGTTTTTATTCGTGTTGTGTTTTATTCGGATATAATAGGGGAATGCCCATTGTCCATACAAAAAAAAGCCTGAGAAGGACAAAGATAAAATCTACGTCATATTATACCTCCACTCAACCTATATCCATAACAATTAAATTTATCTTCCAAAAACTAGGGAGAATCTAGTTTTAAACATTTTCATAAAAGAGATAGGTTATGTCAAAGTAAGAGATATAGTAGATCAATAAATTGAAGACAAATAATGTATCATAGTTTTATTCATCATTAAAAACTATTAACAAATTATCAAGAAATTGTGCAGGAGGATAAATGTTGGATTCAAATCAAATCAAATCTGTTAATCGCAACTAAACCAAAAAAGAACATTATTTATGATTCAGCAAATTGTGCGACATATAAGTATATGTAACAAACAACAGTAAATTAAGTTAACATGAAGTCATGGGGTCAGGGGCAATTAAGATTTGATCTAGGATTTAAAAATGGTGCTGTGCATCATTTTGCTTTGAACACTACACCCAAAATACTTATCGTTCTTTAAAAAAAAACGTACATGTCGTGGTTGAATTCTTTGTTTATACAACATTACTTATGTGCCGTTCACGGTGAATGTCAGTTCGTAGCCTGTGTGATCGTTGTTGTAGTAGAGATTGTCCACGACAAACACATACATGGCGATGACTAATATGTTGATATATAAAAGAAGAAACTGACTGACTGACATATCAACGCACAGCCCAAACCGCTGGTCCTAGAGATTACAAATTTGGCACGTAGGTTCCTTATAAGGTGTAGGGGTGCACTAAGGAAGGATTTTTCAAAATTCATCCCTTAAGGGGGTGAAATGGGGGTCCAAAGTTTGTATGGAGAAACAAGATTTGTTTGAATATTTTATTCGAAACTTCGCAGGAGTACTCCTAACAATAAATGAGTAAACACGTCTTTCAGGATTTTTGAAAATTCAACCCCTAAAAGGGGGAAATGGGGTGTCAAAGTCTGAAAATCGACAATGGGTATTGTTTCTATGGTTTATCGGGTCGCTGATTACGAAAACAACAATGATTTTAAAATCCAACGTGCGGACGTGAATATAACATCTCCCCTGTCGAAGGCCCTTTATGTAGACGGTTGAAAAATAAGATTAGTACGCGGGCGAAGCCGCGGGCACAAGCTTAGTATGTTGATATTTTCAATGGCTGTGCTTAAGCATGCATCACAGACAACAGGGTTTTGGTCAATCTGCAAAAAATTACAATTGATTGTGTCTATGGTCTTTCATTAATCTTATTTGTGAAATAGTGGGAATGGGAATAAATATTATAAAAAAATCAAGACAAGTTAATTAAATAATCATAATACTTACAGCTTGTGGAGATATACATTCTTGTATTACTGTACGCACTTCAGCACATTGCATTGACAATAAATTCCGTCTCATCCTTCTGAGATCGAGATATCAGTTAGCACAGTGCATATTCGAAGAATCCATTTTATATATTAGGTTTGTGTTCTGTAGCACAAATCCAAAAGTCGGCTTGTCGTAAAGAAAGTTCAAATCAGTTATAAACAAAAGCCAAGTCGTCGTGTTAAGTAGCTCTAATCAAAGTACGGGTTGGAAAATATTTGTGTGGAAAGAGAATAAAATAATAGAATAGCAAAAAGAATTCGTAAAAACTCAAGTCGCAAACAAAAATCAACGAATGATAACAAAACAAAGTGACATTTCAATCTAACATTTCTGGAATGGCTGCGGTCCGAAATTAAAATATTCTTACTAACACACAATCGCAAAAATCAAACCAAATACTTTGGAATTAAGTTTAACATATAATTACGCTAAGAGACTACTCTGAAATTATAAGCATACTGATAGTGATCTTAGCGCTTCTAATGCGATTTTTAATTAGTATCAGTTAAATATGACCGTTATACTGCGAGTGGTGTTATCCGTTTCAATATCCATAATAGCTTTGTCCGTTTCGGACCGGAGAAAAACGGCTATTCGCATAACCGGAAAACACACTAACATAATAAATACTAAAATAATAATTATTATAGTATTTATCATGTTGTATATTAAGTTGAACAGACAAAAGATTACTATGATAATTCTTTATTTATTTTGAATATTTTTTTGGGTTAGATAAGTTTTCTGTTCATGTCAGGCATTTAATGGGCCCCTTTACCACATCAGCTATGTATAAAAATATGCTTTTGATCAAAGAAATATTGGCTGAGGATAAAAATTGACTAAATAAAACAGACTTAATAAAAAATTATCATTATATATTCTAAAAATTAGCGAGCAATGTTTAAAAATAATTATTATCCCCAAATAAACTAAACAGATAATAGAAATATTCCTAGTAAAATTTCACTGTGTGAATGTTGATATGGTGAAGAAGGGTGTGAGTGTCGAAATGGCGAATGATAGAGGAGAGTGGGAGAGGAAGACATGTTGCGCCAATCCCAAACAAAATTAGGGACAGGGCAAGAGAAAGAAAGAAGAAGAGTTTGAGATGAGGATCAATAAAAGCTTTGTTTTTAATATTTTTTCCAGTTCAGTAGCTCAAACATGAAGGTTTTGCTGCTTAAAATCAGTGAGTAAAATCGATTTTTACTCACTAGTGAGACAAAGCTAACCACAGATTATAGTAACCTATGTATCTAGTAACTAATGGGATAACCATACAGACTATGTTGTTTCGCCCTAAGATAATATGCCCATGGACATTGGATCTGCCTGACACTTCTCGTTGTCCGTGTCACGCATAGGTACACTTTAAACTAATGTAAAATAAATTGGCAAGAATCAGAAAAATAATTGTTAAAAAAATGTCTCTTCGGAACGGAACATAATAAGTACTTATTAAAATCTCAAGAATGATGCGCGGAACGGAACTATTGACAGAAGTTCCTTTCCACGCATCATACATTCTTGAGATTTTAATATTTTTTTTTTATTTAATTCGCTTAATTTACTAACAGGGAAAATAATAAACAATAATTTACTTACTTATTATTTTTGAAGACATATTTTAACAATTATTTTTCTGTTCTTTTGACAATTTATTTTACATTTGTTTAAGTGGTATGCGTAACAACGGAAAAACGAGAAGTGTCAGGCATAATTATCACCTTAGAGCAAAACAAAAAAAAATCAAAATTTGGAATTCGAACTCGAAGGAAAACAAAAGACGATCGGCGAGAAAAAAATGTTCTCGCTGCTGAAGTGAAAAGTTATGTGTGTCACACGAGAGCAAAGTTGTTTGCATCTCGTGCCTTTGAATCCCTCGACACGCTCAGGATTCTCTACTCTAGAATCACTCGCTTCGCTCGTGATTCAAACAGAATCCTTCGCTTGCTCGGGACTCAAATCAGCACGCGCAGCAAACATCAACTTTGCTCACTTGTTGCACAAATAACTATTCAGTTCTAATTGGTAGTGAAAATAAAAATAGCTTGCTACCTTACTAAAGTGAGTAATTAATGCACTCGTGTTAATTCACCAACGTAACACTCGTGCATTAATAACTCACTTTGCGCTCGAGGCAACAATATACTTCTCATGCCTTTTTTATTAACCTCTCTTCTAATCGTACTTTTATTTACTTGCGGTGTTCGTGTTAATTCTATGTTAAGCGTGACAACTAACTTGCCTTCCGTGACGTCGTGAAACCATACCAACCTCGTTACTGAGTACCATAATTGAAGCGAAGAAAATTTGAAGGTACATATTATTGTTATTAGAACAATGGATATGAAGTGGGCATTAAGTGACAGTAGTCATTAGAAATGCTAATGGGCGTTTGATTCTGACGGCTGGCAGACTAGTCAAGAGCGAGGCCCCGCTGAGGCGGCAGCTTAAACAAAAGGATTGCTTCCTCGAGCACTTGCCAAATCGACCATGCCGTGACCCAGTTGTGAGGGCATCGACCGTGTGACGTCACGGCGCGTGCCCCAGCCCCCGCGTCGTCACCTCGGGGGTGTGTTCCGCTCCCGCCCTCCGAGGTCACATGCTGTTCGTATTTTGATTGGAGTGGTCGTGTCGCGCGGCTCTTGCATTTTCAAAAAAAGAACTCTTAGTGTCCAACGTCAATTTCCGACGATGACGATTTTAGGTAAGTGATACTTAGTAGAATAGTAACTATATTTTGAATGTTATGTAACTATTTTCTCGTGACCTTGGGTGATATAACTTCACCGGTCTCACTCTGGGGGATGTTCAGCCTTGAATTTTGATAGAGTATTACATTTTGTTTTTCAGCTATCGAGTTGTGTTTTATATTTTCGTTTAACCGTGTCTATCTCTACGTTATTTAATTTTATAGTCGTACCTGTTTACCAACTTTGCTTTTGTTCCCTTGAATATTAGTAGGCTGGTGTTGTACCACGTTATTGTTGCTTGTAGTTAGTTATACAATTACATCACATATAGTTGATATACGTACTTGTAAATAGTGAATATAAGTGATTATGTAAATATGATGATGTCAATATACAAAAAAAAATTTTATGTCGAATTTTCAAACAACTTTCGGAAGTGTGCAATTTTTCACGGCTTGACGAACACATTTGCTGAAACTACGTCATTCGTCTATAGTTTCATGAATTTGTAACCTGAAATTATATTATTAAATTATAAAAGTATTATTAATGCTATCTTGCAATAACTTACTGATGTGTAGAAATATATCCTTCACATAAATCGAGGTACCAATGCAAATGAATCGTGTAATTATTTTTTTGTAAAGCCCTACTGAAGACTAAATGAACAGAAATCGTTCTTTGGATAATTTTAGTTTCAAATATGAAAGGCTATATTCATACAATGTCATGATTAGTGCTCGGAATAGGTAGTTTAGTTTTATTTACTTGCGATTTTGTGACATCAATAGTATGAATATAACTTTTATTCCTTCTACTCACTCCTATAAACCTACAAATAAACAATAAGTTAATTTTCATGATTATATAAAAAGATTATATAAAAATTAAAAAATATTATCCATGTTACGCTTTCATCGACTTTCTTTCTGCAGCAAGTACATAAAATTAAACTACCTATTCCGAGCACTAGTCATGATATTACATGATTTATTTTTACACCTGACACTGCAATCATATGAATGCGAAGCTAAGCATTAACGATACATGCTGTTTACATGATGATACAAGATACCAATATTTTACAGGTTACATGAAATTTAAGCACGAAGATGTAACTACAGTTTGTATTAATATTATAAATGGGAAAGTGTGTCCGTCTGTTTGTCCGTCTTTCACGGCAAAACGGAGCGACGAATTGACGTGAAAAATCGACATCCCACGGGATGCGCAATAAAGGCTTCTGTAAAAAACTACTACACAGATTTTCATGTGGTTTTCATCAATAGATAGAGTGATTCTTGAGCAAGGTTTTGCGGTATTTTTTATCTCGGTAAAACGGATAGTCCTACGGGAAGCGCGATAAAACCTTCGCGCCATAAACCGACTTCTGCGCATATGTAGCCGTGGGCAAAAGCTATGACCCTTAACCCTCTATAAACCCAATCCCGAAATACACGCGGGTGAAGCCGCGGGCAGAAAGCTAGTAATAGTATAAGTAATAAAAGAACATGTGCCTATTATGTAATGGTCTAGATTTGGGTTAATCGTCGCGAGTTCCATAGACATCTAGCTTTCAGCTTTATAGTATTGGGTATCACACGAGTATGCCCTGCGCTAGTCCTTATTTATACCAAAGTATTAAACTATACTTTTACGCTAGCAACCTCTCCCATATTATTTATATATATATATATATATTTATTTATATTTGGGAAACAAGCAGTAAATATTTAAAGGCTATAAAATTAATTATCATACACCAGTGAAGTTTCTTCTCTTCTTCTTAATTACTAATACATGTTTAAAGTAGATCGCTGAACATTTTAAGATATATAACATTTTTTTTTTATAGGAATACAAAAATGTTATGTCCGTCCCTGTATCTCAAATTATTCTCATACATCAAAATTATGCCGCTATTCTTGTCCGAAAGAGTTATTCTCCTGTGGTAAAATCGCACGTCCTTCCCTGGGTCTTACTTGAATCTGATCAAAATTTTGACCTGCAAACATAGGAGACGGCGCTGCTTTCACAATTATAAAATTAGTAGTAATTTAAACATTTATTTTCCATCTGAACGGTGGAATTAAAGAATCATCATGATTATATTGTTATTACGTTCGTATTACTCAACTATGCTCGGTAAGCCTTGTCCAGATAAGGAGAGAGGGTTTTGTCCAACTTCTAATACGCTAACCTAAAGTGAGCTAATATGGATCGAAAAGTACTCGTAAAACCATACATCATTTCAGTACATACTGACCTTTTTCACCCATGTGAACCGATGAATTCTTTATCCAAGGTATCGTGCATTCAGGATGCTCAGATTTTCCGCTTCAGGAGCTCAATGAATGTGCTGTCCCTCTCCCACATCGGGAGAATGAGAATGAGGGCGACAGTGCACCGCTGACGTCACGGGAGGCCGTGTCCTAGTTATCGACCGGTGTAAAGTTAATTTGAAATACCTGTTCAGATTTACCGCCGATCGTAAATCAGTCTTATTCGTCTGGCAATAACGGTTACGTTTGCATTCGCTCGCATCAGTCAATGAAGCTGTCCTTTGTGTCTGTCGTCTGGTGGGTGCATAGAGATAGCGGCGTTTACGTCAATGGTCTGACGTACTTAAGGTGGTTTTATTAAGAACGGTATAGATTAACTTTGTGTAGGTCCTGTGCTCTTGCCAAATGCTTTACTTAAAGAAATTAAGAGGTTAATAATAGACTGCATTCACTTACGAAGCAAGTCTGCGCTGGGTCAATATGGTTGACTCGAGCGTAACAGCTAACTTAGGGTATGTTCGATCATCGATGCGAATGTAAACGATTTGTGCAACCAACATACAGGCTTCGAAAAACTAGATATTCGTTCTTAGGGAAATGTGTAACTTTTTATAACACACTTCCAGAAAATATTACTGCTTTACCGTTTCATGAATTTAAAGCACATATTAAATACTCTAATGAAAAAAGCGTACGAGTATTATAGGTCAATGATTTCTTGAATGATAAAAATGCTTGGATATAATTTTTACGATATTTAATGTCCTAAATGATTAAACATGCTTGGATGTATATTTTGCGATATATACATTTTAATGATTCTATAATAAATAATATTTTTGTTTTGTACCGGACATATATATGTCAGATTTGTTTATTGTGATATGACTCTTGTGACGGAAATATATATTTGTTAGTTGTTTTAACTTGTATGGAAGGTTGGGTTCAGACTGTGTATCTGAAGCCGGCTTCCAACTGACGACTCTGTAATGATACAGGGAGAAAAAAAAATTGCCCTTGCTGGTTTTCTTGCTGGTTCTTTCCAGTACAAGGTCTCCCGCCGTAGACTTGTGAACCAATGGCGTAGCATCTTTGACATTCAAAAGTGATTGTAAAATCCTATTTGAAGAATAAATTTTTGATTTTGATGATGATGGACTTGACTCACCAGACAGTAACAACCAAGTTTATCGGAAACGTTCGCTTATATCTCCGTCTTATCTATTTACGTATTACTATATGCTAATGTAGAGTTACAGACAGCAGTGAAATGAATGCTTCTTATCACGTACATAGATAATCACACCTGTTCTTCACGAATGGTTCCGAGGTTCTGGGTAACGGAAGAGAGTGAAGTTCACATTCTGAGAGGTTCGAAATAGGTCGATTGTCTGTTTTTTTAGTTGATTTTTCCCGACCAAGGCCAGGCCAATCAATATACTCTCAACTTCCAATACCTGCATACAAATAATAATAACACATAAAACGTAATTATGTATCCAGTTTATTAAGTCTATCAGAGTCAGTATTTTTCACACTAGCCACCTATTTGCGTCACTCGCGAGTTTCTAACTACCATAGAGGGTACGAACCTTGCCTCACCTCTTTTTACTCGGATATTCTGACGGCCCGGATGAAGTTGGATCGCCCTCGAACATAGATTGTGAACGCGCCTCAGGGGTGTAATTTAACATTCACTTTTCTGAAATTTCAAGTCCTTATGTAATACAACAAGCCTATTGATGTAAACATCAATAGGCTTCTAGGATCTGTCTAAGTGACTATACGGTAAACCGTATAGTCACTTAGGCAGATCCAGTGTAGCCACCATGAGTTTACATTCGTTTGCAAACGATATTGACAGCGTGAAATTTTGTACAGCGCCACTTTTTTTTTTTGCGAGTGCTCTCCGATAGAGTACCGGCCTACCCACTAAAAACCCCCCGGTGTCCTTCCAGCCCATATCGGGGCGCGTGGCGGGGTGCGCTTTCGCGATTCTACCGCTACACGCCCAGCCTTCCCCAAGGGAGGATTGTCCCAGACACTAGGACAATCCCCAGGTAGAGAGACACCTCACTGCGTGCGCGGTAAGCCAGCCGCGCACGCTGCCTTCACGGTTGTACAGCACCCCTAGCAGAATGCAATTGTACTTTTCTTTCACATTAAACTGACATGAGTTCTGAAGTTACTTTTTACTATACGTAAAATATCTATCAAAAATGATAGTTACCTCATGGTAGAGTCACTACATTCACGGGAGAAAAGGGAACGGTGGCATATTTATCCTTAATCCAATTTTGCACTGGTTCCTGTTACATCTTAACTTATGGGGTAAGTTCCTATCTTGGCGCAGCTGCCAAAGCCAGCAGTGTGTAACAAGATTTCAGATTTGGTCATATTTTTAACGATCATTATCTTTTAAGCCCGATAAATTAATTGTGTATATATCGGAGGAACTCAAGGAGACTCAATTAGTCTAGATAAATCTGAGCAGAGCGTTCCTCTAGCGGGATTGAGGCGCCATCTAGTTTCTTGTTCTGACAAATAAGCGTGACAAGAAGTAGCGTGTTTGTCACGTGGACTTTAAGAGCCGCTGGAAGATCGAGGTGGATGGATCAGTTTTGACGTGTACGTTGCCCGGTAAAGTTAGGGCGGTGCTCCAAACCCTGCTTGTCTAACATAAATCAATCGTTGTCTAATTGCTAAGCGCATATGTAAAGTCGTGTCAAACAAATGAACAATTGTTAGGGCATTGTTTTGTTTTGTGCTCGCATAAAATCCTATGACATCCACTAGACCCTCGAATATTTGTGAAGAAGACAGGCGGTTGTTCTCCGATATATAAATTCATTTAACTTACAGCCTTAAATTTATGAAGTAAATATTCATTCTATTTTTGTTACGAACAGTTTACAATAGATCCTATAAAAAGGTTTAAAGCCACTCAAAGGACAACGCTGTGTTCGGAATTGTTCTGATCGAAACGCATAATAATCAAAATTGTATAGCTTGTTATTAGAGGTAAGTCAACTTCCCAATTGTGAGGAAGTTCGTGTGAATTTCGCCTGCATTCGGCTTTATCGTCAATCTTACTTACAATCAGCGGGGGACGATTTACTAAAGTCGTATTTTTATCGAGACAACACGATTTGACAGATGCTAATGTCACTTATTGAAATAATGCTGCCATGTGCAATGTACTAGTGATGTGTTTTTTCTTTTCGTTCATTCACAGGGACGATAATCGTGAATGACTGACTGAAAACTATAATAATTAATAATAACTAATAAACCTAGATAAACTACAACAACGAATGAATTTATAATTTGTTGATATCTTTGTAACAGATGATAATGACTTTATATTATGTCAAAAAGTATGATAATCGGTTTTCGAGCCATCTATTGAAAAAATTATGACACAGCGCCCAGCGGCACGTGGTATTTTGAACGTTGGAATTGGAACGCACGCCCGTCGCCCGTGTCGAGTTTTTGACGCTATTTGTTAATTTAGGTTCAGCGCTACTTTGAATAATCGGAAATTACTACATGCTCGATTTTGTAATTTTATTAAGATGTAGTTTTGAGAGGTCATCGATTTATCGAATCAATATTGAGCAGCCTTTTCGCCAATTTAGTCGCCATTTCGTCTGTGTCATGTTTGTCGGTTTCTAAATACTGATCGATTGGGAAATAATCGATTAAGTTACAAAAATATAAAAGCAATTGAACAATTACCGATTAATCGAACCGATATTGAGCAATATCACCACTAAATTGTTCGCCATGCCGTTTCGAGTTTTTAGCACCTTTTGTCAATTTGGTTCAGCGTTACTTCGATTAATCGTAAATTACTTTATTATCGATTTTGTGGTTTAGACGTGGTTTTGAACGATCACCGATTAATCGAATCAATAATGAGCATCCTTTCCGCCAATTTTGTTGCCATTTTGTCTGTGTGTCATGTCATTCGGCTTTTAATGTTACGGCCACACTACTGTGATATGCCAATAATAATGGTCATAACTCTTGATTTCACGTAGTGTTTTGTTAGTTACGGCCATAATTAATGGCATATCACGGTAGTGTGGCCCGGGTATAAGATTACTCATCGATTGGGAAATAATCGATTAAGTAACAAAAATATTAAACGTAATTAACGACTATCGATTAAAATGACATCGAGCATTATTGTCCCCAATTTGTTCGCCATTTTGTGTGCACGTCATGTCAATCGGATTCTAAGATAATAATCGAGTGGCAAATAATCGATTTTGTTAAAAATAACAAAATATGTGATTGATCGATTATTGATTAATAGAATCAATATCGAACTTCCTTACCTACTGTCAAATTGGTCGCCATTTTGTTTGTCTGTGTCATGGATGTCATTCGGCTTCTAACCTCTGGTCTGACTGCTCGAATGTTTTCTCTGCGTTTTCGGTGTTTATTTGTTGTTTTTGTTAAGTTTCTTGTTAAGTTTTTCGTTAAGTTTTTGGTTACGTTGTGTTTGTTGTTGTTATTTTGTTTGGTTGTTGTACCGTAAAAACGGTAATATGGACCCTCAACCAAGCACGTCCAGCGAAAGCTCTTTGTCTCCAAAGAAGAAAAGACCCCGGATAGCTTTGAGTGCTACTGAAAAACTTATGGTACACAACGTTTACAAACACGTTTATAAGAACAAGAGCACTACATTGTTACCTACTGAGACACCGGTGAAGAAAGAATGTGTTTCGGAAACCGCAGACATGTTGGGTATTGGTATCTCAACTGTTTATAGTGTTCTGGAACAGAGGAAAGAAAACGAGCAATTTAAGCCTCCTGTTAAAAGTGGTCGGATACATGATTTTAAAGATAAATTGGATGATTTTACTTTTTCGGCTATAAGGCGAAAAGTACATCAATTTTATATGGCAAATGAGGCACCCACCATTGCAAAGGTAATTTTAGTATTCTTTCTTAATTGTTCAAATTTTTTTTGTATTGCAATTACTTCTTTGCTAATTTTTTTTTATTATAAACACAGATTTTGAAGGTTGTCAATGAAGACCCAGACTTACCAAACTTTTCTTGGAGCACTCTTAGAAAAATTTTGAAATATTTAAATTTCAAATATACTACCAAATCAAGAAAAAGTATTCTCATAGACAGACAGGACATTGTTTTATGGCGTCAGCGATACCTCCAAAAAATTAAAGATTATCGAAGGGAAGGCAGATACATTTATTACCAAGATGAAACCTGGATCAACGAAGGTAATTACAATATTATCTGATTTTTTCACAGTGTATGACTTTATCTGAATTGAATACCACAGAGAAAACAAACTATACAATAGTTGTCCATATTTAACATATCTAAGTCTAAACTGTCTCAATTATTAGTAGAAAATAATTATGCACTGTTCAAATAAATATGAGTTATATTAGTTTTTGTTCATACCCTTGATGGTGGTTTTAAAATGTCAATTTTATTATATTTTCATGTAAGTGACTTATGTAAGTCTTTGTTAAAAATAGAATTTATTTAAATCTAAAATTAATAATTAGTATTTTTCATTGTCTTGAAGGTCATACTCCGAAGAAGGCGTGGATTGACATGACAATCAAATCGTCCCGGCAGGCATTCCTAGCAGGTCTGACCACCGGTTTAAAAGGGCCATCAGGGAAAGGCAAACGCCTTATTATCTGCCATATAGGCGGGGAAGGAGGATTTGTTGAAGACGGCCTACTTTTATTTGAGGCGAAAAAAGGAAAGGAAGACTATCATCATGAGATGAATGCGGAGTGTTTCGAGGAGTGGTTTAGGGGGATACTGCCGAAACTGGTACCGAATTCTGTAGTGGTGATGGATAATGCCCCCTACCACCACTCCAGAAAATTAGAGTCACTGCCTAAAATGTCTTGGTGTAAAGGCAAAATTCAAGAGTGGCTCAGAAATAAAAATATCCCATTTGACGAAACAGCGGTTAAAGCGGTTCTTATAAACATCGTACAGCAGCACAAAGAACAACACTGCGATAAATATGCTGTGGATGAGATGGCGGCGGAGCAAGGTATTACAATTCTACGTCTGCCGCCATACCATTGCGAGCTAAACCCAATTGAACTTGTTTGGGCGCAAGCTAAAGGTTATGTTGCAAGAAATAATAAAACATTTAAATTACAAGAAGTAAAAAATCTTTTCGAAGAGGGCTTAAAAAAAATAAGTGCTGAAAAATGGAGTAGCTGCGTAGCTCACGTGATCAAAGAGGAGGACAAAATGTTCAATCTAGACCAGATGATGGACAATGTGAGTGATAGATTTTTAATTAACGTTACAGACAGTGACAGTGATGAATTTATGTCAAGCGAATCCGATAGTGATTAAGGTACGATTTTTCAATGCGTGGATATACGTTATACATCTGATATTGTAATAACTTCCGAATCAAAAAATACTTGTCATCTGTCATATTTTGAGAGCGACATTTCTTTTGGTTATTAATTTGATTGACTCGTAACTTTTATCTTAAGATTGAAAAATCAGCACCTTTATTATGACTTGGGGGCATTTTTCTTATAATGTTTGACTAATTTACATAATGTTCTTATCGACAAATATTCATTCAATATTCATTCAATAATAAATCTTATTTGCTTGTATTTAAAATGATTTGATATTTTTTGTAACGTTATTTTAGTTCTGGCAAATAGATGTTAAGGTGGATAATGGTGTTGTTTTTTGCCTATAAGTACTTTTTGCCTTGCAATTTTCATGATTAAAAATTATTAAAACGAATTGTGCGTTTTATTTAAGATTTATCTGTACCCGAAAAACCTATATTTACACTGTATTTAAGGAGAGGCCATACCCTCGACACTGACCTACTGCGTGTTGGAACCTTATGTCATGAGCCCTCATTCCTCGTCGTACCACCAACCTGTACCACCAGTGGTAAGATAAGGAATTTTCATTCCTCGTCGTACCACTGAATACAGAATGTAACTCTACTTAATTTCCCTTTAGATTACTCAGTAAATAATTGTTGTCTTTAACATATTTGTAAAAAAAAAAGTAACAAAATGTACCAGGGCAGAATAAATCACCAGGAGTTATTTTAGGCGTTCTGAGTTTTTATTCCCACTTCTATTTTATTCTATTGAATAGTTTTATTTAACTACATATAAAAATAACTCCTGGTGATTTATTCTGCCCTGGTACTTTTTGTTATTTCTTTACAAATAAGTGTTACAGACAACAATTATTTAATGAGTAATCTAAAGGGAAATTAAGTAGAGTCACATTCTGTATTCAGTGGTACGACGAGGAATGAAAATTCCTTATCGTACCACTGGTGGTACAACTTGGTGGTACGACGAGGAATGCGGGGTTATGAGAATGACTTAATCGTCAAATAATATGAAATATCGTATTGGTGCCTATATAACGCAACTACGATTCGAACCCAGGACCCGATATCGGCAGCCCCGTGTTGTACCGCTCGCTAGGCTACTCAAAGTACTAAACGTGATGTTTCAAACAAAATAAATAATTATAATACTATTGTATCATTCACTCACTTTGCCGCGTCACTATTTAATTTTCGTCAAAACCTGGTAACACAGTAAACGTCAGTTCGTGTTGTCTCGATAAAAATACTACTTTAATGTTGTCAACGTTAAGTTCGTTGTTGTGGCAGCGCTGTGAAGACATGTAGAAAATTTTCGCCGCAGCGTTTTCCGAACTGTGAATATAAGAGAATAGACCCACTGTTGCGACAAAAGCCATTAGCTATCTGCGATTCAAAAAAAATATTTTTCAACACACTTCCTCATAAAGTGTCTCTAATTCCATGGCAATTAGGCACATAATTACACCTATAATCAAACTGTGACTTTTTCATTACTATTATTCACGAGTGAGTAATAGTTTTTTTTTTAATATTATTGGTTGAGTTACACTTACATTTACGCTAAAAGCTATCCGCGAAAAGCCAAAAAAAAAGAAACCTCATTTTTTAGTCTATGGCCGATGCGCGCGCATAGGAAAACTAATTAATTTTCCCGCCATTACGAAATTTATTAATCTATGGCCGATGCGCGCGCATAGGAAATCTGATTAATTTTTCCCGCCATTACGAAACATTTTTCACAACTCGTCTCGTTTTCTCTTTTGAAGTTATTTAGTTAGTTATTAATTAAGATGTCTGCAAATACAATTTATGAAGAAAATGGTTTTTTATTTAAGTATTATTTTATTCAGAAGTGTGTTGAAAAACGTTGTATGATACACGTGTGTATTGATGATTACCGTCCACTTGTACCATAATGTACTATTAAATTGTTTTATCATTTTATAAAAGATAACTAGCTAATGAATTCGCATCACAAGCTTTACCTTAAGCGTAAATAATGGCTTTCAATATTACCTCATTAGTTAGTTTCAGACCTTAATCAGTTTTATTCGTAAACAAAACCGATACATTCCTCAAAGCCAAAATCCAACGATATCATACACAAAGTAATTATTAACTAAACAAATATACTAGGACTTGATTTTTTTAAACTACATTCTTATGTGGTAGTGTGGAGACCAATTTTAGCACGGATTTTGACAAAATTATTGATGATAAATACTAAAAAAAAACATAGAATACAATTGTTTTGTTTGGCAGTGCATAAAAATAGGACATCAAAACAAAACTCAATATAGCAAACGCAGTTACATTGAAGTGATATTGAATCTCAGCAGTGTCGTTGTCGATGTTGGCGGAATAGAGAATCTGATTAGCTATCTGTTTTGTTATAATTTTGTCATTGTGTGTCTATTACTACAACCTTGAATAATTCACAATTACTCTTGCTAAGCAAGCGTATGCGATGCACGCGTCGGAAATGAATATAAACTATTCTCAATGAAGTATGCCAAAGTGACATCGTTTTCCGTCCGTGGATACAAATTGCCGTAGCATTATAAACAATGGCTATAATCGATGGAATAGTAAAGTGGAATGCCACGATACTATTGCTGACACGAGATAGTCCGAAATACTCTTGACGTAACGCGCTTTGTAGAAATGGCACCGACATAGTGAATAAAATATGACTTTCAATATCATAGTGTGTAGTGGACAATTTTGAATGTGCTATATTTAGGGCTGATATTTGTCTCCTCCACAATTATGCTTGACGTGTAAATAATTCCTCATTGCTCTCTTTCAAGCGAGCACAAACACGTTCTCAGCAACTAGAAAATAAAGTTTCCTTTACTTTGATTGCTTGGAAGAGATTAAACGCTTAGATAATGTATCTAATACATGTACAAATATTTTGTTTTATATACAATAAACTTATTATTCATTCACGTTACATAACCTGACTTCTGCTATTAATGAACTATCCAACACAAATAAATTTGGGCCTAATAGTTTCTGAGATTTGTGTGAATCAAACTATTCAGTGTTAAAATATTCAGTATACTCGAAGATTGCCTAAGAACGCATTGTGACTGGGAGTTAATAGTTTGGCGAACAGTTGACTTAGCCATAACTTACGACTCAATCGGAAAAATATAAGTAACATCAGATCCTGCTGTGCTCTGCCTCTGTTACTCACCATTTCAAAATTGTAATTCGAAATCAAAAACTACTTTAAAAAACTATTTTTACATTTTCACGTCACAGATGCTACGCCATTAGTTCGCAAGTCCCCTGTATTTTTACAGAGTCGTCGTTAGAAGCTAGCGGCACATAAATAGTCTGAACCTTTACAGGTTAAACAAGTTCACTTATAAAGTGTCATTGCGTTATCTTGCCAAAACATTTGGTAACGTAACTGTTCGGGATAGAATAGATAGCTAATAAATAAATGTATAAGATTATAAATAAGATAGTAATAAAACGGCGGAATAATATTAAGAATAGCACTAAGCATAGTTAAGAAATAAAGATAAGTTTTAGCTTAGGAAATAAATAAACTATATTGAATAGGTTCCCATAGCAATAAGAATACATATAGTATGTAAGATTGGTATATATTTTGATTAAAAACCCTTAGACAGAGACAGTAGCGTAAGCGTAAGAATATATGAGTTTATTAGGGAAAGTATGTTAGATATATGAAAACTATTGTTGAATTTGGGCATACTATATGTTAATGTATTATATGAACAATATAATGGATATTAGATTATAAAATTGTAAACAGGTAACCACTGTGAAATTGCAAAATGTATGAAAATGTCGGATAAATGTCCTATTGCGCACATATAAAAGTGCCTATATATGTATGTTGCCGAGCATTCTCAGTGGCCACTGGTTAAAATATAGTACTCGATATACTCTCCGAACATATGCCCTAGAGAGTGAGGACTTAAGTCCAGAGGAGGTAATTTGTGGGGGGTAAATTACGCCGAAAACAGGGATGAAAATTCACCCTGGCAGACGTATTATAGAGCTATAATAGATATAGTGACATAGTAAACGGCAAAATAGAGGGAAAAATGAGCAGAGGGATTGAAATAAGGGAACATATATTAAATAAACATTTATTATGTAAACAAAGGGACAAATAAAGGGCAAAAAGGGTTCGGCAGGTGCTTTCTGTACGGTATAGCCTCGCTAGGGGGGTCTCAAAAGTAGCATTTTTCGGTAGGGATGATTTTGGGAATACATTGAGGGACTTCCCCTACTCGGTATGGATTACGACGGGCACCGCATACTGAAGCGGACGACTGTCCAACCACCAGAACAGAAAGCTCCAGAAGACCCTGCTGGCCGACTGAACACAAGAAAACTGGCGTTTTGATTTCTTCCTGGAACAACCCCCGGGCCGCACCGTTCGGAATCCTTCACCAATCCCAGCAAGCGAAGTGTGCCGTCGTGCACAGTAACTATTGAGCCATTAAAATAAAACCCAAGCATTGTTATTGTTTCAGTAATGCTTAACTGTATAATAACTTTGATTCATAACAGTTTTTTATGATATTTTGTTTTAAATCTATGAAAAGCCAAATTAGTAACACTGTGGAACTTTGTTGTGGATTGAAAGAAGCTATGGGTTTTCCCATAAAAGTGCCTTTATTTATTGCAGCCTGTATTGATTGAGGCTTCACAAAAGTTCGTTTGTCGGTTGCAGATCCGTCGCGGTGCGTGATGCGCGCGCCGGGAGCGGGAGCGGCGCGCGGCGGCGTGACGCGCTGGGCGCAGGCCGCCGGCGCCGCGCCCGCGCCCGCGCACGCCGCGCACCCCGCGCACGCCGCGCACCCCGCGCACCCCGCGCACCCCGCGCACCCGCCGGCGTTCGCGTACTGCCCCGAAATCAACAACCGATTCGCCATCTGGTAAGTGGCCTTCACCTATCAAATCAAATAGCTGCAGAACGTACTAATGGGATCACCTGATGGTAAGCGATAACCACTGCCCATAGGCAACACCTTAAATGGGAATATGCTCTTTTTTTGAAGGTTTCGATATCGTATCGCTTCGGAATACTGCAGGCGACAATTCATTTCACAGTTTAATAGTACGTGGCAGAAAATTCCTTTTTTTTTTTTTGAGGGGGGAAATGCTACCTTGTGCACCATGACACCGCGCTGGCAAGACGCGGTCGTGTGTGGGGCTCTCCGGGCCTACCCACTAAAACCCCCCCGAATTCTCTGGGCCCATACGGGGCACATGGCGGGGTGCGCTCTCGCGATTCGACCGCCATGTGTCCCGGGCCGGCTCGACCAAGCTGATCAAGCCACCGCCAAAGGAGGGACTGTCCGAGAACCCCTGGACAGTCCCCAGACAAAGAGACTGCACCACGGCGTGCGCGCTTAGCCGGACGCGCACGCAGCCTCACGGTAGGTCACTGGACGGGCAACACCGCGCTTGCGTGTGCCCGCCTTCGCCTACCAATCCGTCTGCGGTGGCAGAAAATTCCTAGAAAAATGCACTGTGGTGGACTGCCAAGCCTCTAGATGATGAGGATGCAAAGGGGCGCCGCAGTAAGTATTTATATGTAAATTCCTTAAATTTTGGTGGTTCTTATGAAATTGTAAGAAAATCTAACTCCTAACGTTCGATGCTGTCGTACTTATCCCGCCCAGGGCGCTGGTAGTGCTAAAACCGGCACTGTGAGGATGGGTGTTGTATGTATGTTGTGTCTATAAACCGATGTTAATAACAGCCCCAACTTCAACACTCGATTCAATTTCTCGACTGGATCTGGGCACCGACATTCATCTACAGCCAGACCTACCGCTAGTCTGTTCAGAGTTCATTGCGAGTTGTTATAAATCGGTGCGCTGTCTGATATAGAATTATTCTATTACGTATTAGCATAAATCTATTCTAGGTCTAGCCCCGGCCAAAGCTTGTCAATCCATGAGCGGAAAGCTAGTGATGCTATAAATCATTGGTAATTTTATTTATATAAATTAATTTATTTGCATTGGCTTGGCATCGGATGTAGGTAAATTAGCTTGGGTTTTCTCAAAGTAATGAAATCCCTCTGGGGATATCCCTAATCCAATACCAGAGACAGACAGACTAACGATTATAGTTCGGAGCTTATACTGCTAATTCTCGTTTGGCGGTAGGGGATTTTAGAATGGACAAAGCGCGGTATCTGACTGACCAAATTCAAATATAACGAATGGTTACTACACCGGACTCAAGGTGTCACCATCTCCAAGGTCCCAGGTCCGAATCCTGTTGGAGTTAGATATTTTTGTGATGAATGCAAGCATTTGTGCCTTAGTCGTGGTTGTTAATATATATTTCTCTCAAAAATATTTATATATGTATCTCTCCGTTACCCTAGATCCCGTAACACAAGCTTACTTTCGGTCAGGGGTCGGCAACCTGCGGCTCTTTGGTCATACGCAAACCGGCGACCAGCGGCGCCGGCCACCGGGAAGGCGAGCGAGCGGCTCACACCTCTGGTGAGCCGATGCCGATAGGGTCGTGGTAGTGTCCTTACGGGTTCCCACGGCCCTGTCACGCCGCGGGCAGTTCTCCTCGGCGCGTCTGGCGGCGATGTCGGATGCGCCGTCGATCGAGCGCTCGCGGCAGGCGTCAGTGGAGCGGCATCGCTGAGGTTTTTAGTGGGTAGGCCTCTACCCCCTTCTGGGGAGGAGAGCCCCACATAATTCTGCGCTTTTGCCGGGGTGCGGGGTATGCAATTCAATGCATTTTCCTCAGAGATAACAAAAAAAAATGGTCATACGCAACTATTATATCTACACAATATTATAAAGAGGAAAGATTTGTATTTTTATATGTAACGAATAAACTCAAAAAGTAATAGACCGATTTTAATAATTCTTTTTTAATTAGAAAGCTACATTATCACTGAGTAACATAGGCTATATTTAGTACTAGATTACTATAGAAATCGTGTAAAAAAATTTCCCATAACATTCTTTCATCGCATACGCTGCGAAGAGTATTAATGATAGGACAAAATGATGTTCGACGATATTATAGAATATATCAATAACTACAAAAAATTATCTATAAAATAAGTAGGAACAAAAAACTGCCACTTTACATATCTTTTTGACAGCACGAAGTCTATCGGGTCCGCTTGTATTTTATAAAAAAAGAAAAATTGTTCTGTATCGACTAAGAAGGACTGGATACCATTTCTATTTCTCAGTCGATTGTACTCGCATTTCAGCGCTCCTTTCCCCTGTGACATTTTTGTAACTCTTTAAAAACTTGGAAAGTTTGTAATATCTGACTCCGGGTCAAAAGATTGCCGGCCCCTAGGTAATGCTAATTGGTGGAAGTGTAAAAAAAGTACAAAGATCCTCAACAGAGAGCTGCGTGGCAGCAGAAGCATTACGGCTAAAAAATATAGCGATCATCCCCACTTGGCAGTGGAATACAAGAAGTAAAAATCTGTTAGGCTTGCAGATCCTTGTCTAATGTCTGTTCTTGGAGTTTTATGTATGCTTATGGACTTTATAATAATGTCTGTAAATTTCATTTTCGAACACACGACTGGGAGTCCTTTAGCTCACAACTGTGTCGCTGCTGTCTAAAGATACGATAAGAAGACCTCACCTCCTTGAATTTATTTGCTTCACTTAGACATTTCTGTTTGTCAAGTAGTTTGCGATAATGCGAAAGGAGGTTAGATTACGAAGCTCGATCGCTTGATAATAGGTCGTTTTTATTGGTAAGGGTACGCAAACTCGTAAACGGTATTCGTTAAAATAACTTGAATAGTAAGCAACATGCAATCTTTTTTTGTTTATCCTTGCTTATCTTATTGGTCGGGATTCGATATCGGAAGACTTCTTATTACCTTACCTTATTTTTGGACCAACATTTTCATCGTTCATTCTTTAGGATTGTATATTTAGAATCTTTTTATTATTTTTAAATAAAATTTTGGAAAATTCTGTTTTTGAATAAATTGACGATATATTTTAATATATCGATCGATATCTTATGTATAATTATATGTTTTTACTTCCAATGGAAGTTTATGTGTGTATGAAAAAAAATAATAATCTATTACTAGTATTATAAAGAAGAAATGTATGTATGTATGTAACGAGTACGCTCAAAAATTACTGAACCGATTTCCAATCATTTTTTACCATTAGATTGGTACATTATCCTTTTTTTTTTGTTCCCCTGAGGAAAATGCATTAAATTGCATACCCCGGCTGTGGCGAGCCGGCGGTTATGTGGGGCTCTCCTCCCCAGAAGGGGGAGGCCTACCCACTAAAAGCCTCAGGGATGGCCTTCCTCAGGCATGAAGGGAGCCCCCGGGAACTTACCAAGCTACTTCCGGGAACCCCCAGCCTCCGCTCCCCCGTCGATACAGGAGAGCCCTCCTCGGGGGTGGCTACACTACCTCCCCCGGTCTCCTCCACCACCGACGACGCCCCCCGGCCACGGAAGGGGCGTGGTCCATCCCGGGTCGCCGTAGCGGTCGCGACTTCCTCGCGCCGCCGGCGACCCGCGGCGGCGCCGCAGCTGTGCTACCGAGCCCGGCGCCGCCTCCTTCGAGCGGAATCGGCCATCTCCCGACCCTGCTCGGCGGCCTCCTTCTGGAGCATCACTGCTTCACAGAAGGAGGCCACAGCCCTTCAACCTCCCTCGTCCGCCAGCATTGCCGCAATCAATGCCGGCGGAGACAGATCTCGCCCGATCTCTGCGACCAAGACTCGGCGCTCGGAGGCCCACGCGGGGCACTCCGCCAGCGTGTGCTGGGCCGAGTCGGATGCGCAGTGGTGGCAATGTGTCGATCCCTCTCGTCCTATTCGACACAGATACTCACCGAAGCAGCCGTGCCCGGTGAGTATCTGAGTCAATCGGTAGGTGACCTCCTCCTTCCCGTGGAGCCAATTCGAGGTGCGGGAGTACGGCACCGACGGCCCGCTGGCGCGCGCAGATCCGTAATTCGAGCTGCGCTGCTACATTATCCCTGATAATTATAATTTTCAGCACGGGAAAAAAAATGTTTCCTATGAGAAAATTCTCTTTCACTATTACAAAGCTTCATTATCCCTGATTCACATACGCCATATTATATTATATTTACCGCGGGAAAATATTTCTTTCCTAAACATACTAATACGAGTATGATATTCGTTTCTTAACTTCAAAAGTAACAATTTTCGAACGCTCTTGTGATGAATGAAATTTTACAATGTACCAACGGTACCAATGGTACCAAAATGATATTGGTTTCTGAACATCTAAAGTATTATTTATCCCACGCTCCTAGGATAGAGAAGTAATTAGCCTGTGGTATTTTGTTTTTGACATATAAAATGGCTTTCGCTCGTTTATTTATTTAATTCCATAATTGTTGAACGAATCAACTGGGTGTCATCGGCACCTCTCCGTATCACATATTTGGTGGTCAAGGACTTCAACATTGCACCTGTTTAAGCAATGGTCATGCAATGAAGTCTGATTACCCGTGGCAGTCCGCGCCGTGTTAATTTGCATGTTAAAGCAACAGTGTGTCCATTGGATACGACACTTGATAAATGTGGCTTCGAGAGCCTACATTCAGTAGATAAACTGCGTAATAAAATTAACTATTCATACGGTTTTCCTTGCATTATCGAAATGATAATGACTACTTACGGAGACGAATTACTAATCATGTAATTCTAAAACAGTCGTGCACGTTACATATAATAATAATATTTATTTATTCATCAAAATAATTTATTGTAGGTATTATTTTTATAGGATTTTTACAAGTCTACGGCGGGAGATCTAGTACTTTTTTTTCCTTAGGCGAGGTAGGCTGAGAATCCTCACAAGGAGCACGAAACGTACCCAGGATACCCCCGCAACGGCAAGTGTCACGGAGGTTATGTCGGACTCCACGCGACCGGAACGGTCCGGCCACGTGACCTACCGACTAAACTCAGCCTGGCCTAGGTTCTAAAACCATATAGGCAAATCGTGAGGGCGACAGCCCCTCAGGAGAGAGACGATGCAGCGCCGACCCATAGAAGGGGCTTTCGGGCCGCTTCTATGGGTGCTTCGTGCGCTAGAAGAGGCGCGGGAAGCCCAAGTGGCGCCGGCCTTGTCATGAGGGAAAGATCTTGTACTGAAAAGAACAAACAAGGATTATTTTTTTCTCACTGTATTTTTACAGACTCGTCAATTAAAATCTGGTTTTAAATCAACCCTACTTCCTGTAAAATATAAACAAGTTCACAATTATTATATATATAAATCTATAGTTCGTTATAGGTAACTATAGTGAATTACATTATGTAATTTACTATAGTCAAAATATTTGGCAACGTAACTGTTGAGTCATTAAAATTAAACCCAACCATTTTTATCATTTAAGTAACTTAACCTATTATGACATTGTGGTATTTTAGTACATCGATTCAAACAAGACAAAGGGTAACACTTTGTGGTGATTTGTTGTAAAAAAATGTATCGTTTTATATTATTTTGTTTGTTTGTAATTTCCTTTCCCTCTCGCTACTTCACTGGCGTTATATCGAATTTTTCTATTGTAAAAATCCTGTTTTGCTCAGTCTCAAACCATACTAATCACCAGAAGTAATAAGAATTTTAATCCAATTCATAACCCAGTCGCGAGACTATGAAATTGGTACATAAGAATTGTGCAGAACTTTACATTAAAGCGTGTAATTTTATAATTGAAACAGCAATAAAATGTAAGATTAATAACAGATGCTACTGCTTCGCCTGCGTTAACGTTAACTGTACGTTATGGTGCGTTCGTTATATTGAGGTTACAACGCCGTTACAAAATGAAAGACAAAATGAAAGTTGGAAGTGACCTGATCCTGATTTTAAATATTTTTTTATTCATACAGTCATATTACATTAGCGATTCATTTTTAGATCTTCGAAATTCATCAGAAACGACAAATGCTTTATTTTTCGTTTCTGATGAATTTAAGATCTAAAAATACAATATAAAAGGCAATATTCTAACCTCTTCTAATTATTGTGCTAAATAAAGTGTATCTATGTATATACCGTCTGAAACATCGCGTTGATCGTTCCAGGTGCGGTGATGTAACAACCCTGGACGTGGACGCCATCACCAGGGTGACGGACGACTTGCTACTGGAGTGTAACGCGGCCAACGACAGAATAAGCGCCTCCGAAGCCGGAGAGCTTAAAGAGGACATAATCGCTAAGACTTTTGGTAAGACTTATAAAGTTTAGAATTCTGATGTCAGTGAGACGTGAAAAGCCACTTTTAGTCAACCTTCCTTTCACGTGCAATTTTTTTTTTTAATTTTTGTTACACTTACACCAATTAGCCTAGCCCAAACTAAGCTCTGTAAGGCTTGTGCTATGGGATCTAGGGTAACGGATAGACATACATATATTACACATACATAAATAATTTTTATTGAAATATATATCAACAACCATGACTAAGGTAAAAAAGCTCATCACAGATCACACAAACATCTGCCCCCACCGGGATTCGAACCCGGGACGCCAGAGATGGCGACACCTTGAAACCGGTATACTATCCACTCCACTATGGAGGTCGACAATGTTCTTCTTCCATGTCCTTACTAATATTAGAAACGCGAAAGTTTGTAAAGTAATAGTAATTTATTATACAAGAGTGGAAAGTTCCTTTTTAACCGCGTGCTCGATTTGGATGACCGAGCAAGCGAAGGATTCTAAAGTTGAATCACGAGCGCAGCGAGTGATTCTAAATTAGAATCCTGAGCGTCAGCGAGGGAAACAAACGAGCACAAGGTGAAAAATCTTTCCACTCGAGTGCAATACGTAACTTTTCATCCCACCTCAGCGAGGAAGTGACAAAATGAAAAAGAAAACAATTTATAATGACAAATTATATTAAGCAATAAAACGTGAAAAACTAGAATGGCGCGAAGCACGCAAATAAAACAAAGAAACCAAGAAGGTTCCAAATTTAAATTTTTTCACAATTTAAAAAGTTCTAATCATAAATTTGGCACCATAGAGGTTACATTAAATAGGTTTAATGACGTTTTGAATTTACAATTATATTGAGTACTCATTATATGTGATGTTCTAAATTCAAATCTACTTTGCCGCTCAAGCGAATAAAATAGAATTTTCCAGCCAGATTTCGAAGCGCAAAATTACACTTTCCGAGGTGGTGGGATGAAAAGTATATTTATTAGCCATTTAGTAAAATATTTTACAGGCTAGTCAATTACATTAAATTTAGCTATTCTTAAAAATATTTCAACATTTAATTAAATAATATAAGTATAATTATGCTACAAGATACTTTTTTAGTAATTTAATAATATTAAAGCTTCAGACTCATTAATTACATACTCATACTTGGTCCTATTGATAAAATTAAGCTAAGCCTAACTTAACCAATCCACTTTTTACTCTTGTAACTGAACGATAGAACGAGACAACAATACAGGTTAACGTGCAACTAAGTATTAGTATTTACATTTCCTTCAAGAACAAAGATTCCACAAGTTGCATAGACATAATATTCTTTTAAAGAATAAAATGGATTTAAAAAAAAATTTTTTTTTTGTTTAAATGTGCTATAATTTACACCTATTACGGTTTTAGGCAATTTATTGAACATTAATATTTTCAAATGTTTCCCCTGTTTTTGGACTTTAGCCAGACGGGTTTTTGGAATTACACGGCTTTCATTGCTTTTAAGCAATCGTTTTTCATTAAATACGCAAATTTTACGGTAAACATATATCGGGTTTTTCGGATATATCCCTATCTTCGTGAATTTCTAATAAACTATTTTAAATATAAAGTGACACGACAGTCATAATTTTATCTGTTTTAAAATGTTTGTATGGATGGATGGTAGTTACTCTTTCGCGTAAAAAACTTCTGAATGGATTTTAATGAAACTTTGCAGTGATATAGCTGTTGCGGGTTGGTCCAGGTATTATTATCGAATTTAATGAAATAAACCAGCCGTTTCGGCGTAAACCATAGCTTATTCATCAGAATAACATAAGGCACAATAAGTGTAGAAGATATGAAAAAAATATGTCTACGGAGGGTATAAAAGCGAGTGCAAACTATTGACCGGGCATTGCTGTCCGTCATTTTTGCGTGTAATCGCTGTCGAAAAACAGATGGCGCTACGTGTGCTGTGTAGCGTTCGTGCCAGGGCTTTTGAATACCGTTAAAAATTTGGTATCGTTACTTTCATGATCTATGGATAACGTTAAAAGCGGAGGTAACGTTATTCCATATAACGATAATTTTACCGGTAAATGGACTTGTTGTTATTGATTTTTTTTCGGTAATTAATAACGTTAACTTGAAGTATCGTTACTTTTTAACGTTATCAAAGCGTTACCGTTACTTTAATGAAGGAAAGAGGTAAAAATATTGTTTATCTCTTTAAGTCTTTTTCCTTTCTAAGCAGTGAAGCATCCTCACGTCTGTATTTCGTGATTTTTTACATTTTTTACATGCACGGGCTGGCAACAGCGCCTCAAGTAACGAAAAAAGTATCGATACTTTTTAACGTTATTTGTTAACATTTTAATATTGGTAACGATACCAAAATATCGTTACCACACCCAATTACCGTTATTTTTCTTACAGTTAAAATTTTACCGGTATCTCCAGATATCGTTAAAGTATTATCGTTATGAAAATACCGTTACATAACGATACTTTTAATGTGAATTTGGTAACGTTACCAAGCCCTGGTTCGTGCGTCCGACAGCAGCCGAATTTATCCGATCGCTCTCGAGCTCAGAGGCTTCGTGGCGACTTCACTTCTCATTTACTTGTCGACGAGTGAACACATGTTTTTTAAAATACCCTCTATAGCTTTCTATTAAATATTAGTTTTGTAACAAGTTACGTTATTGTCTTAATAATAGCGTGGATCTTCTTTTAAAAGATATACGCCATATAAGTTACTCGAAATACTAATTCTGCGCAGACGAAGTCGCAGGCACCATCTAGTCCAGAGGTTCCCAAAGGGGTTTTTGTGTCGTAGACCCTTTGCCATGTTTTTCGGTTTTGGGTAGACCCCCTACATACCTGATATTGAATGCCTACATCCTTAAATTTTATAAACATATATAATATTTTTTTTATACTTCATAGGTACTTTCATAAATAATGTTATGTCTTTATATTATAATGTAAGTAAATAGATACTATCAGTGTATGTTGACCCCTATTTTCACTGCATGGACCCCCAAATGTTTGTTTCGCTGACGTAGACCCTTTGCAGGTTGTCATAGACCCCTAGGGCTCGATTTAGACCACTTTGTGAATCAGTGACCTAGTCTATCATAATGAACGCACACAAAATTGATAAGACAAAAGATGTGATATTAGAATTAATCCATTTTTCACAATCTTTTAAAAGCGTTCGATTTCTTTGGATATTTTTATTTCTTCTGTGTTGTTATTGTTTAAAAATGGTGATGTTATACAAACCAGAAGTATATATCACCTTCGCGCGTCGAAACTATACCATGAAAATTCAGGTAATTGGTGTAATTTTATTTAGTATAATAACGAAAGAATGAAGACGTCGTTTCTTGCTCCAATTCTATGTTGCGTAATGCTATCTCCTCCAGTCCCCTATTTTCTGGTTTGATAAGTATATACATGAAAAGAGGACTTTTACCTCTGGAGAGGAGAGACAGTTGAATCGATCACAAGGAGCAGACAAACGTGGCTACGACACGTGGGGATTGTGTTGAACTGCGTGCCGGTGAGACCTTTTTTTTTTTTTTTGTTTCCCTGAGGAAAATGCATTAAATTGCATACCCCGGCTGTGGCGAGCCGGCGGTTATGTGGGGCTCTCCTCCCCAGAAGGGGGAGGCCTACCCACTAAAAACTCAGGGATGGCCTTCCTCAGGCATGTAGGGAGCCCCGGGAACATCAAGCAACTTCCAGGAACCCCAGCCCCAGCTCCCCTGCCTAGAGGGGAGCCCTCCTCGGAGGAGGCTACACTACCTCCCCCGGTCTCCTCCACCGACGACGCCCCCGGCCACGGAAGGGGTGTGGTCCATCCCGGGTACCGCCGTAGCAGTCGCGACTTCCTCGCGCCCGCCGGCGACCCGCGGCGGCGCCGCAGCTGTGCTACCGAGCCCGGCGCCGCCTTCTTCGAGCGGGATCGGCCATCTCCCGACCCCGCTCGGGGCAGGCGAGACCTACCATCTGAACTCGGCCCAATTACCTGGGTCTTAAGGTCGACTTGCATGAATGGAATGCAATGCCATCCTAAAAGCATTGCAGCAAAAGCCATCCGCTTTTGAAACGTTCGACGCGACGCGACGTTCATGGATACAATAAAATATCATTGCTGCATCGGATATTTTCGTACAACTGAATACTGATATCTATACATCATACATACATATAAAGCGGCTTGTCTGAATTGTCCAAAATATGACGATAAGTGTCCTGCACAGACGAAGTAGCCGGCACCAGCTAGTTTTTATTACATAATTAACTAATTTCATAACGTAACTGTATCTAATAGTACATTACGACATCAATGCGTTATGATCGGCTCAATTACGCCCTCACCTTCGGCTAGGGCTGAAATTTCGCCTCGCATGTTATAACTAACGCACGTGTATCGTACAACGTTTTTTAACATATTTGCTAGAAAACAAAAAAAAAACATTTAAATAAACTCAATCTGTGAATGCACACTGTTGCTTTCCCGCCATTTTACTATTGACTGGCGCTATGATTAGTTCCAAATTTGAATAGCAATAGCGCGCGAAATGACAATTAATACTGTTATGGAATTTGTCTGGACTATAACTTATTATTTGCTTCGGTAACGCACGCGTTTTTTATGGCCCGCTTTATATATTTAAAACCGGTGGAATTACATCAGCTTTATGAGCAAAAGTGTTAAAAAATACATTTTTAAGTTTCTTCTTTTTTAAATTGATAAACCTAAACCATTTGTAACGTATTTCTTGTCTTGTCCACAGAGAGCGTGACTGAAAACGATGCAAACTTACAGCGGGGTGGCGCGACGTCTGCCAGTGAAGCGGCGCTGTTGCGGTGTTACCAGTACGTACTCACTTTTTTACATTTAATAGAAAATCTATGCCCATTTTCGCCTTAATAAATATTTACACTTTAGAATGTACCCTCAAATCTACACCAAGCATTGGCATCATTTAAATAATCATTGACTTTGTAATAGCCCTTACTCATTAGCGTCTTTTTAATATGTACCTTGAACTTATGAAAAGGCAATTCAGCTACACTATGTGGAATCTTGTTATAAAAATTTATACATTTGCCCATAAACGAACCTCAAATTTTTCTGTAGCCTGTACGTTGGAACGGCAAGTTTATTTTTATTTATTGTGTTTAAATTATGCATCTGAAAATTAGTATGAAGTGTGTTACAGTTTTTATTCACATAAATCAAATTTTCATAAATATACTGGCTTGATAGCACAGAATCTCGATCAACATCTTTAGAGGCTCTCGCTTGACGGATGGATCAAGGGTCGGATACAAAAAGCAGTATTCTCGACACGGCACGTATTGTCCGGAGATTTCTCTGTCTGCAGCCCTAACCACCGGTTTGTTTGGGCCTTGCCTCGCTACCGGCGGCATACTAGGTTTACGTTTTTTATAGTATTTATGTTTCTTTTATATATCTATATTGTAAAAAACTTAAATTTAATATTATCAATTAAATATATGAATAATAATAAGTAATAATACTTTTGATTCAGACAAAGGCCATAGATGTGGAAGAGAATAGCGGCCCAATCGCTTTAATTTCCACGCTTGGTGTTTGGTTTTGGTAACGTTATTGATTCATTTCGATTGCAATTTGTTTGAGAGAAAAATCGATCGCATATATTTTTAATAAAACATGTAAAATGAAAACAACTGAAATGTAAGTTTGTTTTCTATTGCTTTATTTGAATAATTCTAAAACTAACAAGATACAAAATAATGAACTTTTACTCGACCATATTGAGAGTGCTTTCAGTTAGATTTAGGTTTCCAGAATACAAAAAGTTTGGGAGCGTTCAAGTATTACGTAACGCAATTTTTGAATATTTTTGACCCCCTTTCCCCCCTTTGTAACGCACCGTAACGTTTTCTATACCCTAGGGGGAGGGGGGCTGTAAACGTTACGTAACATTCAAGTGATCATTTTTACCCTAAACTCGCAAAAAGTTAATGTTATAATTTATATCCTTGGTATACATGACAACGAAAACAACATTAAATGACGTACAATACAATCTAGGGATTCCCCGTGAAATATAAACGAAAAGATTTGCTAACAAATTAAAAATGACGTCCAGACTAATACATTCGAGGGATTACCCGTAAAACGTAAACGAAAAGGGTTGCCAATTTGAGAGTTCTAATTCCCTAATTTTTTATTATAAAAAAAAACAATGTTACGTAACGTGTTGTAAGAAAGACCCCCTCCCGCCTCTGTAACGCATCGTAACGTTTTACGAGACCCCCCTCCCCCCAAATTGCGTTACGTAATACTTAAACGCCTCCTTTGAAGAACATTCGAACGAAGTTGAAACGTATCGAATGTGAAAAGTTACGTTAGTGCGACATCTATACTAATATTATAAAGAGGAAAGATTTGTTTGTAATGAATAGGCTCCGAAACTACCGAACCGATTTCAAAAATTCTTTCACCTTAGGAAAGCTACATTATCCCCGAGTAACATAGGCTATATTATACTTTAAAAATAATTAGGAATCCTTACTAAAACTCCAATAATGTAACCCAAGGTGTGAAAAAATGACCTGAACAATTCCTTACGTCGCCTGCGCTGCGAAAACTATTGATGATAGAACAAAATCATTTACTACGACTTTGCAGAACTCATCATTATGTACAAAAAGTGTCGCGACAGCATATGTCTAAATATTATAGTTATGTCACAGTAAGCGGTTTTTTATTCTAAAAATTTAATTTATATACCGCCGCTTAAGTATGTGTGTGTATGTACCCGTGCGAAGCCGGGGCGGGCCGCTAGTGGGATTATATATTTATTAAGGCTATTAAATAAATAAATAAATAAATATTTGTTACACTTACAACCAATTAGCCTAGCCCAAACTAAGCTCAATAAGGCTTGTGCTATGGATCTAGGGTAACGGATAGACATACATATATTATACATATATAAATAATTTTTATTGAAATATATATCAACAACCATGACTAAGGTACAAATGCTCGCATTCATCACACAAACATCTGCCCCCACCGGGACTCGAACCCGGGACCTCAGAGATGGCGACACCTTGAAACCGGTGTACTATCCACTCGACTATGGAGGTCGTCAAATTGGGTGGGTCTCACACAAATATTGGGTGAGAGAGACAAAACGTGGTGTACTCTTGTTTGCAGAGCGGCCATTCGTCGCGCGTGCGCGGGCTCGGCGGCGCGCGTGGCGCTGCCGCTACCGCCGCCACTGCACGCCGCCGCCGCGCGCGCCGCGCTGCGTGAGTATTGCCGCCTTGGTGCCCGCGCACTCGCGCGCCGCACCACCCCGCCAGCATTGTACTGCGCACACAGCGCCGCAACGGCACTACTTATTACAATCACTATCAAACATTGAGGAGCCTTCAGTATGAACAGTTATCGTGACGAGCTTCTCACGATAACTGTTTGTTTGTAATATTACATTATGGTACAAGTGTGTGGTGTCTTAAGGAGCCGAGGACGGTAATCATCAATACACACGTGTATCATACAACGTTTTTCAACCCACTTCTGAATAAAATAAGACTTAAATAAAAAACCATTTTTCCTTTGAGTTTTCTGGTAGTAAACTTTCCATAACGTTCTGGGCTTCACATCTTATATCGGGCGGTGTGCAACATAAATCATTTTCTTCATAAATTGTATTTGCAGACATCTTAATTAATAACTAACTAAATAACTTCAAAAGAGAAAACGAGACGAGTTGTGAAAATTGTTTCGTAATGGCGGGAAAAATTAATCAGTTTTCCTATGCGCGCGCATCGGCAATAGACTAAAAAATGAGGTTTCTTTTTTTTGGGCTTTTCGCGAATAGCTTTTTAGCGCGAATGTAAGCGTAACTCAACCAATAATATTAAAAAAGAAACTATTACTCACTCGTGAATAATAGTAATGAAAAAGTCACAGTTTGATTATAGGTGTCATTATGTGCCTAATTGCCATGGGATTAGAGCCACTTTATGAGGAAGTGTGTTGAAAAATTCTTTATTGCACATACACATAAATAATACACAGAAACATAAATAATACATTTAATATATTATGTATCTGCAAAGGCGAACTTATCCCTGGCGGGATTTCTTCCAGTTAACCTTTGACACATCAAAGAACCTGAATAGGGCAGGGGAGATTATGATTAAAATATACATATATATCCATACACGAATACATAATCTTATACACTAATATATATAATATAATATATAAATCTATATATACATATAATAAAAAAAAAATACAGCTTAAGGTCTATTTACAAAATATGATATTTACGTTGCCTCTTGAAGGTTGCAATGGTCCTTCCATCTCCCGAATCGCGACAGGTAACAAATTCCAGAGTCTCGCCGCCATCACTGCAAACGATTTTTTATATGCGGTTCATTCTGACAATAAGCTGTTGTACTATCCTACTAACATTATAGACGAGGAAGTTTGTATGGATGGATGTTTGTTACTCTTTCACGTAAAAACTACTAAATGGATTTTAATGAGACTTTAAAAATAATATAGCTTATACATCACAATAACACATAGACTTTAATTTATGAAGATATACGCCACACTAATATAAGCTACACGAAATAGTAATTCTGCGCTACCGCTGTATGTGCGATGTTTTTTTTTTTTTTTTTTTTTTTTATGTTTAATAGGCTGGGCGTTTGACCTCAATCACGCCTGATGGAAAGCGATGATGAGGTCTAAGGTGGAACACGCTCGCCTAGAAGATGCTTGTTCACTCTGGCTTTGAAGATATCCAGACTATACTGATCGGGGAAAACAGACCCCGGCAAAGAGTTCCACTCCTTAGCTGTTCGCATAATGAATGTGGAAGCAAATCGCTTCGTGCGAATGGGAGGAATGTCAACAACATAAGGATGAAAGCTCACACCGCGCCTGGTCGTCCGGTGGCGGAAAGGAGCAGGTGGGATCAAATTGTGTAAAACTTCCGCACACTCACCGAAATGCAACCGATAGAAAACTGAAAGGCTAGCTACACGTCTTCGGTGGTCAAGGCTCTGGAGATTAACTTTAACGAGTTCGTCATTATTGATGAGTCTCTCCGCACGGAGCTGTATCGAGTCCAATGCATCTAGCTGATATTGAGCAGATCCGTTCCACAGGTGACAGCAGTATTCCAAGCAGGAGCGAACCTGCGCACGATAAAGGCTTAGGAGCTGCTCAGATGTGAAATAATGTTTCACTTTAAAAAGTATGCCAAGTTTTTTGGCCGCGGTTTTTGCAATGGACTCGATGTAGTTACCGAAATTGAGGTTGGCGGAGATATTTACGCCTAAGAGCTCGAGGTGGTCGATAATCGGCACGGAAGCATCTCGGAAAGTCGGAGTCAGGTGAAGTGGACTCCTTTTTGCTGAGAAAAGACAGGCCTGTGTTTTGGAGGGATTGAACCCAACCAAGTTAGCTTCACCCCAGAGGGAAACAGCTTCCAGGGTTGAATTCACTTCCCCCAACATTGTCCCCCTCAATGCTCGGACATCTGTGCCAGACTTCGCATCAGACATGTATCTTACCGAAACTGTGCTGTCGTCTGCGTACCCAAAGATACCGGGAGTTATAAGCAGATCGTTGATGTGCAGCAGGAATAGAGTTGCGGAAAGGACAGACCCCTGGGGGACACCGGCATTTATACCATGCAGATCCGACGAGGAGCCATTAATGACTACTCGAATTGATCTACCCCCCAGGAAATCCGCAATCCAGGTGCAAAGTCCAGCAGCGATTCCATATGAAGGAAGCTTGCCAATGAGACTTGCATGCCAGACCCTGTCAAAAGCCTTAGAGATATCGAGAGAGACGGCGAGAGCTTCACCGTGTTTCTCTATGGCTTCGCTCCACAAGTGCGTGGCATACGCAAGAAGATCCCCAGCAGACCGCCCACGGCGGAAACCAAATTGACGGTCACTAAGGAGATCATTAGCTTCAAGGTAAGCCAGGAGACGGTTGTTCAGTACACGCTCCATAATCTTACAGAGTATGGACGTGATTGCAATAGGGCGATAGTTAGTAGGGTCGGCACGACTACCTTTTTTAGGTACAGGTTGGACATTGGCAATCTTCCAGGATCTCGGAACTTGACCGGTCTTAAGGGACAAGCGGTACAGGCGAGTCAGAATTGGAGACAATTCAGGTGCACATTTCCGTAGGACAATAGCCGGAATGCCATCAGGTCCACTAGCTTTATTCACATCTAGAGCGCTGAGAGTTTTGAGCACCTCTTTCTGGTGGATGTGAACTTCCGACATTGCAGAAGAACACGGAGGCAGCTTGGGTGGGTATACGCCAGCAGCATCTAGTTGCGAGTTGTTCGCGAAGATAGAAGCAAACAGGTTTGCTTTCTCTTTAGCTGAGTGAGCCAGTGATCCGTCAGGTTTAATTAAAGGCGGCAGCGATGATCGGCAAAAATTTGCCTCGACGGACTTGGCTAGAGACCAGAAGGCTTTGCTCCCAGATGGAAAGGAAGTTAATCTGGCTCCAATACGGCCAATGTGGTCGAAGCGGGCCTTACGTAAAACACCTTTGCAGGATTTGGTGGCACTGTTATAGGCCTTCTTCAGATCCCGAACATTCTGCGACTTGCAGGCTCGAGCATTCGCCCAGGAGTTGTAAGCGGATTGCTTAAGCGCCTCGGCTTTGGCACATTCCGCATTAAACCAAGGGCGGGCGCCAAACTGGCATGATACATCGGAATATGGAATAAAGTATTCCATAGCCCGACGTAACACGCCAGTGATAGCATCTGCGCAGCAGGTCGGGTCGTCCGAAGAGAAGCACGTGCGAAGCCAAGGATACGATGCAAAAAAATGCCGCATCTCATCCCAGTCTGCCGAACTGTATCGCCAGACACGTCTAGTCCCGACAGGATCCGGGTCTGATGGAGAGTACACAGACACGGATTTTACCAGACAATGGTCGGAATTCCCTAGTGGTGATGAAACTGCCACCTGGTATCGGTCCGGGTCTATCGTCAGCAGAAGATCCAGGCAATTAGGTGTGTGGCCATCAATATCGGGTATCCGGGTAGCGCTCTTCACCAGCTGGGAGAGACCTAGCGACATAGCAAACGTATGCGCACATCTCCCGGCATGGTCAGTGTTCTGGAACGGGAACAACCATTCATGGTGGTGTGCGTTAAAGTCCCCCAGAACAACTAACTGCGCACTCGGGTACCTTTGCTGAGCTGTTTCAGCAGAGGCACTGAGGTACTGAAAGAACCTGGTCGTCTCCACATTCTCAGTGTGCGACCGGTAAACACTGGCGTAGAGTATTTGCTCCATACCTGTGTCCACCAGAACCCACATTGCAGAGAATCTGGAATCTTCAAGGTTACGGAGACGTCGACAGCAGATATTATCGCGAGCATACATACAGGTACCAGCGCGGGATTTAAAATTGTGCTCCAGGGTGTAGCCTGGGTAATGTAAGTATGCAGCGTCAGCCGGACATCGGATTTGCGTCTCCGTGAGGAACAGCAGATGTGGTTTATCGGTCTCAAGATGATGATGGACACTATTGATATTTGAGTGCAAACCTCTGATGTTAGCGAGGTGCACTTTTAGTGCGAGGGAGTGCATCCGCTGTTTCACTATTTTCTTTTTGTTCGTTTTCATTAATTAGTTGTGAAGAGTGAACATGCAGGAAGAGGACAGATGAGCGAGACACTGCTAAGCTGCTGCCAAGCGATCCAGCTGAGACGCCACACTATCGGGTGACTGAGCTGGAGCGCGCGGGGACGCCCTAACCCCCCCAAAGGTGTCCATCGGGCCCTCGCATCCGGTCGCCAACCGGCACGATGGCGCACCCTGGGATTTTTCGCGAGTTGGCGGGGCAGCCTTTCGTAGGTGGCTATCCTACTAGTTGGGCCCCCTACTACCTGCGGTCGGCCAGCGGAGAAAACCGTGCTTAGGATCCCGCTACCCTCCACGATCAGTCACCCAGTGCAGCAATCGCGCAGCACCGAAACCGGCCAACTATACAGCGCAACTGCTCGGACTCCCCTCCCAGAATGGCAACACCAGGCTTTAAGCCGGAACACGATGAAAATCGCTTGGCGGCTAGACTTAGCCTGGAGGGTGGTTACCAGCCACGGTCAAAACCTACCACCGGTAAAGTGCAGAGCATTTGGCGCTACCCAGGGGGCACGTGTGGGTATCTAGAGCTAAAGCCCACGGACGCGCTCCGCATTACCCCCTAAAATGATGTGCGTCGGTATCGTGTCAAACAATTGTTTGGAGCACAATCCGTTATTAAGCGTTGCAGCACACATAAGAATGTTTCACGGTTAAAAATTATTTTTGAGTTTGGTCCATCAATATTATTCGTTTGGGCGTGATAAGCCCATTGTTATATAGTACTTCACTAAGAAAGAGGGTGTTTAACAGTGCAGTGTATATAGAAGGGTGCCAGAGCCTCGTTTGTTTGCTGACAGAGTGCATCTTGAGCGGCTAAGGTTAGCTTGGATTCCGTGAGCTGTAGCTAGGAACTTAGATTTTTTTAATATATTTCTTACTTACACCAATTAGCCTAGCCCAAGTAAGCTCTTTAAGGCTTGTGTTTTGGAAATCAAAAATCAAAATCAAATAATATTTATTCAACATAGACCTTTACAGGCACTTATTGACGTCAACAAACAAAACAAAAAAAGCTTAAATAATAAAAAAAAAAAACAAAAACCTTGTCCGTACGTACGAATAAGGAAAAAAAAGAAAAAAATATAGACTCGACACCTGTTCGGAAATTGGGAGAGCCTTCTCGAGAAGAACAGGCAAGAAACTCTGAAGGTCTATTTTTATCTCCTCTTTTCAATGTTAATAATTATAATAATATAATATAAAAATACAATATAGTATAAGATACAATCATACCTAATACGATTACAGTCGTATGTATGTTTACATACACATATAAAATAATACAATATTATAAATAATGTTACCAAACATGGCTCTATGAATAGTGTCCCTATTCCCAAATACTGTGATCATTTAGATAGTCACTTACTTTATAATAACCTTTACTCATGAGTGTATTTTTGATATGGATTTTAAATTTATATAAAGGCAAATCAATGACACTTTGCGGAAGCTTGTTAAACATAGATATACATTTCCCCAGAACGAACAGCTAGTTTTATGGAGTCTGAACATTGGAACGGCAAGTTTATTTTTGTTTCTAGTATTCACATTATGTAGATCACTGTTTTTATTGAATTTATTATAGTTTCTATATACAAAAACTAAATTATCATATATATATTGACTAGCTAAAGTTAAAATATTAATTTCTTTGAACAATTCTTTTAGGGATTCTCTAGCCGTAAACAGTAAATAGCACGAATCGCTCTTTTTTGTAAAAGGAAAATACTTTCAATGTAGCCGCTGATCAAGAATTTGAGATCTAGGATAACGGATAGGCATACATATATTATCTATTATATATAAAATATTTTTAATATATATTTCATTTGCTTTCATAGTTTAATTCATAAAAAAACTTTGTTGTTGTAGCGCAATCGAAATATTCAACTTGGCTGGGACACAAACCGTGACTTCAACGATTGATGCATTAACCATTCGGCCACCAAGCACGAACCAGGACGGACAGTCCGACACGACAGTTTTCTATTCGCAAGCCAGTTTGAAATTTAAATAAAACTTTGGACAGGCTACCTCCATGATCTTTATGTTCCATTTATCAATTATACAACGGATATAATTTTACCGCCAAATTACATCGATGTTTAAGAAAAATATATTTTTAACACCTTTGCTCGTAAAGTTGATGTAATGCTTGGTTTTAAATATGTAAAGCGGGTCATAAAAAACACGTCTGTTACCAAAGCGAATAGTTAAGTTATAGTCCATACAAATTCCATAACAGTATTATTTGCAAATTTCAAACTAATCAGTACAGTAGTAAAATGGCGGAAAGCAACAGTGTGCATTCACAGATTGAGTTTTTATTTAATGTTTTTTTTTCTGTTTCCTCGCAAATGTTAATAAACGTCGTACGATATACGTGCTAGGCTCAATTACGCATTCACATGTTATAACTAGAGATCGGATAATCGGATGCATATTTATCTAAAGTTAATTTTTGGCTCACAAATTATGGAAGCGGCTTTTTAAAATACATTTACAATACAAAATACGGGACTGCAAATTTAACGTAGTGATATTGTTTGAAAATTACTAAATCAGCACGTGGTATTTATTTTCAAAAGACCGAGACTCCGGGTTCATTTATACACTATGGATGTGCCACAATGTATTTACCAAAATGTTCTACAGTACCGGAATTCCGGGATTTTTATTTGTGGAAATAAAATAAAAAGACAGTTCCATACTTGTCAAAACTAAATTAGGTAAATAAATAAACATCCGGCTATCCAATTCCGTAATCCCGGGATTTTTATTTAACAAAACAATAAAGTCGATCTCTAGTTATAACCGTCATAACGCACTAATATCGTAATGTATTATTTCAGCACATGTGTAATTAAAAGAGTACCTTGTTAATTAAGCTAAATTTTCACTGTTTTTCTTTTTATTACAGACGCAGCCCGTCGTCACTTGGAACAGAATCGTTCACCTCAACTGTTAATAGCGACATGCGAGAGCCCAACGCTTGCCCAAAGATTAGCTGCAGTCGCCGACCACTACTTCCCGCGCGCTCCCAACCAAACCCACCAAACCCACGATGGCTCCCATCAAAAACACGTCAACACCCTTGTAACTCAACATACATACAGCAGCTTAAATCAAACACAGAGTCCATCCAATCAGATTGTTGGTCAGAGTCTCAACAGTTCCCATCAGAACCACAATGGTTTCCAACACAACCCATCCTATCAGGTTCACAGTAATTCCCACATCTCCCAAGCCAGCCGCCCCATGGAACTACAAGCGCACGAACGACGCATCAGGATTATAAGGAACCCCACCGAGCGGTCGTCCGGCCACGATCCCGACGCTGATACGGGTAAGTGGAGTTTTAAACGCTGTCTGTTTATTTAAACTCTATCCCAAATACACAGAAAATAAAGACAATTACTTTTGAACAAATTCCTTGACGAGTACCATTAGATAGCGGTCTACGGGCCTATAGTCGACGCGTTTTTATTTCTCTCTTTAGGGGCCGTCCGTTAATCACGTGATGTAATTTTAGGGCAAGGAGCTGGTAACACTGAAAGTCCCGCCATAGCGAATCAAAAAATATTTATTTAAATAATTAGTACATAAGTATACGAATAAATTAAGCGCGGTAATGCCGAAGTAATGTTTAAAAAAAAATTATTAAAAGAAAAAATGTTTCATCGTCATCATGGCTAGTCAAGATATAACACTATACGCCGCGCTGCTCATAAGTTTAAAAATCGCGCGTTTGACGAAAAAGTAAATACACGTGATTCTTGACGTGATCTTACTAACCTTGTGTTATTTTCACGTGATTAATGGACAATCCCTTATTTGAGACGAAGAAACAACCATACAATAATGAACTACAATCAGTATTTATACAAAAATTGTTAATTGCAAAATCATCACCGTTATCCACAATATACTAAAATGAAATATATACGAATAGAAATGACAAACAACAAAAAGACAAATTTAAATATAAGATCAATAAAAAACAAACAAAGATGTGTGATTGATTTAAAATGCATCAGGTCGCTAGCAGGTTGGTCGTTACGAGAATGGGTTGTTGTTTTTCAATAATAATAAGATGGTTTCTTATGGCACTCATTACGTACGCTTCGTTGTGCATACGCACAATGGCGAAATTATTTTCTAACGTGGTTATGGAGAAATTAAACGATGACATCGACGCTCAAGCTCAGGCTGTAATTCACACACATTTGTTTCCTGTTTTTACAAGAATCGAAAACTGACCCCGAGATAAAAGCACATTGTGTCATAAAGAAGCAAAACAATATTTTTATAGCGAGAGAGCTACACAAATCGATGTGCTTTAGAATGGAGCAAGTTTTTATCAAAACTTGGAAGGAAATGCTGTGTTTTCTATAAAATTGAGTTATAACTGGAACCACAAAGATTATTTAAAAAAGGGGAAAGTATCTACTAGGCAAAAGGGAAAAAGTACTACTTATATTATAGTACTTATATTTATTAGCATATACACAGTTACATGTTGTAAAATATTATTAGTTATTTTTTTACAAGTTGGTACTAAATGTATGTCAAGTATCAATGACATGTTCCACGCTAGTGGCCAGCTGCATCCCAGGGGGCCATTCGATCGAAATTATATATAAATTAAAATGTATATCTAATAAATATTCCAAATATAAATCCGTAGTGTTAGAAGTAATCGACGACGTTAATAATCTGTGGATTTTTACGGACGGTTTGGCTAATCTGCGGTAGGCCGGCAGCAATGAGGGAGATATTATTATGATAAAAAATATAAAAAAAAAAGCTATTAATCTGACTTTAATGTATGTTTCTTGATAATTAATCTCAATAAAAAAATTCTTATAAAACAGTACAACGGCGTTGACTAATTTACTTCGACAGATTGAGTTCCTAAGGAAATAGTAAGTTCTAACAGTCGTAATAATTAAACATAAGAACATGTGGTTCTAGTAAGACTCGCAGCATATTTACAACCCCTTTTTTTTTTGTTCCGCTGAAGAAAATGGATTGAATTGCATACCCCGGCTGCGGAGAGTCGGTGGTTATGTGGGGCTCTCCTGTCCAGAAGGGGGAGGCCTACCCACTAAAAACCTCAGCGATGGCCATCCTCAGGCGTTGTAGAGGGCCCTCAGGATCGAGTGTCGCATCTGAGGACCCCCGGCCTTTGGTCCCCTGGGTGTGCTAGGGGAGGCCTTCTTTTCTCGGACAGTCCTTCCTTTTGCGGTGACTTGACCAGCTCGGTTGAGCCGGCCCCGGGACACATGGCGGTCGAATCGCGAAAGCACACCCCGCCATGTGCCCCGTATGGGTCTAAAGAACCTGGGGGGGGTTTTAGTGGGTAGACTGGTCCTCTTGACCGGAAAGCCCCACACGGCGGTGTGTCATGGTCATGGTGCATATAAGGTCGCATTTCCCCCCTCAAGGGAGGAGTGATCTTGACCCTCCAACCTTCTACGACGTCACCCATCCGGGGGTGCGGTCCCACCCGGGTCGCCTCCACGGGTGCGAGCTAATATAATAACCCCTACAAAAACTAGAGTGTTGAAAGAAAAGAAAGAAAGTAGTAGACTCTTCGTCAAAGCCTGGAACCGCGCCGGCTCCGTGAGCGAGCAAAGCAAGGCGCAGGACCTTCAGTAGGGTAGACGACTACAACTGATTATGGGCGTATTTACTACAATTATCTGATTTGAGCAATTTATATCTCATGAAAGTATGTCAATATAGACATTTCAGTTTAATTATTAATTTATATCGTGTTTAAATTTCTAAAAAATGAGCAATTATTATTTACGTAATTTTAATGAAACGAACACATTTCTAGCATTCTCGCATTAAATGTAACATTTTTTTATATAGTAAGTATACCTATAAACGTACAAATAACAAAGTTATTTTAAAATTTGTTTATACGCTCATACAAATTAGGCGAGTTTACTTAGTTATGACGTCACAATTGCAGTGTTTTTAGTATGGAGCGTTTTTGAGCGACCCGCGACAGCGCTTTCTTCTTTTATTTCTCACTATATAGAATTTAAAAAATTGTCGTCTACCCAGTTCTCGTGCCTTCCGCAAACACACTCAAGACATTGCTGAATATAACCATCTGCGGCTTTAGCAAAAACAAAGTGAGTCAGTGTCTAAATGTTTTACAGTATGACTATGCGTAATATTATACAAAACCAAAGTTTTTTTTAATTTTATTGACTTTTTTATAGTAGCAAACGAGCAAACAGATCATCTGATGGTAAGCGATAACCGTTGCCCATGGATACACGCAACACCAGAGAACACAGATGCGTTGCCGTGTAATGTAATAATACTCTTACTCACCAACTAGATTTATAAAGGAAACACAAATAATACAAAATAACAAAGTGACTGATTTTAATTATCAACTTTAACACCATAAAGGTATATTTAAAACTTTAACACTATAAATGGATATTTTTTGTAACAACTAAATTAAAAATTACCAATTAAAATAAATAACTTTATTAAGTACTTAAAATAACAAATTTTAATGAGTAGACACAAGGGCAGGTTGGTTCTGGTGCTGTTTGATCAATCTCGGCAAGGATATTTAGCAACAATGGTTGATCAGGGTATTGAAATAAACTATTTAATGGTAATTCTAAAATCTAAAAAATAACATGTATGCTAATGCTAGATTCCCATCCCCCGGTGGTTAGTACCGAATACCTTCCTTGAGACTGGGTCCAGACACTCTATTTTAACTCTTCTTTTAATAAATTGCAATTATTCTTCTTCAGGTTTATATAATTTTCTTCAAGGATATTGTAATTTATATATGTTTTTCTTACATAAATTTGTAGGGCCGGGCCTTTCAGGTATAAATACCTCCCGGTACCTTTTTGCCCTGTTACATATCATAAAAATGCTGCATTATCATAGTCATGGACTCACTGTGGGTGGTCTATGCGGTTCAGAAGGAACCCATATACATTATTGTTCTTTATACAATTAAATCTGACAACTAGGTTACAAAGAAAAATATCAAACATGATCTATTGAACATTCATCAAATTATGGTACATTTACATTTTAAAAGAACAAGAATTTATATTATTATGATTAAATACAAACACCAATTACCTCAAATACATGAGATTAGCAGCTGAGCAACTAATTTCAGCATGATTTTGTATGGGTGGTTAAGCCTACCCGCTCAAAACAAATATCAATAATTATTTGTGAAAATCATTACTATTGGGAACAAATGGAAATTAAAGAGATTAAAGAATTAAAGAGATAAATGCAACTATTACTGACCTTTTTATCGGGCTTTCAATATGTAAATATTTTAGTTTATTATTTTTTCCTAAGTGCCGGTGGCAACTAGGTTAAATTATGTTGGTTCCAAAAGATATGGATAATTTTATGGAAATAAAATACTCCTGAAATTTGTGATCCTGACACCACTTTCAGTAACTTATATACGTAGTTATATACCGAAATATGCGTGAGATTTTTACAATAGATCGATTCCCAATTCCCAGATTTCAGATCTCCAAGTCACAGATTAGTATACCATTACAGATGACTTACCACCGATGAGGCAAAGGCTATATAGACGATGTATAGTATGTGATGTTTGTTATTAAATGGAACTAGGATGATGTGGAAACTATAAGGAAAGGAAGAATTGATCTGCCTAAATTTAAGTTTAATCCTAAATGATATTTTTGTAACCGGCGGTGCAAATAATTTGTAGTTAATTAGTATCCGGTATATAATCTGTGGGCAGTTATTAATCTACGAAACTGTTTTTAATCTATGAATTCCGGAGTGATGTTTCAGTATTATTGATATAGAACCTATCTTTGTAGACGACGCTTGGCTGGATTTGGTTGCCTAATTTGCCCATAGATAATGGTGTTAGGATCATGATAAGCGGCCCACACTATAGAACTGTCAATGTCAAAGTAACAATTCGACGTAAACATAACCAATGCAAGATACAATTGTAAATGTGAATTTAATCAACATGAATAAAAAAAAGTGTCTTTAATAGTACTTAAAATCAGTGAAAAAAAAAAGTGTTACAGCCGGCCTTTTAAAAGGGATTAAGGGGGTATGGGGGGGTTTGGCCTGCGGTACCCTCACTCACTCGGCGAAACACAAGCGCTATTTCACGCCGGTTTTCTATGAGGCCGTGGTATCACTCCGTTCGAGCCGGCCCAATTTCTGCCGAAACATGGCTCTCCCACGGTAAAACGGTGACTATTAAAGTAATTATTAATTGTTAATTTTATCTGCTCTCAATTTATCTAATCCGCCGCACTATTGTTCTATTATATCAACTGTCCAACCAGGAAAACAACACAAAAAATAAATATTTTATATTAGCTAATTTTTTAAGAAAATTACAACATCTGTATTATGCCGTGTCGACTTGTGTACTTTTTAACCTCGTAGATTACACAGATTACGTAGTATTCAAAGAATACAATAAAACAAACAATTACTGACAACAATTTTATAACCAACTAGCGGACCCGAGAGATTTCATCCTGTCAAAAATATTTGTAAAGTGGCAGTTTTTTGTTCCTACTTATTTTATAGAAAATATCGCATAGCCACATTAGATCCTCCAACGATGTATTCTGTGCTCCAACGCACGCACACACACTACGAACTATGAACTTTAATAAAGCTCAAATTGACTGTACGTTTTAGTTGGCAAACGTTTGTATGGTACAAAAAGGTTATTTTTTGGGTTTTTCCGATAATTATTCGAATTTTTCTCTTAAAAACCATCAACGAAAAATTGGCCAAATTGATCTAGGCGTTGTTGAGTTATGCGCTTACCGACACATTTTCATATTTATACATACATACATACATATATGTCACGCATTGTTCCCAATGGGGTAGGCAGAGACCACCTCTCCCCACTTGCTACGATCCTGGCACAATTCTCTTCTCCTCATATTAATATATAAAAGAAATTTTTTTATGAGCGTGGGGAATTCTCACGAAGCACTTCTTTGTATGAATGGCTTACCAGTCCCTTTTTTCCTCGAGATGGAATGCTTTGTTTTAGTTTAAAAAAAAATATGGTTGCCTAGTTACTTGTTATTGTCATTGTTGTGTTATAAGTCAGTTTTTTATTAAATGTATGTTCAAGAATTCTTGCTTTATTTAAGTAATTTCCTATAGGTTATGGGCCCAGGAGTGCTGAAAATACCTTATTAAGCAAAGAGCAAAGTCGGTAAAAATGGAAGTGTGTAAGATTGAGAAGTTTGATGGAACAAATTTTAAGCAGTGGAAGTTTCAGATAAAGTGTGCGTTGAGGGCAAAAGGGCTCGATATAAATGCAGTGAAAACAGAAGATAATTTAGTACAGTGGAACAAAGATGACGGTATGGCTATGTTTATTATTACGTCAGCTATGGACTTGAAACAAATAGCGCTTATAGAAAATTGTGAGTCAGCGTTAGAATTGATGACAAAATTAGAGTCGATTTTTGAGCAAAAGTCCGAGCTGAATAAAATGTTAATTCATGAACGCTTTTACCAATACAAAATGTCTTTAAATGAGAGTGTAGCACAACACATCGCCAATGTTGAGAGTCTGGCGAAACAATTAAGAGAATCGGGGGAAAATATAAGTGACACTGCCATTACTACAAAAATTTTGAGTACTTTACCTGGAAAATATAGGTCTTTAAGGCAAGCGTGGATGTCACTGGATCCAACAAAACAGACTATAGTAAACTTAACAGCGCGACTCTTGGATGAAGAGGCAAGTCTAAATGCTGAGGAAGAGAATGAGACAGCTTTATATGTTGCAAAACAGGTGTATAAAAAAAGGTTTTCCATGAATAACATTCCGAGCACGTCTAAGCGTGATAATGAGTCAGAAGAGAATCAAGATGTAGACAGACGTAATCAACCACACCGTTTCATATGTTATAATTGTGGTAAACGAGGACATTTTGCCAAAGATTGTAAAGCATCGAAAAGAAACAATCAACGTAATGCGGTAGCATTTACAGCATATATTGAAAATAGTCATGATGAGGAGAATTCATAAATCGATATATTAAAGGTCGATGGGAAGATGGTGTATTAAATGATGTATTGTTTGTGCCAAAACTAAGAAGAAATCTGTTTTCGGAAGGCATAGCAACTACAAAAGGATATAAAATAGTAAAGCAGGACAATTATGCTACAATATTTGATGGCAATACAGTTGTATTAAATGCAAATTTACAAAATTCAAATTTGTATGAGTTAAAAATTAAAACTGTGATCAATTATTCTTGTCATATTGTACAGAAATCCAATCTTAAGACGTGGCATGAAAGATTAGGTCATATTAATGTAAAGGAGTTAGTAAAAATGGTTAAAAATAATTTAGTTACAGGTGTAGATATTACAGATCATGAAAAATTTGTATGCGAAGGGTGTGCATATGGTAAACACGCCAAACTACCGTTTAAGAAATCGAACCGATGCTCACTAGATCCCGGAGAATTGGTATATAGCGATGTATGTGGTCCATTCAGCTAGGAATCTGTTCAAGGTATGAAATACTTTGTTCCATTTAAAGATGCAGCTTCAAGTTGTAGATATGTTTATTTTATGAAAAATAAATGCGATGTTTTGGAATATTTTAAAACATATAATGAAAAGATTAAAAATAAATTCATGCGTGGCATTCAAACATTACACACAGACAACGGTGGTGAGTACATAAGCAAGGAATTCAAAACTTATTTAGATTCTGAAGGGATAGCGCATGAACGCTCAGCTCCATATACGCCAGAGCAAAACGGTCGAGCCGAACGTGAAATTAGAACTATAGTCGAGAGTGCCCGATCTATGTTATACTCTCGTAATGTACCATTAAATTTATGGGCTGAAGCAGTTAATTGCGCAGTATATTTGTTGAATCGTATGTCCTCTAGTCAAACCTCTTACACAACACCATTTGAAATTTGGCATAAAACGAAACCTTCTTTAGATCATGTCAGGGTGTTCGGGTGTGAGGGATATGTACATGTGCCTGGTCAGTTACGAACCAAGCTAGATAAAAAGAGTACAAAATGTTTGTTAGTGGGATATGACTACAATAATTATCGAATGTATGACACACAAAATAAAAGAATATTGATTTCTAGAAATGTAATATTCAATGAAGATGAAATTCCTGATATTAAATCTAATGTTGCTCGAATATATATTGGAGAGGATAAAGAAGAAACTGTCGACAATATAATTCATAGTTTTGATTCTAATAATGACGCGAATTTCCAGAACGATAATTTAGAGGATGATGAAATTTATGAACCACCCCACACAATAGATGTCAACGGATTAGGACCTACTAATATGATATTACGTTCCAGAGCCAAAGAAGTAAATATTATGGAATTAGAAACTGATATACCAGATATGGTTAGAAGCTATAGCTGAAGAATTAAAATCGCATAATGATAATGAAACGTGGACTATTGTTGACAATGATGGACAAAGACTCATTACATCTAAATGGGTCTTTGCTATAAAAAGAAATAAAAGTGGTAACGTAGAAAGGTTTAAAGCAAGACTTTGTGCGCGAGGCTTTACGCAGATCAAAGATATTGATTACAAGGAGACATTTGCACCAACTACTAGATACGATTCCATTAGGGTATTATTAAGTGTTTGTGCACAACATAAGTGGGAGATCAAACAAATTGATGTGAAAACCGCCTTCTTATACGGTGAATTAGATGAAGATGTTTTCATGGAAATCCCAGAAGGAATTGTAGAAAAGAACAACAAAATTTGTAAATTAAATAAGTTGTACGGCTTAAAGCAAGCCGCGAGATGTTGGAATAAGAAGTTTACAGATTTCTTGGTAAAGTATGGCTTTATTCAATCTCAGGCAGATAATTGTGTGTTTATTGGTAATTTTAATGGAAATAAAGTAATATTAGTATTATATGTCGACGACGCACTAATAATGTCCAAATCAGAAGCTGTAGTATCTGAAATATTTCAAATTCTTAAAGAGGGATTCGACATTAAAGAATTAAATTTCAATACGTTTGTTGGTTTAGAAATTACAAGAGCAAATAATTGTATATACATTAGCCAGAAACATTATATAGAACAGATTATAGAAAGATATAATATGTGTAATGCACAAGCAGTAAGTACGCCTGCTGATGTTAATATTGTACTAAAGAAAAATGACAGTTCTCAATTAGTAACATTTCCGTACAGAGAGGCTATAGGATCATTATTATTTTTGTTCCTCGCATTGAGACCAGATATTTCTTACGCAGTAAATGTCTTAAGTAGGTATATTAATAATCCTAGTTTAGAACATGTTGGTCAATTAAAGCGCATCATAAAATACCTAATTAAAACTAAAAATTTATCAATTAAATATCAGTCGTTTGAAAAGATGATAGGATATTCTGATGCAGATTATGCCGGAGATGTTGACACAAGAAAGTCAACTTCAGGATATATTTTCCTCTTAAATGGAGGTCCTGTTTCGTGGCTAAGCCAAAAGCAACCTTGTGCATCACTGTCAACTACAGAAGCGGAGTTTGTGGCAGCATGTGAAGCAGCTAAGCATCTCCTTTGGTTAAAACAGTTCTCTATTGACATAGGTGAAATACAGCATAGTACATGTTTGTGTATGGACAATCAAAGCGCTATAAAGCTATTACATAATCCCGTATACCATAAAAAAACTAAGCATATAGATGTTAAATATAACTTTATTCGAGAAAAAGTAGCGCAGGGTTTAATAGAATTGGTATTTGTGCCTAGTAGTGAACAATTGGCAGATATATTAACGAAGGCACTTCCCACTCATCAGTTTGAAAACTTGAGGAGTCAAATTCTAGTTTTATCATTATAATGTAATAATTAATTCTAGTATTAATTAGTTCTTCTAATAATTTATTGGCAATATTTCTGTTTGAAAGTAAAATTAAGTATTTTTTGTTTAAGGGGGAGTGTTTTAGTTTAAAAAAAAAAATATATGGTTGCCTAGTTACTTGTTATTGTCATTGTTGTGTTATAAGTCAGTTTTTTATTAAATGTATGTTCAAGAATTCTTGCTTTATTTAAGTAATTTCCTATATGCTTTACGCACCATACCTGATAATAGCTAGTCATCAGGCGTGTGTAGGTGAGCCCCGTGGAGCGTATCGACTAAACCACCCCGATGTCCATCTTGTCCTTAGTAAGTACGATCCAGGGACTAAGGTACTCACTTACCATCAGGCGAAATGAAGGTTACCAGCATATTAGAAGTAAAGATAGCACTGAGGAACTAGGAGGACTGGAACTGTCAGTTGTTAAAACGTTAAAGGTAGAAGTGAACTTCGCTTCCACCTTCATTATTATTTACCATCAGATGAGATGAAGATTAAAAGCGCTCCTACCAAATGTAAAAAAAAATGTAATAATATTCAATGATACTTGAGCAATTCATAATGGCACCATTATTTTGTAATCGTTTATCCAACGACCTAAATACGCATTGATATACATACTCGTACATTACAATATATTTTATCTACATAATCGATCTTAAAAAATAATCCGGATTTGCATTGTATGAAAACTTCACTATCTCAACATATTGTTACGCCGGTGGCTTAGTAAAACTTCAAAAATGATTTTCTGTGACTTAGAAACGTTTTCAGCAGGCTGAAACGTCGTCAGGCCGTTTCAGAAGTAGCTCTTTCACATACTGAAAAAATCTAAATTACACCCAAATTACAGTAGTTTTCAGGCACCTGAAACATGTTTTCAGTACGTTTCAGGCTACCCTCTATCCAACGCCACAATAACCTGAAAACCCGTTTTCAGGCGTTTTCAGGACCCCTTATGAGAATTTTAAAAAAAGAATTGGCCAAATTGATCCAGGCGTTGTTGAGTTATGCGCTTTCCAACACATACATACATACATATATATACATACTTTACATGCATACATATATGTCACGCCTTGTTCCCAATGGGGTAGGCAGAGACCACCTCTCTCCACTTGCTACGATCCTGGCACACATCTCTTCCCTATATTATTAAATATGAAGAAATAATAATATATAAACTTTAAATATCTTTATTTAATATTTAATATAACCTCCTGCCGCGCTTATGACGGCATGTAGTCTATCCCCCATTAATGCAACAAGACTCACGCATAGATCGGTCCCTCTAATATCGTCCCATACTCGAGCATAGTATGATTTAAGAGCTTGAGGGTTTCTTTCATTTTGACAGTCCCAGCGTTGAACCATAAGTCCCCATAAATTTTCTATATTTTATTTTAAAGGAGGATTTAAATCATCAGGTGGTGGTTGAACCACGCCATTGTAGCACGGGCCGTGTGTATCCGTGCATTATCTTGAACGTAATGAACTTGCGGGAATTCTATTTCAAGATACACGACGCGAACAGTAGGCAGCACGACTTCTTCCATAAACGACACATAATTAATAAATCGATGTATTGTAGCGCAAAGTTGAGCCGAGCTGTTTTGTGGTGAGGTTGCAGCTCCACTTTATTAGCATGGTGCCTATAGTGTAGTCCAGCGCTTTGCAAAGCTCGTCGGATTGTCCGAGCACGCACATCATATAAATTAGCAAAATAACTAGTTGGTGTGAAACCGTTCTCTTCATAACGACGAATCATTGCTGCTATTTGCGTGGTAGTTACTATCGGTCGTCGTCCTGAATTCTTTTTGTGATTAGTTATTTGCCCTTCTTCGCCGTGACGCCGAATCCAAAACATCACCGTGAATCGCGATATATTGAGTTGTCGTGAAATATCACTAATACTATTTCCATCTTCGAAGGGAAATATAATTTTAGCCCTTTGCTCCAGGGTTAAACTTGCCATTTTATTTTATAATTATTATTTTTTCGAAATATTTTGTTCTGTTCAAGACGTTCAAATTTTTATGACAAATGTCATGTCATTTCAAAGAGATTAGATATTTTTATGGCTGCTTCTTTGTTGTATCCTCTTTATGTGTCTTTTTTCATATTTACTTTAATATATTTAATGAAGGTGCAAAAAGTGTGACATAGAATCAAATTTCAAAACTGGTAAACACATTTTGCTCCGCTTCCGTACATTACTATTGTTAAATAGTAATCGTGCAGATGCTTCAGCGTTTTGTTTGTCTCTGCTTTCATTATACAGAGTGGATTTTTGGAATGTCTATAAATTTCCAATAATAATAATAATAATCCAGCTAATACAATAGTATTTTTATCTTCAATAACTCTACTTTAGGCCGACTTTTAACTAATGGATATAATATACAGGGCGTTTTAAAATAATATTAAGAGGACACATACGTTACTTATTAAATGGTGCTTGTCTAAGTGCTTACTTTCAAGTGACACCCCTAACCAGCTGTTAACAAAAAAGAAATACTAGTTATCTGTAAAGCCAATGGCGCTCAATAGTGTATATGTATAGTTTTCCTTGTACGCTGACGCAGGGTTGTCAATACCGAAAACTACTACATAATTCATCGTGTGAAGGGAAATTGTATTTTTAAATTCTATTAAGATGTAATGTGTGGTTTTCTCGGTCTCACTTTGAGTGAGTTTGTAACTTTATATGTCTACATATCTAACACACACATACTGTAAATGACAAGTCTATTTACAATATTTTCTACCACAATTTCTTTTTTCTATTATTATTATTTTACTCTTAAGTCACAGGAGACGAATTTTTGAAACAATAGAAAACCAATTCGAAATCATGAGATTCGTATACGAGTAATTACCGAATTCACTATTTCTGAACTTACATTTCGTGCGTTGTGCAACGAAGTGGTTCAACCCACTCGTTTTTGATTTCTACTAGTAGAATATCCAACGCTGAAGTGACGTTGACAGTGATCCGTTTCACGTGTGGGTCAACGCCGGTTTTTTGTTTTTGTTGTGATTTTTAATTTTTCTGCGTGAAACGGAATTTAATTAAGAATTTGTCTTTAATGACAAGACTGAATTCGAGTGATTCAATAATCTATAAAATTGTAAGCAGTAGAAAATAATTTCGCGCACGATTTGTATTCGTATTCGAATTCCAAACTCACGTTTAATGATTCAAAAATACGTCGCCAGATGTTTCGTGTCATGACTATTTTGCTGTACATAAGTTATAAATGCTACTTTTGTAATACAGGCTTGACCTAGCCTTCCCCCTTTGGGGAGGAGAGCCCCACATAACCGCCGGCTCGCCACAGCCGGGGTATGCAATTTAAAGCATTTTCCTCAGGGAAACAAAAAAAAAAAAGGCTTGACCTAGCATAAAATAGTCGGGGGACTAAACCACTGTAATGAAGTATAAGCTATTTATATCTTAATGTAACTGATTCAAATATTGTAATCTGTCTTTAGGGCTTAAATAAAAAAAAATATTATTTTAATTCTCACATGTACTTATACAATATATGTCATAGTGAAAAGCGTACTTAAACCAATAACAAAAATTATAATATATGAAATTTGGTACTCAGATAGTCGAGACTGAAAAAAACCTAGCTACTTTATTATGCGAAAAAAAGGCTCTAAGAACGCCCCTTTTAACCGGAATAGGGGATAAAATCTTGTATTGAAAGTTTTTTTAGATTTTGATACAATGTAATTAAATACGACATTCAAAGGTTATTGAAATTTCATTCGGAAGGGGGTAAAAATTAGGGATAAAAGTTTTTGTTTGAATAGGCTCAGGAATTACTGAATCGATTTTGATTATTTTTTATATTGGCATAGATAGGGACACGCAGAAGAATATGGCATGGGATGTGACATGGAAAAATATATTTTTCCTGCGGGAGAATCTAATGAAAACAGCTGGTCGGGTTTTAATGCAATTAGGTATGAGATTATTGGCCTGTTTTTCTCGAAAAGGCTCTTCTAATTTCCGCACGGAGGTAGTCAATTTTTTGCTCCTAGTTCGTAGTTTTTATTCTCTTATGCTTTTATTTGTTTTTACGTCAATGTCTGTAAAGTTAGTAAGTCTATATTGAATAAAGATATTTTTTTTCTTGTCTGCATGTTGATCAATATATAGCAATAAAAAATAATCATATCAAGCCTCGAGGAAGAGCTCTGGCATAAAAGCAATTAAAAACACAATCAATACAAAAGCTTGTAGGATAATCTGAAACCGAAGTGTATCGCGCCTTATCAGCGATAACGCGGTCTGTATTGAGTATTGACGCATTCATCGTTATCAGCTCGACGCTGAACGCCGCGCACAAAAATATAAGCCAAAAATAAATAAAAATATATATGTACTACTCGTACATTTATATAATATAGAAAACAAAAATAAATAGTGCTTTAATAATACGTGTGACATATAATGGCGGGATTGATGGAAAATTCTCTCGCCATGGAGATGATACCGCGACGTAACGGTGAGCTTTATTAAAATAATAGTTGTTTAATGGCAGCGGCGCTGTAGTCTCTGCCCTGGTCTTCGAACCGAGACGGCCGGAGTCGATCATGCCATGTACCAATGTGCATTTCGTATTTCTAATCTCATATCTCCATATTTCTGACGCTCTTACAGTGAAGGAAAACCTCGGAGGTCACCTACACACCTGTCAAAAAAATCAAAGTTGTATCAAGTCGATCAATCCCCCCCTAACATAATTAGGGTAGGCTTGTGCAACTCTGTGGGGGCGAATATGACATAAAATCATTACTTTCCAACTTTTAGCCAACATTTAATTTATATGTTTGCCTGACGCTCCTATAGTGAAGAAACATGTCGTAGGTGTTTGAAGCGACCTTCAAACACCTACGAAGATATTCAAAGTGAAGGCGAATACATCATAATGGATCAAATACAAAAGAAGAAATAATGGGAGAGCGTGGAGCTCCTACCTTACCTCGATTAGATTCAAGAATCCATTTCTGGTCGTCCTTTGGAGACCTTTGGAGATGTGCAGATCCAGGGCTTAACGTTATAAGAGGCACTAATGGCTACCGTTTGTGTAACACCTTCGGCAAGCCTTACTAAGCTTATACCTCGTTCAAGGTACTATACAAGCCCAGTGATGGGCTTTAAATAAAGGCGCATGCGTTTTCTTGTAGATTATCTAGTTGTCGTAAGTAAATTTCAACAAACAATTACTAATTTTGAAGTATGTCCACTCTCCTAATAAAGCGATAAGCGTAGATTGTACATGAATGATACAATTTCATTATCTATTTTGGTTATCTACTATATAAAAATAAGTCTGGTTTTCCTTCCTGACGCTATAACTTCAGAACGCACGAACCGATTTCCACGGTTTTCATGGAAAGGTCTCGGGCTCCGTGAGGTTTATAGCAAAGAAAATTCAGGAAAAATTTCCTTATCAAACCACCACTGCCACTTTACAAATCTTTTTGACAGGACGAAGTCTGTCGGGTCCGCTAGTTCTTTCATAAATGTGAATATAAAACGCCCGCGGTTTTACCTGCTTATGATTCTGGGTTTATAAAAAAAAACTGGTGTTAGTCTAAACCAAAACCTCTAAAATCTGTTTTGTTAAAGGTTAAACCCACTAATAACATATGTATGTCTAATGTTAAAAAATGACCCTTTCAATAAATCTGTGCTCCTTTTTTCGTGCTAAGAACGAATCGACAAACCATCCCTTTGTACCAAAGGGAATATTGTTATATATATATATATATATATTATATATATATATATATATATATATATATTATATATATATATATATATATATATAAGGAAAGGGAACCTTTTTTTTTAATTAGAATCTTAGAGTATACCTTTCTATTGAACAAACATCACATTAAAATAAAATAAAACTTACTTAAAACCAACCTAAACAATGGGGAATTTTGAGTGACACCTTGCCTTGATGGCGTCTTCCATAACTCTCTCATCCATCGTAAGGCTCTTTTTGCCCATTCCTCAATAACGATTTCTGAAGAGCCCTGGGAATGGGATCAGGAGACTGAACCTTGCGTTTCAAACACTGCCAGAAATACTCTATCGGGTTTTGTCTGGACTGGCCAGACTGGCATGACAGCGGTTCCAAATTCTTGAATTTTATTTGTAAATCCATCACCAACAAAAGTGACGTGAAGAACATACTCACCCAGGATCTCCGTAATGTACCGGTTGCAGTCAGCGACCCTCGCCCGCGAGCACCTGTTGATTGGTTTTACCGTCGTTCGACATGCTGCTCAGAACATGGAGGAACGCACCACCGTCTTCTACCGTCTCCTGGACACAGGTGTGGACGAAACGTCTCTTTGTCTTCTGTAGATTATAGTTGCAGAAAAGGTCCACTCATTTCGTTTAAGAGTTCACCCTTATTCAAGAACCCTACATAACGTGTTCACAAGCTAACTGCATATAGTTGCTACTAAGTTTACAACCGTAGCAGCTCTACGAGCTCACGGTAGTTCGCCGGTCGAAATAACGTGTTCACAAGCTAACTGCAAACAGTTGCTACCAATTTTGGAACCGTAGCAGCTCTACGAGCTCACGGTAGTTCGCCGGTCGAAATAAAGTGTTCACAAGCTAACTGCAAACAGTTGCTACCAATTTTGGAACCGTAGCAGCTCTATGAGCTCACGGTAGTTCGCCGGTCGAAATAAAGTCTTCACAAGCTAACTGCAAACAGTTGCTACCAATTTTGGAACCGTAGCAGCTCTACGAGCTCACGGTAGTTCGCCGGTCGAAATAAAGTGTTCACAAGCTAACTGCAAACAGTTACTATCAATTTTGGAACCGTAGCAGCTCTACGAGCTCACGGTAGTTCGCCGGTCGAAATAAAGTGTTCAAAAGCTAACTGCAAACAGTTGCTACCAATTTTGGAACCGTAGCAGCTCTACGAGCTCACGGTAGTTCGCCGGTCGAAATAAAGTGTTCACAAGCTAACTGCAAACAGTTACTATCAATTTTGGAACCGTAGCAGCTCTACGAGCTCACGGTAGTTCGCCGGTCGAAATAAAGTGTTCACAAGCTAACTGCAAACAGTTGCTACCAATTTTGGAACCGTAGCAGCTCTACGAGATCACGGTAGTTCGCCGGTCGAAATAAAGTGTTCACAAGCTAACTGCAAACAGTTGCTACCAATTTTGGAACCGTAGCAGCTCTACGAGCTCACGGTAGTTCGCCGGTCGAAACAACGTGTTTACAAGCTAACTGCAAACAGTCGGTCGGGTAGTCGTGATCGATCTTTATTGTACCTACCTGTATATCGCAAATAGCGGCTTTTCGGAAGAACTAACATTGCAATTTTTGTTTAATGTCATATCTTGTATCAATATTTTTTAATGAAATGAAATGTTTCTTTTCATTAATGTTGGAACGTAGCCGTAAACCGGAACGCATCCATTGCGATTACCAGCGCCTCCCGCTTTAACCTTGACATTGATTCGGTTCATACTTTCTAAATAATTGTCTACGTATTACATGTGTCCTGTAATAGTTCTTAGTTTTTATTAAACAAGTTAATTTGCTCAGTATCTAATTGCTTTTATTCCTAGAGGTTATGGGCATATTAAGGAACTGATAAAAAGTAATCCGATCGTACTAGTAAATTATCTCGGCAAAAAATTTTCTTGATTTTTAGGTTAGCCATTACTTGCAAAAATTTGAATTTGCACTGAAGAAAATTTTTAAATAATGGCTATGTCTAATGTTCATATAGACAAATTATTGGGAAGAGAGAACTATAGCACATGGAAATTCGCAGTACAGACGTATTTAGAACATGAAGACCTATGGAGCTGTGTCGAACATAATGAGGGATCTAAAGTAGATATAAAACTTGATTTAAAAGCGAAATCGAAGATAATATTACTTGTGGATCCGATTAATTACATACATGTTCAAGATGCAAAGACCTCGGCTGAAGTGTGGCAAAATTTGCGAAATGCCTTCGAGGACTCCGGCTTAACGAGAAAAGTGGGTTTACTCCGTGATCTAGTGAATACCACATTAGATAATTGTTCTTCCATTGAGGAATATGTAAATAAAATAGTAACTACAGCTCATAAGTTGCGAAACATAGGTTTCAACGTTGATGATGAGTGGCTAGGAACACTTATGTTGGCTGGTTTGCCAGAACAATACAAACCCATGATCATGGGACTTGAAAGCTCCGGTGTAAAGATAAGTACAGACTCGATCAAAACGAAGTTACTTCAAGAAGTTAAAGAGTCAAATATCTCAGTTCTTTATACAAAGCATTATAAAAAAAAGCTTCCTAAAAGTAAATATCAAAGTAATAAATCAATAGGCCCCCGTTGTTACAATTGTAATGAATATGGACATATAAGCAAATTTTGTAACAATAAAAAGAAAACAATTAATAAAGGTTTTGCAGCAGTTTTTTCAGCTACACATGAACTGACGGACAAAGTTGAATGGTATGTGGATTCTGGAGCATCTTCACACATGACAAATATTTCTGATTGGATGTATGATATCCGGGCAGCTCCGATAAAACAAATAATAGTTGCTAATAATACAACAGTCGCTGTACATCAGATGGGTAATATAAATTTAAATTTGTTTGATGAAGATGGTAAAATCAATCGGATACAGGTAAGAGATATTTTATATGTTCCACAATTGAGTACCAACCTGTTATCTGTTAGTCAACTAGTAAAGAATGGCTGTCGTGTAATTTTCAAAAAAACTTGCTGTGAAATTTATAATAAGCAAAACCAATTAATAACAACAGCTAAACTGACAAATAATATGTATAAGCTAAATTCTGTCATGGGGAGTGCATTTATGTCATTATCAGAAACTCAAAATATTGATTTATGGCACCGAAGAATGGGGCACCTTAACTATAATGATGTGAGCAAACTACCATTATGTACAGAAGGTGTAAAATTTGTAAACACTAAGGCTAATAATAATTGTAATAAATGCATTCAGTGCTTGAAAGGTAAACAGACTAGATTTGCATTCAAGAATATTGGTTCAAGGGCAAGCGCACCCTTGGAAATCATACATTCTGATTTGTGCGGCCCTTTGGAAACAACTTCCATGGGAGGAGCTAGGTACTTTATTACCTTTATTGATGACTATTCTCGCAATGTCAGTGTTTATTTTTTAAAAAACAAAACAAATATAAACGAAGTATTTAAAATGTACAAAAATGAAATGGAAACACAATTTGATAAAAAAATAAAAATTCTTCGAACAGATAACGGCTTGGAGTATATGAATAATATTTTTGCAAAATTTCTAAAAGATTTTGGTATTAAACATCAGACAACTGCCCCGTACACTCCTGAACAGAACGGACTGGCTGAGCGCATGAACCGCACTCTCACCGAGCGTGCCAGGTGCATGTTGTTTGATGCTAAATTACCGAAAATGTATTGGGCAGAGGCAGTGGAGACAGCTGCTTATATTGTTAATCGTTCACCAACTCGAGTCCTTGACTATGTGACACCACTGGAAAAACTAACAGGTATGAAACCGAAGATTTCACATCTGAGAGTATTTGGCTGCAAGGCCATGGTACACGTGCCGAAGGAGAAGAGATTGAAGTGGGATCCAAAAGCCAAACCAATGATTTTTCTGGGTTATTGTCAAAATACAAAAGGGTATAGGTTAATGGACCCGCAAACTAAAAAGATTACTAAGAGCAGAAATGTAATATTTCATGAAGACTGTCAAAATAATGAAAATGTAGAAATGTCAAATAACAATAAATCAAATATTAGTTGTCAAATACCTGTTCCATTAAGTGAAAGTGTTGATACTCCAATACTTAATCAGACCTCCAGCTCTGACAATGATACTTCTACACTTGAAGAACATTATAGCTCGACAGATGATTCTCCAGATCATGATACAACTTATGAACCAAGCATAGATTGCTCTACTGAATATCCTACCCGTGTTATAAACTTGAGACCCCGGAGTGGGCAGAGAATATATAAAGATGCCAATGACACCTCTGAATATGCATGTTTAGCTATGAAGGACGATCCTAATACTGTGGAGGAAGCCCTGTCTAGCTCAGAATCCATTCATTGGCAGAAAGCTATGGAAGATGAATTCTTGTCATTGCAGAAAAACAATACATGGATATTATGTGATTTACCAGATAAAAAAAGGCTATAGCTTGTAAATGGGTTTTTAAAACAAAAAGGAATGAAAATGGTGAAGTTTCTAAATATAAGGCAAGGTTAGTTGTCAAAGGTTGCGCCCAAAAAAAAGGCTATGATTACAATGAAGTATATTCACCTGTAATCCGATATTCATCTCTCAGATATTTATTTTCTTTAGCTGTGAAACATAACCTAAATATTGATCAGATGGATGCAATATCTGCCTTTCTTCAAGGCGATATAGAAGAAGAGATATATATGTGTCAACCTCCAAATTTTGAAGAAAATAAGACACAGGTGTGTTTATTAAAAAAATCTTTATATGGATTGAAGCAAGCAAGTAGGCAATGGAATCGAAAACTTGATAGTACATTGAAAGAAATTGGATTGACACAATCTTTGCTGGATCCCTGCATTTATTACAAAGTACAGCAAGAAGACATTATATTTTTAGCTGTGTATGTCGATGATCTTATTTTATTTACAAAATATACTGAATCTAAAGACTATATAAAACATGAATTGTTTACTAGATTTGATATAAAAGATTTAAGTGAAATAAAATATTGCCTTGGATTACATGTTCATAGAAATAGAAATAAGGGAATATTATGTATTGGCCAACAAAATTATATATGTGACATATTAAAAAAATATGGAATGTCTAACTGTAAAACTGTAAAGACACCTATTGATCCAAAGACTAAGTTTGTTTCAAATAAGAGTACAGAATCAATTGCAGGCAATTATCCATATCAGGAAATTATCGGATGCCTGTTGTATCTATCACAGGGAACGCGACCTGATATATCTTTTGCTGTAAACACTCTTAGTAGATATAACACTAAACCTGAAATGCAGCACTGGGTTGCATTAAAACGTATACTTAGATATTTGAAGCTTACAGAAAATTATGTTTTGGCATATAAAAAGAATGATAACAGTCATATAATTGGCTATTGTGATGCTGACTGGGCCAGTGATGAAAGCGATAGAAGATCTTGTACTGGTTATGTATTTGTACATCAAGGTGGTGCAATCACATGGAATTCTCACAGGCAGCCAACTGTTGCACTTTCCACCACTGAGGCAGAGTACATGTCTCTGTCAAGCTGCACTCAAGAAGCTATGTGGCTTAGACAAATGCAAGAAGAGTTTTGGCCTCATTTATCTACTTTGCCTATAATTATTATGTGTGATAATCAAAGTGCTATTAAACTTGCAGGTACTGAAAACTATCATTCCAGATCCAAGCATATAGATATACGACATCACTTCGTTCGTGATAAGCTGCACCTAAAGAAGATTGCCATTGAGTACATCCAAACAAATGAGATGGCGGCTGATGTATTGACGAAGGCGATTCCCCAGTCGAAGCTCGACTATTGTTCAATGAAGATGGGTTTACGACTAAGGGAGGATGTTGGAACGTAGCCGTAAACCGGAACGCATCCATTGCGATTACCAGCGCCTCCCGCTTTAACCTTGACATTGATTCGGTTCATACTTTCTAAATAATTGTCTACGTATTACATGTGTCCTGTAATAGTTCTTAGTTTTTATTAAACAAGTTAATTTGCTCAGTATCTAATTGCTTTTATTCCTAGAATTAAAATCAGTAATTTAATTATTAATGGTGGAACATATGTATGTTAACGAGTTACAGTTTTTGAAAATTATTTTTGCGGAAGCGCGATATTTTGGACTTCGACTGTTCCTACCTAATTAAAGTATTCTATCTATATCTTGATCGATAAACATCATGTGGGGATTGTACATATTGTAAAGATTTATTAATAGACAAGAATATGCAGTACGCCACATTCGGGCAAAACGATTACAACATGCAGTCCCTGTGTCTATGCCGAATGCGAGCTCCAATGACCCAACAAAATTAATATTTATATGAACAGTCTAGTCGTTTATTAATATAATACTAAAAAAAGGAACAGTTTTGCATTAGCCTCTTTGTCGATGCAAAGCAAATCCCCTTTGTTTTGTATATTAACAATTAAATACGACGTCACTGATTTGTTGCATGAAATTCATTCTCGCACTGCGTTCACTCGCATGTCTTCCAATTGTGACCATTTTGCAACGCTATGAATAAAAACGTGACACGTCATCGTTCTACAAATCTTAACGTTGGATATTGGTCAGTCAATTTTTGTCTCGTTTTATATATAGGTGTCTGAATTTCATTCCAGTGACATATGAATCAGTGTAGAACAATTACCCATAATGTGGCCTGTTTATTATACAGTCTGACCTCAGCCTCAAGCAAGTCTTGACGTAGTCCGTACCGCATGGCTTTATTTGGGTAAACTAACATTTTTATCTATCTGAAAAGTGTTCCACTTGCCCGTAATGAGTTCGCGTACAAAAACTTATTGTGTTGTTAATAGTAACATGTTATACTAACTTTCATCACAAGCTATTGATCTGTGTTGCCTTATCGAACGTGTTGCTTTGTGAATGCGTCGGATATGTGTCCGGGACGTGCGTTTCCCGCCATTTGACGCCATTTTGCTTGGCGCGCATTTTGTTATCGCCGACGCCATTATGTTCAACGAAGGCTTTGAATTTGACAGTGAGTATTGTGTCCAAATGTCAGTTGTCGGTGAGACGTGTAGTGTTTCAACAGCCATATTAAATTGTCACGAGAACTGTCATTGTGTTTAGTTAGCTTTCATGTAAAATGGGTACAAAGCAAAGATAGGTCTCTTATGTATTCGGGAATGTATTATTTTATCGTGTCCCACTTTTGCACTCGGAGATGGCGTGGGCCATTGCCCATCGTGCCTCGCGCTCTGAACTAAACTGTTTTTATACCAAAAATTAGCCTTAATAATTTTTTTGACAATGCGTTGCGTGTCACTATTATAACATTTAGATGGTAATTAAATATTGTGGATACATATTTTCAATAATTTTGACAAACATTTGCACATTATTATTATTAATTTTTATATGCATTCAATGCAATTCAAATTTCAAAACAACATGCTAATTTTAGCCGCTATGACTCAATTTTCGGGGTTTCGGCTCCGATATACATATGTGAAATGAATATTAGAAGTATATGTTAAGTATTAATGGTGGTAATAGCACACGTTTTTCGTAGTAGTCGAACGATCTGTTTTTGCGCTACGGGTCGCGGGTTCGATTCCGCACGTGACAAATGTTTTTATGACCTGCAGGGATTTATTCCGATTTTTTGTTACTGTACTAACGACGCGGGATAAAATCCTAGTGCAGAAGATGGTTTGAAACACACATAGACATTTTTAGACGATATCATATTTTTAATATTTAAGGTCATCATATTAAAAGTTTTGGTTTATATAGACTTCCTAGATTAAGCCCTGGAACGCTGTTGCCTTATCTCTGGAGGTGGGCGTTAATGTCTGCGACACAGTTCTGAACTATTGCAGACATTATCGTTTTACTTTAGTACTAAGTTTATGTATATATATTACTTATGTTCCAAAAAATAATAATAATAATACTGTTCAAATACAGGAGCGCCCTTAACCAAATAGTTCTCGACAATTCCGAATCTGACACATCTTTCTACTTGCTTACTATTTTATACATATGCAATATAATTATAAACATACGCAAAATATTGTTATTGCTAATAAGACCAACAACATAACATTATCGTGCAATAATACTCCATCAAATATTTTTCTTGTAACAAACCGTCAAGTGACGCATTGCAGATTTTTATTATCTATCGCGTGTAAGAAACATGTTTGAGGATTGATAACAGTAGTAAACATAGGTAAAGTACAATGAAACTTCTTATTATAAAAGATTATTTTTATTCAACCTCTTTAGTTGTCACTTTTATTGCGATTTCGGCAATCACTGTCTAATCAGAAGATCTGGGTTTCATTCTAGGCTCTGGGTTGGGCGACTAATGCCCAGTTTCTGAATACCTTAGCTAAGCTCTCAATAACTAATGATTTAACAAAGTTATCGAAAAGGTAAACGTCTCATAACTGTCAGTGAGTTTCTGAATGCGGGACCGTCAACAGCTATGAAACAGTTAAGTAGTTCTAAATTATGTCACTAGATGGGTCTGTTCACAAAATATGAAATAAAAATTGTTTTTGTTATATTATTTCATCCATAATTACAATTTAAATATATATAACATTTTTTTTATCGTTAGTAAGTATTAAAACACTATTTTATGAAATAATTTCTAACATTTCGATAGTATTGCCTGTATGAATCATACCCATAAATCGATAAAATAAAAAGATTATAGATGAAAAAAAATGGCATGATTTCGCACGGATTTGAATTCGTTTGTGTTTGATTGTTTTACTTTGTAGTGTCGCGGTACTTTAACATTTCAAATGAATTTCATCTTTCTCGTAAGTTTCTGGGTATAGATATTCCAGAAATGAACTCCAGTACTTCTGTATCCGACTCTGAAGAACTACTCGTATTTAATATTGTAGATTTCATTGTCTTTTTTAAATATAATAATTTAAAATGTAGCTAACACTATTTAATTTCACATAAAATTACCACGTTAATAACCTTAAGATTCTTGTTTGACACATAAACCACAGAGACATAAACGTCAAATAAAGTTATGGGACCGATAAACGGCACTAAATGGTCAGTTAGGTTAAGCTAAGTTTAAACGGAGTTTATCTAATTCTACGGTGTTCAGAAACGAATTGTTGGGAGTTATCGAACTGATAGCGTTATTGAACAGATAAACCATTGACAAAATGTACTCAGAAACCGGGCATAAGAAAATTTGTTGCGAATATATCTCTGGGAATGTGCATGGACAGCGAAAATCGCCCACTCCATGCTAGTTAATGTACGAAACAATCAAACTAATCATTATGTTGAACATAGGCCTTTACACGCATTTATTGACTTCAAAACAATTTGATGCATAATAGAAAAAAAAACTTTGTCTTGCATACGAACAAGGAGAAGGCACAAAGAATTGACTACACTCGTTCGGAAATCGGGAGAGCCTTTTCAGAGAAGAACGATCAATAAAATGTGAAAGTCCATAGTTCCTCTGCTCTTATCTTCATTTCCAATGTGTCACGGTGTTCTAGTCTTCACAATTTAGGAAGCCCGTTTGACAGGTGTCATGATCATGGTTTAACTTGAAACCTCCATAGTCGAGTGGCTAGTACACTGGTTTCAAGGTGTCACTATCTCTGAGGTCCCGGGTTCGAGTCCCGGTGGTGCTTGTGTGATGAATGCAAGCATTGTACCTTAGTCATGGTTGTTAAAAATATATATGTATATCTGTCCGTTTCCCTAGATCCCTTACAGAGCTTACTTTGGGCTAGGCTAATTGGTGTAATGGCCGTTTTCACCAACCTTGTCTTAGCTTAGGTGACTCCTAAGTGACATGCTGTCACTTTTTATATTAACTGAATAGAGTAAGACAGCATGTCTCTTAGGAGTCGCCTAAGCTAAGATAAAGTTGGTGAAAACGGCCATAAGTGTAGCAAATATTTATTTATATATTTATGTTATTTATTATATATTTTTTATAATAATAATAATAATAATAAACTCTTTATTGCACACAAAATAAATACAAGAAATAAAGTAAACAAACAAAGACAATTATGAGCAAACGGCGGCCTTATTGCTAAAAGCAATCTCTTCCAGGCAACCTTAGATAAGAGAAAAACGAAAACAAACTAGGAATTTTGGGAATAGGTGCAATTATTGTGAAAGTAAATAAAGTAAAATTACGTTAAGAATTTAAGGACAGGAAATGGATACGGACTTGGTTCTTAAAGGACTCTAACGTTTGCGCTCTCTTAATACTCTCAGGGAGAGAATTCCAAAGTCGAACGGCATAAGAGGGAAAAGAGTAAGAGAGAAAATCAGTACTGCAAGAAGGGATATCAAGAGTCAAGTTAAAATTCGCTCGTAAAACGCAACTGGAGGAAGATTTTTATATATTTATTATTTATTTATTTTATTTACTATGAATACTACGGACTCTGTCGCAAAATAACGATGTTCGAATTGTTGTGTTCTGGTGTGTAGGGTAAGGAGACGAATTTTTGAAACAATAGAAAACCAATTCGCATTCGAAATCGTGAGATTTGTATACGAATTACCGAACTCACTATTTCTGAACTTTCATTTCGTGCGTTGTGCAATGAGTGATTCAACCCACTCGTTTTTATTTCTACTAGTAGAATATCTAACGCTGAAGTGTCGTTGTCAGTGATTTTACTTTGGTTAATGTAAAGCTTGTAAATCTACATAATAACAAGTAAATATTGTTTGAATACATATATTTAAATTGTGAAACGGAATCTTATTAAGAATTTGTTTTTAATGATAACACTGAATTCGAGTGATTCAAAAATCTATAAAATTGTAAGCAGTAGAAAATAATTTTGTAATAACTTCGTCCGTAGTACATTTTGTCACATGTGGGCGACGTACACTATGGAGGCGTTGCAGACTTGCTGCGAATCTTACAGCAAATAGCCGTACTATTGGCAGCTCCACTTACCATGAGATGGGCAATCTGCTTATTTGTCAACATATAATCATAAAAAAAGAGACATAACTAGTGCTCGGAATAAGTAGTTTAATTTTATGTACTTGTCAAGCGTAACATGGATAAACCTGAAATCGGCGTGTTTTATTTGCTATTCGTTTCTTTACGCTTTTATTGAAAAACTTTATGTTTACAACTTATTATTATAACAAAAAGCTAAAAAATGAAATACTATTTTGAAAGTTCAATATAATATTCTTACAATCTCTGAAAATAGTAAGTTCCCAGGCATATCTATACTATTGATGTCACAAAATTGCAATTACATAAAATTGAACTACCTATTCCGAGCACTACACATAATATAATACTCGTGTGTATGCTTACATACACAATACATCTCAGAAAGGAATTTACTGTGGTGTTATAAATAAAGGATGTTGTTATCAAACATGACTCTATGTAATTTATCCCTTTTTCCATATATGTTGTCTGATAATTATAACTCTACAAGCAAGAACAAAATAGATTCGTACGCAGATAGAATAGCGAATGTTCCCGACCAGTATGCGATAATAACAAAATACTTGTTCTACATATTCTAATTATTTACTTTTTTAATTCATTTATTGATTCATAAACATGGGTATTAAAGAGTGATAAATAATTTTATAGGTACCAGTAGCTTCCGCGAGTCATTGACATTGTACGCGATAACCAACACTAGCCAGCGCGTAACATGTTTAAACTAAATTAAATTTAAAAATATAACCTATAAGGTTCTATTTACACTAACAGAATACCTATCTATCTAACTTGTCCGAGTTGAAGGAAATAAAAGTTATTTATGACTTGTTAGTTTGCTATTTATGAGTCACATTGTCGTGAAGTAATCGTCAGCTCTTCCGTGCATTATGCCGTTCCTTTGACTTACTGATACTATCGGGGTACTATTGCCTGTCCATTTTTTCCGCTTGAATCTTGCTGTAGTGTTTTTGTATTGTTTATATCACTCTAGAAAGGACAGGCTGAAAATCCTCATGGATACCACAGCAAACCAGTACCACGGTGGTTACGTCGGACTCCGAATCGATCGAGGCGGCTCGACCGGAATGGTCCCGAGTTCCAACCTGAGGATTGGTCATAAGGACTAACTGCTTGGATGGCAGGGAATTCTAGCACTAGACTATGCCTTTTTTTGCGAGGGGAAATGCTCCTTATGCACAGTGACACCGCGCTGGCAAGGCGTGTGTGGGGTTCTCCGGTATAAAAGGACCGGCCTACCCACTAAAAGCCCCCGGTCTTCTCTGAGCCCATATCGGGGCGCATGTGGCGGGGTGCGCTTCCGCGATTCTACCGCCACAGCACTAGGCTATGCCAAAATTTATTTATTCACCGTTAGACATTGTTACGATTACTTGCCCGCAATCAAATACTCGTTTTATTGCTTTTAGATTAAGTCTTAAATTAAGATGAAATAATTAATTGACACTTTTTCTATTCAATATTATTATCAGTTAGCGACAATGAAATTATCAAAACTTCGGAATTGAAATTATTTTTGCGACCATATCTATTTATTGCGTTGATTTGGAAATTAGATTTTTTCACTGCTTTGTGAGATAAGAGATCTGAGTATGTGATATTAATTTCAGCTTGATATCTCGACGCGTTTCCGAGAAAAAAAGGGTCTTGACGGACGGACGGACAACAAAGTGATCTTTTAAAGTTCCGTTTATACCTTTGGAGGTATGGAACCGTAAAAAGAAGTACACAAAGTAATAGGTCGTTTATGTCCACCAGCGGAAGACGACGCGTCCCTGTGTGACGAGGAAGCGGCGGCGGAGGCGGCCGCGGCGCTCGCGCGGGCCTGCGCGCCCGACACGCAGCGGCTGCTGGCGCCCGCGCCGCGGCCCGCGCTGCACCTCCAGCGGGACCGGTGAGTGCTCGCTACTTTGGCTATGGTTGCCTGAAAATGTTCAAACCAGTGAAACCCAAAGTGGTCTTTATCGACCCCTAGAGGTCTATGACAACTATGACTGCAAGGGGTCCTTTTATTATTATTTTTTTGAAGGGGGGAAATGCGACCTTTTGCACCATGACACCGCGCTGGCAAAGCGGTCATAGAGGGCTCTCCGGTCATAGAGGACCGGCCTACCCACTAAAACCCCCCCGAGGTCTCTAGGCCCATACGGGGCACAAGGCGGGGTGCGCTTTCGCGATTCGACCGCCATGTGTCCCGGGGCCGGCTCGACCAAGCTGATCAAGCCACCGCCAAAGGAGGGACTGTCCGAGAACCCCTGGACAGTCCCCCAGACAGAGAGACTCCACCACGGCGTGCGCGCTTAGCCGGACGCGCACGCAGCCTCGCGGTAGGGTCACTAGACAGGCAACACGGCGCTTGCGTGTGCCCGCCTTCGCCTACCAATCCGTCTGCGGCGGAGGGGAGCGGCCTCGACGTCCTCCTGCCGCTCCCACTCCACGGCCTCCTTCTGCGAGATGACGCTCTCGCAGAAGAAGGCGACAGCCTACCTGCAAGGGGTCCTACGTCAGCGACACAAAAATTTAAGGGTCCATGAAATGAAAACGGGGGTCCACGGTAATGGATCTCATACACTGATAGTATCTATTTACGTACATTATACTATCTTCCAACATGAAGACATAAAATTATTTATAAAAGTACTATCCTATAAGTAAAAGGATATCCTACAATAACATTTTTTTACAAGCTTTTATATTAGCTTCATTTGTAAGAAAATCTTGGAATTATAATTTGACCCACTTCCCTGTCTCCGATTGTGCTGAAATTTTACATGCACGTGTAAGTCGGATGACAATGCATGGTTATGTGTGTGACGTCATTCTTAAACCAACATGGTGGCATTACCAAAATGGCGGAACAATTATTTTTAATGCACTCCTACAATATGGGTATCAAATGAAAGGACTTGCAAAGAACACCTCGATAAATAATGTGACGTCACTCTTGATCCAATATGGCGGACCAATTATTTATAATGCACCCCTACAATATGGGTATAAAATGAAAGGGTTTTGCTAAGCTTGGTTTTTTAATCGGAAAATAAATTAAAAGTATTTTTTTTTTAATACAAGCTTTCAAAAATAGAACAAAATAAACTTTTACATATAAAAGCTTGTCGCGAGATTTACTTACTTATAGAATACTTTTAACGAAACGAAATTTTTTTTTACTTTTATTCATTTACTTTTTCTTCCGTTTTTAATTTTTTTAAGTATAATATTATATATAACGTTCAAAGTTTTTCTGTAGTGTATTTAGTATCAGTATTACACTCGTGCGAAGCCGGGGCGGGTCGCTAGTTTTTAATAAAATCTTATTCAATCTGATACTTAGATGGCACACTGTTAAGAAATCGTCTCATGGTCGATAAAACAAAAAAAAATATATACAATAACAAATGTTTCATACCACAAGAAACATTTTTTTCAAATGACTGTGACCATTTCAGCACAATATCGTATCTACTAATACATTATATTCGGTGTTAATAATCATAAAAATAATTGCAATGTTAACACTTTGAGGATGTTTAAAAATATAACAGTTTCTATTTTTATAACACTGTTAATATCAATTTGAAATAGCCTGTAGCCCTAAACAAAAAGAACCCGCGTCTTTTCTATTCTATGTCTACTATTATAATAGACTAAGCGTTTTCTATCGAAAAATGCTTGACAAAGTGTATCAATCTATCACCAATCTATTGGGTATGAGCAATCGCTTTATTGAGTAGAAATAGAATAGAACAGTATCTATTTTTACGTCACAAACTACATTTAGTCTATGAATTTGTATAGAACTCTTCTACTGTCAAAATAGAACACAAACGAGCGATAGAATAGAAGCACAGTTAGCATCTTGTCTGCGATATTCTGTCAGCGTCATAAAGCCACGTGACGTATCTACTGGAAATGTCAGTTCCATACATTTTTTATCTTATCTATTATAGAAAACGCAAATAGAAAAGCATTTTGTCTAGGCGGGCTGGTCTTTGAGCCACAATTTCTTTCTTGATAGTTCTTAAATTAATTATAAGATTTGAATTTTCAGGTAAATATTGGCACATCATATTCAGTATCAATTAAGGAGCTATTACGATAAACACTGGCATGGATGGAACGCATTAATGGTTGGATTTAAGGCAGGTTGCACCTAACGGCCTTGAAACTCTTGAAAACGTACAATATTTGGTTCTTTACAAAAAAAAAATAATGTGATTCTATGTATGTTCAAATGTTTGCGGCCACAGTTTTTCTATAAAATATAGCAATGGCACTCCTTATAACAACATACCTAATACAGTTTCCGTTAAAAGGCAAAATAAATTTAAATAACAAATTTATTCTTCAAATAGGAATTTTGCAATCACTTTTGTACGTCAAAGATGATACACCATTAGTTCACAAGTCTACGGCGGGAGACATTGTACTGAAAAGAACTGTTTTTTTTTTCTCCTGTATTTTTACAAAGTTGTCAATTAGAAGCTGGCCTCAGAAAAATAGTCTGAACCCAACTTCCTTTACAAGTTTGAACACGTTCATATTATATCTATAAAGGCAAGTCAAAATATTCGGCAACTTAATTATTGACTCATGAAAACTAAATCCAAGCATTGTTATCGCTTAAGTAATCTTTGACAGTATAGTAACCTTTTTTCATAAGAGTATTTTCACGAATTGGCGAATCGGTAACACTTTGTGGAACTTTCTTTTAAATATTGTTACCACTCGCGGTTACTTATCGTATAAATGATTGTAAAATATTGGAAGAGTATTTAGAGATTTTTTGGCATTTGACACCACTATGCGCCTTATCGTCCGAAGATATAAAACCGATGCCGGATTCCAAAGCGTTACCAATTTGACAGGCAATTAGGCTTATAAATAGTCAAACGCCAGTGGTGATGGTATTTCTGTGGAACCACGCGCGTTCCTTCAAAGGTCGGCGAAGATGTTTGTTTGTGCGACGCGATTCGCCGAATGTGCGCAGATATTTCTGCAACCGGAACTCTGAAGTTTACAAGTAGTTGTGTTGAGTCTTAGTGTAATGTGTTCAATTACGTATTGCATTTTTTTTATATTAATTTTCCAAATTTACTTCCCTAACTTCCTCAGTTTTCATTAATACGTACTTTCATGCACTCTCGTCGTTTATGACCTGACTCTCCTTCAGTATATCATCTATTTCGTCCAAGTATGTTCGTCTAGGACAGAAGTTCTCAAACTTTTTTTTTGTTACGCTGAGCAAAAATGCATTAAATTGCATACCCCGGCTGCGGAGAGCCAGCTGTTATGTGGGGCACTCCTCCCCAATGCAGGGGAGTCCTCCTCCTCGGAGACTACATTACCTCCCCCGCTCTCCTCCACTGAGTAGACCCCCTACTTACCAGATATTGAATGCCTACATCCTATAACTTACAAAAATTTATAAACATTTATAATATTTTTTTACTTCATATATACTTTTATAAATAACTAGCGGACCCGACAGACTTCGTCCTGTCAAAAAGATTTGTACAGTGGCAGTTTTTTGTTCCTAATTATTTTATAGATAATGTCGCATAGCCAACCAAATCGCAAAAAAAGTCTAATGACCAATTCTATTAAATAACATTTTGTGGCTATTCAATTTTGGAACGTGACATTAAATCCTCCAACGATGTATTCTGTGCTCCAATGCACGCACGCACACTGTTTTGATAGATATGATTGAATTTCAACTATATGTAGCGTTAATAAAGCGCAAATTGACTCTTTGATGTTACTCGTAGGAACACACCTTCATTGCTTAGACAACAGTGAGTGCTTGCAATATGAACTTTATACAATAACAATAAAGCTCAATTCGACTGTACGTTTTAGTTAGAAAACGTTTGCATGGGAAAATAAAAGGGCTGTTTTTTAGGGTATTTCCGATAATTATTCGAATTTTCCTCATTGTAAAAACCCTCCTTGAACTTCAACGAACATTAACAAAAAAGAATTGGCCAAATTGGTCCAGGCGTTGTTGAGTTATGAGCTTACCAACACATTTTGCGATTCATTTTTATATATAAGATTTTATGTATTTATATTAGAATACTAGCTGTTGCCCGCGACTTCGTCTGCGTAAATTTCAAGTTGAATGTTATTGATACACAAATCATATTAATATACGATTTTACCGATTAAAATATTTTTGGTATAAAGCAATTCCTTGAGGTAAAGTAAACTCAAAGAATTTCTTTATATACCACATTATTCGTTTTTCCTTCGCCATCTAGTGATTTATGAAAAAACTAACATGCGTAATGAAACTGATTTACACTTAAATATTTTTTCTGTTCTATTATATGTATAGATTAAGCGTGAAGAGGTAATAAACAAACAAACTTTCGCATTTATCATATTATTTTGATAAAAACTGGTTTCGTTTCATCGTATTTTGGTTCCCTGTTCCATCTCACTGCCCACGAACATGCTAAACGTGGCCTTTGGGGTCTTATAACCTGTGGCTCTGTCTACCCCGCAGGGGATAAAGACGTTATCTTATGTATGTATTGTATCATGATGATGAATTATCTTTAGATTTTAAATTTCTCATGTAACTTATATAAGAATGGTGTACATTATAATTCGCAATATTATCATGCCTTGAGTTCATTAAAATGACGATAACTTTTTTTTTAATGAACCGATTTTGATGAAACAAAGTTTAGATATTATTCTGAGTTAAAACAAAGCAAATAGTGAAAGTTTCAAGCAAATCGATTCAGTACTTTCGGAGATAAACGTGAACAAACATACAGACAGACAGACAGACAGACAGACAAAAAATTCCAAAAAAATTTTTTTGCTTTCTAATAATCTATTTAAGTGCCCCTCTATCCATTTCAGTCAAAAATACTAAATGTACAGACAAAATATTTTTACTGTCTTATTATATGTATAGATTATATGTATAGATAGTATAATGTAAGTATCAGTGTATGTTGCGATCCATTATCGTGGTCCACCATTTTCATTTCATGGACCTCCAAATCTTTGTTTCGCTGACGTAGACCCCTTGAAGGTCACTGGTCTAGAACGTTCCCCTGCCAACTGGCTCATCCATTACTTAGTTATAACTAATTAATTATAAACCCTTTGATATGTGAAAAAATATTGATAATGTACGCAAAGCTAAGAATATACATTACATCTTGCAGTCTCTACTTAAAAAACTTTAGGTTGCCTGGAAGAGATTGCCGCTTTGGCAATAAGGCCGCCTTTTGTACTATAGTATTTAGATAGTATGTATAATACATGTGTAAATGTTGTTTTTTATTACAATAAAGTTATCATTCATTCATTCATTCATTCATTCAAAAACTTATTAAATTTCTTAATTGTCAGGACGTGTATGTCATACTCGATTAACGATTAACGGATTTGAGGAAGCTTAACGAAAGTAAATTCATCCATAAATATTTTAATTTTATCCGTTAGTAGAAATATTAAATTAGTAAACTTGTCACCGAGTTTATCCGATTTTCCTTAGAACGAAAATTGAATTCTTTATTTGCAAATGACAGCAGACGATAGCTTACAATCTCGCGACATACATTATAAGTAGTGCTCGGAATAGGTAGTTTAATTTTATGTACTTGCGATTTTGTGACATCAATAGTATGGATATGAATGGGAACTTACTATTTTCAGAGATTGTAAAAATATTACATTGAACTTTTAAAATTGTATTTCATCTTTTAGCCTATTTGCTGTAATAATAAGTTGTAAACATAAAATTTTACAATAAAAGCGTATAGAAACGAATAGCAAATAAAAACAGAAAAGGACAATGGCCAAAATCGCATAGTAGCTGGACCTGAAATTCAATGTCCATGGGCATGTAGAATTTTGTATTGTTTTAAGACCTTATATTATTGCAATGAAAGTTATAGCTAATAAATTGTTTTGAAACTTCAGGATTCGGAGATATATTCATTTTTAATTTGTGAGGTTAGGATTACAGTTTTATTATTCAACATGTTTAATACTTAAATCTCGTTTGAAATACCCGTTTACAACTTCAACCACCCAACGAGATATTGTAACAAGACGGCTTCTATTAACATAAATCGCACAGTACTTATCAAAGCAAACGCAAATAACAACTGCAAAAAAAATTCAATCGATGACGTCCGTCGTTGGAGTAAAATAGTGACATTCCTTTATACGCAAATCTAAGAAATAATGACATGAAACGGGTACCTTTCATTATAGTTATACCTTAGCTGTTTAAATACCAATTTTTTGTAAAAAATAAACTTAGAAAATCATTTTTTTTTTAATCTTTGAGGAATAATTACTATCTATGATTTGAAATCATCCCGCTGTTAATGTTACATGCATATTGATGAAATGAAACTTGACGTCGTGGCGAAGAGCGTTCGTCCAGACCAGTAAAGCATCTCATAAAAAAAGAGGACCGTTCGAAAACTAAAACTTCTTCGATAAGATGATGAATCTTATTTATAATATTTTTTTTTCTGAAACGTCAGCTTTTTATTTATTAAGAATTATAATTTCAAAACTAACATTTTTTAGTGTATTTTTTAACATTTATCTGATTAATGCCCATTGGCAGGGCCAAAATGGCCATTGTTCTTTTTGGTTTATCCGTATTACGCTTACATTGACTTTCTTTCTGCATGTACATGAAATTAAACTATCTATTCCGAGCGCTAATTATAACTGACGAAGCTTAGCCTTACGGTAGCATATTATTGTGTGTATGCCTAAATCCAGCGGTAATGTTTGCCCATGTCGAAAACAATGTTTGCCCGGCGATAGGCGTGTCGCCTTACCTGTCGTCTCCAATGTGACTTATCGCAGACTAAGCAATGCTTTTTATCTCCATGTCAGTACACACATTTGAATATGAAAAAATACCAGTTAATAAGTGACTGTCACGTTGGCCTAGTTATTAAAACGTAGAAGATCATCTAAGGAAGTCTATGTTCAATTACCAGAGGGGCAACCGCACTAATAAATCGCAAGCGAAACGCAACCGAACCGTTCGGCTTAACCAATCCGAACGCCACAATATCACGTCATCCGTTCGATGACGTGATATTCTAGCTCTCGGATTGGTTGAGTGGAACGATTTGGTTTCGTTTCAGCTGCGATTTGTTAGTGCGATTGCCCCCCTGTTCGGCAAAAGCGTTATGATTTTATTTCAATTGTGAAATTAAAGGTAACTAACAATTTTACATCTCGCATGATTCCTATTGTCATTAAGATGTTTAAAAATTTTGTGATTTTGTTTATCTCTAAAAATGTATGTCTACTTTATCTGCATTTTGACCTATTTTTCTTAAGGGTGCACTCGAGTCTCTCGGTGAAAATACACGTTAACTGCCAATGAAAAACTAACTAAATAAGCTGTTAAAATAGTAAATATATATTTACAATAACTACGTGAATTTGAAATTTAAAGTACCTTCGAAGGTACTACCTAAAAACCTTCCTTTTTCCAAAAACTATTAAAAAAATAATCCTCAAGATTTTGTTTTGACTTGACTTTGTCCTTATTATGTTAGAACTTTCCTAACTTTGTACACGCTTCACGCCGTTCTAGACTGCACAACTGAAAGCCGTTGTCTCAAGTTTCGTTTAATTAACTGTACGGAGCAACTTGCAGACTGTTAATTAAAACTGTCACCACGCCAACAGTTGCCTAGCATAAGCACCATAGGATAGCATAGCATTGTCCGCTCTCCACGTTTGTGTACACAGGAACACGTAAGATTTTAGAAGTTGTCAACGTTTATGGATGTTGCAATAAAGCTGGTTTTCCTAGTGCAATCGTAACGTGTAGAGGTGGTTTTGACTGTACAGTGTGCAGGTGCGGTAACCCAGTTTGCCATGAATGGAACGTGGTAGACGGCTCGGGAAATTGCGGGAATAATGTGAAAGACATTTCTGGAACAATAAAAGCGGCGGGGTGGTGTTGTTAATTGAAATTTAACAGTGTACTCGTACCGGAGTCGTCAATGCACATGTTTTAAAATGATAGTAACATATAAATTAAAATATAAACACAACAATATCGTAGTTACGGTGGAGTGAAGATTCGTTTTTGCCTAATTATCGTGTGCATATATCAATATGTCTTTACTATTAACAAACCTCAAACCGTTGTCCAATATCTATTTTTAGGTAAGTATATTTAGTTTTAATAACTGATTTGAACGGATGCAAAGTGTGTTAAATATCACGTACAATTAAATAAATAATAAATAAATATTTGTTACACTTACACCAATTAGCCTAGCCCAAACTAAGCTCTATAAGGCTTGTGCTATGGGATCTAGGGTAACGGATAGACATACATACATATATTATACATATATAAATAATTTATTGAAATATATATCAACAACCATGACTAAGGTACAAATGCTCGCATTCATCACACAAACATCTGCCCCCACCGGGATTCGAACCCGGGACCTCAGAGATGCGACACCTTGAAACCGGTGTATTATCCACTCGACTATGGAGGTCGTCGAGGTTTATGATTATGAGCTAGACAAACGATTCACTTAATGAAATACATGAAGTAATGTATCATAAAATATAAAAATATAATAAGCAACTGGGTGAAGGGCCTATGATGCCACACCCACATTTGGCTTACTGATAGGAGCAAGAATATCTTGACCTTGGGCGATTAACAGATTCGATATTTATATTCTTTCTTTTAATTAAAATTTAATCTAATTTTGTCAAGCCAGTGAAAGTCTAATGTCCATTAGGTTTTCATTTGACAGGAAAACAATTTCTTAATAGGTTAACATGTAATTACCTCGCTAATATTACAACAAGAATGTGTGAAAAAATTAAGGATAAATTAATGGATAACTTTAACCCAAACTAAGATATAAATAATATTTTATCCCAGAGTATCGACAATACCGGTACCTCTACCCGGGGTGAGAGGTATTTGTGAAGGCTAAGTATATAATAAATCAGTAATTAAAAAATGATACTGTATAAGAGAAAAAAATATTTGCTTCGAAATCACTATGAAAAGGTCAGTGAAGAAAAAAAACAAACAACACTTTAACGATTATTAACAAAAATACAGCGTATTCTTTGGGAAGAAAATGGTAATAATCTATTTAAATTCTCTATACTTATTTCAAACAACACAACTTAAAAGGCAGCTCTCGTATGGCCACTTATAATGTCATTATTTTTGTTTAGTTGTATAACAGCAAAAACCTCGTAGACGATTAGCGTCTACAACGCCTACGTTCATAATTTCCTATGACCTTTCGGACCCTCCTTTGCTACGTAAGTGCGTGTCGTAGCAGGGGGTGTTCGTAGTAGTTATGTTATCTAAAGTTCGATTTTTAATTCGAGTCAGTAAAATGACATTTCCAGTGTCATGTGTCACAAATCATATTATTTAATATAGTATGTATTACATATATACAATAAAAAAACGCTTTGATACCTAATAAAATAAAGCATGACTAAATGTCTAAATCTATTGATTGCCGAACATCATTGTAGTGGGTTGTAGTGGGTCACCCTTTTTTGTATCAGTGACAGTTGCACTTGTCATTTTACTGACTCGAATTAAAAATCGTAGTTTAGTAGTATGTTTCTATCGAGACTTTGAATTTACATATATTTTCTGGCGTACTTTTAAAGCAATGTAACTTTGTATTGAATTATGTTTCCGTATTGCGCTTTTAATGCAAACAAACTACGTTATCTAAGATTTTTCAATATCAGACTTTAATAGGAGATTGAATAATCTGTAGGCATATATGTACTGTTTTGATGTTGTAATTTAATGGTAAACGTAAACTCTTCTAGTCCACTCGTCGAAAAAATTGTTACTCGAAAGATTTTTTACGTCATCTCGTTGTACTAAAATAGAGATGTCAGTTTGTCTGACATATTAATACAAAAGGGGCAAAAACAATATTGCAGTCACTATGTAATCAGTAATCAGTATGATATATGATATCCTACTTTTGTTACTGCTCAGCGCTGACAGTGAGACATAGCTACAACACTATTGATAAAGGGAACAATAGAGGAATAGGAACAATTGAAACTTGACATTCTAAAACGTCTGTCTACTGCTAGATATTATTCTAATACTCGTATCTTGTATCTGGCAAACTAGTATCTACCACTGTTTCAGAAAAGTACGGTATTACAAATATTAACAGCTCTTGTTATCTTATTTGTGTCAAGAATGAAAATGGAAAGGAGAATGCCGAAAATGGCCTAAATTGGGTTGTGTTGCGTCTTGACTACACATAGCTAGAAAATATTGTTTTGAATTATAAGTTTGAATCTCTTTTTCCTAGCCAAAACTAATGTGGGGTTTTAAAATTGAAATATAATAATCATAAGAAAAAACGCTGACCACTTCCGCTGAATACTCTACAAAAGCAAAATTCGTTCTACAGACTAGGGCCCTTATTAATAAACTAAAGTTAAACCTGATTTAGTTAATCTACGGATAATATATAAAAAAAATGGATAATATTAATTAATATTCTTTAAGGAATTTAAACAGTAGGTGCATAACTAGTGCATAACATAACCTAAAACTACCACCAATAAAAGGCTATTACTTCGGACTCCCACATTATATTATGATGAGACATTTTTTATATATTTATAGGACGCATTTACTCTAATTTTAAGAAGGATTTACCAAAGCGCATGACAAATAAATTTAGGCGAAATCTCTTAGGCAACTTGGCATTCTCCTTTGTTCCTTTTACAGTCTTATTGTCGATACGAAGTAGCCCAAGGACTTCCCTGTTTGGAACAAACGGTTCGATACAATTGAAAGATACGATCTAAACCAGTGATTCTCAAAGTGGGATCCCTAGGGGTCTATGACAACCTGCAAGGGGTCTACGTCAGTGAAACAATAATTTACGGGTTCATGAAATGAAAATGGGGGTCCACGGTAATGGATCTCAATATACACTGATAGTACCTATTCACTTGCATTATACTATCTTCTAATATAAAGACATAAAATTACCTATGAATGTTATATAAAAAAGTATTATAAACTAGCTTTTGCCCGCGACTTCGTTCGCGTGGACTTCAGGTTCGTCCCGTCTAGTCTAGTAATAAGTAAGAAATACGGTAACTAAGCACTGCAGAGCCCTAATCATAGGCCTATAGGTAGCTACTGCAGTATGCTCCTATAAACTACATTTAACGATCTTTTTCCTTTTGTGGGTTATTCCTAAGAGATAAACATATACCATCACGGACTTTTTTGTAGACCTTTTTAAGTTGTACAATACTGTAGTAAATTGTTTTGATCTATCTTGTAGGATTCAGTCAGCGTTTGCAATGTAAGCGCAAAAAATGTGTTTTTTTACGACCTCATAGAAACCTCAAAAATTTTAGCCTAAGTATGTGTTATTCTGATGTATAAGCTATATTGTGGTAAAGTTTCATTCAAATCCATTCAGTAGTTTTTACGTGAAAGAGTAACAAACATCCATACTTACAAACTTTCACCTTTATAATAGTAATAGGATGTTTATAATTTTTTTAAGTCGTAGGATGTAGGCATTCAATATAAGCTAAGTAGGGGGTCTACTCAAAAACGAAAAACATGGCAAAAAGTTTGGAAACCTCTTCTAAACGCAAGGGTAGATGAAAATCAACGTCTCGATTTAACCTTTTGTAATTTTATCTCTAGCCGTTACAAGGCATAAGAACGGGAGTAGACTGGCTTAATGAGGTAATAACGCGATCGTGGTCTTATCGGGGGTAGTTTTATCTGTTGGCAATTATGAATGTCTTTTGTCCGTCAAAGGTTAAGCACCATGTTGGCTTTACACGAAGCAAAGCTTACGCATCCATCTGTGTAGACAGCTTTATTTAACCGACCAATGCAATTCTTGTCTGACGAGAAACGCGCGACAATGGAAAGTTGATGATTATAAATGTCACTGATTGACAGCAACACTGTGCTGTCTCAGTTCAACCAGTGACGTCACCGGGCGATCTCGACATAACTAGAGCGACGCGAGGTGGACTGATGTCTTTTATGGGACTTTCTTTTCATTTATTTTTTCAATATTGTCCTGTTAGGACAATTAGTGTTTTTCTATCTAATTAACCTCTACTGGGTGTAGAGTAGAGTAGCTATCATCAAATTTACAGGAGAATTATTTTTTTTTAGCTCACCAATTAGCATTAGACTGTAGTCAGTGCTTTAGTGCTGTGAAGTCCTGTAGCGACGGTGCTTATTTTAAACTGCTGCAAAGCAGTTTCTTTACAACCTCTTCATTCATTCATTAATTTAAAAGCGCCGTATATTGACGTGACGTCTATCGCGATAAAATCTCCCCATTTATCGGGAAACGAGTGATACACACGACGGCCCGCGTCTGTACCGTGCGGTCACATCGCTCAGTCATCGAGTCTGCCTTGTAAGTCAGTGCGATCGCGACCACTGCGCAGAGCTGACGCAGTATCGACCGCGCGCGTAAACAGTCGGGTCACGTCCCGACGACGGTCGTGCTTACCTACCTACTCATCCAAATTATATACCGGCTTCGGTACTCTGTGCATCGATTTTGTCCCGATCTTGTGTTATGCCGGTAAATTTTCACGGAATGTCTTTAGTTTCGCCAAGTTTAAAGCAGTATGTTTTCGTGTTTGGATTATGTAGTTGAAAAACTTAATACCACTAATTCTCTGTTAGAGGATTAGTCGTACAGGCTAACGAATGCGACACTTAAAGGGCTTCGTTTAAACGATAACCTAATAACAACATCGAAGCGCACAATCAATCAAAGTGCGACTTCGATCACCAACGCGCATATTTTGTTTCTTTTTAATGTTTTGTTTCTAAATACGTGGGTGGTAATTATAATTCTGTCGAACTTCACTAGTTGATGTCTCTCGAAAACCTGTCAACTAAGAACTATCCGGTACGAATATATTACTAAAATCTAATCATAAATAACGCGAAATTAATAGACGCTATTCTTACTTACTTTGTGCTTGCCTGTCAACAATTATACAGTTTCATATCATTATTTTTCTTTAGAAATAAATTCAGTTAAATACTATTCGTGTCTGTGAGAAAACTATTTACAATTGTTTCTCATTGCTGTCGTCCGTAAATGGTGTGAATAGAGATCAAGTTAGCCAAGATCGATGTTGAGATGAAAATCTTTATAGTGGTTCTGCGATAATGTAGCAATGTTTTTTTTTTACCAAGATTGTAGATCGCTTCTTTATCTAGAGAATGTTTAAGAAAACCGATCAGGAAAAGTACTGAATGTGAAATAAATGACTTCATTTATTAATGCACATTCATTCGAAATAGCTATTAAATTTCTGACACGTCGTTTACATCCAACACAATTTTTTATATAGTTTAACCAAGACATGAACGAATCGCACTAACTACATACAGATTGTATTAAACTTCAGCTATTATTTTTAATAAACGATTTATCTCGTCTGGCGCTACCTCTAGTCACTAGGAAGGCACTTGGGTTTGTTCCTTCAGTACATTTCCCCTAAAACCAACAAGGCCAAAGGGCTAGTCAGTTAAAGGTCATAGGTCAAAAGTTCATCGCCAGTAGTAGCGTGTAAAAAAACCACAGCTCTGTTAGTTAAATTAAATCAAATGTATTTCCCTTTCAGGAAGCAAAACGTCGCCGTCAACATAATACGCTTATCGGTGTATTTAATAATATGATAAAAATAAGAAATCGTAGTTATCTCCAGTCATATCCATTTCTTCAAGCGTTCAACATACCTGTCATCTCTATCATGTTTATACCAGCGTCATACTGCACACAGATCGCTATCAGCCACTAGAAGCAGTTACGTAGTGGGTAGGAAGCTGTTAATTTATTTTACTTGCCGCTGGTGCGTCTGCGCAGGGAGCCAATTCTCACTCCTTTGATATAATGTCGAACTCGATATTTGTCGAAAAAACATGGCGGATATCAACTAATCGCGACATTTGGAATTCTCGTGATACCAAACGTGATATTTATCCAGTGTTAGCACTCGATATGCAACGAGTGCTCTACCATAGCCGATACAAAATATCGTATAAAATATCGTATGATATTGCTAACTGTCAAAACTATTGTATAAGTTTACTTATTAACATTTATGATTAAAATAAGATTCTCTCTCTTGTATTCCTTTTGTATCCGCTTATTGTTGTGAGTAGAATACGATTTTATAATCGATTTTGTTGAAAATGTCGTTGAAGAGGCTGAAATTGCGGCAAGGTTTCTACGAAGACGATTTTTATGGCACGAGGATCCTTTCCTATGGAATGAAAAATCTTTAAGAAAAGTTTAATTTTTCGACAAATTTTTTTTTTTCAATTCCTAATTAATCTTCTTTAAACTAACTAAAAATGGGCATCCAAACATTACAAAAATTTTCGATGTCATTATTTCATCCAATAGACTTGCTTTTCTGGTTTGGATTCTAGTCCTTTAGGCCTTTCATTCAATAATTTCATTCTTATAAATATTTAACAGCCATGCCTTCTAGGCCTTCAGCCAAGTTTCGTTCGTTCGTGATCGACATGATATCGAATTTTATATGGAATAGACGCGAGAATACAATTTTCTCTGTGAATGGAGCTTTTTGTCATATTTACGTTCGTTAAAAGATGCTTGATATAATATCGAATTCGAAACCAAATCACATGAACTGAGAATTGGCTCCCAGAACACGTATCGTCATATTGTGGACAATTCACACATAACGTTTAAATTGTAGCCTATGTGTTATTCTAATATATATATCTATACTAATATTATAAAGAAGTAAAGTTTGTGTGTTTGTAAATTGTAAAGGGTAATCTCGGGGTCTACTGAACCGATTTTAAAATTTTTTTCACCAATAGAAAGACACAATGTTGCTGAGTGTCATAGGTTATATTAAAATCCGAAAAATAAAAAGGCTTTTACGTGGTAGTCCGTTTTGCAAAGTAAATGGGTGAAAAAGCGGGTAGCGTACGGAGCGCGATGGCTTCGGGTTTAATTCGGTTCGCGTTCGTGCTCGCTTCGGGGATATTAGTATTATGCCCAACGAAGTGGGCACGGGTTAGCTAGTAAGGTATATTATTGTAAAGAAGACACTATACACTTAAATTTGTAGGAGTATATTGTTATATCATGCTACCAGTTTCACACTTTGTAAATTAATTGGTTACGGTGTCAATTTGATGTTTAGATAGTTTAGACAAACAATAAAAAATGTAAGTACAAATATATACAAAGGTATAGACATATTAATTTGTGGATATGCTTGAAATGCAATTAATATTCATACGAAAATATACTCACCTAGCTAAGATGTGAACATACATGAATAAATCTAGTATTATACTAATATTAAACATATAAATGAACTTGTTTCTTTTTTTAGACCTTATCTAAAGATTTCTTTCCGTGTCATTGGATTAAAACTCAATAAATCAATTATGAAGTTTTTAAACAGTTTCTTTTCTTATATTGTTTCGTAGCTAATCGTGACGAGGCCTGATCTGAACTGACGTTACAATATAGTAAAACCGCTTAATTTATAGAATATATACACATTTGCTAATTACATTGTAATTATACGTATATATATATATACATGTTTTTTTTTGAGGGGTAATGCGTACAATATCACCTTACCTACCCGTCCGTTAGCTAGGCGGCGGGCGTGTGTGCGGCTCTCCTAACAAAAGTGCTAGGCCTACCCACTAAAACCCAAATGTAAATGTTCCAAATCAACAAATACCTGTTACTAACCAAGTACTCGGTAATTGGCAAATATGTAATATAAACCGTCTATATATCACATTCAGACTATCATGTTTCGCGTAATTTTGTTTGTATTTTTCCTTTGTTACGGTTTTGTTGAATCATCACATTTTCATTCGCCGTTTTTTATCTGTGCGAAGTTGACAAATCAAAATGGCACACGGAAATTGCGTTTACCAAATCGGGATGTTGTAATAATAACTCGCAATGATGTGGGCATGGTTCACCGCTTACATCGTGTAAACTCGGAAACTTATGTAGTAATTATAGAATCTTTAGGCTGTTATTATATTCTATTATTATACTACAACACGCAGACTTTGCTAAAATTGAAATGTTAGCGTAGCTAGATGTTTTATTACGTGACCGTATTCACATTGCACATGTTTATGATAAAACAAGTCGGTTTAAATTGTTTACAAGTTTTGATTATAAGGAAAGTAGAGTATTAATATAAATATATTGTTATTATTTTATCAAAGTCAATTAACAATTACTTATTTTACTCCGCTCTGTCGATAACAAACCAAACAATGGAATCTTGTGAACGTTATACATGTGTAGCAAAGATAAGAAGTATTACATTATATTTTTTGTATTTTCACTGCCTTTTGTTGCTAAAATGGCTGTGAGAAATTTTATCAAATTTTATAATATATGTCATGTCATAATTAATTCAAAATAGTAAATACGAATGCTTAAGTGTAACCCGATAAATAACTATGTTACATCGGTTAAGGATGTTTATTTTTGACTACACGAAATCTATGACGTGACTACCAAAACATGATAAAGAGTGTGTCGACCACGATTTCAAAATGGCGGCGGATATTGTTATATAACCGCCATCTTGAATTTTTTCCATAGTACATTGACACTTCGCTGTAAAATTTATTGGACACTGACAACAGATAAATTAATTTAACAATAAATATTGACTGGAAAAATTTACAACTACATCTATTTATTAACGACCATTTTATGTATAACTAACCAGTGTAATATATCTACTATATCTCTAATATATCTACAAAATGAAATATATTATTATATAATTATTAGTATTGTTATTAATGGAATAAAAGAAAATATACCCAAAATGTAATATTATTTATAATTAGATCAAAATCATAAATTTATTCTTCAAATAGGATTTTTAAAATTACTTTTGCACTTCAAAGATGCTACGCCATTGGTTCACCAGTCTACGGTGGGAAACCTTATACTGGAAAGAAGCAGCAAAGACTTTTTTTTTCTTCTTGTATTTTTACAAAGTCAATTAGAAGCGGGCCTCAAATAAATAGTCTGAACCCAATTTCATTTACAAGTTTAAAGAAGTACACATTATATCTATTAAATCTTACAATATGTGTTATCTTATATAAAAAAATGAATCGCAAAATGTGTTGGTAAGCTCATAACTCAAGAACGCCTGGACCAATTTGGCCAATTCTTTTTTGTTAATGTTCGTTGAAGTTCAAGGAGGGTTTTTACAATGAGGAAAATTCGAATAATTATCGGAAATACCCTAAAAACAGCCCCTTTATTTTCCCATGCAAACGTTTTCTAACTAAAACGTACAGTCTAATTTAGCTTTATTGTTATTGTATAAAGTTCATATTGCAAGCACTCACTGTTGTGTAAGCAATGAAGGTGTGTTCCTAACATCAAAGAGTCAATTTGCGCTTTATTAACGCTACATATAGTTGAAATTCAATCATATCTATCAAAACAGTGTGCGTGCGTGCGTTGGAGCACAGAATACATCGTTGGAGGATTTAATGTCACGTTCCAAAATTGAATAGCCACAAAATGTAATAGGTCATTTAGACTTTTTTTGCGATTTGGTTGGCTATGCGACATTATCTATAAAATAATTAGGAACAAAAAAACTGCCACTGTACAAATCTTTTTGACAGGACGAAGTCTGTCGGGTCCGCTAGTTTACTATAGTTTTTTTTATAAAAGTATTATTGACAATTGATTTAAATCCGTATAACATAAAATCGGTACAACAAACAACACTTGGCGGAACTTTGTTGTAAAAAGCTATCCATTTCACCATCTAGGTCTTTGCTTCTAGTGAGAACTTCTAGAGCTTCTAGTTTTTTGCAGCCTGCGCGTTGAAACGGCAAGCATATTTTTATTTCCCATAGGAACTATGTTACTAGGTTTTGTCTCAAGTTTATACTTAAACAGTGAGATTTTGATATCTATATTTTATTTAGTTCCCTAAAAAAATTACACTGTCTACGCCCGAGCGTCCCGACATTATACGGAGAAGAACGAAGGCGCGCGACGACAGGCGCGAACGCAGTTGTCAAACGACACAGAGACAAATCATCAGGGATCGGCGCCACTTGCGTACTATATCTATCGATTCAATTAAATTATCAACCAAATACATATAATCTTGTTTTCATCTTTAACAACACATATATCAATTGATTTGTTTTTCTCTCTCATATTATGGTAATCTACTCTACAATAAACACAATTCAATCTAATATCCCAATGGGACGTTAATTCACGTCTGTTGCATGCAAACCGGCCTGTTCGACAAGTCGGTCTATCCAGATACGAATCACGTCTGCTTAAGAAACAATAAGGTTAGTCCATTAGCCTGACCCTCGATCGCACTGATAGCATTGTGGTGGTCGAACACGCTCGATGACTTCAGATAACCAGAGGTGATGTTCAAACGCTATAATTGCAAACACTTGAATAAATAATGAGACAGTTGTTTCATGATGATTCTCTAATGTAGATCGAGATGATACGTCTATTGTAATTGCGGGTAAATGACATTCCAAGGGCCGTCTACTACAGGAGGAGTATGATGCAAATCCACACCAAGCACCCACTGACGAGCTATTAAAGCTTAACAGGAGTAACTTGAGCGTGATGGTTAGAGCTTTGACCGGTCACTGCAAGTTGAATAGACACCTTCACAACATGAAACTTAAGGACACTGACACATGCAGAGTCTGCGAACAAGAGCGTGAAACACCAATACACCTCTTGTGCTACTGTGAACCGCTGATTCACAAAAGAAACAGACACCTGGGGAAACACATCCTTGACCCAGATGAAATAAAAACAATCCGAACTGGGAACATCCTATCTTTCTTGGTCAGTGCCCAGTTAAGGGAGCTACTGTAGGGCCTACATAGAACCTACATAGGAGGCTGGTCACAATAGAACTTAATAGGTCGCAGTGATGCACATCAGCCCCGACTTACATAAAATAATAATAATAAATCCACACCAATAGTAGATGCTACATTGTATTCGTTTTCATTACAATTTACCGTAAGTCAAATCAAGGTCTGCTGTCAAAAATTTGGTAATAATGTAATGACAGCTGTTTAAAAATTTAAGTCACATCTGTAGACCGGGTTGAAACTGTATACTAGGACCGTCTGCGTCTTTCTGGGCGGTTGCACACGTGTAATCTGGCTATCCTGCCTTTGGCTTTTACCACTTTCACTTATAACCGTTATAGAAACGAAAACTACTCGACGGATTTTAACGAAACTTGTTACAATTATTTTTCATACTCCTGAGCTGGTCATAGTGTACTTTTCATCGCGCTACAATCAATAGGAGCAGAGCAGTGAAGGGAAATGATGGAAAAACGGGACAAGTTACTCCATTTTAAGCTTCCGTCGCGTATGCAACCTTAATAGTTTAAGCTACACATAAATCTTGTATGACGGAAATGTTCTTCTTAAAATTATATAAAGCATATCCCACAAACAGCATATGTATATCTTTTGTGGTTGACTCACAATAACACGTGTAACTCCCGATAGCTTAGCAGTTCGAAACTTTCTGATTATATTTGTCTACTCTTACGTTTATAACACACTCAGTCCATTAAAAATGCTATCTAAAATTACGATTCCACGCGGACGAAGTGGGCACAGCTAGTCTATATCTTATACTATATTGTATTTTTATATTATATTATTATAATTATTAACATTGAAAAGAGGAGATAAAAAATAGAGCTTCAGAGTTTCTTGCCTGTTCTTCTCGAGAAGGCTCTCCCAATTTCCGAACAGGTGTCAAGTCAATATTTTTTTTTTTTTTCCTTATTCGTACGTACGGACAAGGTTTTTGTTTTTTTTTAAGTTGTTTTTTTTAAGCTTTTTTTTGTTTTGTTTGTTGACGTCAAAAGTGCCTGTAAAGGTCTATGTTGAATAAAGATTATTTTGATTTTTGATTTGATTTTATGATAAAAAATCTTACCGCCTTAGAAATTGGTTGTTACGTACTAAACGATATGAGAACCACAACAATAATTTTACCATCAGAAAACTGACTGACTTTACATAAGTAGAATTAGCCTGCATAAGCATCATTTGCTAAACCGTTTTGGTTTCCACACCATTGGGGTGGACACAGGCTTCTCCTGATGCTGAAGGACGCCTGTGCCACCAGTGAAACTCTTTTACTTGTAACAATGATAATTACATTAATTATTATAGCCTAGTCCAAAGTAAGCTCTTTAAGGCTTGTGCTATGGGATCTACATATATAAATATATTTAATAGAAGTAATATATTAACAACCATGACGTAAGGTACAAATGCTGACATTCATAACACTTAAATATGTCCCCACCGGGACTCGAACCCGGGGCCTCAGAGATGGAGAACCCGTGTACTAGCCACTCGACTACGGAGATTACAAATTGGAAGTTAAATTGACAAGGTGAAGTGTATATAAATGTTAATATGCCGTGGATTGGTGACATTTTCTTCCAGCATAAGTCAAAAGCAAACAACGCGATTTCAAATTTAATCGCCGTGTCAACATTTACACAGCGCGCGCGGTAAATGTGTTGTTCTTGCCGGAATCATAATAGGTTGTCGCGCTGCTTAGTCACAGCGCTGTGTACTTAAGTCACAATTGTAAAAATACGTCACATGTGTCACAGTTGCAGGCGGTTATAGATCCGATGTTGACTTAATCTAACCGGTGTTTAATGTTAGCAATTTGAAGTCATATGTTATTTGGAGTGTAGAATATTTTGACCACCGCCTAGTGGTTCTACATACGTACAATAGAAAGGAATGTACGAAGTAATAAATGGAGAATATAAAATTGTGAAAAGGACAGAGTGATAATCAAAACAAAACCTTTGATTAATCCATTTAACCAGGCAGTGTGATTTTACTATGCCAATTGCTACTTCAAATACAGTTGATTGAGTACTAAATCTGGCGGGGAGATGGAACAAAACGTTTTCACACACATACTTGCCATTTTAATATCTATTACTTAAGAAATAAGGTTCACCACATTTTGGACACCAGATTAAAAAGTAGAGAAAAAGGGATGTCATTTGTAACTCGTCCACTTTTGACCTTGTTACTTTATTATTAATTAGTTTCCTAGTTAATTTTTAGCGTTCCGTAACAGCGCAACTCTATTACTAAGACTCCGCTATCCGTCTGTCTGTCACCAGGCTGTATCTCATGAACCGTGTTAATTAGACAATTGAGATTTTGACAAATGATTTATTTCTGTTTCCGCTATAACAAAAGTACTAAAGAACAAAATAAAATCAATATTTTAGGGCGCTCCCGTAAATTAAACTTTATATTTTTTTACTGCTTTTCCGTTGACATTGATAACAGCAACAGAAATATATTCACAGGACGTTTAGTGAAAAATTCAATTTAAAAATAAATACATATTTAAGGGGGCACTATACAATAGACGTGATTTAATTGACGTTTTTATAGACTACTAGCGGACCCGACAAACTTCGTCCTGTCAAAAAGATTTGTAAAGTGGCAGTTTTTTGTTCCTACTTGAAATGACATATGATGACATTAAATTTGTTTGACAGAACTAACTTTTTTGTCTTGCCAAAGGTTCAAATTGGCTTTTAATTATTAATACAAATTGTTTGTATAAAAATGTTGACTTTACACTTTCTCAAATTTTATTTTTTATTTTCTCTACGTACAAACCTTCTCTGGACTTCTACGAATAATTCAAGACCAAAATTAGCCAAATCGGTAAAGGCATTGTTGAGTTATGCGCTTACCAACACATTTTGCGATTAATTTTTATATATAAGATGGTACTGAACCCACCCCGAACCCGCGCGATTTCGACGCGCACTTGGCTGGTTTTCTTTTTTTTTAAAATTTTATTTACCTATGTGTGACTGTTCAGGAAACGATTACTAATAAGGTGTCACACGCAACCTAGACACTGCATTACGTAAAAATATTATACTAAGTATATTTTGCACGTGCATAATTTATTCATTTTGTTCGTGTGAGTAATAGTCGAGCGATGTCGTTGCTTCTAGCTAGATCTCAATTCACAATATTGTCGCATTACGCTCTGTAGGTAGCGAACGTCCTTAGAGACAGCAGTCGCATTCGCGTAGTTGTGATTGAGCGCAAAAATACATTTATTTTTGGACCAAGTTGATTATCCAAGTGATCGGTGACTTACGGAAGTGTTCACTATCGGATATACTTAATTTTTTATGAGACTATAGACAGTTATATACAGTGATGGCTATGGAGACTATGGCGGTCGAATTGCCTGACTTGACGGCGCATGCGCCGGCGCCGCCGGCGGAGGAGACGCCGGAGGAGAAGTAAGTTTTTTGCAAGTTTTATTTAAAAATTCGCTCCTTTCATGTATCGCATGTTTATGTTTCATGTTTATGTCTTTTATAAACTTTGACATATTAGGCGATCCACCGTTTAATACTATCGAATTCTCCATCAATTATGTTACCCTTTTTCGTAGATAACTTATCATTTTTTTTTAATATAAAATAGGCTTGCGTTTGTCCACAAACTTACAAACTTTTAGTAGGGATTTACAAGATCCGTACATATTACAGTTCTAGTCACTAGCTTCCAATAGTATTCCAGTCTTATTATGCTGTTCCTGGTTGAAGGTCTCCCGTTCAAATGCAACTGGGACTTCAATTGGATTTATCACTAATTAGTACACTAACACGACAAACTATTTTTAAGATTTATATGTCTTTATACGGAATCCTTTCATCTTGATTGCTGATAGTTTTTGTATATTGTCTGTCTGTCGATGTCAAGCGGATTAAGATATATTTATTCTCGAAATGTTAGCATACGATTTCAACGTTGGGAACAGATTCTTGACGAAATGTCTAACGGAATGTTTATTTTTCCTGCAACTTAGAATCCTTTAGAGGAGACGTCTAACCTTCATTTAAAATCTATAAAATAGGGGATGATTCTGTAATAATTATACTAATTGGCAATAATAGGATCGTAGTTGTACATATATATATAATAACGCATGTGCTCGTTAAAAGGTCAAGCAGGGGTGAAAAACATTACTCACCCAATATGGTCCCAAGGAGCAAGCCCATTTCCATTATTCGCACATTTTGTTAATTCTGAATAACCCACGGTAATACCCGCTAGTCTGATCTTACGACATACACGACTTGTGCTTAATCCGTCGCCGCACCGACAAACATAGTTACATATATAACGTTTTAGCGACTAATAATTTGTATGTACTACAGCAAGGCTTTCGAAATTGACAATTCCTACGTTGAAATTTCTCCTTCAACTTTCCAACTTCTACTAAAGCAATAATAATAATTAATCATATATGGATATATGAAGGAACTACACTATCTTATAGATACTTAAAGAAACTTTATGTATACATTTACATATATTACGAGCGATAGACCGCAATACATGGCCTGCGTAGTCAGAGCGTACATATGGAATCTGGTATGCCCGCTGCCTAGTGATGAAACGATACCGTTGTAGTATCGATATTTAATCCAGTGTCGGTCGTAAAGCATCGATCCCTACTCGGTATCGATCGAAAAATATCGATACCTACTCGTGTCGAATAATCTTTGAAAAATTTTAAATTAATAGCACAAAAAAAAGCGTTAAAGCTCTATCAATACATAGTATAAAACAAAGTCGCTTTCGCTGTATGTCCGTATGTATGCCTAGATCTTTAAAACTACGCAACGGATTTTGACGCGGTTTTTTTTAATAGATAGAGTGATTCTTAAGGAAGGTTTGTATGTATAATAAATGCATAATATAGTAGAGAAACATTGATAAATTTAAAGGTTTCTAATGTGATGTCGTAAATAAGCACGTTTTTTTGCGCTTATATTGCAAACGCTGGCTGAACCCTACGAGATAGACCAAAATAATGTACTACAGTATTGTACAACTTCTACTGTAGGGCCTACATGGAACCTACACAGGAGGCTGGTCACAATAGATCTTAATAGGTCGCAGTGATGCACATCAGCCCCGACTTACATGAAATAATAAATGAATAAAAAAATTGTACAACTTACAAAAATCCACAAAAAAGTCCGCGATGGTATATGTCTATCTCTTAGGGATAACCCACCATAACCATTTTTTCACTGCACCCGTGCGAAGCCGGAGCGGGTCGCTAGTATTTAATAATTGATTTTACTAAAAGAAGTCTGTTTTAGTTGCGCTACTCAAAAAAATATTTTTCTTGCGAAATGTTTCCCTGTCTGTTTGATTCAAGATTTTCATAATGAATGTTAAAATGAGATATTGACTTCGACATATGCTGATATGAGTACTATTGAACGATACTTACCCGATACTTGGTTTAAAAGTATCGAGTCAAAAAGTACTCAACTTGTTATCGGAATAAAAGTATCGAATAAGTACTCATCTTTATTTTTATCGTTTCATCCCTACCGCTGCCAGCTAGCCGAGAGAGCGTAGCGTAACTTGTTACGCCACTGAATTCACTCGCTATACTAATTAAGCCGCTTAATAATCAGCACTGGAGCGGGAACCTTAACAGTGATCATAAAGCCGCACCATATGACGATTTTTCTATAATCTGCTATTTTTATTTTATTTACTACTAGCGACCCGCCCCAGCTTCGCACGGGTGCAGTGCTGATACTATATACACTACAGAAAAACTGTGAACGTAGTATATAGTAAGTAGAGATCGGATACTCGGATGCATATTTACCTAAAGTTAGTTTAAGACAAAGTATGGAAACTGCTTTTTATTGTTTTGTTAAATAAAAATCCCGGGATTGCAGAATTGGACAGCCGGATGTTTATTTATTTACCTAATTTAGTTTTTGACAAAGTATGGAACTGTCTTTTTATTTTATTTCCATAAATAAAAATCCCGGAATTCCGGTACTGTAGAACATTTTGGTAATGCAAAACTCAGAGTGAGATACTAGACCATACTTACGCCCGGGCACCATTTCTGTTTTTTTATTCAATTATTTAATTGATTATTGTTTTAGTCAAACTAGCTCACTACTTTCGTATAACACTCTTCATGTAATAAATCGTACATTCATAAATCGCACGGGGAACTGAAACTAAACTTCATGTAAATACGTATGCATAGTTGTATAAATGAACCCGGAGTCTCGGTCTTTTGAAAATAAATACCACGTGCTAATTTAGTAATTTTCAAACAATATCACTACGTTAAATTTGCAGTCCCGTATTTTCCCGGGATTATTATTTAACAAAATGTATTTTAAAAATCCGCTTCCATAATTTGTGCGCCAAAAATTAACTTTAGGTAAATATGCATCCGATTATCCGATCTCTAATAATAAGTTATAGTTTAATACCTAATTATAACAGTTGCATACAAGACTTTATCTACAATCATTATGTGAACCTCTATAAAAGATTTCCAATATTCGAGTGAAAAAATGGCGGGAAAGAACACGATAAGATGAGAATCCGAAATTACGAATTAGTGTACAATTAATTGTTCTTTTTTCAAAATTTTTGCGATCTGGTGGTGAAAATGTTATTGCATGAGAATGTTCTTGTTGAAATTCATAATATCACGCGTTTAGATGATGTAATGATCATAATATCATTGAGTGTTTTAATGTTGGCAATAAGCTAATTGTTATAGGTTCTTTTATAGAGGATTAATAGCATGATAGTAGATAAAATACATTTTAGTTCTAATTTACTACGACATCACATTAGAAAACTCAAAAATAACAGTATTTCTCCACTATTTAATGGATGTTATTATACATATAAACCTTCCTCTTCAATCACTCGTATCTATTAAAAAAAGCGCATCAAAAATCCGTTGCGTAGAAGCATACGTAGGGCTATAGGGACAGAGAAAGCGACTTTGTTTTATACTATGTACTGATGGATAGACGTGATCGTACTTGCAACTAAGTATTCTGTACGGCTCTTGACGCATTAATCAGTCGAGCGAGATTTTTGCTAGACAAAAATGTTTACACATACCACGATAGAGTCAGCTCTTGCATAGCGAATAACTGGCGTCCTTTATACTGTTGAGGCCCTTATGGCCAAGGCTAGGCTGAGTTTAGTCGGTAGGTCACGTGGCCGGACCGTTCCGGTCGCGTGGAGTCCAACATAACCTCCGTGACACTTGCCGTTTCAGGGGTATCCTGGGCACGTTTCGTGCTCCTTGTGAGGATTCTCAGCCTCCCTCTCCTGAGGAAAAAAAATGATTGCCACCCGTACTGTGCAAATAAATATATGTGAGTTAGATTAGCGAGTGATGTGTGTTGGTCGACTCCAGTAGACGTATTTTCGTGTCATTAGAATTGAATTTTGAATAAATCGTGCCTCCAATTTTATGGATTTCTCGCTCTCTCGCTCGAATTCAGTGTTGTTTTCAAAAACACATTCTACATGTGATACCGTTACACATTAAAAAGAACCCAGCACCCAATAACACATTAATTTAAAAAAGTTAAAAAAATAATAATACAAGCTTTTATTATGTGCGCTAAATAAACTTTTACTTTATCCTTCAATTTATCCTTCATCGTCACTCCAGCCATTCCTCTCAAAGCACTCATTTGCACTCCAATCTTGCTTTATCCTTCTTTTGCCACACCCAGCTTTCACATCCATACTTAAGCGTAGGGAACAGCACGCCAGTATCAACCTTAGCACCTAGTCGTGGCTTTTTTGATAAGGTCTGACTAAACTGAACAAGTATAGAAATAATAAAAGGCGGCACTCGCCTTTTATCCACGAACAACCACTCTTACACAGTCCGCGGTGTCAATATGAAATTTTATATTCGAATCATACGATTTCGAATGCGTATTTGATTTCTATCGTTCCACAAATGAGTCTCCTATTCGTTTCCGCTCGGACACGAAACGCTGCGTTGAACTTGACCCGTTGTAACTAGGTGGTTGGAGGGTGGGCGGTACACGCACCCCCTGTGCCACGGCGGGCGATGCTGGGTGCGTCTAGACACCCGCCGACTATAGTTACCTAGTAATGAAAACTTGTTGTCAATGGCTTTTATGGTGCCGCTCGAACGAAACAGTCGCTATGGTCTTAGCGAATGGTAATTTTGAGTTTTCATTTGCTTAAAGAACTTAAAGACTAAAAAACAGAACAAACAGATTAATCGTGATTGTTGCTGAGAAACATCTATTACTGGACTAAGAGTAACTGATTCGGCCGATTTTCTTAAAATTTACCAGTTTATATAGAAATCACTCGAACTTTACCAACCCTGTCTTTTACGTCCGATGTCGAGATCATGGAGGCAATATGCACTATGCCCACGTGCATATTGCTTCAATGATCGGAGTCAATGGTCCTACCTGAAAACCAGCGCTTTTGCTGCGTATAGCAGTAATAGCATTAGCTGAGGTAGGGGGCTTTTTGGCCAGACTTCGATGTTTTTTATTCTATTTTATTTTATTTTTCTTTCTTTTATTATATCACTAGCTTTCCGCCCGCAGCTTCGCCCGCGTTATATTCGAATTTCCCACAGGAAGGATATGTTTTCCGTCGGTAAAATTATCTTATGTCCTTTCTCCAGCTTTAGACTATCTGTTACAAATTTCATTTAAATCGGTTCAGTAGTTTTAACAATATTTCCATACAACCTATTATCCCTCCTTTCAACCTTTTACAACCCTTTACAACCTTTTTTGCATGAAAAAGTAGCCTATGTCCTTTCTCAGGCTCTAGACTATCTGTGTACCAAATTTCATTTAAATCGGTTCAGTAGGTTTGGCGTGAAAGCGGAACAGACAGACAGACAGAGTTACTTTTGCATTTATAATATTAGTATGGATAAGCGACATACTGTACAAGAATGGCCAAATAATTATCTCTTTCTTTCTTTCAACCCATTTCATGCTAGGGCTAGGATAAATTTTGAATCCAGGGCGTGGATTTAGGTTCATAGAGTAAACCGATCTTTTTTTTAACGATGTGGAATACTGTTACGCACCGTGTACTTGTCAATTGCTAATTAACAGGTGTGTGTGGGACTCATCCGGCGGGAAGCAGGGTTCTCACTTAGGGCGATCTGGGTACTAGAAGCCCAATTTCTCTACATCGCCCGTGGACAACCCGACCAAGACTGAACCGACATAAATACAAAAGATAGACACATTTTGATATTGAAATATTGCCTATTTTTATGGCGATTAATTTCCGGAAAACCTTGTACAGTAAGCAACACGTCAAGCTAATATTTGCTCGTTATTCCGAGCGACATAAGAGCTGTCTCGAGATCAACGTGTAAAAACCTGGCGAATCAATATCTTAAAATATTCTCAATTTACCAGAACACTTAACATCAGATCCTGACTTAACAAAAAATAAATCGCAAATACTTTGTGAATTGTGAATCTTAGTTGCTATAAAATTTAGATTGTAACTGACCGATTTTGCAGTAAAATTGCAGCTTTTTGGAAAAATAATTGTCATATCGAATCTTAAACCTGCAAGCTGTCAGATTAGTCAAAATATGATAGAAACAAAATTGCATACGTCAAGTTGCATTTCTATATTTCATTTTTCTTAAGATTGATTGAGAATTCAGAACTACCTGAAATTCAAAATAATGCTTCATTCAAGACTTGTTAATAAGAGGATTCTGACCATGAAAATGTATACCTATTGTTCTGAACGTTACTCTTCACTCGTTGCGTGGGCTCAGTAATCCGGAGGCGATGTCATGATCCGACCTTCAATTACCCAAGGTCCAATATTCATGTGTGCCACTGACAAAAACCAGACACTTGTCGAACTGAGGGCCGAATGCTAATTTCGAGTGTCGGTTTTTTTTTCGTATATGTGTAGAGTTTTTAAGCGAAGCGACCATTCAAAGAACAATACATTTAGTTTATATATATATATAATATATATATATAAACTAAATGTTAAACACAAGTATTTCACTTTGAAGAAACCTTGCACTCGGCACATTGTTTCGTTACAAGGGATGATCCAATCGTTATTTCCAATGCACATATAATATATGTGCATTGGAAATAACCGATTGGATCATCCCTTGTAACGAAACAATGTGCCGAGTGCAAGGTTTCTTCAAAGTGAAATACTTGTGTTTAACCGTCCTGCACGCAATTTGTAATTTAGCTTATTAATTTATTACTATTTATTTTTATCACTTTGTAGAATCAAAACGAGAAACTAGATTAAATCAAAAATAATCCTAAATCTGTAATGGAACAAAAAATAATGAAGTATAAATTAAATGCACAAATACTGAATCTCATTCATAGTGTACGTACATGAATGATTATCTTGAAAATGTATTTGATAATTTTCAATGATTTTATGATAAATCAAACATATAGCTTTAAGGAGTTTTTCTTCAGCGCTACGAAATTCTACAAATAGTGAAACAATTCGTCACTTGAAATATGTTTGATGATGTGGTTTAAGAAAAAAAATATGCGTAAGGTGGCATGAAAATGTTTTGATTAGAAAAAAATTCTTAAATCTCTTTAATTAGTTCTTTTATAATTTATCATTAACCTTGGCATTTACATTTTGTGTGCCAGGTCTGCGATTTTGAACCCACCGTGTAACTACATTTTCAGTTTTCAATTCCACTTGTAAATTTAATCAGCACTTCATCGATGAAAGAGAACCACGATGTGTGAGGTATATTTACATGTGAAGAATCTCTAAAGGTGAACGCGAAGTCAACCAAACTGCGCAGCGTGTTTGACTTATGACTTAAACATAGTAACTTAGGCTAGCCTTTAAATCCCTTCATCTCACTGCTTCTTTGTACAGATGTGTATGCCCATGGATATTTGAAGTCTCAAAGCAGTGTACATAACTAAAAAATTCTTGATTTACACAATCGCTGTAATTAAAATCTCAAAATTGAAGCACACGCTCTCATCCAAGGCCTGCCTATTTGAACGCTCGCACCGCTCTCCTAATTGGTTCGTTATTCACCGATCTCCCGACTGACGTCAATGGCCAATTGAGACTTCACATTATCACGAGGTCACAGACGCCGATCATTGGTGATCGCTAATTGTCTCCTGTGCCCATAGGACGCTGGAAAGTCGAGTGGTTTGGGTGATTTTACAGCTAGAATGTTCGCCAAAGTCCTGGAGACGTATTTTTGAATCATTAGATGTGAATTTGGAATTCGAACACGAATACAAATCGTGCGCGAAATTTTTCTACTTACAATTTTACAATTACAATTTTATACATTTTTGAATCACTCGAATTCAGTGTTGTCAAAATTCAACAAGCCCAAACTCGATGGGTTTACTAAAAGCAGTCCAAGGTTATGTCTCCTATCTTCGAGCCCTAACAGCAGACCCGCTCAGTGGTTCCAGAAGACATTAGTGTTTCAAATGTTAGATCCCACATACGCTTGCAAGCAAACTGTGCGTGTAACATTCCTATCACACCTAACAAACGACCTGATGACCTTGAAGACCTGAACCGATTTCCAAACATAGCTAAGAACACTCGACAGATATACCTTTCAAACAAAAAAACCGCTTTAAAATCGGATCATCCGTTTGGGAGCTACGTTGCCTCAGACAGACACATACAAACACTGACTGACACACACACACAGAGAGACACATCAAACTTATAACACCCCGTCGTTTTAGCGTCGGGGGTTAAAAATAAATTCTTAATTAAATTCCGTTTCACGCAGAAAATTAAAAATCGCAACAACAAAAAAACCGACGATGACCCACACGTGAAACGGATCACTGTCAACGTCACTTCAGCGTTGGATATTCTACTTGTAGAAATCAAAAATGAGTGGGTTGAACCACTCGTTGCACAACGCACGAAATGAAAGTTCAGAAATAGTGAATTCGGTAATTCTTATACGAATCTCACGATTTCGAATGCGAATTGGTTTTCTATTGTTTCAAAAATTCGTCTCCTGTCCTTTTATTATCAAGTCGTTCTTGGATAGAAATGGATTATTTGTTTGATTGAACGGAGAATCTTTATGAGCTTTTTTTTTTTTTTTTTCTTTTTTTTCCTCAGGAGAGGAGGCTGAGAATCCATCATGGATACCAACGCAACAGGCAAGCAGGGATGCGTTGATTATGTCGGACTCCTGGTACTGTCGAGACGGCTCGACTACACAGACCTACCGACTAAACTCAGCCTAGCCTTTGGTCCTATTGACCCTACTGGCTTTATTGACGAGAGGGCCGCACCTCAGGAGAGGCACGGTTAGCGCTACCCCATGGTGAGGGTATATGCGCTAGAAGAAGGCACGAATCTCCAAAGTGGGACCGGCCAGTATTGACGAGAACCTATTCAGGCTAAGCAGAAGGCTGCCGTTTAGGGGTTGACAAGGGGGAGCGACGGCTCAGACGCCGCCGCTTGCAGGTCTTGAAGTTCCTGCGTGAGTTGGTTGGGAGGGTCGCTAAGGACATGTCGCGGTCTACGAATCCTCTGCCGGTATTGATTAGTGTTGCCTTGTGACAGGCTCACAGTTGGTGGTATTGACGGGTCTTTATGAGCTGTAGCGTGCTTGGTTTTGCCGTGATCAAGAACCTAATGGCGTCTTTTATAGATTTTCATTTTGATGTCAACAACTAATTGAGACTACACGAAATTACAATCGCTTATAGGGTATTACGCACTATGAAAAATAAAATCTAAATTTATGTTTTTATAGTTCATTTATGAAAAAACAAACGAAAAATATTAATTTCTATTCATAAAACTGCAAAATAAATTAAATATTTCAATTTGAAAATACAAGTTTTTTTATCTGTGCTTCGAATGTCAAAAACGCTGTACGCCATGTTTGCATTCGCTGTGACGTCACTGGACTTGTAAATAAACAACCTCGGTTTTTGTTGTACATGTCTACTGTGTAATTTATTAGATTAACGAAGTTTCTCAGTTATTATACGAAATATTTATTTCGAAATATTTCGTTATTTATTTCGAAAATATGTTTATTTCTTTCAGCGAAGCGTAATGTTTACAATGCCCGTGACGTCACAGACATGGCGGCCTGAGAATTGGCGTTTTCGCGCCCAAATTTGAATTGTAAAATTAAAACACGTTTTTATGAAATAATTGGAATAAAAAAAATGTATTTATATTTTTTGTGGTATTTTATCAATAACAGATTAAATTAAAACACTTTTTGAATTAGACTGTAATACCCTATTGTCTCCTATGGATAGGACATCACAAGTCAGCCGGATTCTAGAATGTACGTCAATTATTAATGTATGTTAGGATAGCTTATTATTATTAGATTAATTAATTTTATTGTATAAAGTATCGAAATTAAGTGTATTGTTAAATGGTTGTATGTAGGTATATATTAGGATAGTTATTAGATAAGAAAGTACTATTGTTAGATAAGTAAGTGCTGCGCAACTCACGTTAATGTTAAGTCACGGAATAGTATCATAAGATAATATGACGCTGTACGTACAGTACGTAGTAGATCCAAACGAGGACAGTTTAAAAAAGGCACGGACTACGAGTCCGTGGAGTAGACATATAAAAAAAATGGATTTGGCGTGACGAGAGGAATTTGGTGGCGTTTTGCAGTATTTGATGGTTCCACCGAAAAATATCTTGAGCTTTCTGCATCTGATGGCTTCCAATCGCACTGCAATCTGTAATCGTGTTGGAGCTTTCAGTCGTCCGGTGACACACAATATATCTATGGAGATGCAGGAATCTTCATTACACCTATATTTAGCCACATAATCGTACGCCATATTTACTTGTTCACGCTACGATTCTCGCTTACAAAAACAATTCGATAATTCACTACAAACATTTTCACAAGGACCTTAGTACATATAGACAAGAGTGACCTCACAAACTCGCTATAGTAACTTATGAGAAAGAAACTTCTATTAAGAATTTCGTAGGTTAGTGACAAAATTGTTCAGACTCTTTCAATGTTAAAACGGCTCTCGTGCGTCAGCTGTCTCGTCACACTATAATTTCTTGTCTACATTTTTTGTTGTAATATATAACCAGTAAACTTGTTGTAACATAGATTTATGCTACTGACTTTCCACCCGCATTACATCAGATTTCATATGATAATGTCACAAACTTATGCTCAGACTAAAATATAACAGAATCCGTTCAGCCCGTTTTATTGACTTTTGTTCCGTATTTAAAACTTTACAATTATTAATAATATATATATATATAAACGTTAATCTCATAGTACATGCTCTTTTTTCATTCACAAGAATATTGTACATTATTGACTATAACTTTTATAACTGATTTTCTTGCTTTCAAAACTATGTTATTACTTAGTAGTATGTGTAAAAATATAGCGAAATATATATGAAAACGTTAGTATGGAATAAACGAAAGTTTTTGAAATCTCCACAGAGGCAAATTCATACCCCTAAAAGTAATAATAATAAATAAATTAATAATTATAAAACTTACAAACTCGTATAGAGGATGTGTCGCAATTATTAGCGCCCATCTCGAACAACTTCTTAACAAGAAAACTTTATATAAACTAATAAATTTTAAGTTTATTGCCTGTTGTGTGTGTATATGTGTTATATGTTTAATTCATTTATTTAATAAGAGACTCAACATCATCATAATCCAGATCGAGTAGCCATTTCTTCAGTACACTGTTACAATAATTGAGGGACAATTTATAGATTAAAAGTAGCATAGAATATTGTCATATTTGATTAAAAGGTCATATGACCGGCAGTAGTTGGTAAGTAACATGATCGAGGCGAGGACGCGGGCGGCGCCTCAGCTCAATGGGGGGCGGTAAGTGGAGCGACGCCACCTACCCTCCGCCCTCGCGCCACGGCGGCGTCGGCTGCCTGCTCGAGGTATAACCGACAACTCGTTAAATTTACTCTTTTGCAAAATGCGCCGCTGTTTATTTATGTAGAAGAAAATATATATATATATATATAAATATATATATATATAAAGAATATTATATATAAGAAAAAATTGAAAAATTGTGCATCTACTAAAATTTGTACTAAACATTGTACTAAAGTAGGTATTGATTTAAAATAAAACGTCATGAATAAAATATTTCCGTTCGTAGTTCTCGTTTTAAATACATGCAGCAAAGTAATTTATATATGACTACTACTATAGGATGTGTTTTGCGGAGCCCTGCTCAACATATGAATGAATGTATGAATCCAATAAAAAACATTTTAGCTTAAGTAAGTAGTCAAAACGCAACGTAATTCCGGATTAAATGTGTCGCGGAGCTCGGTAGAGCGTTGGTAAGGTTCTTAATCACAACGACGGTTTGCTGCTTGGTTGGTTTATTTAAAAATGTTAAGGTACAATAAAGAAGAGTCTTACAGCATTCTGTGTAGGACTCTTTCTTATAATTGTTATATTAAATTAATTCTTCAATATTGGCAATATGGAATACAATTTTGTATTTTGTAGAATTTATATATCTGATTGTTTTAGTACGGCGGCGATACATAGAGTGTGTTAGCCTAGCTGATTTGCGTTGGCAGGTAGACATATTTTGAATTTTAACTGACAAACCAAAATCATAAACAAAAGAAATAAAACCGGCCAGGATTCCTAATATCATAGACAATGAGTACTAACCATAGGCAACATAAGGCATGTAACAGCTGCACTGTTACAAATGTCAAATTGTACAGTCTCGCTTTTTGTCGATTGTACCTCTTAACAAACGACACACCGACGTTCTATACTTCTACAAAATTTTCTGACAAATGGTTTAACTTTTTTAAATCGACAATACGTACTTTAGAAAGTGTGGTTACAAATCATTTTTGTTTGGCGTAACGACAATCGTTTACGATACTAACGCAAGAGGGCAGCTTGACTTTGGGTACTACTTACACCGGGGACAAATCTCCTCCAGAATTTCTAATTTTAGCTAAAGTGACTATTCCAATTTCCCTTCCGATAGCGCGAAGGCGCAATTTATTGTTGCTTGGTTTTTTATTTTGTCAAGAAACAAATGTACATCCCCAAGTTTTCCAAACGAGTTTTTGCAACTCTCATTATGACGTTTTCTCATAACTTTCCATTTCAAAGCATATTATCATGTTGAAACAGCTTTGGTTCGTCATTGTTCCCGATGAACCTGCATATTTGATTGTGTACAAATTGGTTAGCATTTTATTCTAACTTCGTACGTATGAAACACGAAGAATACACAGCTCTTCAACTTCAGACCTACTGGTGCAGAGTTCACAGCACTATGGACATTTCTTATTATTGAATTTCTGAAAGTTTTGAATTGGTACGTTAGTGTTATATGTACGGACTGTATATATGTATATGTATTAAGCCATCTCACACTTCGACCTAAATAGACCAATTGTGATTCTAGCTCCATTTATAATCTCTCTGTAAGTTCAAAATCCTTCATGGACTGGAGAACTTTCAAGATATATGTTGACAACGTTCATGATATGTTTGTTTCGCATTACTATTTACTATACCAGCGTTTCACAGTCGCATAAAAGGTGCTTTGATGTTTGAAAGAAAGAAAGAAAGAAAAACGTTTATTTGGTAAGCAAAATAACGGTTCCGAAAATACAAAGACAAACATGCATACAAGTCATTTTGTTACCAAAATGGTCTCCGCTCAGCATATGTCGGGCGTACACCACGACGCTGATCTTCCGCGGACGCCATTTACAAAATTAAAAATAATAATATGAATGAAATAACATAAAACAAAAAACACAAATAATAAACACTAAACAATAAACTAACCATATTTTCTGTGACTAATTTTATAAATATATAATTTGATATTAATATACATATAATATTATTTTACTATATAAATAAAAAAATTATTAAATGAAAATTTGACTGTACAATAGTGATTAATCAAATAATCCGAATACAAATAAACAAACAAACACCAAAAACCCCAAATACACAATAACTTCATAAATCATATCTTTAATAACAGCATAAAGTTCGTCATTATATACCTAAGAAAGTTGACATAAAAGCGCGACTGGGCTGAGTCCATAGAATATGCAAAATAAAATATATACAAATGCTAAGATAACGCTTTTTGGGCATTAAGGACGTATGACTTAAATTTATTTTTCAAAGACATGACAGACTGTGAATTACGAATAGGAGGTGGAATGTCGTTCCAGCATCGTGTTTGCCTTCTTGTGTCGCCTTCTTTTATACAGTCCAAAATCCATCGGTCCACAATAAACGCTTGTTTCTATGAATAGCAGATCCTTTTTTAAGCGACTCAAAATTGATGACAGTTTTCTCATGGAGTGTCCTACTTCGTGGCCTGCTAATGCTTCCTTTCAACATGCTAAAATGAAGGTTCAGTCGCTGAAAGCAGTTAATGATACAGCTGAAAGAGCTGTTAAGTTGATGCAAGACTTTCATGGCTTAATCACTGTGGACGAATAACAAAAACAATATTTATTACGGTGCGTACAAGAACACAGAAAAGTATATCCTGACTGTAAAAAACAAACCTTGAAAAGAAAATTTAATGAATAATGTCTTTTAAATAATTAATATGTATATTAAATAATAAATATAATACCATAATCAAAGTACCATTGATTTATATACAAAATAAATATTTAGTTGAAATATTCTCCTATCTATACAAACTTTTATATTCACAGTTTGACATCAAGTCGGCACGGGTTATTACTATCAGATTTCAATAATATTTATTATTTCAGTTATTAAGGTCAAATGAAACAAAATAAAAGGGTATGCGTGTCTCAAATTGTAAAAAAAATACCTTTATATTCTGGGACACCCTAATATATATACATAATCTTGTATATATTGGTGTATGTATTAGATAGTAAGTTTATAATAGTTTTAATCTGTATCCGCCAAAACACAGTTCTTTGTAACTAGCCACTCTGTTAACTGGTAAAGAATGCCATGTTGCATTAAGTCCACCTTTTGTACTTTATTGATATTGTCTAATAAAGATTGAAATTAATAAGTAAATGAATCTTGTGTGTGTGCTGATTTTTAAGTTTTTTATTTGTTTTCGTGCAGACTTCTTCCCAAATACAAGTACTGGTTCAATGACGCGCGACGTGACGTCAGCAACGGCCACACACTCGCTTCTATTTATATTACAGCGGCACCAAAACGTGAAAGCTAAAAATATATCTAATTCATTCTATTGTACACTCGTCGACGCATCAAACTTGACATTGGCTGGAGCCACCTTATGTCCCACGTAATAGCGGTGGTTCTCCCAGTGCAAATGTAAACTTGACATATTGAACTCAGTCGCGTGGTGACGAGTATTTGTTGTTGTCGTAAATTTTGTTGTAATTCCTATGTCTGTTCAGTAAATTTGTAGTTTTGCTTTAGTCACATTATATGGTCAACTTTAACGAATGTAATTAAGACGTTCGTCTTAATTTCTGTTAAGCTTTCCTAAATCCGTTGACCATTAAGCCAGCACCTATAACTTTACGTGACAAAAGGTAATGCAAAAAGCCACGCGGTGAAAATTCCGCCATCAAAATCCGAACGACCAACACAGCGCGACGCATCCCATGAGCGCTAGTTATTTAACCGAGAGACGCCACCTACTAGACATAAATATTTCTCCCCCAAGGAGTTCAGGGACACCGTTCAGTCCTCCGCTGCTAGCATCTAGTGCCTTTCTGCGATCTTCATGAAATCTTCTGAATATCCCAGCGCATGTCTTTTTTTTTTGTTCCCCCTGAGGAAAATGCATTGAGTTGCATACCCCGGCTGTGGCGAGCCGGCGGTTATGTGGGGCTCTCCTCCCCAGAAGGGGGAGGCCTACCCACTAAAAACCTCAGGGATGGCCTTCCTCAGGCATGTAGGGAGCCCCCGGGAACAACAAGCTACTTCCGGGAACCCTCAGCCTCCGCTCCCCCGCCGATACAGCCCTCCTCGGGAGAGGCTACAATAGCTCCCCCGATCTCCACCACTGACGACGCCCCCCGGCCACGGAAGGGCGTGGTCCCTCCCGGGTCGCCGTATCCGCAGGCGCGATCACCTCGCGCCCACCAGCGACCCAGCGGCAGCTGTGCTACCGAGCCCGGCGCCGCCTCCTTCGAGCGGGATCGGCCATCTCCCGACCCCGCTCGGCGGCCTCCTTCTGGAGCATCACTGCTTCACAGAAGGAGGCCACTTCCGCCAGCATTGCCGCAATCAATGCCGGCGGAGACAGATCTCGCCCCATCTCTGCGACCAAGACTCGGCGCTCGGAGGCCCACGCGGGGCACTCCGCCAGCGTGTGCCGAGTCGAGGTCGGATGCGCAGTGGTGGCAATGTGTCGATCCCTCCCGTCCTATTCGACACAGATACTCACCGAAACAGCCGTGCCCGGTGAGTATCTGAGTCAATCGGTAGGTGACCTCCAGTACGGCACCGACGGCCTACTGGCGCGCGCAGATCCATATTTTGATCTGCGCACGCCAGGCCGCTACAATCCGTCGGCGCCACTCCCGCTTAGGCACTTCGTGCGCGGGTTCCAGGGCGCTCCCCCTATCGCTCCTCCGGTCGACACGCCGCGACGCATACGTCGCCGCGTACATGTCGGCCAGGATGTCGAATAGGGGGGGGGGGGATGCAATGCGCCCGCACGAAATGCTGCTCGAAGCTCCAGCGGCGGTCCAGGGTGAGGCCCAGGTACTTGATGTACGGCCCCACCGGGACCACCGCGTCACCCACCCGCGAAGAAGAAGAACCGCGTCGTATGCGAGGTTCCATAGCAGGGGTCCCAACACCGACCCCTGCGGAACGCCTCATTCGACCCTCCTCGACGTTTCCATCCCGTCTCGTCCCATCACGCCGATCGTCCTGTCTCCCAGCGCATGTCTGCCAATCAAGAAGATTCCCGTCCCAACAATAGTCTCTTCACTTAAGTTTACTAATTCTCCGGACTAATTATTGCTTCAGTTCCAATAGTTTTTATAAATAGATCACTATTATAATTTGGTTTACGTGTTAACGGATTCAATTCTCTTAAACTTACTTTGAATATTCCGAAAAGTAACGTTTGAACGAAGTTATTATTTTTAGTAGTTAGTGGTCAACGTTAAGTTAATTTAACAACAAAATAACATCGCCCCATTGACCAGAGCGTAACAAATGTTTGTAGGTCATACAAAATATCTGTCCTGTGCGGGAATCGAACCGACTTCCGTAGAAGCCTATCACACGACTGCTGTGCCAAACGTGTTGTCAATTATTTGAGTAAAGGTGTCTAAAATGACACATTATAAACTATGCCATACAAAAGTGTGCACCCGTGTGGGGCATCTGACCCCGGATCTCTCGTTTAATTCAATTTTATGACTAACATATACCGGGTTCTAACATAGCACAGATTATCCATCGCCTTCAAATATCTTTAACATACAGACTGAATTTTTGAATTTCTCAAAAAACCAACGATGCCGTTTTAATTTTCATCAAAAACGCTACAGACTCCTTTGAATACGCTATACGTCATAAAATCTGAGTTCGCCATCCACAACATCCCCTTGTCAAATTTATTATAACTGTATGTATATTAAATTATAAATTCATTGTTTTTCAAAATTGTATCGATAGATTTTCATTCCAATATGCTGTTGCTTTTTCTTTTGCATTTTAAATCTTTTTCGTAATATATATATATATAAACTCCATATTGCACAGTGAGATTTCTTCCAGCCAACACTAAATGGTTTTGTGAAATTTAAAAAATTGCGGGGTTACAGGACAGGAAACAATATTTATATAATATTAAAAAAAAGAGGCGTCATATTTATATTCAAATAGATATGATTAGACATACATCTTTTACATAGTGCTTAAGAGAAGCAATGGATTGACAATCTTGAACACTGGCGGGCAGCTCATTCCACAATCTAGCAACACGAACAGTAAAGGAGCGGGAGTAGAATTTGGAGTTCGAAAGAGGTACATTTAAAATAGGGTTGACACACAGGTACGCTGGGGTAGAAGGTAGTAAGACAAATCTACAGCGTAAATATTGAGGAAATTTAGGGATATTGAGAATCTTAAAAACAAGACGTTTTCATTACATTTCCAATATAAAATTCGCAATTCCCCTTAATACATTTTTATATTGTTTGTAGAAACCTTTGTATTTAGTCTCGTCTCAAGGACGCTCAATATGTTTGAAACACGGAAATTTCTTTTTGAATCAACTAGTTAGCGAGTTTTTAATGAGTCCCGTTTCGTCGGCATTCGTTAGTGTGATACAGTAGAAGCGTGTGTCGCCACTTGAAGGCGGTTTTCTTTGGCGGTATCAAGCTCTTGTCACGTATTCTTAATGAGGTAACCTGAATCTGGACTATTTTAATCGTGAATCTCATGGCTGGTGGATCTGTAAAAGAATATGATTAATCGAATTTGACTTGAGTAATCTCTACACTCTCTTCTCGTTAATTTTAATCTAATAGTAATTATTTTTTAATTTAATAGTAATAAACAGCCGATAGCAATTAATTTACCTCAGTTTACTTCAAGTTAAATCTCAAGTCTCTCGCACATTTACAAAATGAGGTACTCGTCTTATGTTTTTCATATAAACATGTCGCATCTCGCCTCAGGTCTAGTCTTCTAGATCTGGGACACGCTCAGCGGTGACGTCTAACATCGTCAAAACCTTGCTTTGGTAATGAACCATGAGTTTGGCTGAGAGTAATGATAAATTGGTTGCTGAAATGTTTTCTTACCTGGTATCTTTTTTCCCTCTGGAGAGGAGAGGCTGAGAATCCTCATGGATACCACAGCAACCAAGTGCCACGGTGATTAAGTCGATCTCCTGACGAATCGAGGCGGCTCGACCCGAAAGACCTACCGACTAAATTCATCCTGAGCCGTCGATCCTAATGACCCTATGGCTTGACGTGATAAGGAAGACCGCAGCTCAGGAGAAGCGCAGTCAGCGCTGCCCTATAAAGAGAGCATATGCGCTAGAAGATGCACGGCACACCCAAATGGTTCCGGCATATATTGAAGGGAACCTACCCGGCACCGATGGCAAGGGGCGCGACGACTGAGCTTGCAGGTCTTAAAGATCTTGCGTTAATTGATTGGGAGAATCGCTAAGGACGTGTCGCGGTCTGCGAAGTCTTTGCCGATTTTGATTGAACACTTTGTAGGTGCCAGGCTAATATTAAATAAAAAATACTTCCTGCACACAACATAGAAACTTTTATTCTTCTTTTAGGATACACTTAAGTAAATTTTTGGTAATATTTGTGGCTATAGCCCACACCGCGTACTTAGACGAATATTCCCGAAGGCTATATCTATACTAATATTATAAAGAGGAAAGATTTGTTTGTTTGTTTATTTGTAATGAATAGGCCTCCGAAACTATTGGACCGATTTCAAAAATTCTGTCACCTTTGGAAAGCTACATTATCCCCGAGTAACATAGGCTATTTTTTATCCCGGAAGATCCCACGGGATGCGCAATAAAGGCTTCGCTCAAAAACTAACTGCACAGATTTTCATGCGGTTTTCATCAATAGATAGTGATTCTTGAGCAAGGTTTCGCGGTATTTTTTTTCTCGGAAAAACAGATAGTCCCACGGGAAGCGCGATAAAACCTTCGCGCCAATAAACCGACTTCCGCGCATATGTAGCCGTGGGCAAAAGCTATGACCCTTAACCCTCTATAGACCCAATCCCGAAATCCACGCAGACGAAGCCGCGGGCAGAAGGCTAGTAATGTATAAAGGTAACTGAATCACATAATAAGAAACAATGGCGCGAAAGGCGCACCAACATGACAACGAAAACTAGAATGAGGCGACAGGTTAACCAACCTAACATTTTATGTTAAGTTTACGACTTCACACTTGGTATCGCTACAATCTCGCATTTAAATCAATGCTGTAAGCGAACGCATCGCGCTGGGTCTGTGTCACATTTTGATTGCTGTTAATAGTCCCAGTATGTAAAGACACATTACAGTGATTTCAATAAATTTCCATTAGAACATTTTTCTAGCCTCGTCTGCGTTGCCTATTTTGAACCAGATATGACTCGGAGCGTTCATACGTAAACATGCCGACGTCAAAATAAATACAATAATTGTGTCAAGGCTTCCAGTGTAAATAAATGTAAATACTGGTGGTGCGTGCAAGCTCGCGTCAGCTCTGTGATAGGCGGAGGTGATAGTGAGATATCGTGATGGAGAAATAAAAGCGAACGGTCAGTCCGCCCTTGGCCCGGTGAGCTGGGATCTTTCGTTCCCACCCATATTGTTACAATCTTAAAATGACCCTGCCTTCAATGATTACACCTTACACCACCAGTAACATTATTTTATTTATTTATTATTATGGCTTACCAACTAAATACATAAATGTAATTACTATATTACATTTCCATAAAAATAAATATTTTTTAGGAGTATATATTTAAATTACAGGTGAACACAACATTACAATTTAAAAAAACGTACATAATTTACATTAAAAAAAATCACTCTAATCTAAAATCTAGAATGACAGTGTGTTATTGGAGACAAAAATTCAGATCTGTCCTTCGGAAACAATGCATCTTATCCGGAAAAATGTCAACATCTAAATTACGGCTCTGAAACATATCATTATAATTTCCTACGATCTTAATAACATACAACAAACATAATATTTTTGCTCAATAATGGATAACGGCAACGAGTATGAAATAAGAACACTTTAATCAATCAATCAATACATAGTATAAAACAAAGTCGCTTTCGCTGTATGTCCGTATGTATGCTTAGATCTTTAAAACTACGCAACGGATTTTGACGCGGTTTTTTTTAATAGATAGAGTGATTCTTAAGGAAGGTTTGTATGTATAATAAATGCATAATATAGTAGAGAAACACTGATAAATTTAAAGGTTTCTAATGTGATGTCGTAAATAAGCACGTTTTTTTGCGCTTATATTGCAAACGCTGGCTGAACCCTACGAGATAGACCAAAATAATGTACTACAGTATTGTACAACTTACAAAAATCCACAAAAAAGTCCGCGATGGTATATGTCTATCTCTTAGGGATAACCCACCATAACCATTTTTTCACTGCACCCGTGCGAAGCCGGGCGGGTCGCTGGTAATAAATATTTGATTTAAAATCACTACACAGTATAAAACAAAGTCGCTTGCTCTGTCCGTATATCCCTATGTATGATTAAATCTTGAAAACTACACATCGAACTTTGATGCGGTTTTTTTAATAGATATAGTGATTGAAAAGTCAGGTTCACGTTCAAATAGTGGAGAAATCCTGTTATTTTTTAAGGTTTCTAATGTGATGTCGTAAATAATTACATTTGTTCCGCTTACATTGCACCCGTGCGAGGCCGGGGCGGGTCGCTAGTAAAACATAAATTTAAGTGGGGCTCTACTGTACAACAGGCATGATTTTTTGCATTTTTTTTTTGTTGATTGTACGGAACCCTTCATTTGTGAGTCCGATTCAATTTAGCCGGTTTTTATTACATATTTCATTAAAACGTTTTCAGCGTATGTCAAATCTTTATATATCTAGTGACCTACTTTATTTATATGGTTCGTTTTAGTTCTTCTTTAGTTCTTATGGTTCTTCAGATTTAAAAGTAATATTTTGTACTATATTACAAATCGTATAAAACTGCCATTAAGATCCGGAAACTGGTCAATTTAAATTATATAATACTCGATGTGAGACAGCATGTGATTTCAATACAAACATGTTTTTGCGTCTACCGCAGCACACACTGCAATCTCGTGCATGGAATATTCGAGAGCATATAATTAATATTGGAGACGCCGATTCTTTCAAGTTCGTCGGGTTTGAAAACGTTTGTTGTATTTCGACAGCGGCAAATTTGCAGTTTACAAATTCAAATCCATTTTTGTGTATTCAACGAACACACAAAAGTGATTCGTGACCAAATAACCGTGCGCTTTTAACGCACCGTAAAACAATTTTGAATTATTTATGCTTGTACATATAGCGTGTACGTTGTTTTGTATTCGTTCACCGTAAGTCAAGTCATTCTTCCCGCACGTGATATGTGCATCCCTCCGGTCCAACCGATTTTGATTAATACATGTATTTTATACCTTTTTTTCCCACGGGGTATGGTAGTGAATCCTCATAAGGGGTGCGCTATTATTGTAGTCGTCTTAATAACCCCTTGGTGTCCGGACGACCTCACACCGGATATCACCCGCGCCCGGCTAGCCTACCAACTAAACACTATCTACAAGCCGTCGGGCAGAAGGCCTGGCACCTTATTGGTTTTGAACTAAAGCGCTCGCTCTCCAGCGGTGGGCGGTGCATGTTTTTTTATGCCTTAACCACGTCGGTACATAAAGAGAGTCTTGGGCCGTCTAACACTCGCATAGTGCGGCTTGGTGAGGGGAGAGGATAGCGCCAGAGGACTCGTTTGTTATTTGTCAGAATACATCACAACCAGGTAAAATTGACTTTCCATTAGATGTAATGCGATACCCCTTACACCCCTAGGTGAGGATCACAGAAAGTCGTTGGATGCTAGCAGAGTTGGAAAGACTGATATGGAGATCCTTAGGGTATTTATTACACAACTAGACTACATTCCTTTCTCAACTTTAAGAAATATGTAATCTCAATAATAATATACTAGAAAAGACGCAATCACACATACACATAGTCACAATACTACGTCCCCACCGAGGTGCTTTTTTTTGGACGCATAGGTCCAAAAAAAAAAGCACCTGCTGAAGTCGCAGATGGTTATGTTCAGCTTTGCAATGGGTATGTTTGTGGCAAGGCGCACGAACAGAAAGTTCGACGCCTTGCCCGCTAACGACACCGGCGACCGTTCTGGAGTCGTTATGGTCGAAACAAAAGATGCGACGCAACTTGAGCGCGCCGTCTAGTGGCTCGGACGCTCAACATCTATGGTATATGTTTGACGAGGGATGTGTGGCCCGCGTCGTCGCGCTCGTCGACGAGCGCGGTGTGTGGGCGTGCGTGCCTTTGAATTTCTTCACAGGTGTATATAGGTTGTCTCATGATGGAAAACATCATAGGAGTGTCAGATCAACGAGAAAGAAATTCGAGAAATGAAAAACACATTGGCACATACATACATGACAGCATCGAACACGGGCCTTCAGATTCGTGAATTCTCATTAAAATCCATTAAATTTCACCAATTTAAATAATTTTTGACCATGACCATTAAAAAAGACATTAACTTTCTCGTATTTAATGTATAACATTTTTTTATATATATATATAGAGTTAAACATACTAATAATCATTTTGTTTCTACTCTCATACAAATTAGGCGACTTTACCAAGTTGTTAGAGCACAATTGCAGAGTATTCAATATGGACACTTGGTGTGATACCCAACTACGCGTATATCGCAAACGTGTATCTTCAAAAATAAAATATTTCTCGCCTAAGTGTGTTGTTAATATATATAGAAACAAAATAATTGCTATCTACCCTATTTTCATGGCTGTGGTGGTGGTGACTATTCGGGCAACGTCTCATTGTCGAGATCACGAGATCAAAGTATAGTTCATTTCTTAATCTATCATTATTCTTTTATTCCACTCCAGAAAACAAACCTAGTTGAGTCCGCTGAATTAGTGGCAATTGAAGAGTATCCATTCATATACCAGGTGTACCAGTTGTCCGTAATAAGACGTTGTTTTGTCGGCAGATATGAGAGGCTTCTGCGGCGCGCGCACAGCGAAGACTTAAGCGAGGTGTCGGGCATCGGCTGCCTGTACCAGAGCGGCGTGGACCGGCTCGGGCGGCCCGTGGTGGTGTTCATTGGCAAGTGGTTCCCCATCGGCGACATCGATCTTGACAAGGTAAGCTGCAGTCAAACACCGTGAGGCCTGCATCGTTACACATGCGAAGATTTTTTTTATGAATTAAGGACAGGCAATTTGGCCTCGGTCTCACCTGATGGTAAGTGACGATGAGGCCGAAGATGGTCGATGCCTGTCCAGATAGTGCCTATTCACTCTTGCCTTGAAAAGACCCAAATTATATTTATAAAATATCCGGCGGGAGGGAATTCCACTCCTTTGCTGTGCGCATTATGAAAATAGAAGCGAAACGCTTAGTGCGTATAGGTGGCATATCAACAACACAAGGGTGGAAGCCCAATCGCCGTCTAGTTCCCCTGAGGTGGAATGGGGATGCTGGAATCAAATTGTGCAATTTCATCGCAGACTCTTCGAAATGCATCCGATAGAAGATGGCCATAGAGGCTACCTTGCGTCGGTGATCGACGCTCTGCAGTTTAGCCTCTACTAGACGTGAGAAATATATTGAAAAGGTGTCTATAGTCAATCAAACCGCACTGGGCCACCGTGGTTCGCTAAGGCCTAATCGCCATGGCATAGCTAGGGTAGCCTGGAACCTCTTGGTGGGGACGTATATGAGCTTTGATGATGAAGCTACCGTGATAGACGATCCGTCAGCAGACATGGAATTACGAACCTTTCAGAAATAATACTAGTCCCAGAGTAGTAATACGTTCTCCCCTTTCTTGGGTGACCATTCACAATGAGAACATCGATACGAGCTCTTCATTTTTCAAAGTGACCACGTCAAAATTAATATAATATTTATTCAAAATAAGCCTTTACAAGCACTTATTGATGCCAAACTAATTTAAGCATAAGAGAATAAAAACCTTGTTCGTGCATAAGAACAAGGAAAAATATAGACTACACTTCTTAGGGAGAGCCTTTTTGAGAAAAACATAAGAAACTCTGAAGGTCAAAACGTTCTTTTCGAATACTTAGTCTTTCATCAGACTGGAGTCCAAAATTATGTATTCAGCTTGTCCTTTATAGGCTATACTCCTTTGAATGCTCCATTTTGACTACCCTTGATCTAACCACTTGGTGATTGTTACAGGCGCTGTTATATCTGATCAAGCTGCTGGATCCGATCGTGCGCGGCGACTACGTGATTGCGTACTTCCACACGCTGGCATCCAGCGCCAACCACCCGCCCTTCTCCTGGCTCAAGGAGGTGTACACCGTGCTGCCTTACAAGTAAGTGCCGCCAAGTCATGTCACTTTTGCACAAGTAGCGCCACTTCTAATCACCCGCCCTTGTACTGACCCAAGGAGCTACACCTTGTGCTGTCTTATAAGTGAGTGCCGCTAAGTGATGTCATTTTTGCACAAGTGGCGCCACTTCTAATCGCCCGCCCTTCTACTGACCCAAGGAGGTACACCTTGTGCTGTCGTATAAGTAAGTGCCGCCAGTGATGTCGCTTTTGGAAAAGTGACGCCACTTTTAATAACCCGCCTGTCTACTGACACAAGGAGGTGTGACTTGAGCTGTCCTACAAGTGATGTCACTTGCACAAGTGGCGCCACTTCTAATCACCCGCCCTTCTACTGACCCAAGGAGGTACACCTTGTGCTGCCTTATAAGTAAGTACTGCCAAGTGATGTCGCTTTTGGAAAAGTGACGCCACTTTTAATAACCTGCCTGTCTACTGACACAAGGAGGTGTGGCTTGTGCTGTCTTACATGTGAGTGCCGCCAAGTGATGTCACTTTTGCATAAGTGACACCACTTCAATCATCTGCCCTGCTACTGACACAAGGAGGTGTAACTTGTGCTGCCTTACAAGTGATGTTACTTCTGCAAAAATGACGCTGCTTTCAATAACCCTCTGCCTCGAGGAGATGTACCTTGTCCTGCCTTACAAGTAAGTACCGCCAAGTGAGGTTAATTTTGCACAAGTTACGCCACTGACAAGTCCGCCTGACTCAAGGAAGTGCTGCTTGACACGGGAGCACCGCCAAGTGATGCCACTTCCAACCACCTACCCGTCTCCTGACTAAAGGTATACACCATGATGTCTTACAAGTGAGTAACGCCACTTTGAAAACCATTTACGTCAATTGCACTTATTATTATTCTTCCTAACAATAAAATGGCCGTGTGTTGCTCTATTGGGATCGCTCTATCATCACGGACAGAACTATTGCTTGCAATAAACCTGATATCGTGGTGGTCGACCGCTCCCAACGCCGTGCAATGCTCGTCGATATTACCATCCCTCATGACGAGAACCTCGTAAAAGCCGAGAAGGACAAAGCCAGTAAGTACCTTGACTTGGCATACGAGGTAACCGCCATGTGGGATGTTGATTCGACAATCATTGTTCCGATGGTTGTGTCTGCGAATGGCTTGATAGCAAAGAGTCTCGATCAACATCTTTAGAGGCTCTCGCTTGACGGATGGATCAAGGGTCGGATACAAAAAGAGTGATTCTCGACACGGCACGTATTGTCCGGAGATTTCTGTCTGCAGTCCTAACCACCGTTTGTTTGGGCCTTGCCTCGCTACCGGCGGCATACTAGTTTAAGTTTTTTATAGTATTTATATTTATTTTATATATCTATATTGTAAAAAACTTAAATTTAAGATTATTAATTAAATATATGAATAATAATTGGTACACTCCACGCACACTTTCATTAAATTTCACTTAAATGGCCTCTACGCGTTGGATCTGTATCCCCGCGCACGCCTTATAAAGGACCGTGTTTTATAAAACCACGTGACATAAGCGACAATAATAATAATAGTCGTTGCATCACCCGTGACAACACTATTATTACTATACCATTACGAATTCATCATAATGGCTAAACATAATAACTAATACAACACAAATGCATTAAAATTTTGTTTCATAGCCTTCTTGTATTGTTACTTATTTATTATTTCGATGTTACTTTGTAAAATAATTATTTGTACTCACGTTTAGAATACGTTAACTCTTATTTAGTGAACACATTATATAAATATGAATTGTATTATACTGTATCTAGAATACTTTTGTCCTCTGGTCTACATTTACAGAACGCTAGTTCTTTGTTGAGCCTGTAAACATAAAGTATTAATTGACATTTGTTTTATTTTCAGGTATAAGAAAAACCTCAAAGCTTTTTATATCGTACATCCCACGTTTTGGACAAAAGTAAGTGTTACCTTATATTTAGCACTTTAATGTTTAGATGTCAACTTTGAATAGTAAAGTACTGGCTGCAAAAATAACAGCTGCAATTAATACGGTATCACATGTATCTCTAAGGTAATATCATTACCAGCGCCAGATTAGCTCATAGGCAAGTGCCTCGAGCATTACGTCTGGGTTGCATCAGAAACAGTGTCACAAGAATTCGCTAGAACACAAATTAGTTTCTTGTTGATGTAATCCCTGATCCTCGTACATATATTATAAAAAATACTAAAAAACACGCTTTTAAAAACCTCTAAAATTATCAGTGTTTCTCTACTATATTATGCATGTATTATGTACATTATAAACCTTCCTCAAGAATCACTCTATCTATTAAAAAAAACTGCATCAAAATCCGTTGCGTAGTTTTAAAGATCTAAGTATACATAGGGACAGATAGACGACGGATAGCGACTTTGTTTTATACTATGATTTTCTTTATTATAATCCTTTTTATATGGATATGGGACCCATGTACGTGGAGTGAATAGGGCATCAAAGTTAACAAATCCGGCAGTGGTTTGAATGTATTGGATCCAAAATTGCTCCTTGGGGAACTCCTATCGAAATAGATGTGCTGCTGTACACTGAAATCACTTTCTGTAGGATAAACAATATTAAATTATTATTCGACGACGTTCCATTTGTTTTCTTGTCACGTTTTATTCCTGGATAAAAAGGAACAAAGTTGTTCTTGTCTAATTGAATTTTTATAACGACAATTTAAAGAGTTTTGAAAAGAGATTTAAATATTTTTCCAAAATGTTAAGCAAAGAAATTGATACAAATGTTTATAAAATTAACGTAACACGCCGCTGTAGTAAGCTGTTCATTCTATTGTTAAATATTAGTTTCAAGTTTTCGTCACAATTAGTGATATATTTTCTGAAACAAACTTAGCTGTAAAGATTTCTACGTCTGTGCCGCGCCACGAATAAAATCTAATGCATTACACGTGATTTTCTATGTTTTCATTTCATTACAGCTTTACTTATTTGTTTCTTTGTGTAAATAATTGTAAATATGATTTTGAGAAGCTAGATAATCTAATTTTAACGTACATCATATCTTGAGTTTTAGACATCTTGACATGCAATTACCATAAATAGTAAGAATATGTTTGATTTCGACTTGAGGCAGCTTTTTAACGTGTCATCAAATTAAAACTACAGGCTGTTTGGAATTTACTTTTCATTTCTCATACTCGGAAAGTTATGTTGTTTTGATCTGATTATTGGGTGGAAAATGCTACTTCCCGACATAGGGAGGGAAAAACTCATACAATTTACTTCCCACCCAAGGGCCGGAATGAACTTTAAAAATAGAACTACGAATGTCAGCTACGAACTGTCAGCTGTGAACTATAAAAAAAATGCTGCGGCCATGTGAGTTTCTAAACAGCCAGTGTGAACTTAGCGCAAACTACTTCCAGCGGAATAAGCCGCAACAAACACGCGGTGAGTTCCATATTTAAAATTTAAACAGTCGACATAAATTGGCGGGATGTGAATTTATTATATATATCTGTGACGGAATTTCAATTCCAAAAATTCAAATAATCTCTTATACTAGTTAAGATTTTAATTTTAAAAATGAGTCAAGCGATTCCGAAATATTGACACCAGATTCAATTAAAGACGAGGCAAATTGTGTTCTGCCTACTGATGGTCTACTGATATTATCATATATTATGAATAAATAGATTAAATAAACAACCAATGTTTTATTTTCCTCATATATTCGAAGTGAAAAGTAGAGTGTTTAACACGGGTAAAAGAATCAATTCCTTCTCGGACTATAGCCGCCCTCGCTATTTCATTCCTCATGCTCGGAAAGGAGCGTTTCCTTGATCTGAGTATTGGGAGGAAAACGCTAGTTCCCACAAGCGGGCGGGAAATTCTCATACTATTTACTTCCCTTCTTAGGGCGGAAAGTAAAATTTTAAAAATAGAACTGAATTAGGTTACGTAATCTTTGGTACAATGATAATAATAGTAGATTGTTAACCGAGGGTGGAAAGAATCAATTCCCGAAGTATTTAGACTCTCGGCTATAGTCCGAGAAGGAATTGATTCTTTTACCCGTGTTAAACACTCTACTTTTCACTTCGAATATATGAGGAAAATAAAACATTGGTTGTTTATTTAATCTATTTATTCATAATATATGATAATATCAGTAGAGTCAATTTGCCTCGTCTTTAATTGAATCTGGTGTCAATATTTCGGAATCGCTTGAACTCATTTTTAAAATTAAAATCTTAACTAGTATAAGAGATTATTTGATTTTTTTCAAATTCCGTCACAGATATATATAATAAATTCACATCCCGCCAATCTATGTCGACTGTTTAAATTTTAAATATGGAACTCACCGCGTGTTTGTTGCGGCTTATTCCGCTGGAAGTAGTTTGCGCTAAGTTCACACTGGCTGTTTAGAAACTCACATGGCCGCAGCATTTTTTTTTTTATAGTTCACAGCTGACAGTTCGTAGCTGACATTCGTAGTTCTATTTTTAAAGTTCATTCCGGTCCTTGGGTGGGAAGTAAATTGTATGAGTTTTTCCCTCCCTATGTCGAGAAGCAGCATTTTCCACCCAATAATCAGATCAAAACAACATAACTTTCCGAGTATGAGAAATGAAAAAGTATTTGGCTGAATGGCCAGTAAAAGGTAACGCGATGTGTTCCAAATTTAAAAATACCTGTGATAAAATTTAAACATGCAGTTCTCGAGTTGTACTAACGTTACAATTAATTTTAAATAGGTTCTATTCATGTTAGGAATATTTTTATTAACAAATTTTATTAGAAAAGCTATTTTTTATTTTCTTTGCATTCGAAATGAAAAGTATAGTGCTACACACGGGTAAAAGGAATCAAACCCTACTCGGACTATACCCATAAATCTCGTAGGATTGATTCCTTTCCACCCTTATAAAGCAATCTACTATTCTTTTTTCAATTTATGCTTTTTGTTGTTTAATCACTTTAGTAGAAATATAATTTCCCGTTACACATTTGTGATATTGTGCGTGTCATTTTTGTTTATTTTGTTTGTTCGTTTGTTTAACCGCGTGCGTTGGGTTGGTTGGCAGATGATGACGTGGTGGTTCACGACGTTCATGGCGCCGGCCATCAAGGCCAAGGTGCACAGCCTGCCCGGCGTGGAGTACCTGTACAGCGTCATGCCGCGCCGCCACCTCGAGCTGCCCGCCTTCGTCACCGAGTACGACATGACGGTCAGTCACCCCACGTGTAGCACACACGCACACACACACACACACACACTGCCCGGCGTGGAGTACCTGTACAGCGTCATGCCGCGCCGCCACCTCGAGCTGCCCGCCTTCGTCACCGAGTACGACATGACGGTCAGTCACCCCACGTGTAGCACACCACGCCACACACACACACACACTGCCCGGCGTGGAGTACCTGTACAGCGTCATGCCGCGCCGCCACCTCGAGCTGCCCGCCTTCGTCACCGAGTACGACATGACGGTCAGTCACCCCACGTGTAGCACACACGCACACACACACACACACACTGCCCGGCGTGGAGTACCTGTACAGCGTCATGCCGCGCCGCCACCTCGAGCTGCCCGCCTTCGTCACCGAGTACGACATGACGGTCAGTCACCCCACGTGTAGCACACACGCACACACACACACACACACACTGCCCGGCGTGGAGTACCTGTACAGCGTCATGCCGCGCCGCCACCTCGAGCTGCCCGCCTTCGTCACCGAGTACGACATGACGGTCAGTCACCCCACGTGTAGCACACACGCACACACACACACACACACACTGCCCGGCGTGGAGTACCTGTACAGCGTCATGCCGCGCCGCCACCTCGAGCTGCCCGCCTTCGTCACCGAGTACGACATGACGGTCAGTCACCCCACGTGTAGCACACACGCACACACACACCCACGCACCACAAATACATATACATATATGTCGCAGCCAATTGGTTAAAATAGCCGTTTAATCAAACAGCTAGCTAGACGTAAGCTCTATCTCAAGATCAACTTGTAAAGATTGCTCTACCTGTGCAACCCTCTCCTGACCAGCGTGGTTGACAAGAGCCTACCCCGGCATTGGGTAGGCTGATGCCCTAAGGTTGGAACGGATGTGAGTGTCTTCATGGTGACAATTACCAATATCTAATTTCCTATTTCAACTCTGTCCTCAATAAAATTAACTTAATATTATTACAATGCAAATTATAAAGACGTTCATGAAAGTGGAGGATGCAAGAGAAGTGTGCCAGGATCGTAGCAACTGGGGAGAGGTGGTCTCTGCCTACCCCATTGGGAACAAGGCGTGACATATATGTATGTATGTAAAGTGGAGGTAGCAAGAGAAGTGTGCCAGGATCGTAGCAAGTGGAGAGAGGTGGTCTCTGCCTACCCCATTGGGAACAAGGCGTGACATATATGTATGTATGTAAAGTGGAGGTAGCAAGAGAAGTGTGCCAGGATCGTAGCAAGTGGAGAGAGGTGGTCTCTGCCTACCCCATTGGGAACAAGGCGTGACATATATGTATGTATCTAAAGTGGAGGAAGCAAGAGAAGTGTGCCAGGATCGTAGCAAGTGGAGAGAGGTGGTCTCTGCCTACCCCATTGGGAACAAGGCGTGACATATATGTATGTATGTAAAGTGGAGGTAGCAAGAGAAGTGTGCCAGGATCGTAGCAAGTGGAGAGAGGTGGTCTCTGCCTACCCCATTGGGAACAAGGCGTGACATATATATGTATGTATGTAAAGTGGAGGTAGCAAGAGAAGTGTGCCAGGATCGTAGCAAGTGGAGAGAGGTGGTCTCTGCCTACCCCATTGGGAACAAGGCGTGACATATATGTATGTATCTAAAGTGGAGGAAGCAAGAGAAGTGTGCCAGGATCGTAGCAAGTGGAGAGAGGTGGTCTCTGCCTACCCCATTGGGAACAAGGCGTGACATATATGTATGTATCTAAAGTGGAGGTAGCAAGAGAAGTGTGCCAGGATCGTAGCAAGTGGAGAGAGGTGGTCTCTGCCTACCCCATTGGGAACAAGGCGTGACATATATGTATGTATGTAAAGTGGAGGTAGCAAGAGAAGTGTGCCAGGATCGTAGCAAGTGGAGAGAGGTGGTCTCTGCCTACCCCATTGGGAACAAGGCGTGACATATATGTATGTATCTAAAGTGGAGGAAGCAAGAGAAGTGTGCCAGGATCGTAGCAAGTGGAGAGAGGTGGTCTCTGCCTACCCCATTGGGAACAAGGCGTGACATATATGTATGTATGTAAAGTGGAGGTAGCAAGAGAAGTGTGCCAGGATCGTAGCAAGTGGAGAGAGGTGGTCTCTGCCTACCCCATTGGGAACAAGGCGTGACATATATGTATGTATGTAAAGTGGAGGTAGCAAGAGAAGTGTGCCAGGATCGTAGCAAGTGGAGAGAGGTGGTCTCTGCCTACCCCATTGGGAACAAGGCGTGACATATATGTATGTATCTAAAGTGGAGAAGCAAGAGAAGTGTGCCAGGATCGTAGCAAGTGGAGAGAGGTGGTCTCTGCCTACCCCATTGGGAACAAGGCGTGACATATATGTATGTATCTAAAGTGGAGGTAGCAAGAGAAGTGTGCCAGGATCGTAGCAAGTGGAGAGAGGTGGTCTCTGCCTACCCCATTGGGAACAAGGCGTGACATATATGTATGTATGTAAAGTGGAGGAAGCAAGAGAAGTGTGCCAGGATCGTAGCAAGTGGAGAGAGGTGGTCTCTGCCTACCCCATTGGGAACAAGGCGTGACATATATGTATGTATGTACAATGCAAATACAAACAGCGCATTCACATAAAGAAGAGCGTGTAGAATACACGCTCTTCTTTATGTTTATCGCTAGTTGCAATATTGCATAAATGCGTCTAATACATTTACTTCTCGCCGGGCCATACATTTACTGGTCCCATAAATGGATGGATTACTCCTAATACGGGTATCAATCCGCCGTAATCGATGTACACATGTTTCACGGTTTTCTGAAGCTACATTTGTACTACAAGTTAATATTGTACTAATGTTATTGTGGATAGCTGTAGTATGTCTAACTTATGTTGTAATAATTAACTGATTATGGTAAGAATTGAAGATATTTATTTATTTTTATATTTCTTTTCAGATAAACGGCCTCCACTACTTCCAACCCGACACAAACAACACGTAAACGGCCGCACGCGACCATTTTTCTATTCGGTTAGCTCTCCGTTACTTCTAGTATTATTATTATTATTAAACATTAATAATCATTGTGTCTATACTCTGTGCCAGTCCAATTTGTGAGTGTAAAATGTAATATTTTGTTCGAAAATTTAAATACTAAAATATGTTTTATGTAAGCCTATTTTAAATAACAATATTTAAAAAAAATGGTGATTTTATAGTTATTATTTGTGTAACTAAAGTGCTATGCAACTCATTATAGTATTAAGTTTAGTAGATGATGAGTAATCGCAAAACTACGTGCATTACATAAACTAGAAAATAAAACCACGTACTACGAGTCCGCTGAGGAAAAATATACTAATAAAAAAACAAGCCTGTTTTGACAGATGTTAACGTTGTAGTTTAATTGTCAAAACTACAACATTTTGACGTATAACCCCTTCCGCGTCTCCTTTCTTCCCCTTGCGTTTCCCTAACTTACTGTAAATGGCAAATGTACAAACCGTACGAAGCAAAAGAGAATAAAAAAAAACATTTTGACGTATAATCTATGGAGTGACACCTGTCAAAACAGACTTGCATTATGAAGACTTTAATGCTCTTTATTGGTCATAGTGTGTATTTTTCCTTATTTCAGGTTCGGATTGCTTATTTAAGCGCTTTTTTATTGACTCTTTTCTTTCGGTATTTTCATATTAATTATTGTAAATAGCTGACGTGACGCTGGCAAAATTTATTTTTGTTAAAAAACCATTGCCATTATTAAAATTACTTACAGACTGCAACATTCCTCGATAAATGGGCTCCAACGTTGTAGTTTTTGAAGCAAGCTATTAAATTCCTATTAATCAAGCAATCGATGTTGAATTGAGCAATCAAAGCTCATTCAACTTATAATATTAGAATGCAATCTAGTGCTATTACAATTATATTCATTATACAAGTAATTCGAAAAACGTATAAAATTCTGTTTAATTTTGCACAAATTGGATTGGAATGGAGCACACTTAATATTTTAATTTTAAGTGTTGCCACTGCTTCGTGGCGAGTAAATTGGTAGAAAATATGTGATAATGTATCCGTACTGTACTTCCTGCGGCTTGGCATGCTCGTGCAATTGTTTGTTATTCTACTTTGAATTTAACTGGCGGTGATAATCTGGAACATTTAACATTTGTGTAACGTTAAGATCGATTTGTTGAAACATGAGTTGTGATGGAACGGAGTGATGAGTTTGTATAGGAAATAAGCTGATTGTCTTGGGATTGCTTGGCTCGGTGAATAGTGAGCTATAGTAATAATAAGGCATAATAGAATAGCAAAAACACGTATAAAAAAATGTAATGCAATCTGAGCCTGGATAAGAGATTAAATTTGACTTATTTTTACCTATGGTTCGTTTATCGTTCAGATACAACAGTCATTATTAAAATATTGCACATGGGTCTGAATTTCTTCCATATTCAATGTTGATTTTGCTATTCCATTATGTCTATTAGTCAGCGATGTGTGTCCAGTTGCCTGATGTGTGTATTCAAAGCTACTGTTATTATTGGCTCGAGTGAAATTTTTATTGAGATAATCACTAATAATACTAAATATTTTTCTATTGTTGACTGCTTCATAAAATTCGTAGAACCGTGTAGATTCAACTGTATACAGAAATAGGAATCGACTAATCTTATTTTTTACTTAATAACTTATTGCTGTTTAGAAAAAATATCAAGTGTAACTTTAAAAATTCAGAATAAGTTTTTATTTTGTGTTGTATCAAAGTATTCACTTGTATATTAAAATGAATTCGTGTGGAAATTTCACTCGAAAATATATTTTCAAAATATATAAATTGTTCGAATTTTATCAAGTAACGTAAACTTAGTATTAGAAATGCATTTTTTATATAAATATTGATAAAATAATGCGAACAAACATGAGCGATTGTCAATACGCTGATTCTTTCACACACATTGCATGCGAATGAGATGGCTGTCTCGTTTATATTAATTCATTGTCCCCGCTTTCCACTCGAGCCAATGTTACAAACAGTTAATGAACGATGCGCTGTTATATTCCATGAAATGTTGTCTATAGTTGTGAATTTGTGCTATTTTTGATATCCATTTGATTGGTGCTTATAAAAAGGCAAATTTGTTACTGTGCTGATGAGACTTTTATAATTGTCACATTAAAAAATATTGCTTATTCATCCATATACTAGATACTAGTAAAAGTGACTATAATTCTCTGCATACCTGTTTAGGTGAGGCAGTGGGGATCTTGGGTTCGAACACGAAATCTACTATTTCTTCTTTTTTTTAAACCTACGACAAAGGTTTATGTGTAATACCAGTTCGCTGTGGTTGACACTGACATAAGCCCCCAGGTGGGTGGGTATTAAGGATGATCGATGCTAACATCGAATGTACGATAAATATCGGTCGTAAGACATCGATATTTTAAAACATCGATGTTTTTGGAAACAAATAAAACTGTCTATTATATTTATGAAAAGTTTTAATTATTTGATAAATGCACTAGAAATAACAAAAATAATTAGAAAAATAACATTCCCAGTATTTTTAGGGACACTTCGTAAAAAAAATATCTTTGACATGTTTTTTCTAATACTAATGACTATGCAATATTTATACTTGAAGCTAGTACACCTACTGCACGCTAGACCGCGCCCAAAATAATAATTGACGTTTCGATATTTTATTCAGGTAACATCGATGTTTCGATGATATCGAAGTCAACCCATCGATGTTAAAACATCGATGTTTTATAGTTAAATATCGATGTTTATTCAATATCGATGAATATCGATCATCCCTAGTGGGTATTTAGTAATCATATCATCTAATTATCATTATGCAAATACTTAGTAATAAACTGTCACTATTCTATTATTTGATATGCATTGTACTTGACCATCAATCAATTCAGTCCAAAAGCAAGGAGGTGGTTGAACAGAATGAGCTTAGGCCAAAAATGCAAAAAATTAAAAAAAAAACTAAATTTTATTCGAATAAGGAAATAAATTGTTTCCAAATTTTTAGCTAAATAACTGTGAATTCTGGGTGGCATTAGTTAATATGTCAAAATAACCTAAATTTGGTTAAAATGAAATGTTGTGAAAATAAACCAGTTTTAAAATTTCCAAAAATCATGTTGTATGTACTTTACATCTGGGATAATAGTGCCAGATTAATTTATTAAATTATGCCAATACTCTATTGGTCAGTCAAGCCATACAAGTTCCTAATAATACTCGGTCGTTTTGAGCAAAGAACATACATAAATATTGTCTAACATTAATCTACATGCATATTTTGTTTCTTCTTTGCTGCATAACGTTCGACTTTATTTATTTACATAATGACCATTGGATATATTAACTTGTACAATGTACATATAAAATAATTTTCACTTTATATCATTTAGACATTTTGTCACTTCATCTTTATAATAGAACAGTTAACTTTGATTACACATACAGTTAAACGTTTTAACACTAAGATGAGTGTCACCGTATTGTAAGTGTGGTGCTTCATAATAACTGCTGTTACCTGCAATGCTCCACGTTGGCCACTAATCCTGCAACAGGGTACTTATTTATTTATTTAGGACAAAACTAACAGGTCTTACACTAATAAAATCTTAAAAATAGGTTCTAATGTATTCTACTAAGTGCAGACCCAATTACAGGTTGCCGCGGCGTGCATAAGTGAATTCGATGCTACATAACAATTTTTATATATTAATTGACATATATAACATTTTGAAAAGCTTAACTAAAAATTAACTAGAGTTGTAAGGACCCTACCTATAGACTATTTATAATTTCACGTCTAAATCTTGCTGTTTTGTTTGAAAAAAAAAATATTTATAATCTGTGGCAAGTTTCCAATGTTATGTGAAAGGTGCATTCATTAATATAACTAGATACAACAATACGATGTATTGTTGTGACCTAGATTAAATAAAATCATAATCACAGAAAAAGCCACAGCACTATAGTAAAGTAATATAGCAAGTACTTTATACATGGATACAATATCAGTCAAAGAAATATAACGTTACATTATACAAAATTTAAGTTTTTTTTTTTACTATTTATTATTATAATGCCTAAAGGCCTAATTATAAGGCCTAAAGGTGTAGTGTAGTATAGTAATGTTTCAATTCAATAAAACTCTTCGTAACATGTCTCATGAATTTTTGGAAAACAACATTTAAATTAAACTTTGGTGCAAAAGCATCTTAATTCCACTGAGTGTATTAAAACGCTGTAAGACTAAAGACAAAAATGTTGTTAGCGTTAATGAACAAGGAACCCGTAGGCAATACGAACAAATTAAAACATGGTACAAATACAGTGAGCATGTAGCATAGTTGTAATTGATGTTTAAATGAAATCATATATTTTTTCTACAAGCAATTGTGTCTTAGTGCCAGACCGTTACCCGTTACGTGATATTTTAGGCAGTTTGTTGATGCAATATTAGCGTGTGGTTTGTATGTATAAAACGTTGTTAATAATTGAAATGTTTAGGGTATAATTAAATCTTTTTAATACAATCGTATATCTGAGGTCTGTTTTTTATCTCTTAATCAAACTTGACACATGCAAATGTCAAAAGTGCGGTCCTAAATATGCTTTTGACGTCCGGATTTTTACTGACAGTTCTGGAGACACTACTGAGTTTGAACTCTTTACACTAATGAATGACGTCATTAATTATGTCAGATTGCTTTTATAATGATGATATGTTTCATATGTATTTCGACTTGAGAGATAAAAACCAGACTTTAGTAATCTTTTTGTCTCCTTTAATATTATAGCGACTGTTGTGTGCGGCGTCTCAACTCGACGACGCCAGTCTTATGTATTTTCGATTCTTAGAACTTTGCACTAGATGTAATAAAATTATATCATCAAGGCCTTAGATGTGTTAACTATTGATAATTTGTACTCTAAATGATGCATTAAGTTTATTTAATACTTTATCGCTGTTGACGGTTTATTCTATATAGATACAAATATATCAAGTTCAATATATAAGATGCTAATTTAGGTGTTACATGAGAAATGTGATCAAGTGTTAGTTAAGTTTCATATTTTATTATTAAAATAGATTGTTAAATAGGCTATGTAAATAATAAAGAATAAATTATTAATTTACTAAACTGTTTTTTTATTGACATTATAAATACAGGGTCTTTTAAACGACACATTTGGCTCAGCAGTTGAGTGATCGACTACTACGCAACGGGTCGCGGGTTCGATTTACGCAATTGACATATTTTGTATGACCTTCAAAAATTTGATCCGGTTGGAATGTTAGATTCGATATTTGGGACTGCACCCATGACAGGATAAAAATCCTACTATGAGGCGACGTTGCCTTTATTTTTTTTTAAGTACGGCTCATTTTGTGTTGCACTGTTCACTAGCGAATGTTTAGCTATTTCTCCCTAACTACACAAATCTCAAAATATTAATTATCAAAATTTCGTAAAACTAACAATGTTCGAGAACATACTGTACAAACAAGTGAGCACATTTCTTATTTACCTTAAGACAGCTTTTATGTCGCTCGTTGTTACGAGTAGTTTGCCGAAATATCGGCGTTGTACTACAAATGTAAAACTTGAGGTATTGCTCACTGTACAATATTTAATATACTGCTTACATAGGACACTGCCATTGGATATGGCCGATCATGTGGCCAGCAGTAGTATTTTAGAGAGAATAAAAGTGGAGAGATTGCAAGAAGAATCTGTGAAAGAGGAACGCAAAAGAAAACAGCATAAAATTGAATAAAATACAGAATAATGATAATATGAAATATGTATGATAGTTTTAAAAAGGGCGTAGTGAATGTTGGTGCTACTATGTTGTTGTTGTATGTATGTTTTGATAAAGATGTAAACAATGCCATTTGAATGTCTCACAGAAAACCGGCGTAAAATAGCGCTTGCGCTGTGTTTCGCCGAGTGAGTGAGGGTACCGGAGGCCCAACCCCCCTTATTCCCTTTAAAAAGGCCGGCAACGCATCTGTGACTCCTCTGGTGTTGCGGGTGTCTATGGGCAACGGTTATCGCTTACCATCCGTTTGCTCGTTCGCTGCCCTATCCCATAAAAAATTTAAAAAAAAATGTTGATCTGATAAGAAGAAAACTTGATTAGATTGCTTGCATTGCTATTGCTATAAAAGTGAATAGTAAAAATAATTGAGAAGGGAATGCTTAGATGGTTTGGACACAAAACAAGTAACAGAATAAATTTATTAAGCAAATATGAATAGGCCGGTTGGTAGACAAAAAATACTTGGAACGAAGAGGTGATATATTGAAAGAAAGCTAGGTCACGAGTACCAGTAACAGACCAATGTAGATGAAAGTATTCATGAAAGTCGAGAAAACTAAGGAAATATGTATGTTTAGATTGTAGCAAGTGGAAAACTTTGATGTCTGCTTACCCCCAAGGGAAACGACCATGAGTGTGTATGTAACATATCTGTGTTACTGGGCTTGGAGAACACCGGGGGGTTTTAATGGATAGGCCGGTCCTCTCAGACCGGAGACACACGGCCGCGCCTCGCCAGCGCGGTGACAAGCTGCATAAGGTACATTTCCCCTCGAAAAAAAGACATTATGATCAATTTTTTACCACAAGAGAAAAAAAATCAGGTGTTTGGGTGAATGGTGCCAAATACAAAAACTAGTGAACACTCTGAAACAAATTTACCCAATCCAGTAAAACTGTTCAACAGTAACTTTCATTAGCATAAATCAGGATGGGTAACACTGTGATACTGACGATACTGGCCTAGTGATCAGAAGGGCAAAGTATCAATTATGATGTGCCATTGGGAAGACCTATGAGGAAACAAAGCTGTATGTGAAATCAACCAATCTGCTGGACCAGCATACTTGACTCAGTCTTAAAAATCATAATTTAGTTATGATAGGCCCTTCGGTGAGCTGATGTTGGTTATATACCTACAAATATAACTACACTTGGTAATATCATGAGAAGTTACGCTTATAAGATATGAATTGATTCAATCCAATCAAAGCAATATTATGATCCATCCTAGCACTTGCAAATAAACTTAATAATTTGATGCACTTAATTTGCCAAGTTCAAATCTTACATTAGTAAAACTGAGCTTTATGTAGCTAATATAAAGTATAGCTAATATAAATATAAAGGAATATCAATGATAATATTTTTTTTTAATCAATTTTAATTGTAAGTCTACCAAGGTTTTATTAAAAACTAATTTTATTATAAACCTACTGTTAAATAGATGTATATCATATATAGGACTTCTATATCAATAAAAAACTCAAAAGGTATTTATAATTATTATATTTTTGTTATAAATAAACATTAATACTCTCCTTGCTTTAAACACTTTTAGGAGTATGCAAACTATTTATAATATTAACAATTACATTGAATACTGGATATTTGTCTGCTGCACTCATCAAAGATACTTTAAGCACAGTCAGTACATTTGATAAGAGATAACCCATTATTGCACCCAGATAACATGGGATGGGCCACTTTTGCCATGGAGTATTCCAATCCAAAGGTATAACAACAGCACCAAGCCAAGCTCCACAGATAGTTATCAGTGAATTGTTGATAAGCATTTGTATAATTGTATTTTTTCCATAAGTTTTCATACCAAATAACAAATCCATAGATGCTTCAACACCAGTGTGAGCAATCAATGGAAATACAGTGAGAAGAGTCATTAGCCCCGACAGCATTAAAGTTTCTTCGTGGTTGTCTAGAATAGGTGCTCCAAACAATATCATACCTATAAAGTAGCTAAACAGAACCAAGAGAAGAAACACAAACGATTTTAAAATATCACCAAGTCTACTTTTGTTTCCTTTATTTTTTTTCAACTGCACATCAGAGGTGGAACTCAGGTAAAATGATTTCAGCAGTTCAGCTACAAATATCAGCACTAATATATAAAATGAAGATCCATTGCCTACGGAATATAGCAATCCTTTAAAAGATATGAAAGTCACTATACTGGGCAAATAAATGCATGTTATAAGACTAGAAACGGTCACTTTTCTCAACTCCAGTTGATTATTCAATGAAAACATTTTAAAATGATTTAATGAAATATAACAAACATTTAGTTTTTTATAAAGTAAATATAAACACAAGTTGTATTCTATTTAACAAACACCAAATCCAAACCGCCCGTCACGTCAGGGACAGCACAGATGAGTGACAGCACAGACTAGTTAGAGATACTACTTTTTTTTAAAAATCTTCGCTCGTATCAAGCAGGCAAAGAGCAGAGCCCATACAGCCTATTCAGTGGTAAATCTTTATCTTCTTTCTTCTTCACTTTCCTATTTCTTTATTTTTTCCCCCTTTTATAATTCCGAGACAGTGTGGGTTTAAATTTAAAAAGATGTTGATATGATGCGGTGTTTCTTAAAATCTCTTGAATAGAACGCGGAATATCATCAGTGTTCTTGTACAGATCTATAAGCTCATTCATTAGCACAAGGCGTTGAATGCCAAATGAAGAGCATTAGAGATACTACGTATCAGACCGCCAAGTGCCTTTTTTTTCCTCAGGAAAGGAGGCTGAGAATCCATCATGGATATCAACGCAACAGGCAAGCAGAGATGCGTTGATTATGTCGGTCTCTTGGTGAATCGAGGCGGCTCGACCCAACAGACCTACCGACTAAACTCAGCCTAAGCCTTTGGTCCTAGTGACCCTACTGGCTTATATTGACGGGGGCCGCACCTCAAGAGAGGTACGGTTAGCGCTGCCCCATGGAGAGGGCATAAGCGCTAGAAGAGGCACGGTTCTCCAAAGTGGGACCGGCCTGTATTGACTGGGAACCTACTCGTGGCTGAGCAGAAGGCTGCCGAATAAGGGGAGACAAAAGAGGCGACGGCTCACATGCCGCCGCTTGCAGGTCTTGAAGGTCCTCCAAGTGCTATACAATGGACTTCGACTTTATAGTACCTACGGAATGCAAGAATTGAACATGACATTTGCTTTTTTTTTCTTAATATTGGCTTGAGTGACAGACAGTACTCTGTGGTGACAGTGACACACAGATGATTTATTTTTTGTTATTTTTCCCATTCTGGGAAGGCAAAGGGAACGACGCCGATGACACACAGATGAGTTTTTTTTTTAATATTCTTAACCTTGGATACAGAGTCCTTCAGACATATATTTTTTTAATTTTATTACCTGGTAACATAGACCTGCAAATGAGTTACTATTGTGTGACACACAGATTAATTACAGAGGTGCGCTCAGCAGAGACATTAACCGTAGAAAAACTATACCACAAATCACGGTAAAATAAGCTGTAAGTATTGAATACTCTTGAGATCAGTAGGCCTATTATGTTAATCAAATGACAAATTAAAATGATTTTCATCTACCGCCTAATTACGTTTTTGTTCACGTTAATAGCACGCTTATGTATAATGTTAGCACGTTTATAGTGAACTAAAATTAGATATTAAACAAATTGGAATAACTTTTAAAATGTGATATATAAAATCGTAAACATCTTTAATTAGTCACCGATATGAAATATGTTTTAAGCACACTAAAACACTGCTTTAACTAAACTCTCACTTCGCCCTAAGCACTGTATACTTGAATATGTGTAATGATCGAAAACATAACTGGTGCAAAAGAAAGAAATTACAAAAGATAATGGCTTTATAGACTAACTTTCTTTGCCAGTTTGCTCTAGAGTGAATAAAAAAGTTCACGTCAATGTCGATATGACAAGATAACAGCTGAGCTGACAAAATTCTAGTGTGAGTAAAAACTTTATCGTGTAGTAATTTAACAAACGTAATCGATGTGACGACACAAACGTTATAAATGAAAGGTACGGCCGCCAGAACCACCAGTTGAACTTTATACTGCAGGACGTTCGGCTACAGTGTGAGCCAACGTTATCGAATATCGATAATATCCGTTTTCATCAGTCCGTGTTTGTTGTCGTTCATTGCCGTACTCAAGAATTACATACACAAAATGCCTTGTCCATTTCTGGGATCCCTGAATCAGGCCTTCGTGCGGAATTACGGAGGAGCTCTTATGAAACAATATGCCAACTTCTGTCCCGTCATATCGCGGGGGTTTCGCTCGCTGGGCAACGACGAGACAAAGTGTCCGTTTATAAAAGAGAATGCTATAATCGCCGACGCTCCCAAGGAGATGTCGGAGGACATCGTGGAAAGCGTTTCACCCTACAAGTATGAGAAATTTTTCAATGAACAAATCAGCGCTAAGAAGAAGGACTACTCGTATCGCGTCTTTAAGAAAGTTTCTCGTCTCACAACGGAAGGTGTGTATCCAAGGGCTTTGGAAGGGGAAGGCGCGCGGCAAGTGACGGTGTGGTGCGCCAACGACTACCTGGGCGCGTCGCGGCACCCAGCTGTGCGGCACGCGGCCGCCGCGGCCGTGCACGCACACGGCACCGGCGCCGGCGGCACGCGCAACATCGCCGGCAATTCCCTCATGACCGAGAAGCTTGAAGCCGAAATAGCGCATCTCCACAAGAAACCAGCCGCCCTTGTCTTTAGCTCCTGCTTTGTAGCCAACGATGCCACCTTATCTACCTTGGCCAAGATCTTGCCTGGCTGTATAGTTTACTCTGATGCTGGCAACCACGCCTCCATGATTCAAGGCATTCGCAATAGCAGGGCCCCTAAACATATATTCAGGCATAATGATCCTGAACATCTTCGACAACTACTATCTGAATCTCCAGCTGGTGTACCGAAGCTAGTTGTGTTTGAGACTGTTCACTCTATGAGTGGAGCTATTTGTCCCTTAGAGGAGATGTGCAATATTGCTCATGAGTATGGAGCTTTAACATTTGTGGATGAGGTGCATGCTGTTGGCCTTTACGGCAAGCATGGGGGAGGAATCGGTGAGGAGAGGGGAATTCAACATTTGATTGATATAGTATCTGGAACCCTAGGCAAAGCCTATGGAAATGTTGGGGGCTATATTGCTGGCTCTACGTTACTGGTAGATACTGTGAGATCGTTAGCTCCAGGCTTTATCTTTACTACTGCCCTCCCACCTCCTGTTTTAGCGGGTTCGTTAGCAGCCATTAGACTCCTCGCCAGTGAGGAAGGACGGAGCTTGAGAGTCAAGCATCAAGCAATGGTGCGTTACTTAAAACTCTCTCTTTTGGTGGCAGGACTGCCTCAACTACCTTCTGTGAGTCATATAGTACCTGTCCCTATCAAAGGGGCTGATAAAGTAGCCCAAGTCGCAGAGTCCCTCATGAAGAGAGGTCACTATGTGCAAGCCATAAATTATCCAACAGTGGCTCGTGGTGAGGAACGACTGCGGTTTGCACCGGGCCCCTACCATACACCAGACATGATAGACAGCCTTGTGACTGCCTTAATCGATGCATTCCATGAAAATGACATAAGTTTTAATGAGTTCCTGAAAAATGGTACTTGTATGGAGTGCAGTATGGAGTATAAACCTGATATTGTGTATGAGGAGCCATACAAATATCCCATGCAAGTCGCATAATTCAATAATCTCGCATGACCATGACATTAGTATATTGTTATATTGACAGCATGACAAAAATGTAAAAAAAAGTTATTTCTTGTATAGTCTATTCATGTTATACAACCTATTTGATTGGTTCTTGGTTCATGTTTAGGGGAAATGAAAGATATTTGATGGAAAAGGTTGTTTTATTTAGTCCCAATACTTAATGAGTCCATCCCAACCCGCCGTGAGCATCTTGCTTGGTTCGTGCGGGTGCCACAGTGCAGTAATACACACGCCGTCGTGCGCTTTCCACTTCTTGTACAGTTTTGTGGTCTTCCAGTCCCAAACGTAGCATTTTCCGTCTGCATCACCCGATACCAAATAACTATAACAAAAGAATTAACATTAGATATTGAATTCATAAACAAGAGTATACTGGAATGATATATCACATACTTATGTCAAATCTGATATAGTTGTACTGACTAATACAGACTCTATTCATTCATTTGTACAGTAATTATAATATAGTCACATGTCAGAGTTCAGAGTTGTACAAAGTTTTTTTATTACTAATGCAAGCATGAAAAAATGAACAGTACTGTACGTTTCCAAAAATAATTTACAATAGTATCAAATCTTACATAAAATTAAAATTACGGTCAGGTGTCGAACAAACGATTGATATGTTAACCTGTTTAAAATTGATTCAAAAATACGCGTAAACGGACAGCTTGCCGTTAAGTAGTTTTATTTATAGACACGATATACGTATTGTATAATGTACTTTTCACCTGTTTGGATGTAACAAGAATAGCAAAATAATCCGTACGTATTGTTCTATGAAAATGCCAGATGTCAAAACCATTGAACTATCTATTAACTTATTGATCTAAAAATTATTGAGAGTTTCCGCCAATAAAGTACAATATTTTGACGAAAAAATATAGGAGCTATTTTCGAAATATTTTTTTTTGTTGTTTTCCTTGAAGCAGCTCTTATGTCACTTGTAATAGCGGCGATTTTGTGATGTGCATTGGCAGGTAGGCCGGAAAAGTGTGTTTAATTAAAACGTTGCGAGGTCATTCACTGCAGATCACGCGAGATCCGATAGGGCACGAATATTGGCACTTAAAATATGGGCTACTCGTATCTAGGGCTATTCTGGACGTAAAAGAAGTTTCTGTGCGTGACCTAGAGCAGTGACTTTGCGGCGCTAAAAATAGTAAACATTTGTAACAACAAAACAGCGCGAACGCACAATTACATCACAAAAGTTTCGCCATCCATAATCCTTATGTTGTTGAATGAATTAAATAAGATTATTCAATTATTACCTGCACCTACTTATATGAAGTTGAAAAACAAAAATAGTAGGTTGCTGCATCGAGCGTAAAGTGAATTATTAATGCACTGGTAACCGGCCGTATACAAGAGCACTAAATTAACACGAGTGCACTTTAGCAAGATGCGTAAACTGGTTTTATTTAGCTAATTTATATTTTCTACCAATATCTTTTTGATTTTAAATAAAACTGAAAAATGTATATCTGAAGAAAGATTTTCATGCACTATGCATGAAATACTGTGCTTGCCACTTGATATAACATTTGTGCGCTGTTTTGGTTCTAAACTACAAATATGTACGTTCTTGTCGGTTTTGTTATGATTCATCATAATATTACTATGTAGTTTGAATGAAAAAAGAAAAAATAAAATATTAAAAATATTAAATTATGTATAAAGTTGTCATATATGTAAAAAGAAAGGCGTGTATGGTGACATTACTTATTAGATCTCCAGCCCCTGAGCATGAACGATGACAAGTGTTTATTTTTTCTGTGGTCATGTTACGGAAGCATATCGCATTTCGCATGCTAAGTCATATTTTCGAACCGATTTAAATGATTACCTGTTTGTTGTATTCGTCTTTGTTAATTATAGCAACTATTGGAATATTTAAAATAGCAGGGCTTGAAAATTATGAAAAAATCTATATAATTGATAGAATTAAACATTTGGAATTCCGCTCAATGGACAGTCAAGCGGTGAGAACTGACTCGGGTCAACTATAAGTGTTACACACAGCAATGCGTTAGATTTTACTTGTTACCTTAAGATAGCTCTTATGTTGCTCGAAACAGTATAAGGCTCTAATAATGAACGTGTTGGCATTGTAAAAGAAAATAAAAACGCGTGCCAAATTATTGATAAAAATTTGAATTTTAAACTTATTGATATATGACCGTTGAAAATATACATTACAAAAACATGTAACATGAATGTATGTATGACACATACCAGAGAGGTGTACGATAATAAAGTTTCTTCAATTTTGAATTCCAATTATATTGGAAATAAATAGATATAAGAAATCAAAAACTTATTGTCTTGGTGTAATAACTTTAATTATATTAACAAATGATTATATATTAATTACTGTTATTAATTTTAATCGATTTCATATCGTGTGATTCACGAATTAACTAATCACAAAGCATTTGTAGAAACGTAAGCTATTGCGAGTACATTTCCCATTGAACAACATGGTATATATATGTACGTGCGTATGATATGACTTCCGATACGCAGGCGTGGTAATGGCGAGGATGTTACACATAGGGGGAATTCGCTCCCCTCTGTCTAGCAAACAAAGTGTAGCTCATCAAATCGTCAATCATCTAAGTGAAGCACACAAACCTTGGGAACGAACAAGATCAAGGCCAAATATTTTAGCGAGCTATTTTTTTACAAAACAGGAGACAAGTCCGTATCTGTGGGATCAATTATCTACTGCTACGTAGCAACAAAATAAAACTAAATCGTTGATTGTGTATTTTTTAATTTATCCTTTGTACTATCACAGTTCGAAATGATAAATCACTATTGTATTGTTTCGGTTGTCATGCTATGGGGACTGATAGTAAATAGTTATCGCGTTGCAATAACCCACATAACAGCATATTTGTTTCTGTACCATTTTACTCATTTCTACTGTAAAACTGCAGATTTAATCGGATAAGTCCGGCTTTTTACGTTTGCGTCCACGGTCTATCCGGTCTTTGATTGACTTTACTCTACGATTTTCGGTAACAACTGTTTAAAACTGTAGCGCGGGTGAATGCCATATTTTAACTATTAGCTACACATGATTTAACTTATTTGGCTGTAGCTGACAACCAACTTTCCGATTAGATGGAAGCCCTAGTCATATAACCCATATTCGGCAAGGATTTAAGAGCGATAACATTAACGAAATTACGTTTAAGAAAAAAACACTAGTACCTTGCGGACATTATTTATATCGCAAATAAATATTTATTCTAAATAAAATTAAAGATATACGAAACTGAAAACGTTAACCGAAACGGCAAAATCAAACCTTAACCATTGAAATTAAAGCGATTAGGGTCCAGAACAAGAACACGATACTGTTGAACGTTCTTTGCAAATATGGAGAACACTCGAATCACGACGAATCTGTATGTCATTTTCGAAACAAGAACGGACGTAACTTTTCGACAGATCAGGGATTCAATTCGTAAATCGAGTTGTGAATAGGGGGACAATAGGTCTACTCTAGCTCTGCATTGTGAACACAAAAATTCAATGTTGTTGTAGCGACGTTCTTTTCTAACATAAATGTATATATAAAGTTAGAGCGAGATACATGGCGATACCGGCGATGAAATATGAAATATCGTAAGTTCGATTTTAAGAGTACAGGAATCTGACGACTAAGCAAGCTTGGGTAGTACCCCAAGCAAGTATAATGTACCAACACGATAATACGCGCATTGTGCACGTGTATCTAATATCATATAAATAATACAATGTATTTTTAATTATGACTTGAACACAACAAAGAATTTCCTTGTGTAAGAAGGCCAAGGTTTAAAAGGTCATGCAATTATATGATGATGCCGATAAACATTTCAAGGGTTTATATTTTCGTGTTCAATAAAGTGGTAAAAATGATCTAGAAGCATCAGCTAAAGAGCTGGTTGGCGTAACGATCTCCACGTTGGCTGTAATAATTTTTCAACTCCTGCGCAAACTTGACAAGAAAGTTAAAGTTACGCTTCATGACCAACCTGCACATGGCTTGGCTGACCCTTTTTTTTTTTCGAGGAGAAATGTTCTTTTGCACCGTGGCACCGCGCTGTCTAGGCGCGGCCGTGTGTGGGGCTCTCCGGTCTGAGAAGATCGGTCTACCCTCGCAATTCCATATCTGGGCGCGTGGCGGGGTGCGCTTTCGCGATTCTACACGCCCACGGGCTAGCTCGACCTACTTGGTCAAGCCATCACCAAGGGGGGAGGGAGGGGGATTGTCCGAACAGTAGGACAACCCCCCAGGCAGAGAGACATCTTATTTGCGTGCGCGGTAGCCGGCCGCGCACGGTGCCTTCACGGCAGGGTCATTAGACGGGCACCTTGTGCCCGCCTTCAGCTGCCAATCTGCCTACGGAAAGGAGATTACGTCTCCATTGGCGACGCAAGCTGGCTTGGCTGACCCTAGGTTGAGTCCTTGACACTCTTAACAGAAAATATGCACACTTTTACTTTTTTTTGTCATTTTATTCTCTATACTCGGTGTATTTGTCATATATTTTTGAGGGTGATTAGAGCCTGTATCGACCACGCTGAAGCCGATTGATTGACTGTATGTAGTCAATATTCTTTGAATATAGTCTTTGAATTTTATTCGCAGCCGTATACAGGTTGCCTCATGATGTTTTCCTTCACCGTAGGATCATCAGATAAATGTACATATGAAATTCGATAAACGAAAAACATTGATTTAGTGACCCGGGTCCCTCGAATCATCTGATTCGCAGACCAGTGCGAAGACCACAGCGCCACCGATGCTCCTGATGATATTGGGGCGATAAATTTGTTCAAAATTTTTTAAAATTAAACAAATGTGACTAAAATTAAAGTATATGGCTCCCAAACATTTTTGTATCGTTTCGAAATCTGGGGTTTGTTCTGCGCAACGCTCTGGGCTTTACAAGCATGGGAACGATTATATCACTATATAATGCATTAGTAAGAAGCCACTTGGAATGTAATGCAGTTATTTGGGCTCCAAGTGATACAAAACATAAACTCATGCTGGAGCGCGTGCAGAACAAATTTATCAGATATTTGTACATGAGATTGTACGGGGTCTATCCTTTTTATCCGCTGAAGTATCCGACGCTGTTTATATTAGGAATGGTGGGATATAATGAGCTAAGGGTGAGGAGGGATCTCGCTATAGTGTCATATATATGGAAATTACTCAGAGGATGAATGGATAATGCTTATTTACTAGAAAAGATGAAACTAAACGTTCCGGATAAATTCGTAGAGCGCCGGCGGCGGCCGCCACTGCTGGCGGTGCCGCACGCTCGCACGCGACTTTTGAGCGAGGCGACGTTCACGCGCGCACTTCGCAAACTTAACTTACTTGCGGAGAAAATTGATTTATTTTCATGTTCATTGAGGGAGTTCACAATAATGGCGTTGTTTGTTATATGTTATGAATAGGATTAGTTTTAAGAATAATTAATTAAGGTGAGTGCAACTGTCGCATTAGGTCAGGCCTGTAATGATAGTTGTAAGCTTTTTGTTGAAATAAATAAATAAATAAATAAAAATTAAGATACGTTGAGAAGGCACATGACCATAGTCTCTTCCCATAGTCCATTGCATGTCATGAAGCGAAATATGGAATAGCGCTAATTTATTATACACCCTAACAACATAGTACTAAGTATGTTGCAAATAAATGTAATTTGATTTGACTAAATTATCCAATAGTTAGTGTAAGCACAATCCTTTCAGTAGTTTCTGAGATCATCGTGAACAAACAGACAGACGCGACTACGGTTCTTTTTTATACGTACATATTGATTATGTTTGGAGCTGTGTCACACATCGCGTGTGTATCTAATATGCCCAGTGATAGACCAATAGCTTTATTGGTTTAGTAACAATACACATGCATACACAAACTTAGTATTTTAATGATATTCACTTGAAACCTATGTAGATTTAACAATTGGGGACACAAACACTATATTATACATTCGCCTGAATTTTAACAAGATGATGTCTGCGTTCTAAAACGGGACGTAAGCAGAAAATTGACCCGGTTAGTTAGGTATAGAATTTGTGTGAGCATTTTACTGGTTTTTATTGGATCGCAAAATTGCATTAACATAAATTCTAATTACAATAAAATTTAATAGTTAATTACTTTCCAAATGTCATTTGCTCTCATATGTCTGAAACGCTGTATTGTTAATCTTTATGGACGATAAAAAGGTGATAATAATTAAACAGCAGAAAGTATATAATATTTAACAATAGATAGTATTTTAAACATTACATCGATCGCTCTGTGCTGTCAGCATCGATTTTGGATTTGAAAGGTCCAGGGTTCAACCTCGAAATATATCACTGGGTTTGTCGAAATCCAATCCAATCCAATCAAACCGCCAGCGCATTTAACAAACCCTAATCTCATGAACTTGGGATAGAGTGCTACCTCTCGGCGGGGACGTATGTATCTGCGCTGTGGATCATTATGTTCCATGAAATAGCGAGAACCAGTCTCTATTGCCAACTAATATAAAATTCAAAACCAGAATATAGTAATGCAAGTTTTGAGTTAGCAATCACAGATTTTCAGCCATCACCTTTATTAAGTGAGTAGAGAAGTAGAGTTTTACAAAATGAGCAGATAAAATGAATGAGCAAGAAAAATTAAAATTAAAAAAAATATATGTATTAAAAAAAGAGCCGCATTAAAGTGTCAAGCGAGTATGAATAAATCTTTGATTACTTTCAAAAAAGTACCTATATACATACATACAAAGATATGATACTGATATTGTTACAGTATATCCATAGTCCTGTTGTTGTCTATAACCGATCGTCTCTTGATATAATTGTCAGTCAATCTGCTTTCATATATAAAATGTATTTTACTATAATAAATGTTTTATAATTATTAGAGTGTCTCTATTCACACCTTAATATGGTGTCAGGTGTGTAAATCGTCGATTCGTCTGTATAAATACTGTGAATTCGTCTAAGTATATAAATGTTTTATAAGAAGTTATTCTTTGGAAATTAAAAATGTCAATGGGAAAAAGTACTGATATTAACACTTCGTCATCATCTGGATCTGGAAGTAAGTTCATGAGTAATGCAGCAGGCCTTGAACCTATTAATATTAATGGAAGTAACATGCCACAGGTATGGAAAAATTTTAAAACAAAATTTACCATATATTTGAGGGCGTACAACCTTGAAACAGAAACGGAATCTCGCAAAGTAGCTTTGTTTTTACACCATGTTGGGAATGAAGCCCTGAATATATTTTATAGTTTTAATGTAGATATGGATAAGATTACTTTGAATGAATTGATGAATTTATATGAGAATTACTTCAGTCCTAAGGTAAACATAACAATGGAAAGACATAAATTATTTAATCGCCGTCAACATCCCGATGAGGACATTGATTCATATGCCACAGATCTAAAGAATATAAGCCTGTCATGTAATTTTGATTCCTTGCGAGATGAGATCGTCAGAGATATTTTTAGCTGGAATTTAAATCAAGCTAACCAGTATATCAAGGAAAGGATATTGCAACAAACTCCGAAGACCCTGGATGACGCGATTGACCTTGCGAAGTCAGCCGAGTTATCAAGGATACAGGCTAAGGAACTCTCTCATAATATCAACGCCAACATAATATCAGCTTCACGTCAAACGAAGATACATTCAAGTGATTCGCGCAGAAATCAAATGTTCTTGTCACATAGGAATAATTCGCCGTACAGAAATTCAAATACTCGTAATCAGTCTTTTCACAGGAATACTCCGCCTAGGTCCAGTACTCCGTCTAGAGCTGGTTCTCCATTCTCAGCAAGACTTTCTTCTCAACATCCATGTGGAAACTGTGGTCAGGTTCATCGTTATCGCTGTCCTGCTCAAGGGATCAAATGTAGCAATTGTCAACGGTATAATCATTTTAGTAGGTACTGTCGCCGTCAGAATATATCAGCTACATTTTTTGACAATAATAATGATGAGAATAATTTTTTATTCTTCGGATCTATTAGGTGTAATAATGTTAATGAAAATAGACCCTGGACAGTAAACTTAGAGATTCATAATATTCAGTTACCTTTCTTGATTGATTCTGGGGCAGACACGAACATTATTTCATATCATGATTTTCAGAAATTAAAACTGCCATTCCATCTAATCAAGAAAAGTGATTTTAAATTATCAACTTTGACAGGTCACATCATACCCACAGTGGGTCAATGTGAATTGTGTTGTATTTACAATGGGTCTTGTCACAAAATACTGTTCTATATTGCTAATTTACAATGTCAAAATATTATAGGCCGTGGTATGTCAGAAAAATTAAAATTGATCAAACGAGTTCGCAACGTGAGTTTTGGAAGTCATGAACAAATTACTGATAATTTGTTTGAATGGTGTTATAAATGTACATAATTTAGATGACTCTTCATCAAGTTTTAACATCCCAAAACCAGATCTTGCATCTAATTTTGTAAAGAAGTGTGAGCCAGACAAGTCAGACTTAATCTCATCAATATTAGGAAACGCAAAATATGATCTTAATATTGCTTTATTAAGTTTCATCAATATATCTATGGTAATAAGGTGTTAGTTGAGACAGATCATAAACCAATTGTTAATATTTTCAACAAATCTTTATATGATATACCACCAAGATTACAAAGAATAATGCTTAGGTTACAACCATATGATCTTCAGGTCACATATAAAGCAGGTAAATATTTGTATGTCGCAGACACATTGTCTCGTGCTGCTCTACCTGAAAATGTTCTGACAGATTTAGATAAAGACATAGATATACATGTTAATTTGTTGATTGCGAATTTGTCACTTAGTCCTAAGACTGTGTGCGAAATCGAAGAAGCAACTTCTTCCTGTCATGTTATGAATAAATTAAAGTTCTATTGCGAAAAATGGGTGGCCTAATTGTAATAAAAAAGTCGAGGCAGAAATAAAACCCTACTTTCCAGTCAAAGATGATATCCATTGTACCAATAATATAATGTTCATGTCTAATAGAGTTATTATACCACCAACACTTCGCAGAAAATACTTAACGTTACTTCATGTGGTCATCAAGGTATAAACTCATGTCAAAGACTTGCCAGATGTTCAATTTATTGGCCAAACATAAGCAATGATATACAAAACTACATAGGTAACTGTGAAATTTGTCTCACGTACAGGCGAAGTAATTCGAATGAAAGTTTGTTACCACATGATTTCAAGTTCTTACCGTGGAATAAAGTGGCTATTGATTTCTTTGATTTCAATAGAACTACATATCTTGTTGTAGTGGACTATTTTTCAAAGTTTGTAGAAATAGCGCAGTGTTCAAAATACACTAGTGAAATAGTCATAACCCAACTAAAATCTATTTTTGCAAGACATGGTATTCCTGCTATATTAATTTCTGATAATGGACCGCCAATGAATTCTAAAGCTTTTCTGGATTTTATGACAGAATGGAATATTGAACATGTCACCTCTAGTCCGTATCATAGTAGATCAAATGGTTTAGTTGAACGTACTGTAGGCATAATAAAAAATATGTTAAAGAAGTGTCAGGCAGATAATTCTGATCCTTACTTAGCGTTATTACAATACAGGAATACTGCTAAAGAGAGTCAGTATTCACCAGCAGAGTTGCTGATGTCTAGATCTTTACGTACTAAATTACCCTGTATAGAAACATGCTTGAAACCTAAAATTTGCGATTATAATATATTAAATAAATATAATGACAATAGAATTAAGAAAATGGCTGAATATTTTAATAGAAATGTTAAAAACCTAAAACCGTTAACTAAGGGAAGTCATGTAATGTTTAAAAAACATCCAGATTCACCATGGGTTTCTGGTATTATTGAGGAAGTTTGTTCTGAACCGAGATCTTATATAGTTAAAAGTTCTGATGGTACGTATAGGCGAAACAGACAATATATTTTAGAAAAACCTATGTTTATTGATCCTTCGCCTGAATTCAGTCCTTCTAATACAAGTACAAGATTAACTTCTGTTGATCAAGGTTCAGTTGAAACTGCAGGATTGGATCCTAATAAAAAATATACTCGGTTTGGTCGAGAAGTTAAGAAGCCTAGTTGTTACGAATGTTCGCTAGTACATACAAATTCATTTGCGTAGATATATAAAAATATAAGTTTTGTACGAGTATTGTCGCAAGTATTTTGTTTTTTTTTTTTTGTTGTGTTGTGGTTAAGTAATATGTTTAATTTTTTTGTTTTCGTTCGGAGGGAGATGTTACAGTATATCCATAGTCCTGTTGTTGTCTATTACCGATCGTCTCTTGATACAATTGTCAGACAATCTGCTTTCATATATAAAATGTATTTTACTAATAAATGTTTTATAATTATTAGAGTGTCTCTATTCACACCTTAATAGATATATATGTATAAAGATAAACTACCAATGAAAATGTTAGCATTTAATGTTCTTTTGTTTTTCTTTCTTTAATAAAATACCATTTCTGATATACGTATGTCATATTATTAATTTCCCTAATAACCTTAAAAAGTAAGTTTGTCTTAAATTATTGCATAATGTAATTTCTCATTCTCATCATTTTTTATTTTCAAAATAGATAACGGACATAAAATAATGTTCAATCATCAAATAATAAATTAATTTCTATGACATTCGTTCTAGTCGCGCTCCTCGGGAGCAGTGCGGACAGTGACCGCCAGGCGGGGGCGATCTCGTGAATCGTGAAAAATAGGCAGGCAGTGTCCGAGATGAACTTTCAGATTTTTTGCTTACTTTAAACTAACTGAATGAAAGTTCTTTTTATTGCGAATATGAATAAACTAGCTTTTGCCCGCGACTTCGTTCGCGTGGACTTCAGGTTCATCCCGTCTAGTCTAGTAATAAGTAAGAAATACGGTAACTAAGCACTGCAGAGCCCTAATCTTAGGCCTATAGGTAGCTACTGCAGTATGCTCCTATAAACTACATTTAACGATCTTTTTCCTTTTGTGGGTTATTCCTAAGAGATAAACATATACCATCACGGACTTTTTTGTAGACCTTTTTAAGTTGTACAATACTGTAGTAAATTGTTTTGATCTATCTTGTAGGATTCAGTCAGCGTTTGCAATGTAAGCGCAAAAAATGTGTTCTTTTTACGACCTCACATTAGAAACCTCAAAAATTATAGCCTATGTGTTATTCTGATGTATAAGCTATATTGTGGTAAAGTTTCATTCAAATCCATTCAGTAGTTTTTACGTGAAAGAGTAACAAACATCCATACTTACAAACTTTCGCATTTATAATATTAGTTGGGATAATAGGATTAGAACAATGTTGTTATTATTCATAATATAATGTGTATTTTGCATAAATGCAAATATTTGCGAGCTATATGATGCAAAATAGCAGAGTCGTCGTCTGCCTATTTGCATATTTTTAAAGAGTTAAGTTTCTAAGCCTTTTACTAAGAAAAAACACTTGTACTATTTAATATATTAGACGTTCCTTATTAACAGAGGGTGGAATTAGGTAGAATTATTCACGTACTTACACTGATTTCATACAGCGAAACAATAAAATGGATATGCTACAATTCCCGAAATTAATTTTAGAGAGCAAAAAGAACATCCCGTGATTTATAGGGGTCTATATCAAACTGCAAGGGGTCTAAAAAATTTGGGGGTCCATGAAATGAAAATGGGTGACTACGACAATATATCGCAACATACACAGATAGTACTATTTACCTACATTATAATATCTTCTAAAATAAAAACATATACATCCTTACTAATATTATAAATGGGAAAGTGAGTTTGTTTGTTTGTTCCGCTTTCACGCCGTAACTGCTGAACCGATTACTTTGAAATTTGCAGACGTAAAAATAAAAGTCCGGATTAAATAATAGGCTACTTTTTATCCCGGATAAATCGTCAGATCCCACGGGATGCGCAATAATGGCTTCGCTCAAAAACTACTGCACAGATTTTCATGCGGTTTTCATCAATAGATGGAGTGATTCTTGAGCAAGATTTTGCGGTATTTTTATCTCGAAAAAAGGGAAAGTCCCACGGGAAGCGCGATAAAACCTTCGCACCATAAACCGACTTCCGCGCATATGTAGCCAAAAAAGTAGGGCAAAAGCTATGACCCTTAACCCTCTATAGATCCAATCCCGAAATCCACGCGGGCGAAGCCGCGGGCGGAAAGCTAGTTACTTATAAAAGTACCTATGAAGAAAAAAGATTTATCATTAAATTTTATGCTTTCTATTATACAGTATGTTAGGGATCGGACTTCCGATACTTTACTTGTTTTGTTAGACCCGTTTCTTAACTATTTGCCTGTTTAGCGGTACTTATTTTAAGTTTATTTACAAGCTCAACTCATTGCCAATAAATTAAAACAAAAAAATGATATGTCAAGGGCCCCGAATTTTAGGTAGAGCCCAATAACTAAAAAAAAATAGATGATTTTACCCAGTTTTCCGTCTAAATCAAAGGATTTTGTTTATTATTGTAAAGAATTTCTTAACAAATTTATTGTTAAATGCTAGCACAGCTCATTAACTTTGAAATAAGGCCACTTTTGTGTATGTAGACCAAATAAAATCGTAAAACAGCAAGATTTAATAAACTCCTTAAAATACGAGAAATAAAATTTTAAAATAGCTCTCATTCATAGGGGTGAGGGATGCGACCCTCATTTGTATAGGTTTTTTCGATAAAACTTAACATACAACACGTTGGTAAAGTATCGGAAGTCCGATCCCTAACACACTGTATATATGTTTATAAAAAAATGTTAGTTGTAGGATAGACGTAATTAATATAAACAGGCGGTCTACCCAAAAACGAAAAACAGCATAGGGTCTACAACAACACAAAAATGTTTGGAAGCCTCGGTTTTGAATAAATGTCAGACTTCGTACGCACTCGTGACGATTGTCAGATTCGAGTCAAAAATTATCATTAAAATCCATTTATTAGTTTCTATGTGAAAGGGTGACAAACATACGTCTATGCATACACACTTTCACGTTTATAATATTAACAGGATAAATAGGTTCCTCAGAAAAGTGATATCTATGAAATAGTAAATATTTAAAGGACGTGCAATTACAATCAGTCTATTTGTCCATAATATAGACGAAGTAATAAATACATTTAATACATACATAAAGTTTATGCGTACCGGATATTGCATATGCATACACTTATCTGGCGATTATACATAGAACGAGATCACGGTCGCCAACCTTGACTCGGGCCCAAAGTTATCATACCTGATAATACGGCCTTCGATTCGAACAAGTAGTTATAGCTCTTTGTTTGAAGATTCTGTAAAATTAACGTTGGACAAGTTTTGGTGTTAGTAAGACATATGAGTGTTAACATGCACCATTTATGCCTTAGCTTGTTAATATATATTTCAGTTACCTTAGATCCCATAACACAAACCTTACAGCTTACTTTGAGTGAGTATAGGAGACATTTATTCAGTTATTTATGTTTGTTATAAATTGTGTTCGGAATAGGTAGTTTAATTTTAGGTACTTGCAGAAAGAAAGTTAATGTACGCGTAACATGGATAAACCTAAAATTTTCTGTTTTTGTTTGCTATTCGTTTCTTTACGCTTTTATTGTAAAATTTTAAGTTTACAACTTATTATTACAACAATAAGCTAAAAGATTAAATACTATTTTGAATGTTCAATATAATATTTTTACAATCTCTGAAAATAGTAAGTTCCCAGGCATATCCATATTATTGATGTCACAAAATCGCAAGTACGTAAAATTAAAAATACATATTCTGGAGCACTAGTTATATAAACTAAAAATAATAACATCTAGAAATCGGGGCAGCACAAAAATAAGACATTTCAAACTCTCAAATCTTGGTAGGCTCAGTCAAGTTTATGCTTTTTCAAAAGTCAGCTGATGATAAATTTTCAAGGAAATTCATTTATTATATATATTGCGCACGCGTCGTTGTAAGAAATGTGTTCATGTTCGCGCATGTAAACATATGATACTTCCGCCTCCAAGATCCAAAATTTGTTTCTAATTAGACGAAACGCTTTAGCAATCAAGGGATCACCTTTTGGTAAACAATTTACAACCTTTTAAATATAGTTCGGAAATATCGCAGTGGACAATTGATTCGGTTTGGGAGTGCAAAGCAGAAAGTGCTTAGAAAAACGCACTGTCATGGATTGCCAACCGTCCCAGGTCCGTGGTCCAGATAAACCCCAAGGGTCCACGGGAGACTCAATGGAAATCTTTGGCGTGTTTGGAAATGTTTGGCGTGACAAAAAAATGAGGGTACTTACACAATCGTATGCGGGGGTACATGAAAATTTATTTGGTTCCGATTCAGGGCATGTTTCTGTCAAGAGTCAATATTTTAAATTATTTCTTCTTCAAAAACAACGTATAGGTATTCCAAAGGGACACTCGGTGGCAGAATTTGCCATTTGGACAGTGTCTATACTTTTAACTTCTGGAGAATGACTAAATACTTGTCTAGTGTGCACTTGAAATATTATAAAAATTTACGACAGCCAACATTGATCACTGATATCATCATCATGATAGTTGTTATACATAATAATTTGAATATTATATATATATATATATATATATATATATATATATATATATATATATATTTCTAATCTTCTATATGGTGTATAAGACGACGTACGCTAGTGTTCAAGAGCTCAAGGATGCATTAATGACCATTTTACGTAATATTCATCCCAGAACATTATTAGCCGCCATTCGATCAGTGCAAAAAAGGATAGACTTATGTATTCGTAAAAATGGAAATCATTTTGAGCAATTTATTTCATAAACCAATTTCTTAAATGTTTAAATGATTTTTTTTATTTAAAAAAGTTGAAAATTTTACCTGACCTTATGAGTTTCGAGTTGATTTATCATATTTCCGTACGAAATGTATGGGAAACGTTTTTGGCGATTTCTGTCTTTCCTAGTACTGAAAGCTAAAATGGTCCCATAGAGTTTTTTGATCCCCACGTGAAATAGAATCGATTGGCATAAAAAATTTTTTTTGGATTTTTTGCATTTTTTTTGCCAACTGTAAGTTTTTTACTGAAAATCTGTGAATGCAGTTCAAAATATGTCAAAATCTTAGGGAAGGTCTTCTAAGAACGTTTTGCTGTAACTGCAACAGTTAAGGTACTTGCCCTTACTGCCTCGTTTCAGAAATACACCCTGTATATATATATACTCGTACATATATATTATAAAGATAAATTGTGTTTTATTGTATGTAAAATCTTCGAAAATTATTGACAAACACAAAACCCTTAGGCTGTCGCAGAATATCAGTGCTTTGCTCACATCGTTAAGTGAGCAATTCTAATCACTGAGCTACGACCCTTTTACACTTCTACAGCACACGCAGCTCTTGGTTTGTACTGGGTTTTTTGCTTTAAGAAAATGTTATTTAGTTCCTTTATTTGTGTGTGATGAAGATGTTAATAACATTTTTATCTATCTATCTAATAGAAAAAGTAGGGCAAAGTAATTAGAAAAAAAAAACGAATTGTTAAAATATACGTTTTAACGTTCCAGTATCCTCTGCAATTGACAGCAGTGATTGACAGTTAGTGGAAATTATTTACATATTTTTGATTAGTTTATGTGTATACAAGTTTATTTGGTGTCCTACACAAGTTTTTAATCACGAGTAATTAAAATAATAATTAGCATAGATTATTCTTCACTTGTATAATTATTTTACAAATGGAGACTTTTATAATGTCACTAGCTTTTTCCCGCGACTTCGTCCGCGTGGAATAGTGACTTCCGGCAGATTTTTGGTTTTTCCCACATAGATCATGTATAGAGGAATAATTCTTTCATACATATTTTTTGTGTATCTTGAACCGTTTTCGCAGCGCACGCAAAGAAAGCCTTCAAAAATGAATAATTTTCCCCGTTTTTTACACATTTACCGCTCTGTCTTTGCTCCTATTGGTCATAGCGTAATGTTATTTAGCCTATAGCCTTCCTCGATAAATGGACTATCCAACAAAAAAAGAATTATTCAAATCGCACCAGTAGTTTCGGAGATTAGCGCGTTCAAACAAACAAACAAACAAACTCTTCAGCTTTATTATATTAGTATAGATTGTACACATACAATGCAATCTCAACATATCGATAGCATGTTGATGCATAGATAGACCGTTTATCAAATTTGCTATAAACACGATAAGAAGCCGTTTTATGCAATTTGACGACCCCGCCTAAATTTATCATTACATAATATTTGTAAATATACCCAGCGTTGTGAAGTTTTCAGAAGTTTTCTTATACGCTGACGATTTGAAACTTGCTAGGGTGATAGGCAATTCTGAAGACACATGCAAGCTGCAAAGCGATGTCAATGAGATTGCTAATTGGTGCGAACATAATGGGATGGATTTAAACATCAATAAATGCTTCTATGTCCAATATACAAGGGGTGGAACTTTGATCGCGCGTGGTTATGCTATAAAGCTGCTTACACTGAGCTTGCCACAATTTTGGTATCACGTATCGGTATTTCCTTAAGTACCTATTGATTGTTTTTGTCATTGTTGTTACCTATTCCGTTGTGTGGTCCAAAATAAATGTATTTCTTTCTTTCTTTCTTTCTATAAAGAATATGAATATTAGGGCACTGGATCAGATAAGAGACTTGGGTGTCATCTTTGACAGTAAATTGACTTTTTTACCGCATATTGAGGATATTGTCAAGCGATCGTCTCGAATGCTGGGATTTGTACTTCGAAATGTTAAGATACTGCGTAGTAGCAAAACTAAAATAATTTTATTTAATAGCTTAGTAAGGAGTATTTTAGAGTACTGTACGGTAGTTTGGAGGCCGCATTACGCTACGCATTCACTGAAACTGGAGAGAATACAGAGGAAATTTGTTAATCATTTAGTGTTTTCAACTGGCAAGCGAAAGACAAAAAAAATATTATCTTATAAGAAAAATCTGGCCCAGTTTAAAATTAATTCATTAGAGGATCGGAGAATTATTATGGACCTGCTATTCGTATCCAAAATCTTAAACAACTCAATTGACTGCCCTCCTTTATTGCGCAAGTTCAATTTACGTGTACCTTACCGATATCCTCGCAGCAAAATAACCCCACTTGTAAGTCCATTACGCAGAACGATTTTTGGTTCTAACTCCCCAATAGCCAGAATGTGCAAACTGGTGAATGAGTTTAGTGATGTGATCGATATCTTTGCCGATTCACCCAACAGGCTCCGTAGCACGGTCTTTGCACTGTTGCTAGAATAAGTTGTTTTTGGTTTTTAGATTAGGATCTTTAGATTATTAGTTTGTTAGTATTGTTTATTCACAATATGTAGTTGATATGCTTAGTATTCTGTAGTTTGTGCATGCTGATTTACCTGTAAGTGTTTGTTACATTTTTTTTTTCAATTGGCATAGTTTAAATTTATACAATTAACAATGTAAACAAACGTTGGTGAATCTATATAAATAAATAAATAAATAAAAATCGCTTTTCAGCAATTTATATATGAGAAACTTTTTACAAGAAACATGCGAGTTGTGTCACAATATATTCACGTCACGTTTAGTTACATTACTTTTATAAAAACACTAGCTGTGCCCACTACTTTATCCGCGTGGAATCGTAATTTTAGGTAGCATTTTTAATGACTGAGTGTTATAAATGTAAGAGTAGACAAATATAATCAGAAAGCTTCGAACTGCTAAGCTATCGGGAGTTACACGTGCTATTGTGAGTCAACCATAAAAGATAGACATGCTCTCTTGGCATATTTTTTATATAATTTTAAGAAGAACATTTCCGTCATACATGATTTCTGTGTAGCTTTAACCATTAAAGTTGCACACGCGACGGAAGCTTAAAAAATAGAGTAACTTCTCCCGTTTTCCCAACATTTCCCTTCACTGCTCTGCTCCTATTGATTGTAGCGTGATGAAAAGTATACTATAACCAGCTCAGGAGTATGAAAAATAACTGTACCAAGTTTCGTTAAAATTGGTCGAATAGTTTTTGTTTCTATAACGGTTATACAGACAGACCTACAGTCAGACAAAAAATTGTCTGATTGCATTTTTCTTATATTAAAAGTATAAAAATTGAAATGCATAAATTTCATAAGGTATAAAATTAATTTGTTTGTCAAATTTTCAATGAAGTGCACGTACACTGACATAAAACCCCCCCTCGTCAATACAACTGACAACAATTTTTTGACAAAATGTGATTAAAACAATAATACATTTTTGCTCGGTATAAAAATCATCGAAGCAGATTTTGTCCAGTGACTTTTTCATGTTGTCTCCTTTAGCTCCACCGTTAGTGCGACAACTGACCCTCACTTTACCGATTTCTGACCATCAAACTAATGTTATCTCCCGGACCATAACCTTAACCGAATCCAAACCCCGATAACAAGATAACAAAACTTTATACGAAGCGCGACTGACAAATTATACCTTTTTTTTTTGTTCCCTCTGAGGAAAATGCATTAAGTTGCATACCCCGGCTGTGGCGAGCCGGCGGTTATGTGGGGCTCTTCTCCCCAGAAGGGGGAGGCCTACCCACTAAAAACCTCAGGGATGGCCTTCCTCAGGGAGCCCCGCTACTTCCGGGAACCCCCAGCCTCCGCTTCCCCACCGATACAGGGGAGCCCTCCTCGGGGACTGACAAATTATATATACCTACTAGTAACATATTAAAAAATTACTAGAAGCATTGAAAATAAAACTGGAACTAAACACTACTGGCAACCATATCTGCAACACAAGAATAAAATTCTTCGAATGTAAATTATTATTAAACGTAGCGCACGTTTTGTGAGCAAAGAGTATAAGCAAGCAAGAGACGGCTGGACGTAACCACAAAAATTAAACATTACCAACTGCTTACATACACATGATCGGATTGATTTTCGTCTGCAATGCCAAGGCTGGTTAATTACCATAACTTGAAACACAAAACCTCGTTCCGAATACACCGACGTACTTACGTAGAACGAAGTTAAATGTTGAGAATGTAATTATGCACACAATAATTAGGTAATTTTAGCCAACTTATACAATTATTGAGGTTTAAATGAGTAACGTCGAGTAACAAAGTGCACGTAAAAATCATCACAGCTCTTATACATTATTCACCAACCTTATATCACCACCTCCCTTAGAGATCATGCGTTTAATGACAGATGCTGTCAGTTCCTTACGCTTACATTAGATTATTTTCGATTTATCCTAAACACGATTCTCGAAAATCAACTTTAAATGTATGGGACATAAGACACTGACACGGCCTGTCATAAATACATTTACTTCTCCGAGCTGTAGTCAACCACTCTTGCTCAGTACGAGCTGGTCGATCTTAAAAATACGCGTGAATTTGTTTACAAGCAACAAAATAACTATTTAAATATTAGAAAAAGGAGAGAAGCGAAATTAAGGAAAAATACATACGGGGGTAGTTGAAAAAAATCGCTGTATCGGTCTTATTTGTACCTGGAAGGAAAACTTCCTGAGACCGTTTTGGAAGACATGTCTGCTGTTTATTGGAAATCCTGCCACCAGCCACCAACAGCAACAAAGACAAGACGTTTCTATATGATGATAATGATAACATAGTATAAAACAAAGTCGCTTTCGCTGTATGTCCGTATGTATGCTTAGATCTTTAAAACTACGCAACGGATTTTGACGCGGTTTTTTTTAATAGATAGTGATTCTTAAGGAAGGTTTGTATGTATAATAAATGCATAATATAGTAGAGAAACACTGATAAATTTAAAGGTTTCTAATGTGATGTCGTAAATAAGCACGTTTTTTTGCGCTTATATTGCAAACGCTGGCTGAACCCTACGAGATAGACCAAAATAATGTACTACAGTATTGTACAACTTACAAAAATCCACAAAAAAGTCCGCGATGGTATATGTCTATCTCTTAGGGATAACCCACCATAACCATTTTTTCACTGCACCCGTGCGAAGCCGGGGCGGGTCGCTAGTGATGATAATAAATTAATAAGCAGATCCAACAAATATTATAGTTAGAAAGCAGTAAAACTTTTATCCTCCATTTTGTGAATTTTATAATATGTCCGAGAGCTGGCAACAATTTTTGGGTAGGTATTTGAGGCAAGCTGAAAACTTGTCCTATACCTCTCCTATTATACCCCAATACGAAACTGCAGACCTGGCTGGTGAGTAGCGGGGCTAACTCAACCAATAAATTTTTAAAAATATTATTTTTTTATTTCGAAAAATGTATTTGAGGCAATATGCAATTTTTATATGTTGTAGTTTAATATTTAAAGAATAAAAAAAAATAAGCCAGATGATTTAGTCGGGATTTTAAAATTGCCAGACGCTTGCAAAAACATTTTGAAAAAAAAATACAAAAAATGTATTTGAGGCAACTTGAAATTTTAACAGGATATTATTTATAATTAAAAAATAAGATCCTCAAAAAGACAGGTCATTTCTGTGGGTCTTTCTACCTGCCAGGTGATCCAACAAGTTATATATAAGTGCGAGTGCGTAGCGCTATAGACAAGCTGTAGCGTGAGGGAGAGCGTATATCGGCAGCTGTCTGCGTCCTTGCTTGCCGCGTTACTATTGGCTCTGACGAGGTCACGTGACATATAATAGCCACGCGGTTTTCAGTCGGAATTTTGGAGTCGTTATTCTCAGTCGTACATTTTTAATATTGATGTTACACGTTTTATAAGGTAAATAATTTTAAAATGTCTAGTGAAAAGTTAAGTTGTGTCATTTGTAACAAAAATGATGATAAAGTGATTGCGTTTGTAGAAAAAACTCTCAATAACCGACAGATTTTATGAAAGAATTAAAAAATATTAAATTTAAGGAAAGTTTTGTCCAGTTTTTAATTGAATATGGGCTACAGATGAAATGGCAACATTTATTGGTAACACCTTAATAAAGTTAAACTATGATTCGTGTTATTCATATATTGTAAAAAATAATTCTGTTGAAATGACTATTGATGAGGATATGACTTGTAATAATCACGAAGAAGCTGATACAAAGATAATTCACCATGTGTGTAAACTCGATATATGTACAAAGACGAACATGCTTCTTAAAACTTCAGATACAGACGTATTGATAATCATGCTTGGAAATATGGATCATCTTCAAAGCGATGACCTCAACATTTTTATGGAGTATGGCACTGGGAACTCTAAAAGGTACATTAATGTAACAAAATTACACATGGAATTAGGGCCATCTTTATGCACGAGTTTACCTGGTTTTCACCCATTAACAGGATGCGATTACAATCCATCATTTTTTCAAAAAGGCAAGATAAGACCATATAAAATATTGATAAAAAATAAATCTTATTAAAAAGCATTAACAGATCTAGGAGTTGCACATATTACCGGTTCGCGAGATGAAATTTTGCCAATTTGGAAGCATTTGTTTGCGAAATTTATGGATATATAAATTTATCAAATATCAATGCAGCACGATTTCAAAAATTTTGTACATCTTACAAAGCCGACACTGAAGATGAACCTTTTAAGAAAGCAATAAAAAATTGTGATCCTCAACTTTACCACCGTGCAAAGCTGAATTACAACAACATCTTTTACGAACGCAATATATAACGAGTATTTGGAGAAATGCATATTTACGATTCCACAGCTCTTTGACACCGAATAGAAACGGATGGGCACTTAATGAGGATACGCTAGATTTTCACTGGTTTGACGGAGATTGTATACCACAATCAGTATTCGACGCTGTTGTCCATGACAATAATAAACAAAATGATATTGGAAATGTTATTGAAGGTGCGTATAAATAGTCTTTCTTTAATAACTGCTGTATTCGAATTACTATGATTAATAAAAAAATCAATATATATTTCTTTTCGTAGATGATGCAGAGGATGATGAAGCTGACACAGATGAATCTGAAGAAGATTCTGATAGCTCTGATGAAGGAGCATCCACAGATGAAGAATAACATACAACATGAATTAAATTTATATTTTTGTACTCATAATTTTGCCGTTGTATAATTATTTTCTCTCAATAAATCCGATTTTGTAATTGTCTATTTTGTAATCGTTACTTTCTTTATTTAATACGTTAGCCATTATTAATTTTCACGTGAAAAAAATATTCAATTTTTGTATAAATTTTAAATTATATATGCTAAAAAAATATAACATAATAAATATATCCATTTAACACACATAAATCAACACAATCATTTTTATATAAACCGTTTTTAGCAGAAATTCATAAAATTTTATATTTTTACTCCGAAATTTTGAATGGAACCTCGTGGCTATCATATGTCACGTGACCTCGTCAGAGCCAATAGTAACGCGGCAAGCAAGGACGCAGACAGCTGCCGATATACGCTCTCCCTCACGCTACAGCTTATCTATAGCGCTACGCACTCGCACTTATATATAATTTGTTGGATCACCTGGCAGGTAGAAAGACCCACAGAAATGACCTGTCTTTTTGAGGATCTTATTTTTTAATTATAAATAATATCCTGTTAAAATTTCAAGTTGCCTCAAATACATTTTTTGTATTTTTTTTCAAAATGTTTTTGCAAGCGTCTGGCAATTTTAAAATCCCGACTAAATCATCTGGCTTATTTTTTTTTTTATTCTTTAAATATTAAACTACAACATATAAAAATTGCATATTGCCTCAAATACATTTTTCGAAATAAAAAAATAATATTTTTAAAAATTTATTGGTTGAATTAGCCCCGCTACTCACCAGCCAGGTCTGCAGTTTCGTATTGGGGTATAATAGGAGAGGTATAGGACAAGTTTTCAGCTTGCCTCAAATACCTACCCAAAAATTGTTGCCAGCTCTCCTACTATAAGGCTGAGAATCCTCACAAGGAGCACGAAACGTGCCCATGATACCCCTGCAACGGGAAGTGTCACGGAGGTTATGTCTGACTCCCGGCCAGAACGGTCTGACCACGTGACCTAAGAACCATATAGGCAAATCGTGAGGAACTTTATAACCGATACTCGAACCTAAATAATAAATTACCAGTTGCGATTGGGATTCCGCTATTTTGTTCAGCTAGTACACAAGTAATATAAACAGAATAAGCACATTGACACATGGTAGATTCGAACAACCAAAACCTTCTTTTTTGATATTCAGTTACAAGAACGCAGGGCCCGTAGAGAGATAGAGATCGGAAATAAATAACTAGGTAGGTACAACTATACTGTATATGTCGCCTCACCACCACCATAGGATACGTTAGGAAATATTGCTACGTCAACGGTACACAAGACTACAGCGGCAGAACCTGCACTACAAAGAGTGAGCATTATTTAGTGAGCGTCTAGATCAGTGATTCGACCCTAGGGGCCTATTCAACCTGCAAGGGGTCTACGACAGCGAAACAAAAATTTGGGGGTCAATGAAATGAAAACGGGGGTCCACGACAATGGATCTCACTACTATCTTCTAATATAAAGGCATATACATCTTCTTATATATAAAAATGAATCGCAAAATGTGTTGGTAAGCTCATAACTCAACAACGCCTGGACCAATTTGGCCAATTCTTTTTTGTTAATGTTCGTTGAAGTTCAAGGAGGGTTTCTACAATGAGGAAAATTCGAATAATTATCGGAAATACCCTAAAAACAGCCCTTTTATTTTCCCATGCAAACGTTTTCTAACTAAAACGTACAGTCGAATTGAGCTTTATTGTTATTGTATAAAGTTCATATTGCAAGCATTCACTGTTGTCTAAGCAATGAAGGTGTGTTCCTAACATCAAAGAGTCAATTTGCGCTTTATTAACGCCACATATAGTTGAAATTCAATCATATCTATCAAAACAGTGTGCGTGCGTGCGTTGGAGCACAGAATACATCGTGGAGGATTTAATGTCACGTACCAAAATTGAATAGCCACAAAATGTAATAGGTCATTTAGACTTTTTTTGCGATTTGGTTGGCTATGCGACATTATCTATAAAATAATTAGGAACAAAAAACTGCCACTGTACAAATCTTTTTGACAGGACGAAGTCTGTCGGGTCCGCTAGTTATTTATAAAATTAACTAATAAGTAAAAAAAATATTATAAATGTTTCTTGTAATTATACAATTTTGTAAGTTGTAGGATGTAGGCATTCAATATCAGGTAAGTCCCTTACTTACCAAAACTGAAAACCATGGCAAAGGGTCTACAATATAAAAATGTTTGTGAACCTCTGGTTTAGATGAAGCTCTCTTCCCTATCGTTTTTGCAAGTAGGCGAGAAGGGAAAGCGTTTTATTTTTGTTTTATTTAGTCTATAATAGTAGTTTCCCACTGCTCAACCAAACCCTCCCTTCTACTTGCCGCTGCACCACTGAGAATTATATGTCTATTCTTTGCAATACGTACTCATGCAATATGAATGTGTGGTAGCAAATACACTTTTTCCAGATTCCTCTATTCGGGCAAAGGTTTTACCAATCCCTTTTAAAAGTGACAAGGTCGTCTTTCCACCTCCTTTTGGGCCTGCCTCTGCTGCGACCTTGATTTGTAGGTACCTATTCCGATAGCACTTTGGTCCATCTATTTCTATTTATCAGCCCCTGACTTTTTGCCGACATCGCTGCTCTCGTTTCTGATAAGGATATATAGGTCATTCTAAGCACCACAGCATGATTTGTTTACGTTTATCGTCCTATTTATTATTTGGGATAAGATTGTTATGATTAATTAGTATCATTAAATATCTCAAGTAATTAATTTATCAAAATAGACCAACTTATTTTATGTCCAAATTATTATGTTACTATATTAATTGTGATAAAGCTATACTATACTATATTGTAGTCTTAAGGAATAGTTCGAACATAAATATAGATGGGGCTATGACTGTGGGGGACAAGACCATCTGTCCCCACAAAACGGAGAACAACGCCTTTCTCCTGATCGACAAATGATATGTTACTTGTTTAATAAAATAATATATAAGGAAATGTAAATAAAAGACTAGTGTTGCCCAAATTCAGTCTTGGTCTTGCAGTCTTGGTCTTGTTCTTGCGTTTTTTCAAAACCAAGACCAAGACCAAGAACAAGACCGCGTATTTTTAGCAAGACCAAGACCAAGACTGACCGTGCAAGACTTGAGCAAGAACAAGACATAGCCTGCAAGACTCTTGCGTCTTGCAGCTAGGACTTAGCGCTATTTCACTGAGTAGTTAGGTGTAACAGTTCGGTGTATAGGTAGGTACGCTTAGGAATTCTATGAGACGCAAAAAACATGTATCAAAGAATATGAAAAACTGGACCTATGCGCATTACGACTAATACCATAAACATAGCGAATAAAAATTTTAGACCCAAGGCATAAGGCTCAGACTTTTGACCTGACAATGTGGGGGAAGCATCTTAAAACAGAAAGTTTGCGCAAGTTCAATAAACTTTATGAAGAATATAAAAGTCTACACTCACTGAACAAATCTCTGGAATTACCAGGAAAAGAAAATAAAGTATGTGATGAAGATGAAGACGTAATAGACTTTGATAAACTCTATGAATGTCCCTCGACGTCATCTGGATCTTATCTTCAAGGCTTAGTGATAGACGAGTTGGAGGAGTACCTGAGAAAACCAAGAACTGCCATCTCGGAAGACATTTTAGATTGGTGGAGGACGCATGAGACAGAGTATCCGATTTTATCGAAAATGGCCCGTGATTTTCTCTCAATACCTGCAACTTCAGTACCTGCTGAGAGGTTATTTTCTAAAGCATCATTAGTAATTAGAAAACATAGAAATAGGTTAAGTGATGAGTCAGCCAGATGGTTACTTTGTATTAATTCTTGGTCAAAAAAAATTATATAAAGTTTCATAACCTAATGGATAAAGCTGTTGATTTGTGTTGTATTTTATTTTTTATTCAAATAAATGATAAATCGTAAAACTCTTTTATTAAATTTCTTATAAGTTGAGGGTTCAATCTCTTTCTAGACAGATAAGTATTGTTCTTTAAAATACAGTCAAGTTATTGTAATTAATTTGTTTTTTTACATGTTTTAGCAAATGTAAGCTTATAAATCGTAAATGTTTATTAAGAAACAGTTACTTCCATGGAAAACGACATATAGGTCAGTTGATTTTTCGAATTTCTTATCAAATCTTCAGTTATTTATTAATCTGCTTGATCTTTACTATGGCTATGTTAATTCAAGCTCACAATGTTCCAATCCTAATACGTTTTTCTAAGATTTAAAGTAAACTTTAATAAATAGTAATAGACTAATAGGTAATTGCAAGACTTGCAAGACTCTTGCTGCAAGACCAAGGCCAAGACCAAGACTGGGAGCGCAAGACCAAGATCAAGACCAGGTGTATTGGCGCAAGACCAAGACCAAGACTGGCTAAGTCTCGTCTTGTTCTTGCATTTGGGCAACACTATAAAAGACTAATGGCCGTTTTCACCAACCTTGTCTTAGCTTAGGTGACTCCTAAGTGACATGTTGTCACTTTTTGTATTAACTGAAAAGAGTGAGACAGCATGTCTCTTAGGAGTCGCCTAAGCTAAGACAAAGTTGGTGAAAACGGCCATAACACAAATAAAAAAAGAGTGCGGACCAAAGAGTCCGCAGAAAACCAAAAAGAGTTAAAATAAAAAAAAATAGTAATAAAGCTTATATATCTTATCTTTCTTGTGCCCATTTTTCTTAACATATAAAAGTTAGTTAAAAGGTTAAGTTAAATAATATAAACGTAAGTATAGACGCTAAAACGCCGCAGCGTATAGAATAAAGTTCGTCAATTTTCAAATAAATTCCTTTAAGAAATGGTTCAAACCTACTTAGGAAGATAGCGCATACAAAATTATGGTTACATGATATGATACCAAGGGTCAAATATAAGTTGACCTCGCAGTTAATTAACCTATCGCAAAAGTGAGGCATTCCGTTTCGTTTGAAATGAATTGTTGGTATGATCGACTTTAACTGACCTTTTACTGTCCCGACTGTACATGTTGACAAATAGTACAAACAAATTACATTATAAGAAATGCAATAATCCTTTGTTGACTATACCTACTACAATGAAAAAAGGGCGATACACACTTATAATTGAAGTCAATGTTCCTGCGTAATTCTGTGATAGATATTATTAATTATTACACAATTGATATTTATTTATAGAAATATAAACTCTCACGTAAAGCCATACGTACTTGCAATTTTTATGATATAATCAAAATAGAGAAAATATAACAAGCGAGAGTCACAGACCAGACGTGCATCTTGCTCATACAGTTGGCATAACGAAACAAAATGTATTAATTATGACATAAAATTATAGAAACAATGTGCACTAATAACTTATAATCGTATATATATTTAATTATAAGGACAGTATATTATACATATCGAATTATGTTTATATCAATAATATTTTTATTGAACCCCTTTTATTGACCCTCTTTTATTGAAAAAATAGAAAAATTACGTTGAACGTAATTTTTCTATTTTTTGCTTTAATATTATTACAACAACATTGTAATAAATTCAAAAAATCTTTGCAAATAATAATAATTTTCTTGCTTGTAAATTGCACATGAAGTCTGGTGACATTTTTTATTCACCAAATTGGTTTCACCCATTCGCTTTTTTTTCTTTTTTATTTATGGGATATAGCAGCAAACGAGCAAACGGATCACCTGATGGTAAGCGATAACCGTTGCCCATGGACACCCGCAAAACCAGAGGAGTTACAGATACGTTGCCGGCCTTTTAAAAGGGAATAGGGGGGAGCGGGGGGGGGGGGGGTTGGGGTTGGGCCTCCTTTTCAACCTTTTGTTTTGTCTACATTCTTCAGCTTTCGCTTTATCTGCTGTCCGAATAGAAATGTTGTTCGCATTTTTTCCAACAAAACTCACATAGTCAAATTTATAAAGGTACGCGTATTTATTAAAGAATAGTATTCACGCGACATTATGTAATGTATTTTTATTTATTTTATGAAATAATTGGATTTTTACAAATAAATCACTAAGAGTTTGAGTACAAGATCTTTATTTCAAATGGAGTTTAAACAAAATTCAATTCACTAATGTTTACTAGGCAACAATATTACTGTCAATTCTATCAATTCATATACATAGAATGACTTAAAAATATAAAAGAACTTAAATTAATATAGATACAGGCAGGGTTTATAGGTCCGTTTGATCGATATTGGTTTTAAGTTGAAATTTATAATGTAAAAGATTAAAAGACGGTATTCCGAGGATAAAAAGAAATCAGTATTCCGGTAGTCCTTCAGGAGTCCTTCAGGAACTGGTCCAGGCAACTGGTAACCGTGGTTAGATGGCCGTGTTTGGGTTAGTTTACTCTCTGTCCTTGGCTTACCAAGTCGCCGTCTTCAATTAGGATTTAAGGTAGATCAGCGGTCTATTTAAGGCAGCTGGGTCACTTGAAAGTCCCTGGGTGACGAGGGTTAATGTTCAGCCCAAATATAGTTCCCTGAAGATGACATGAATCATTTCAAATAACAACTCTCTTGGCATTTACTTTACTATTTATTAACTTTCAAAAGCGAAGAGTGTGATGTAGAAAATGAAAACAAACATGAAGATACAATTGATTCTAGAATATTACAAGATTTGATCTGGTTAAAATATTAATTTGTTTTATTTAAATCCCCATGTATGTAACGGTTATGAGAGGTAGTTAATGGATTTAATTGCATAAATATTGGTTTCCCACCAGGCATACTATGATGATTAATCAATATTTTATTGTAAAAGACCAAATTTGTTATATCAATTTACCACAGTTATTTTCTCTACCCACACTCAACGGATATTCAGGAAATGTTCTAGAACGATATTTTAGGTATATATGAATCTCAGTTAAAAACTCTAAATATATAATAAAAGAAAGAATTATGAAAATTAGGTACCTTTCTTTCGGGATGATTGTCTTTTTTGTTCAATTTTTATTCGGTGAAAGCAGATCTATTTCGTCAGTCTATATATAGACTCCTTCTCTTTTGTAGTAGAGCTCGGTCTCAACAGCCGAATACAGTATTTTCAATTATTTAAATTAGAACAGTGAATAGCTTAAAAGTTGTTACTTATTGATCGCAGCTATTGATCCAAAACCAAATATCGCTAATCACTGCCACAGACTAGTGTGTATCTTTTTTTTTTTATTAAGTTTTTAATTTTTTAGTTAGGCAAAGGACACAATCTATGCTAGCCCGAGCAATCTAGCCTGACTATGTTAATCTGTAGAAGGATTAATATTTCTTTATTAGTCCTCACAGCTAGGTCTAGTTTACAGACTCAATTGCCACAGACAAACATTTGCCTGAGGAATAATAAAAATAAGGTTAAACGACTACACTTATGATGATCAATTGCGATTTAACTTTTCATTGACATAACACTATTCTTTTAAACTACTAATTGTGACATTATAATATTTTAATATTTTTTTAGGGGGAGTGTGTGGGATTACTGATTAAAATACTATCTTTGTAGACGACGCTTGGCTAGACTTGGTTGCTTAATTTGCGCCATAGATAATGGTGTTAGGATCATGATTAGCGGTCCACTCTATGGAACTGTCCATGTCATCTATTAAAATTGTCAATGTCAAAGTAACAATTCGACGTAAACATAACCAATGCGAGATACAATTGTAAAAGTGATTTTAATCAATATGAATAAAAAAATGTCTTTAATAGTACTTAAAATCAGTGAGAAAAACAGTGTTACAATTAGTGTGTTGAAACTTTGCTTTCCCACTGTGTGTGAATCGACCTTTACACCGATTACGTATCGCATGTTATGGCATGTTGTGATGACTCACCAGAAAATCACAAAATGATACGTACTTCAAATTTTAGCTTAGTCATTATCAATTCAGCCAATAAAGTTTCGTTTGCTGAGTGCTTTTTTAATATCACTATAAATATAAACGTAAAAGTATGTAAGTATGGATGTATGTTTGTTACACTTTCACGTAAAAACTACTGAATGGATTTTAATCAAACTTTACAATAATATAGTTCATACATCAGAATAACATATACAATTTATAAAGATTTACGCCATGCTAATAGAAGCTATTCGAAATATTGATCCTGCGCATAAGATCGTGGGCTCTCTAGTAGTGTCACTAGCTCTAACTAGTATCACTTATGTGTCTGCGCTGGGAAGGATTAGGAAGTATACCAGTCACTGTTTCTTTTCTTCCCGTGGATGTCGTATGAGCTGACTAATTATATGTGTATGCTCAATCAGCATCACGTGAAGCTTTGCGTTTTTACTGCTAAAGTAGCTGCTATTACGAGCGACATAGAGCTGTGATTAGACCAGAGGTACCCAAACATTTTTGTATCTTAGACCCTTTGCCATGCTTTTCGGTTTTGGCTAGACCCCCTATTTACCTAATATTGAATGCCTACATTCTACAACTTAAAAAAAATTATAAACTTACTACTTTTATAAATGTACCTATGTAATTCTCTCTTAGCATTTATATTAGAAGATAGTATTATGTAAGTAAATTGGGTAGACGACCATTTTAAATTCTATATATAATAAGAGTACTCTTTTAAGTGAGAAATATTGTAGAACCAACAGTACACCTGCACCTATTACTTTTGAAGATACATCGCCATGTTTGCGGCGCTGTCGCGGGTCGCTCAAAAACGCTCCATACTAAAAGCACTGCAATCGTGACGTCATAACTAAGTAAACTCGCCTAATTTGTATGAGCGTATAAACAAATTTTAAAATAACTTTGTTATTTGTACGTTTATAGGTATACTTTCTATATAAAAAAATGTTACATTTAATGTGAGAATGCTAGAAATGTGTTCGTTTCATTAGAATAGGCTATTTGACAATGCGAAAAATAAAGTGTCAATTACTGTTAACAGTATAAATTAAGAGTTAAATAATGATTATTTATTAACGTAAGTTGAAAAATAATGATTAATTTATTTTAAAATCCGTAAATAAAAATTGCATTTTTTAAACGTTTGTCACGTGACACAAAACGCTCCTGATTGGTCGAATTTATCATGACGTCACTTGCTTGTAAACTTCGTTTGCCTACTTGTGTTGCGCCTAGTTGTGGTAGATTATCTCCGTTATATTAAGATTTTCTTTATTATGCATTGTTTTTTTGTTTATTTGCACTATTTTACAAGTACTTTCAACCATGAAGAACGATTTTGTAAAAGCAGACAGCTGAAACCTGCCGCAAGTCGACGCAATCATGGTCGGATTATTTTTCAAAAATAATTCTGACTTTTATGCTTCGGAGGTAAAAATGTAAAAACAGCAAAGATCGGGAAGTACCAGCATCACACATTCTTTTAATGCGATCTACTGATTTAACGATTTAACGCGACTGAAACCCATTTTGTACTGATAGTATTTTTGCCATGTCATTTTCCATCTGTAACGAACAAACAAGTTTTAGGCGGGATCTTTTAGTGTACTGCTTATTGAAATCATAGGACTCTGTAGCTACAAATTTTAACAAATATTATGGAAAACAGCGGAAATATTCGAAGTGAGTTGCAAAAGACATTTTGTTAAAAACATTAGAGGTATTATAACCTCAAATCAATAACGAAAATATTGACATTCTGAATGTAATTAATTATTACAAAATATAAATATTATGTTTGCTTACATCGAAATGGTCTTCACAAAAGAAAATATTTGTACTATTCGCTATGTCATTATGATCCCTCCGAGAAAGTAGCAACCACTTTCGGCGCACTTCGATATTCTTTAGAACACTGACAAATAGTTTTTCCGGAGTTTTTAACGACGTATTTGTACATTTTGGAACTGCACACCATTTGTAACTCATTTTGTTACATAAATCACTGATAAAAAGTAAATCCAATCGCACTTTCGTTTTTGTTTACAACAAACAATAGTTATTTATTATACAAGAGTTGAAAGTTCCTTTTTAACCGCGTGCTCGATTTGATGACCGAGCAAGCGAAGGATTCTAAAGTTGAATCACGAGCGCAGCGAGTGATTCTAAATTAGAATCCTGAGCGTCAGCGAGGGAAACAAACGAGCACAAGGTGAAAAATCTTTCCACTCGAGTGCAATACGTAACTTTTCATCCCACCTCAGCGAGGAAATGACAAAATGAAAAAGAAAACAATTTATAATGACAAATTATATTAAGCAATAAAACGTGAAAAACTAGAATGGCGCGAAGCACGCAAATAAAACAAAGAAACCAAGAAGGTTCCAAATTTAAATTTTTTCACAATTTAAAAAGTTCTAATCATAAATTTGGCACCATAGAGGTTACATTAAATAGTTTTAATGACGTTTTGAATTTACAATTACATTGAGTACTCATTATATGTGATGTTCTAAATTCAAATCTACTTTGCCGCTCAAGCGAATAAAATAGAATTTTCCAGCCAGATTTCGAAGCGCAAAATTACACTTCCGAGGTGGTGGGATGAAAATATATATGCCAGTTGTCACAGATCAGAATACAGGCAAGTGACGTCACCGACCTCATTGCAGCGCCATATTGTCAAAGTAGCGTTTTGGCACACTATTTAAATATTGAATTTTTAATTCGATGTTTTTCAGCTAATATATACCAGAATTAAAAAATAACAACTTTTGATGAATTTAAAGCACATATAAAAATACTCTAATGAAAAAAGGGTTATTTACAAGGTCAATGTTTTCTTGAATGATAAAAATACTTGGATGTAATTTTTTACGATATTTAATTTCCTGAAAGATTAAACATGCTTGGTTGTAAATTTTGCGATATATAATTTAATGATTCTATAATAAATAATATTTTTGTTTTGTACCGGACATATACATATCAGATTTGTTTAATGCGACATGGCTCCTGTGACGGAAATATATATTTGTTAGTTGTTTTAATTTGTATCGGAGGTTGGGTTCAGACTGTGTATCTGAAGCCGGCTTCCAACTGATGACTCTGTAATGATAGAGAGAAAAAAATTGCCCTTGCTGGTTTTCTTGCTGGTTCTTTCCAGTACAAGGTCTCCCGTCGTAGACTTGTGAACCAATGGCGTAGCATGTTTGACATTCAAAAGTGGTTGTAAAATCCTATTTGAAGAATACAATTTTGATTTGATTAATAAATGTGTCATATTTAATTATGTAATTTCTAAAGTATTGTTACGCCGGTGGCTTAGTAAAACTTCAAAAGTGATTTTCTGTGACTTAGAAATGGAGGTCAAGCGTAGGGCTGCCACTCGTACTAACTTTGGCTAGTAATACTAACATCAAATTTTCCAATGTAGACACTTAATTTGAATTTAAGTATGTTTAAATTTGAACACCTAATTGAAATGTATAATGTTAATTAAGTTGAGATTGTCCAAAATCTAATGTACTATATATTTTTGGTCACTTTAGCGGTTTATGTTTAGCAAGTTTGTTTTATTTTGTATATTGTTATAACTGTTAGTGTCCCAAATTAGAATCCATATATATATATACAAATATCTAATAAAAAAAGAGATTCCATCACTCGTTCTCATTCTACCACGCTATTCTAGAGCACCAGCTCTCACAGCTGTATTCCGGTTTGAAAACAAGATTTGTCTGCGACCTTGCTAGGTACAGTGAGTTTGTACATTTTATGTCATAAATTCACGACGGTCATTGTTTCTTGTTACAATAATTACATGTTGTAACTGAAACTACTTCCCATTATGAGGCAGTCTGATTATTTACCAAGATACCATTCTATAAAAAAAATCTTAACTTTACAGTTATTTGTATCATGGTCATCAATAGTCCCCACTCTTCACTAACCAAGGGTGATTAGGCCCTAGATAACATTGGTCGCCTTCACATGCATACTGGATAAGCTCTCTAATGAATATTTTCCAACGCATTAGGAGCGTTTGATAAATGTATATATGAAATTCATAAAACGGATAAATAGTTATTTAAACAAAATTATTATATCATACATGTGTGTATAATAACAATTATGTAAGTGGGTTAATATAGTTATAATATATACAAATTGTGTATTCCTCGTGACCCAATTACTGTTGTATTCATAAAAAGAAATTTAATGTGACATATATCCGATGCAAACGTAAATACAAAAAAAAAAATACACAAAAAGGAAATATATTTTTCTACAAACTTTTAACAACCCTAATCACACGCCTAGTGAAAGTACACTTAACTGTGCCATGTGTCTCACACAGAAGCATACTGCACAAGGATTATGGCATAGCAATGTCTCTGCTCTGGCTTAAAAGTACGAATTGGATAAATATTCAAAAAACCGACCGCTGGATCCTTTTTACACTGTATATATTTATTTGTAATTGACACAAGTTCCAATGCCGTTCATAGTTTTATTTTTATACCATAATGGCTGCATAAAGACTTATGGCTTGCTTGGTAAAGAGTGGCCGTAGTCTATGGACGCCTGCAATTTATAAACACTTCATTTACCCTTTAAAATCTTATTTACTAAACTTATATAGTATAGATCACAATATTATATGTATGTACATATAATATTTTATTCTGGTCTATCATTTGTTTTTTCTACTGTATCCGATTTAATAAGTCCGGTAGCCATCCACTAATCCAAACGGGAGGCGTTCGTGATACTGATAGAATATTCATGAGGTGGCGCAGACGTCACAAAAATTAATGTAGTAGTCCTTGTTGTCACGCTGTGGACTTGTCTTGCGTCAGCAAGTCAATATGCATGGTCTGAGGCCTCACTACGAACGCTCTAGACAAGGCTAAGATTTAGTGTAAGCAGGGACAGCGCTATTGTATCGTATAGTGTCATCTCGCTTTAACTAGAACTATTAAAATTGTTTTAAGCAACAACGGTAAGACGCCGTAATAAACAGTAGAATTGAAAAATTGTGACAACGAAGAAAGGGATCGTTATATTTGTAATGTAATATATCTAAATTAATTAACTCTTTCTAGTGGCATATAAGTGAAAGAGAGAGAGAGAGAGAGTAACCCTATCTAGATTAGGGTGTAAGCCTAAATGAACCATAACGGCACAGTCGACCTCGAGTCATTGAGTGTTTGAAAGTTACCTTGCGATGATTTCCTGGAGAATCAGAAATATATACAATTCGAAAATAGGGAAATACATAGGTATAAACAACCGTGTGAGACTTTACTAGCTAACCTTGAAATAGTTTTTATGCCGTTCGTAATAGCAGCGATTTTAGTAGTAAAAAGGTACTCTGAAATCCTGGTTACTAAGTACTGGTTATCTTAACTTCGGATCCACGTTGCAATAAGTGCATTCTGACAGCAACTGGGCCGTTCGACATAGAAGTTAAAATATATTACAGCTGGAAAAGCAGGAACCGTTCCAATACTAATGGAAACCTTTAGAACAAGATACATTTATGCACAAATACGAATCACGCACGTAAGCAGTGACAGACAGACACGGGTCAAAGGTTCGAGAGAATTAATGTTTATCAAAACCAGAAATGAGCGAAGCGAAATACACACGAAAACAAGCGGGCTTTTAATCTGTTCCACACCTGTAACAATGTTGCAAAGATCGAACAGGGCAGCGATAGATGAACTGATACAACATTGTCGTAAACATAATAATTTCCGCATATAAACAAAAAATAACCTTCATAATACGTTAAACAAAGTCGCGTTAATCAGATCACTTATAATTCTAGAACTGTTGAACCGATTTTAATAAGTACAAAATTTTTGGATTCGTCCCCGTCGAGAAAAGCAAAATAACTATTCTTCACTAGATAGTATAAAACAAAGTCGCTATCCGCCGTCTGTCTGTCCCTATTAGGCCAGTCATTAAAGCCTGAAACCCGAAAGAAATTAGTAACTCGCTAAAATTTTGAGGGGTCATTAAGGAAGGTGAAATACCTTACCGTGTAATTTTGCAGCGCTCTGGGTGTACGGAAAGGGGAATTACCTTGGCGGCAAAACCAAAAGAATTTCGGCAGCAAGGAATCGATTGATGTCGGAAGAACAACCTATGTTCTTACCAATCGTAATTTCTATTTATGTTGCAGCGTTTTACAAGACGGAACATTGTTTATAATTAAAAACAATGAAATTTGTTAATAACAAGGGTAAAAAAAGTAGTTTTTGCAGCGTGTTACTAATTTTTTACCCTTGTTATTAACAAATTTTACTGTTTTTTAATAATAAACAATGTTCCGTACATTGCAAAACGCTGCAAAATTAATACATGTTACAAAACAATGAGAACAAGCTAATTCCAAATTTGCAGCGTGTTACTAATTTTTTTCCCCTGTTTATAAACAAATTTTACTGTTTTTTAATAATAACAATGTTCCGTACATTGCAAAACGCTGCAAAATTAATACACGTTACAAAACAATGAGAACAACCTAATTCTAAGTTTGCAGCATGTTACTAATTTTTTTGACAATGTTATTAACAAAAATCACTTTTCATCCCTTTCAACCCCTTCCGTACACCCCAGAGCGCTGCAAAATCACACGGTAAGGTATTTCACCTTCCTAAATGACCCCTCAAAATTTTAGCGAGTTACTAATTTCTTTCGGGTTTCAGGCTTTAATGACTGGCCTATATGTATGCTTAGATCTTTAAAACTACGCAACGGATTTAAATGCGTTTTTAATAGATAGAGTGATTCTTAAGGAAGGTTTATATGTATAATACATTCATAATAATAGGTTTCTAATGTGATGTCGTAAATAAGCACGTTTTTTGTGTTAAGGACATTTTCTAGTAGGTATATTTACATAAGGTTCATCCATAAATTACGTCACACGAATTTCGTGATTTTTTGCCCCTCCCCCGTCCTTGTCACAGCTAGTCACATTTGTGAGACTCCCCCCCCTAGTGTGACGTCACAAATTTGAAATTATAGTATTATTGAATGATAAAAGCGGTTTCGAAATCAGTTTTATTTTCATTTTAATAAAATTAACATCAAATCAATTAACAAAACAAAAAACGATTACTTATATTAAATAAGTATATGGTCATTTCATGATTTTCTTATTACATTTTTCAAAATCACCTACTAAAATCAATTAGAAAAATAGTACGTTTCGGGTGTACCCCTATTAATAGATAGAAGAAGACACTATCCTTTATTTATTTATGAGAGTATACATACTTTACAATAAAAGTTATAATAACAAATAACAAAACAAAATAGTAATAATTTAAAGTTTGCGTTTTAACAGTTAGCTTTAATAGATTTTGAAATGTGACGTCACGAAATTTAAGATCCCTCCCACCCCCTTGTCACACAATGTCACACTTCGTCAACCCCCTCCCTCCCCCTAACCGTGTGACGTAATTTATGGATGGCCCCTAAGCATTGCACCCGAGCGAAGCCGGGGCGGGTCGCTAGTATATTATAAAAAAAAGAAATTGTGAAGAAAACTATTTATATCTTAGCTTTCCGCCTTGGCTTCGTCCTTGTTTTCCAAAACTTAAGATATATTTTCCCGCAATAAAAATTATCATATGTCCCCAATTTTTAATCATCCCTATACGAAATTAAAGTTCAGTAGTTTTTATCATATTTTCACGTAACAAAAAAATAACCCTATATCCTTTACTGGATATCTTTCATGAAAATCGGTTCAGCAGTTTCGGAACTTATGCAGAGAAAAACGTTAACAAAAACTCTATATTCACCTCATTTAAGTAAACTTTTACACGCTTTAAATGTTGAATTTATATAACAAACGACACATTTATACATCAACAGGCTAAATAGTAACTTTCAAGCAAAAATGAAATCTATACAACTGTTCATTCTCTCGCAGCATGACAATCGCATTAATACATGTCGTGATCGAGTCCGCAGCCTCTCGACACTAAGGTCACAGCCCAATGAAAACCACCGACACTCCGAAGCTTGTGCCATATGTTATATGTTGAAATAAACTATATAACATAAAGTATCTTAAGGGTTCTTTAAAAGTAAATAGATTTTTAATGCTCGGCAACACACGAGTGACACCCCTGATGTTGCAAGTTTCCATACCGCTTACCATCAGGCGAGCCGTAGGCCAGTTTGCCGCCATTGTGGTTTAGTCATTAAAATTTTACGACCTCGATAGCCGAGTGGTAGTACACAGGTTTCAAGGTGTCTGAGGTCCCGGGTTCGAGTCTCAGTGCGGGCAGTGTTTGTGTGATAAATGTTTTGAATAATATACGTATGTCTATCCCACAGATTCCCAAACTTTGTTATGTCGTAGACCCTTTGCTATGTTTTTCGTTTTTGGATAGACCCCCTACTTATATTGAATGCCTGTATCCTACAACTTACAAAATTTTATAAACATATATAATATAAATCTTAAAATTATATAATAAATCTTTTTTCATCATAGCTACTTTTATAAATCTTAATATATATATTTCTTGTGTGCGTGTGTATGTGACTGAACTCCTCCTAAACGACTGGACCAATTTTGATGAATTTTTTGTGTGTATTCCAGGGGGCTTGAGGATGGTTTAGATTCACAATACGGTCATATAGATATTGTTTTTTCAGCTAAATTATTTATTTAAAAACATTTGAGACAACGTGAGACAACGTGACATTTGAGACATTTGACATTTGAGACATTTGACAGGACAACGTCTGTTGGGCCAGCTAGTAATGTATATGTTTTTAAATTAGAATATATATAAATAGGTATTATCAGTGTATGTTGAGATCCATTATCGTAGACATTTTTATTTCATGGACCCCAAAGTTTTGCAGGATGTCATAGACCTCTAGGGGTCTTTGGGAATTACTGATCTATCCGTTGCCCTAGATCGCATAACACAAGTCTTACAGTGCCTTCTTAGGGGTGAGTGTAAGAAATATTTATTATTATTTCTAGTACAAATTGGATGGAAAAAGCAAATAGTTCAATTAGATTTAGAATTAGTGCTAATAAAGTTGAATCATATAAAGCCTTAATAAGGTCACACTAATTTATCACAATCTAGCAATGTTTGCGACATCGTAACAAACAATCGTAAACGATCACAATAGCTCCACGAAGCTACGTTCACGGACATTAACCGATCGTAAATGCAAATTTAATTGCATACACACAATGCTAGCATCATTGAATTATTAATACTAAAGAAAACGGAAAATTACCTTCCTAATATTAAGTAAGTAAGTTAAGCCAATAAACGCTTGAGGCAAAAGACATGCGCACACGCATAACTACACACGTGTCATGGCGGTGCGTGACTACACCCAGTCACATTTACACCAACAAGGTTTGATGTCTCAATCTTTACAGAAACGACTCAGTCAGTTGTTTCTTCCAAATGATCACTGATTCAAATCTCTAACAGCGTTTCAAATCAATCATTCGCTCAATTGCATCTCGGTTTCAATCGGCACGCGGCGTTCGCACGATTGAGATAAGTAAATAGTTCAGAATCGGAGCGCTTCGGATCACGTCGCTCAATTGCATCTCGGTTTCATTCGATACGCGACGCTTACACGATTGACTCAGAGTCACTAATACAAATGAATCAATATCAACATTTATGTATTTGTATCATATATCAGAATATTTGTATTTTTGTATTTAAAGAATAAACTCAAAAAGTACTGGACCGATTTTAATCATTCTTTTTTCATTAGAAAGCTACATTATCACTGAGTAACATAGGCTATATTTAGTACTAGATTACTATAGAAATATATAAACAATGCAAATCGTCCCCTGGTCAAACCGCGGGACTCAGCTAGTTGGCTATATATAATATATATATATATATATATATATGTGAGGGTTCAAGTATTACGTAACGCAATTTGGGGAAGGGGGTCTCGTAAAACGTTACGATGCGTTACAGGGGCGGGAGGGGGTCTTTCTTACAACACGTTACGTAACATTGTTTTCTTTTTAATAAAAAAATTGGGTATTATAACTCTCAAATTGGCAAGCCTTTTCGTTTCGTTTTACGGGCAATCCTCGATTGTATTAGTCTGATTGTCATTTTTAATTTGTTTCCCGCAAGTTGGCAAATCTTTTCGTTTATATTTCACGGGGAATCCCTACATTGTATTCTACGTTATTTAATAAATATATTTGTTACACTTATACCAATTAGCCTAGCCCAAGGTAAGCTCTGTAAGTCTTGTGCTATAGGATCTAGGGTAACGGATAGACATACATATATTATACATATATAAATAATTTTTATTGAAATATATTTTAACAACCATAACTAAGGTACAAATGCTCGCATTCATCACACAAACATCTGCCCCCACCGGGATTTGATCCCGGGACCGCAGAGCTGGCGACACCTTGAAACCGGTGTACTATCCACTCGATTATGGAGGTCGTCTAATGTTGTTTTCGTTGTCAGTATTCGTTCATGTATACCAAGGATAAAAATTATAACATAACTTTTACGACTTTAGGGTAAAAATGATCACTGAGTGTCACGTAACATTTACAGGGGGCGGAAGGGGGGGGGCTGTACAGAAAACGTTACGGTGCGTTACAAAGGGGGAGGGATGGAAAAATTTTCAAAAATTGCGTTACGTAATACTTGAACGCTCCCTATGTGAAGAAGAATATATATTCCTTTCCTATGGGAGAATACGCAAACTACTGGATCGATTTGAAAATATAATATAATAAATATAATGACAAAAAGTAGAACAAGTGAAAGAATTTGTATATTTGGGTTCATAGTTTACGAGAGATGGCAAGTGTGATGGTGATATTGAAAGAAGAGTTTTGAAGGGAAATCAAGTAAATGGGGCACTTCATAACTTCATGAATAGCCAGAACGTATCACAAAGAGCACGACTGGTTGTGCATGGAGCCGTGTTGATCCCCACATTGATGTATGGTAGTGAATGTTGGCTGTGGCAGAAGAAACATCAAAGTAGGATGAATGCTGTGGAGATGAGAAGCTTGGCAAGTATAATTGGAGTGAATCTGAAGGATGAAGTCAGGAACAGTGTGAGAAGGAGCGATGCAGCGTAGTTGAATATGTAATGACAAAGATAGAGAAAGGGATGGTTAGATGGTTTGGTCATGTAGAAAGAATGAATGAAGGAAGATTAACGAAATAAAGTAAGAATGATAGGACGAATCGGTGCAGGTCAACCTAGGCGGACATATCTTGATCAAATCGAAGATGTCCTAGAGAAAGGCCGGGTCAAGAGTACTCGCACCCGATGAGCATGCATGAAAACGCTCCTGAAAGTGGAGGAAGCAAGAGAAGTGTGCCAGGATCGTAGCAAGTGGAGAGAGGTGGTCTCTGCCTACCCCATTGGGAACAAGGCGTGACATATATGTATGTATGTAAAGTGGAGGAAGCAAGAGAAGTGTGCCAGGATCGTAGCAAGTGGAGAGAGGTGGTCTCTGCCTACCCCATTGGGAACAAGGCGTGACATATATGTATGTATGTAAAGTGGAGGAAGCAAGAGAAGTGTGCCAGGATCGTAGCAAGTGGAGAGAGGTGGTCTCTGCCTACCCCATTGGGAACAAGGCGTGACATATATGTATGTATGTAAAGTGGAGGAAGCAAGAGAAGTGTGCCAGGATCGTAGCAAGTGGAGAGAGGTGGTCTCTGCCTACCCCATTGGGAACAAGGCGTGACATATATGTATGTATGTAAAGTGGAGGAAGCAAGAGAAGTGCCAGGATCGTAGCAAGTGGAGAGAGGTGGTCTCTGCCTACCCCATTGGGAACAAGGCGTGACATATATGTATGTATGTATGTATGATTTGAAAAATGCAAAAATGTGCACACACCTCATGTCCGGCGAGAAGTCCACGGAGCAGGCGTAGCCCGCCACCATGTGGCCCGTGAAGGTCTTCTTGCGGTTCATCTTGAAGCGGTTGAGCGCGCTGAACACGATCACCTTGTTGTCCATGGACTGGCAGGCCAGCCACTTGCCGTTGGGCGCCGCCGTCACCGCGGGCAGCGAGTGCATCGCCGGGTCCGCGATGTACTTCATGTCCACCGGGATGTCCCTGGGGACCACTACTGCTATACTAATATTACCACCTACAAATTTCATTGCTCCAAAGGCGGACTTATCTGTCAGAGACTTCTTTTAGCTAACCCTTTTTTTTTTGTTTCCCTGAGGAAAATGCATTAAATTGCATACCCCGGCTGTGGCGAGCCGGCGGTTATGTGGGGCTCTTCTCTCCAGAAGGAGAAGGCCTACCCACTAAAAACCTCAGGGATGGCCTTCTTCAGGCATTTGGGGAGCCCCGGGAACACCAAGCTACTTCCGGGAACCCCCAGCCTCCGCTCCCCCGCCGACACAGGGAAGCCCTCCTCGGGGGAGGCTATAATACTTCCCCCGATCTCTACCACCAACGACCCCGGCCACGGAATGGGCGTGGCCCCTCCCGGGTCGCTGTATCCGCTAGCGCGATTTCTCGCGCTCGCCGGCGATCCGCGGCGGCGCCGCAGCTGTGCTACCGAGCCCGGCGCCGCTTCCTTCGAACGGGATCGGCCATCTCCCAACCCCGCTCGGCGGCCTCCTTCTGGAGCATCACTGCTTCACAGAAGAAGGCCACAGCCCTCCAACCTCCCTCGTCCGCCAGCATTGCCGCAATCAATGCCGGCGGAGACAGATCTCGCCGATCTCTGCGACCAAGACTCGGCGCTCGGAGGCCCACGCGGGGCACTCCGCCAGCGTGTGCTGGGCCGAGTCGAGGTCGGATGCGCAGTGGTGGCAATGTGTCGATCCCTCCCGTCCTATTCGACACAGATACTCACCAAAGCAGCCGTGCCCGGTGAGTACCTGAGTCAGTCGGTAGGTGACCTCCTCCTTCCCGTGGAGCCAAGCTTCGAGGCGCAGGAGTGGCACCGACGCGACGGCCCGCTGGCGCGCGCAGATCCGTAATTCGAGCTGCGCACGCCAGGCCGCCACAATCCGTCGGTGCCACTGCCGCTTAGGCACTTCGTGCGCGGGTTCTAGGGCGCTCCCCCCATCGCCCCCCCGGTCGACACGCCGCGACGCATACGTCGCCGCGTACATGTCGACCAGGATGTCGAATGGGGGGGAGCGTCCCAGAACCGTCGCCGCCTCGTACGATCCGTAAGGCCATTATCCGCTGCAGGCTCCGTAGCAGAGCTCTGCAGCGGGGGACCTCGCGCAGTCTTACGACCACACGAGAGCCCCATACATGGCCACGGATCGCACGACGCCCTCGTACAGGCGGCGAACTCCATCCCTCGGTCCCCCGAGATTGGGCAGCAGGCGATGCAATGCGCCCGCCACCCTTTTGACTCGGGGACCAACCGCACGAAATGTTCCTCGAAGCTCCAGCGGCGGTCCAGGGTGAGGCCCAGGTACTTGATGTACGGATCCGGCAGCTGAGTGGTTCCCGGCGCCTCGGAAGGCCGTGGAACCATAGCGCCTCAGTTTTGTGAGGCGCTATTTCTAAGCCCAGCCGGCGGATCGGCCGCACGACACATGCCGCCCCAAGCTCGGCAAGCCTGAGCACCGGCCCGAAGTCGGCCCCAGTCGTCACGACGAGAGTGTCGTCAGCGTAGCAGACGATGTCTAACGACTATTATTAAATATGTATAATTATACGCGTAGATAATCAGTTATTTAATATATAACGTATATCAGTTATTTAATATATAACGTATAATCTGTGAAAGTATTTTCAATCAGTATTTAGTTGTGGCTCAAAAGTGCTAGTAGCCAAGCCATAAAATCAGTGTCTAGTTTTAATAGGAAGTTACTCATAATGTTTCAATTAAACTGATATTTGTAGTACAACTTTATAATGTATTTACGTAAAGTAAAATACTAATTACAATTTAAGATAACAGATATTTATGTCCTATATCTGTAAATGTTTTAGAAACAAGAAAGTATTAAACCTACTATCACTAGAGAGTAACCGAGGTGTAAAGATAAATGCAGGCCGCCATGTAGTCAGTCGTTGTTTGGCGCCTCTTGTGGTAACACCTACAAAGTTATAAGTGTGACGAACTATAGCGTATAAGTGTGGATAATTTCTAATAAAAGTGTTTATAGTATACACCGTGTTTTTAATAGTGCAAACCGAGTTCTTATACTATGGTACTTGTTGAGGTCGTAGATCGCGAATTTCACAAACACCTCATGTACTACATGCGACTATAAATATTTACGATCAATCCATTTTGACGATTATCACCTTCATAGTTCATCTGTCAAAATGACATAATTTTGACAGTTATCTATGACAATGAGACTGTCTGTCAAAACGGGTTTCGTAGTTTGTGCAGAGTTCAGTTGGCCGGATCAAAGAGCAACAACTCACCACTCCCACACGCGCAAACTCTTGTCATCTGACGTGGTGACGAATCGTCTGTTCTCGTCCACGAAGGTGATGGTGTTGACGGCGCCCAAGTGCCGGTCGTACTCCTGGACGATCTCGCCGCTTCTGATGTCCCACTGAGGGACCAAAATAAAAACGAAATTTAGCTTTGAATCAAATAGCAAGGCAAAGAGTATCAATTAAGACGGTTTAAATATTAATTATCTAACAAGGAAAAAAAATGCGTTGTAGCACAGAATACATCGTTGGAGGATTTAATGTCACGTTCCAAAATTGAATAGTCATATGGACCTTTTTTGCAATTTGGTTGGCTATGCGGTATTATCTATAAAATAAGTAGGAACAAAAAACTGCCACTTTACAAATCTTTTTGACAGGACGAAGTCTCTCGGATCCGCTAATATTAGTATAGAGTTCCTACCTCAGAAAGAAGTGTCTCCGAAAGGAGAAAGAAAGATTTCTGACGTAAAATAGCAGTGTTGGCGTTGCTAAGTTCCGGCATGAAGGGTAAAATAGGCACTGAAATTACTGGCTACTATGACTCATATTGGTAACACGCACTGTACTTTATGTAGAGGCTGCAGATTTGCTGCGAATCTCACAGAAACCACCTGTACTATAGGCGACTGTGACCATTTACCATACGTTGGGCAGTTTGGTTGTGATCATGCTAGCTATAAACATACATTGCTATCAACTTAATTCAATACTAGCTGTGCGGACGACTTCGTCCGCGTGGAATCGTAATTTTAGGTAGAATTTTGGATGACTGAAAGTGTTATAAGCGTAAGAGTAGACAAATATAATCTGAAAGCTTCGAACTGCTAGGCTATCGGGAGTTACACGTGCTATTGTGAGTCAAACACAAAAGATAGACATATGCTGTCGTGGGAATGTTTTTATATAATTTTAAGGAGAACATTTCCGTCATACATGATTTCTGTGTAGCATTAAGGTTGCATACGCGACAGGAGCTTAAAAAATGGAGTAACTTCTCCCGTTTTCCCAACATTCACTGTTCCTATTGACTGTAGCGTGATGAAAAGTATACTACTACTATAACCAGCTCAGGAGTATGAAAAATAATTGTACCAAATTTCGTTAAAATCCGTCGAGTAGTTTTTGTTTCTATAACGGTTATAAAGACAGACAAAAATTTTACTGATTGCACTTTTGGCATCAGTATCGATTCCTAATCACCCCCTTGATAAGTTATCTTGGAAATATATTTCATGTACAAAATTAACCTCTCCACAGATTTATTATAAGTATAGATTGATTGTTTAATAAGAAAATGAATCAGAATTTTCTAAATATAAGAAGCGCGAAGGTGCAAATAGGTATAAAGCAAACTTACACATATAATCTTCTTGTCGGATGTGCCGGCGACGAACAGGTGCTGTTTGTCGGGGTCCGGATGGAACTTGGTGCAGTACGGCACCTTGCGCGAGGTGAACCTGCCCACGCAGCCGCCCGACTCGGTGTCCCACAGCTTTATGTACCGGTCGTACGCTGAAAAATTGGCAGATTATAACAATCCCATTGCAATTTCCCTTTTTTTTGTGTTGGTACGCTTGTATATATTATTGCAATCCGGCGTCATTTTCAGTCCGGCCGGTTACGACCAGATCAGGATGACTTTCGCTTTTTAGTACAAAATAAGTGAGTTAATCAAGTGTCACTGCTCTTATATGTAGGTAGTTTATAAAAAATATATCACAAATATATAAAATGGACTTTATTTCCTAACCAATGTTAAGACAAATATACAACAAGAAAACAATTAAAATTTAGTAGTGCAGGTAACTAGTAATAATTTTACGACGTAACAGTCCTTCTAGATTTCACTTTCACAGATAGATTAATTTATAAGTAACAATATTAATTATCAAGTAACTATAATATCTAATAGATACAATTAACCTTACGTAATTAACTGAAATGAGATCAAAATCATTATTAAAGTATTTGAGAATGCTAACAAACAAGTCATATAGGTATTTATGATTATGACAGATACCATAATGATTACTAACTGCTAGCAGCGGATCCGGTCATCGGATCCGGTAACCATTAAATGATGCCGGATCCACCGGATACCGGATCCGTTTTTCCGGATTGCAATCCCTACTTGTATACAACTGTACGAGATAAATACCAACCCGCAACAGTAAGAATCAATGTTAATAGGATTAGTGAATAAATAGAAATATGAACTTTTAATGGTTTGACATACTTGTCTCTGACTACTAGTCAGGTGTTATTGGACTTGTACACACAGCAATGTTTCAAAATTTACATGTTGACCTATAGACAGCTCTTATGTCGTTTGTATTAACAGCGGTTTTCGTATTGCCACTGAAAAGCTTAGTGTTGCTAACTTTACATATTCTCGGGGACATTTTCCCAGATCCGATTCAAGTACTAAGCCACGCCCCTATTTAAGTTTTGGCCAATTACAAATTCGATAACTTATGTAATGGGTTGCAATCACTGATTATGCGAGTATTAAAACTTAAGTTCGATTTTGATTGACACTTAAACATTTAATAATATAATTATCAGTCGGCGCTATCTGTCAATAATGTTAAGTTCGTGTTCGTGTCGTGAAGAGTTATTAAATGGTTTATAATATTTATTGCTTGTAATAAAATGTTTATTAAAAAGAAAATATATATATTATTGTTTAACCTTGGAAATAATAATAAGTATGCAATACAAACGCAGCCGGATAAAAGTTCATCGGCTATCAGAGCAATTGCATTGCTGTCAATTCAATGAAATAGGGGCGGGGCTAGAGGGCGCTTCTTATATTATTTGTTAATATCCTCTTTTTAATAGTAATTAACAATACAATTTAAATTAAACAAACAGTTAAGGTGAGAAGATTGGATTTATATTGCCTTAATTTGAAATTTGTGACGTTTATCAAGTGCCTGTAAAGGCGTATCTTGAATGAAGATTATTGAGACGTAGCAGTGAGCAATTTAGCAGGGAGACGTAACAGTGAGACGTAACAGTGAGACGTAACAGTGAGACGTAGCAGTGAGACGTAGTAGAGAAACGTAACAGTGAGACGTAGCAGTGAGCTGTAGCAGGAAGACATAGCAGTGAGCTGTAGCAGGAAGAGGTAGCAGTGAGACGTAGCAGGGAGATGTAGCAGTGAAACTTAGCAGGGAGACGTAACAGCGAGACGTACCAGTGAGACGTAGCAATGAGACGTAGCAGGAAGAGTAGCAGTGAGACGTAGCAGGGAGACGTAGCAGTGAAACTTAGCAGGGAGACGTAACAGTGAGACGTACCAGTGAGACGTAGCAATGAGACGTAGCAGGGAGACGTAGCAGTGAAACTTAGCAGGGAGACGTAACAGTGAGACGTACCAGTGAGACGTAGCAATGAGACGTACCAGTGAGACGTAGCAATGAGACGTAGCAGTGAGACGTAGCAATGAGACGTAGCAGGCAGACGTAGCAGTGAAACTTAGCAGGGAGACGTAACAGTGAGACGTACCAGTGAGACGTAGCAATGAGACGTAGCAGGGAGACGTACTATCGGGGTCTCTCGCGCCTTACCACTTTTTAGAAATATTCGTGTGCAAGCGGCTCGCACCGGGCGCGATCACGCGATCCGTAGCTATCCCTGATTGGTTAGTTACGTATTTTACTACGATTTACTACGACTCCTCATTATACCAAAAGAGATTTCAAACAAACGATTTTGAAATCTCTTTTGTAATACCCTTTCCATAGAGATATTTTTTAATATCGCTCGCTTATCGCTATCTCGCTTGCATGTTTCCGCGCGAGCACAATAGTTGAATGAACGGAAGGCGTGGCTTGTAGCCGTAGCATCGTGCAGTGTGCAAGCGACTAACGCTCTAGGACTGGTAAGGCGCCAGTGTCCCCGATAGTACCAGTGAGACGTAGCAGGGAGACGTAACAGTGAGACGTAGCAGTGAGTCGTAGTAGTGAGCCGTAGCAGCGAGCCGTAGCAGCGAGCCGTAGCAGCGAGCGTACCTGCCGAGAGGAAGCGGTCGCCGGCGTTGTTGAAGTTGACGTCGCGCACGGCCTGCCGGTGGCCGAAGTACGTGCGCACGCAGCGCCGCTCGCCGTACACCTCCCAGATCTGCGCAAACAAATAACGTGTTCGCAATGCAGGAATGCAACTAGTCTTTTATTAACTTTTTTCAAATATTTCAGATAATATAGACAGTACAAATATTGGTCTATAGTTAGTGATGCAGTCTCAGTGCAAACCAGGAGCTGTGTGTGCTGAGAAGTGTAAAAGGGTCGTAGCTCAGCGATTGGAAATACTCACAAAAGGGTATGAGCAAAGCACTCGTTTTCTTCTACAACCTAAAGGTTTTATGTTTACCAATAATTTGGGAAGATTTAACATAAAACAAAACATAGTTTATCTTTCGTCAAAAGATATCTACATGCTTTGATATCATGAAAAATCATCTATCATGAAAAGAAGATATTTTAAGTTTCGTAAAGAGATATGTCGGCTTTCCGCATTTCAAATTAATTTTTGTGTAGATCTCACGTAATAGAAACTATGAACGACTCAGAAAGTTTTATTTAAGTAATCAATTTATCGTGATATTGTGCTGAGCTGCTGATCTAGATATGCCCTGTACTGTGTCAGAGCATATTAATGCAACTTATTTTTCCCTCAGAAGACGAGAGGTTGAGAATCCTCATCGTTATCACCGCAACCAAGTGCCGCGGTGATTCCGTCGGACTCCGAACAAATTCAGCCTAAGCCTTGATCCAAAAAATCTCGTGGCTTGTAGCGAGCCTCGCAAATACATAAAATCAATTGTTTTCAACACGCGTTCTCGTTTAAAATTTTGGCACACACGCCACAGATAACAAAGAAGGCGAACTTCCAGTGAGTTCGTCATACTGAATAAATTGTGTATTTTTGAAAAGTTAATCAGTGAAGTGCATTGGCCCAATGCACAAGTGAAGTAGCCTCTCAGGTGGCAGGTGGCAGGTGGATGGTGGCGGGTAGATGGTGGCAGGTGGCAGTTGATAGGTGGATGGTGGCAGATGGCAGGCGGATAGTGGCGGGTGGATGGTGGCAGGTGGATAGTGGCAGGTGGCAGTTGATAGTTGGATGGTGGCAGGTGGCAGGTGGCAGTTGATAGGTGGATGGTGGCAGGTGGCAGGCGGATGGTGGCGGGTGGATGGTGGCAGGTGGCAGTTGATAGGTGGATGGTGGCAGGTGGCAGGCGGATGGTGGCGGGTGGATGGTGGCAGGTGGCAGGCGGATGGTGGCGGGTGGCAGTTGATAGGTGGATGGTGGCAGGTGGCAGTTGATAGGTGGATGGTGGCAGGTGGCAGGCGGATGGTGGCGGGTGGATGGTGGCAGGTGGCAGTTGATAGGTGGATGGTGCAGGTGGCAGGTGGCAGGCGGATGGTGGCGGGTGGATGGTGGCAGGTGGCAGGCGGATGGTGGCGGGTGGATGGTGGCAGGTGGCAGTTGATAGGTGGATGGTGGCAGGTGGCAGGTGGCAGGCGGATGGTGGCGGGTGGATGGTGGCAGGTGGCAGGCGGATGGTGGCGGGTGGATGGTGGCAGGTGGCAGGCGGATGGTGGCGGGTGGATGGTGGCAGGTGGCAGGCGGATGGTGGCGGGTGGATGGTGGTAGGCGGATGGTGGCGGGTGGATGGTGGCAGGTGGATGGTGGCAGGTGGATGGTGGCAGGTGGCAGGTGGCAGGTGGATGGTGGCAGGTGGCAGGTGGATGGTGGCAGGTGGCAGGTGGCAGGTGGCAGGTGGCAGGTGGATGGTGGCAGGTGGCAGGCGGATGGTGGCGGGTGGATGGTGGCAGGTGGCAGGTGGATGGTGGCAGGTGGCAGGTGGATGGTGGCAGGTGGCAGGTGGATGGTGGATGGTGGCAGGTGGCAGGTGGATGGTGGCAGGTGGCAGCAGCGAGAAGGCCATGAGCGGCAGTGGCACCTTGACGCGGCAGTCCATGCCGGCGGACAGCAGCAGGTGCGCCGTGCCGGGCAGCCAGCGCGCCGCCGCCACCCCCTTCGTGTGCCCGCGCCACGTGTGGATGTGCGCCTGTCGGTGGACACATACATACCTTAACTTCTTCTCTCTACCTTAACTCTATTCTATTAATTCCAAACTCCAACAATTCAACATATTGAAAAAATATTTAAAATTACTTCCACAATATGTGTTGTTATAATAAAAATAACCACTTTAATACACACAAAAAACAATATTAAAAGAAATCATATCAAAACTGTGTGCAAACTGAGGTTATTAAAAAATAATATCATCTAGGCAACTTTGGGTCTGGGAACAACCCAAAAGTAAATCAAATGAATTATAAGGAGGGTAAAATTAACAACTAAGTCATGCTAATAATTTCTATTATAAATTCAGAAAAAATTACCTATATTTCTATTAAATAAATTGACCCATACACAGAGAAAGTGTAAGAATTCTCTAGGCCCATACGGGGCACATGGCAGGGTGCGCTTTCGCGATTCGACCGCCAGACCTTTTTCAACCTGCGACAAATAGTCCAAGTCTCAGAAAGAGGTTGATCGCCGAATCCAACTCGATTAAGCAGCTTTCAGGAATTTAGGCGGCATATTCTCGTACTTACTACTGGTGATGGTGTAAGAACGCCAAACCTGGTCGCTCACAATGAGCCTTATAAGAAAACACAAAACCACCTAAAGGGGCTTATGCTAGGAATTTCTCATTTCAGAAATGACAACATTCACAAAAGAGTTAGGGTAAATGACATAGACCGAGGAATTGTGATTCTTAAATAGCAGCAAATTGGGCTGGGACCGGTGCTCGCAAGACTTACAACCATTAGGACAGAAAGCTCTTCAAGTGGCAGGCATATGCAGGGAACTGCGGCGTTGTTAGGCCTCTGAAATGACGGAATGACGATTTGGTGAAGATTGCAGGAGGTAGATGCTAAAGGACCGACCGGGGTATGGTCATCCTTGGGGGAAGCCTATATCCAAGAGTGGGAGTCATAGGTGGAAATAATGATAATATCTGTTACCATAAACTCCATAACCCAAGCCTCAGTGCTAAGGAATATAAATTATTATTTAGTTTTTATCTTACCTTTGGCAAGAAGCACTTGTCTGGAGGGGTTTCACTTCGCAGCTGTGTCTCACTGCGGGGCGCTTGCAGCCACGACCTCCCTTGGTAGTCAGTTGCCGAGTCCACTGAAAAATTTTGTTTGTATTCATCACTGTTCTCCCAAATGTGTAGCGTGCTCCCTCAGACAACAGCACAAATACATCAACATTTTACATTATATAGAATACAAAACTGTAAACATCTACTGTTACTGTAATTAAATTTTATTCAGCATTGGCCATTACAGATACTTATGGACGTCAAGTAAATATATGTCATTCGAAAATTTCTGCTATGATTATGAAGTCAGTTAACTTGGAAAGTATTAGGATTCAGGTCTTAGCCAAACACCTAGTGTCCAACTTATACGACCCTAAAATATTATATCGCCCTGAAAAAGCCTCAAATCAAAATAATTTTTAATGGTACACATATATTAGAAGTAAAAATTCTTCAACAAAATAAACAGAAGATTGTCATAAACACCGTTATTGTTTTATTATAGATGATGCATGTGCACACTCAGTGATATTCATAAATTGATCCACTATCTGTGTACATTTTAACTTTTTAACATTTTAATCTTTGATAACTATCACAGGACTTGTGTAAACTATTATACAACTAAGCTGTTACTAACATACTTTTAAATAACATATGAATTCACAAATGAAATTAAAGATTCTAAGAATTATTATTGCAAAGAAACTTACAGTGGAATACTGATTTCTCTTCCAATGGTTTGTCATCATCCACTTTGCCCTTCTTCTGTCTCTTGGCGAGGATTTCTTCTAATTCTTTGGCTACGTCACCTTCTGGTTTCATAACTCTATAATACAAATATTATCAGCTATTTAGAACAGTAATGAATATGAATATTTTATTTTATAATCACATATAATAATTTAAAGAGTAATTATATTTTACTAAGCAAAAACAAATTCATTTTTACTCAATATTATAGTAGAGAATGTCCTAAATACAATTTAAATCTATTATTACCTTTTCTCTCCCTCGTAGCCACCCCATGGGCCTAGAAATCCATTTACATCCTCTGGATTGTCATTTTTGTTCCTTCTCTTTTTGTCTTGTGGCCTCTTCTTTATTGTCTCAAAAACTGACTTCCCTTCTGATTCTGGGGGAGCGGACACCATGTCTGACACTGAAATTAATTTGTAGATATATTAAAGGTGTGGGGAATGGTGATTCGAAGGAGCAAAACGGATACTGTGGATTCGGCACTGTCTTATTAATAAATAAATAAAATAAATAAATAAATATTTGTTACACTTACACCAATTAGCCTAGCCCAAACTAAGCTCTATAAGGCTTATACATATATTACACATATATAAATATTTTTTATTGAAATATATATCAACAACCATGACTAGGTACAAATGCTCGCATTCATCACACAAACATCTGCCCCACCGGGACTCGAACCCGGGACCTCAGAGATGGAGACACCTTGAAACCGGTGTACTATCCCTCGACTATGGAGGCCGTCAAAATTATATATTGATTACCCTGGATATATTCTACCAATGTGCCGATGTGTTTTTTGTTTATTAAATTTCATATAAAATTCAGAATTACTGTTTTTATCAAAGCATTAGTAGTACCCTCATTAGCAAATAAAAGTTACTGGACTAACTGATAGCTAGAAGCTGACAGCTAAGATTGCTCAGCTATGGCTGGTCAACTTTCAACTTGGAAGAATTAATAAATTAATAACTAAATTGAAAATAATGCCTGTGGTTGAGTTGATGTATCACTCCAAATATAATTAACATATAACAATAATCAGAACGACTACAGGAATTTGGCACAGATAACAAGTGTTCACAATAAAGCACAGCACAGTATAGACGTATAATCACAATAGATATAAATACAATTACATATGACAAAAAGAATGATTCGTTAACAATTTATAATAACACAACATACGGACTCGCTTAGTGCATAAGATCTCTACTGGCCAGGTAAACACGAGCGGGCTGCCTTGTGTTGCGAAACCTGTGCCAGTAGAAGTGGCATCCAGAAATCTGTTTCCTAACTGCAGTGTTAATAAGTGAGCGCGCCGTAGCATCTGATAATTTATTTGGATAGCTATAAATGTTTAATTATTTTTTAATGTATATTTTATCTATATATGTAAATAAGTATTTGATTTTTGAATATTTAGTTTTATGTAATGTTTATTATTGTTTCTTTTAAGTTGAAATTATTATTATATAGTTACCTACAATGCCCATCAAATTCAACTAGAAAGTAACAAATAAAAGTAAACAATTCAAATGCTTATAAAGTATTATATATACATAAACTATATAACTATATACATATTATATTAAAATAAAAGTATTATCTCAACTAGCTGACTCATAAAATAGCTTTCAAATAGTGTGCAAGATTCTTAAATTTTAAATTATTTTCAACCAATCGAACATTTGGAGCAGTCATTCCATTGGAGAAATGCAGACACTGTGAAGGAATTGGAAATAAAACCAGACTTGTGGATAGGGATCTGGAGAATGGGTTTAGAGCCAGAATGTAGATTTAATGTATGAGAATCAGCAAGCACTCCAAATCTACTTCTCAAACGGGCGGAAGCTTTCGGGTCATTAATAATGTTGAAGAGTTCTGTCAACATAACCATACAATATATCATCTTTTTGTTCTCTCAAATATCACATTCATTTTGCTTACATTTACCTACTTAAATTCTATTTTTTAGCACCATGCATACATAAAACCATGCCTAACAACGTCCAACATCCAAAGACCATTAATCGTCAGCCTTGACATTTAACTAGTTCATTCTCAATTCCTTATCATATATTTTTAAAGAAATTACAAAAGTCATACATACAAACCACAGAGTCACCACCTCCGTGATCAGCATCTGCCGATGGATCAATAGCATGACCATAACTTGTGAATGTACGTCTCTGATTCTCAAATTGAAATTCACTGATGTGAGCCTTCTCCACAAAACCTGACAAAATGTTTCTGTTTGCCTTCATTTGCTGTGTTTGGAATGGGTTTTCGGGGCCAAATGTGGGTGCGAAAAGTTCTTCGTATTTAGGGTTATGCATCAACTCTTGGTTTGCTGGCACTAGTACTCGTGTATCATCATTGTTCTGCAATATAATTTTCAGTTCAGGACATTTACCATGGTATTGATTTGTAATTGTGAAATTATTTATCTAGATAACTAGAAAAGTTCCAATGACGATACTTACAGTAGGCATTACAACAGGAGCAGCACATATTTGCATTGTCTTAGCTACTGAAAATTTAAGATCAACAGGTCTCAAATGAGTCAACAAATTTTCATTACTATTTTCCTTAACAATTTCTATCTCCTTGTCACCCTCGTCTTCAGAACTACTGCCATAGTTTTGAATATTAAGCATTGTGATATCTTACTGTCTAATTAAAATTATACTCGTATCGTATCAATTAAAAAATATACCTAGCTATTTACAAAACAACGCATTGCTTAGAAATTTTTGACAGTGATGACGGATAGTAATGACAGTATTTTTTTTTCTCTGCTGGGTCGCACGGATTGTGCATTATTGAGTAATAGACGGTATTTAAAATTATATTTTAGTTTGGAAAAAAGTACCGCCCAGGTCCAAAACGATATTGATACTTTTGAAATTATATATTTAAATAATTGTCAAATAAATAGACAAGATAATATTTTGAATATTAGTTATAATAGAAAAATAATATGCAAATTATAATAAAAATATTGTATATACTTTATCATAAAAAGTTGGCTATCTATTTATTCTTTATGTTTTTTTTTCCTCAGGAGAGGAGGCTGAGAATCCATCATGGATACCGCAACAGGCAAACAGGGATGCGTTGATTATGTCGGACTCCTGGTGAATCGAGGCAGCTCGACCCAACAGTCATCATCATCATCATCATCAGCCCCTCTTCGTCCACTGCTGGACATAGGCCTCTTCGAGTGTACGCCACTGAGATCTATTTTCGGCTTCGGCTTCTATTGACGGGGGCCGCACCTCAGGAGAGGTACGGTTAGCGCTGCCCCATGGGGAGGGCATAAGCACTAGAAGAGGTTCGGTTCACCAAAGTGGGACCGGCCTGTATTGACAGGGAATCTACGCGTGGCTAAGCAGAAGGCTGCCGAATAAGGGGAGACAAAAGAGCCGACGGCTCAGACGCCGCCGCTTGCAGGTCTTGAAGGTCCTGCGTTGTTGATTAGGGGGGTTGCTAAGGACGTAACGCGGTCTGCGTATCCTCTGCCGATATGGACTAGACGTTTATGATTTAAACTTCCTGCCTTATAACATAGAATAAGACGTTTTTTTTTTATAGGATGTGGCAGCAAACAAGCAATCGGATCACCTGATGGTAAGCGATAACCGTTGCCCATGGACACCCGCAACACCAGAGGAGTCACAGTTGCATTGCCGGCCTTTTAAAATGGAATAAGGGGGAAGGAGTTGGGCCTCCGGTACCCTCACTCACTCGGCGAAACACAGCGCAAGCGCTATTTTACGCCGGGTTTCTGTGAGGCCGTGGTATCACTACGGTCGAGCCGGCCTAATTCGTGCCAAAGCATGGCTCTCCCACGGTTAAACGTATGTTAACTAAATCACAGTTAAATTAGCTTTATTAATCCATGCCATAATAATAATGTATCAATATCATGTCATACAAAATTGTACATTAACAACTATAAATCATTGTCTTTACAGTTTATATGATAGTACCACCGATTAGAAAGATTATACTCTTTTTTATACATCAATAATAAGCCCAGTGCCTGATTAACCCTTAGGCTAATTAGGCTGCAGCCTCTATTTTTTAAAGGGGAAATGCATTATGCACCGTGACACCGCGCTGGCTAGGCGCGGCCGTGTGTGGGACAGACCGTAGTCTGCCAGGACCGGCCTATCCACTAAAACCCCCCTGAGTTCTCTAGGCCCATGCGGGGCACATAGCGGGGTGCGCTTTCGCGATTCTACCGCCATAATTAGGCTGTAGCCTAGGGCGCGAGGATCGGAGGGCCTGACTTGACTCGAATCGGCTCTTTTTAGGCCGACCGTAACACACCTGGCGAGGGCGCGTTCATACAATTAGCCTAGGGCGATGAGAACTCTGAATTTTAGTTTTTTAATTCCAGAAATACTTATATAGATTTTTAATATTGAAAGACAAATCTTGAAAGGGATTTCAAATTCAATGTTTTTGAAATTCAATTCAATTTTACTTGTGCTTACTGTTGAATAAAAATTACAAACTTAATTAATTACTGTAAAATGTGAATGTATAAATGAGAATGTGTGAGAGAAAATAATACGAGATTTTAATTGCTTTATATACAATAATATGAATTTTAATGTGATATATATTTTATTAAATATGTTAAGGGAATACTCAAATATTTAAATAAGTGTTCCAACTATTAAAAATAATATTCAAAATATTAAAAAAAAAACCAGAATTTAAATCTTTTGCTGATAATCTTACATACATACGTATACTCACGCCTTTTTCCCATGGAGGTAAGAAGAGATCACTTTATCAGTTTTCCACAAATATATTTCCCTAGCTTCCTTGACTTCCATCGACTTTCATGCATGGTCGTCGGTACTCTTGAGAGAATATAGAGAAATGAAAGTAAATGTAAGTAAAACGTTTTAAACGATAAAATAAAATATTCTTAAACAACCTTATTTTTATTTTAACAGGAACAGTAGGAATTCTCTCATATATATCTCACCAGATTTCTTTCGATCCTATCTATCTATTAACTTTGTAATACTGTAAGTTATATCTTTGAGGTAGAGAAAGAAAACCTTCTTTAAAATTAATGTCATTTCTTTTCTTCATAATTTCATAGAGAGTAAAATTCAACTTCCGTCTTAGAACGCAACCCAAACATATTTTGAACAGAAATGCCAACATAAGGAAAATATCAATCAGGTGACGAACCCTTGTGACATTTCTTCTAAAATAAACTCTCCCAAATTAAATAAATATTCAAAATTAATTAAGAAATATGGCCTTACAAGCAGCCGTAAAGGGAAAATTGATTAGTGTTATTGGAGATGAGGTACTATACAAAATTATTCTATATTTTTCTGCAACGCAGTTTTAGGACAGACATTGATTTTTTCTTGAGTATTACGATCATTATCACAAGGATTGTTTTTATTTCAGGATACTTGTGTCGGTTTCCTTCTGGGAGGAATCGGTGAAATTAACAAGAACAGACACCCTAATTTCATGGTTGTTGACAAGAGTAAGTTTCTATATTTACTAAAAAGAATATTAAATAGATTGATACCATAAATCATACAATCAGGGATTCTGGCAAATTATTAATTTTAACTTTAGATTCCCTAAATAAAACAATATTACATAGTGTAAATTGCAGAGTTATTAAAATTATTAATCTGTTTATTCAGATACTGCTGTGAGTGAAATTGAAGAGTGCTTCAAGAGGTTCGTCAAGCGAGATGATATTGACATTATCCTCATCAACCAGAACATCGCCGAGATGATCCGACATGTTATTGACGCACATATTGCCCCTGTGCCATCAATTCTTGAAATCCCATCTAAAGACCACCCTTATGATGCAAGCAAGGATTCTATTTTGCGTCGTGCAAAGGTAAATATTATTATTTAAAACCACAATGTTAAACTTGATTCTTTAATAAAATATTGATAAGCAGTCAGTATATTTATGAAAACTTAATTGATTTACATAAAAGCTATAATACATTTAATAGAAATTTTCAATTTCACATCATGTTTATATATGAGAAATAAAAATAAACTTGCCATTCCAACATTCAGGCTTCAAAAAACTAGCGGTTTGTTCATGGGAAAATTTGTAGCTTTCTACAACACACTTCTAGAAAGTGTTACTGCTTTGCCTTGAAAGAACCCAATGTATTGACTTAATTACCAAGTTTATTATCTCTAATTAGTAATTTTCAAATTTATAAAAATAAATCATATCTGTTTGCCATTATATAAAATTTGCCTTTACCAAAGTATACTCTTTGTTATACAGTTTTGCATTATTATAACAAAATACATGTTGAAATTTCAATATGAGTAGATGCTCACTTAACATAACATTCTTATCAATATGAAGTATTCTTATTTTATTTCTTTTAATTATATTATGAGCATGATCAGTATTTTATTATGTTTGATAAAGTATTTTTCATATAGATTTATGTTATTGGTACTGAGCCTGTATAACAAATAGTGTAAACAATGTATATGAAACATTATTTTGTTTTCCTTTTTCAGGGCATGTTCAACCCAGATGACTTGGTACACTAATTGTAGTTTACTGCATGAACTTCTGTTTGGTTTGGTGTAGATTCTGGCACTTGTTAATATGCCAACAGCAAGTCTACTAACCACTAATGGACATTATATTTAAACATGTTTCTGTGAGTGCAATCTATGAGTAACCTCTTCATCGCCTAATACTACATTCCACATACCACAATAAATATATAAAAGGCCAGCAATTGTGTTATGATATAAAATAATTTATCCAAATACAGATGTAAAATTAACATGTATTATAGATTTGTTGATGTTTAATTATTATAATATCAAATGAACCAATCCTTTGTTTTATTTTTTTTGACTGCATGTTTCTTTGATTTTGAGTGTGTGTGAGATTTACTTCGAACAATACAGTGTCCAGTGTTGCGATTTCTAAATGAGGCTGTTGTCTGAGGTTTTCTTCACTATAAGGGTAAGTTTATTCACTTGTAAAACTTGTAAATTAATATTAATTTTATTTGTTACCAAATTTTTATTTTCAAATACCACCGCAAGGGGAAGTGCTACGGTATGTCGTCGTGTGCAAGTATGTCGGACTCCTGGCCTCCTGGCCTCGACCTGACAGACCTACCGACTAAACTCAGCCTAAGCCTTTGGTCCTAATGACTCTACTGGCTTGACGTGACAGAGAGCTGCACCTCAGGAGAGGCACGGTTAACGCTGCCCTATGGAGAGGGCATATGCGCTAGAAGAGGCACGGTTTACCAAAGTGGATCGGGCCTATACTGACAGGAAACCTACGCGTGGCTAAGCAGAAGGCTGCCGAATAGGGGATGACAAGGGAAGCGATGGCTCAGACGCCGCCGCTTGCAGGTCTTGAAGGTCCTGCGTTAATTGGTTAGGAGGATCGCTAAGTACATGTCGCGGTCTACGTATCCTCTGCCGATATTGACTGTTGACTATCTGGTCCGCGTTGACGGATTCAGTTCTGTTCTCCAAAAGCTTGCAATTTTATAGTCCACCTGTAACCAGCTGAATTAGCTAGCTCCTACTTGACAAGTTGGAGACTATATTCGAAGACTCTCCAATAGCCGAACACGCCGTCCTCCCATGGGAGGATGACCTTCTTCAAGTATTATTTGTCTGGAAGTTGATAAATCCTGGCTCCCATTAAAACTTTGTTTGTCTAATGGCCGTTTTCACCAACCTTGTCTTAGCTTAGGTGACTCCTAAGTGACATGCTATCACTTTTTGTATTAACTGAAAAGAGTGAGACAGCATGTCTTTTAGGAGTCGCCTAAGCTAAAACAAAGTTGGTGAAAACGGCCATAAGACAAACAGTAGGTTGATTATGAAAGACCTTAGGCATAATTTACATTTTACTTATACACTACAATGAACATAAACATACAATAAATCTACAGTAGCTCTTAGAATATATTTTATTTTTAGCATTACTTATGCATGTATTTATATATATATAATTGAGTCAGTATTATTGATAATTTTATGTATTAATTATTTTTTATTTTTTTCAGTCTATGTTTGGTGCCGATAACTACAATAATTGAAAAACTAGTAACTACAATTTATATTATTATATATATGTTATTTCTCCTATTAATGTATACATATTATTAAAACACTGGTTTATTATTCTTTAGAAAGTAATAATAAAAACAAAATTGTATTAATGAGATTCTTTATTCACAAATTAATCTAACAAGCTTATAATATATTTACATAGTAATTATATAAAACTTATACTAACAATAATTAAGTACAAGTGTGCACAACCATAATGAGTTAAATGTCAATTTTTTGTATCAACATTGATATATAAAAACCCGTAGAAAATTAATTAGAGACTATGAGGTTATTTATTTAGTTAGTAAGCGAACTACATATTGAAAACTTTCAATAAGACCCTAAAAAGTAACCTCTAAAGGTTCGGTCGTTGGAATTATTCATCAAAATCGCTAATGTCGTTGTCAGTCTTCTTGTGGCCAACCCAGTCCCATTTGGAGTAGTGCAGCTTAGTCTTCTTGAACTTGGGGTTCTTGGAGGTTATCCTCACGAACACGCGACGTCCAAACAACGGTTGCAGCTGCCTGAAGTTGTCCACGAGCGGCAGGTTCAGGTTTGACAGGAGTCCACGGAAGTTGTCCATCTGGAAAGCAGTTTGGTCTGATCAAACGTTTGTTCACTTCATAAGATGCAATTTTATTGAGAGTGGCAGTTATAATGTATGGTGATCTACCTTTGCTATGATCTTACCTAATGGTCTCATGGTAAATTTATACATAAAACAGTCCGATTGGTCTGAACCGGATATACACTGGAGAGATTACAAGTGTTTACAAAGACACACGCATTACCAATACGATTACAACGAGTTAAACTCGATATTTAATATTTCCGAAGTAGAAGTTATCTTTCTACAAATGTTTGCATACACCTGGAATGGGACTGCATACGGATCCCATTGATGTGGACTGCATTAGTAATTTCCCTGGATTTCGGAACACAACAAAGGCATTTCGGTCCATCTATGAGCGCAGAACCGATCTATGTGACGATCCTTGAGAAAACATAAATTCAACATAATAATAAACTCACCTGGTACACAGAGATCGGCAGGTAGTCCGAAAACACGACCCATGTAACAGCTTCAGCGCAGGGTGGTGTGGTAAGGGATCCCTTGTACGTGTAGAACCTTTCGGCGTCCAGTCCTGAGAGCAGGGAGGCGAGGGAGAACGTATGGGGCAGCTGCGCTGTACTGTTGAAGCTCTCTACCGAGGAGAGGTTGCGGGCGATTGGAGAAAGCAGCTTGGCGTCGAATTCTACCACCTATAAAGATTAATTCAAAGAGTGAATGAGAGAGGAAAGCATTTCGAAGAGAGTCCAGACATAAGGCATTCACTAAAAGGCCTAAGCCAATCTGATGACTGCCTTGGTCCCAACCTACATTAGGCTAGCATGATGCAGTAGACCTTTCAAGAGAGGCGTATGTAATATTCATTAAGTAATACCAAATGTATGACTGACAATATAATCATCTATACTAAATTATAAAGAGGAAATGTATGTATGTAACGAATAGACACAAAAATTACTGTAACGATTTAAAAAAATATTTTACACTCCAGATTATCCCTGATGGTTATAGGGGTATATTAAAATTTTTGGCGCGTATAAATACTTCTTTTCTATGTGTAAATTGGATAACTACTGGACCGATTTAAAAAATTCTTTCTCCATTAGGATTCGTTGTTTAGCATTCGTTATAATATATTTTTTCTCTATTTTCCACTTGTGCGAAGCCGGGGCGTTAGTTGGAGAATAATATAATTCGTTAAAATGTATGGCAAAATTAGTTACCGAATAGTTATTTACGCATGTAAAGTTTGAATTACGTCCATGGCCTAGTGGTTACAAGTTACCTAACCTAACCCCGTGGGTACAGATGTTTTTCTATTCAGTTTAGCTAGTAAGATATCTGGACTAGCGGTAAGTATTTCCAAAATTTTTCGCCATAAGATTATTGATAATTGAAAAGTGTATCAGCTGGTTCCTTAATTGTTGAGGAGTTCAGGTGATGCAAGCTTCCATCTTCCTTATCCTCACATATCAGATGAGGTTAAAAAGATATTCGCAATCATATGTAATATAAGTGTGAAGCATAATATTTTTGTTTGGTTTCTGTTAACTATGTTAAGATAATATTGACGCCTACACTACAGAACTTATCTTCTAACAGTTCATACATAGTTCTAACATGCAAGTAATAATCCTGAACCCTATCTTCGCTGTACTAAATAGAGCGGCTTTAACATCAATCGTTTAAAAGAAAGGCATTCTAGGGCAACCTACCTGATAGAAGAATGCCAGCACGCACAGTCCATCGGGATGTTGCAATGCCTCGGCCAAGCTCTTGTACTTCTTGTTCCTATGAATCACGTGCATCTCAAGAGGTAGTCTCATATCGTTGAGCGTATGTTCCGAGCCTCGGTTATTCTTGTCACCCCAGTGGAAGTGCAGGCCTTCGATCTCATATTCATTGTCAAGCGGCCCACCGAAGATATACGGCAGTCGGAAACCTTTCTTCTCTTCTTCGGAACTGTATTTCGGGATGGTTAACGCCACTGGAATATAGAATATTTAGCTGTAAGTTTTTGTTCAGAAATTTTGTCAGTGTCTGATTTTGAACATGTCTGGACTGATTTAAATTACAAGGGTAATCATTTGTTTGAATTTGCAGCAAATTTCCAACCCCATCAAAACCACAGTATATATCGCCAACTTGTAATATAAGATGTAAAGTCATGGTAACCAGTTATTTCACAGCGTGTCTTACGAACACAACTTCAAAACTGGGAAGAGAGGTGGTCAAACTAACGACCACATAGAATCTCTCTCCTGTAAAAAATCTCACTTGGTATTCACCCCAGTCATACGTAGCCAAATAAGACAATTACCTGAATGTAATACATTAGTGGTAGGTAGCGTCCCCGCCAGTGGAATCTGTTTCTATTACAATAGCTTTATAGTTATTGTTAATGTGATGGGTAGCTGTAGAACTCCTTAGTGAGAATGAACATATGCTAGTTGTAGAGGACTACTGTCTCCGATCGAATTTGCCCACGATATCTGATCCGGTTCCGTAATTCACTCGACACAATAAATCAGATTACCTGAACGTCCATTACTGGGGATGAACTGCTAGCTGATGAGTCCCATAACGCGTATTGATCTGAGGAACTGCTATCTCCCGTCGTATGCCAGTTATAGGGAGCGAGTAAACTTATCTTGAGTTTCGTTATTGAATTGTCGTCATAAATAAGGTTATATTTACCTGAATGTCCATTATTTGTGATAGAGAGCGGCCCTGGTAGCGGGTTCTGGTAGCCGATGAGCTCCATGGCGGGGATGGAGATGGGGATGGCCTGACGCGCCGCTATAGCTATTGGGGATTGCTGCCTTCCGCCGCAAGCCGGATGTAGCACGGCCCATCGCCGTTGGTCTGATGCGCGGTACCCCCAGCCGAACACCAGGCATACTGGTCAAACAATCATAAACTATTATAAACATTTATAAGACCAACTACCCTGACGGATTACTGTGGCGTGAATTCTTCACACAGGCACGTATTATAACAAAACTGTGACAGTATGCAAATAGGAGAACCTTCAAGAGAGGAAAACGTCAGAAGTCGTTTTAATCACAGTTTTAATTATGTTTATTGTCGGCCTATGAGCGATGCACACTGCGCGAATGGCGACGACTCAACTGAGCGAGGTTCTATACAATATATATAGTGAGTGTGTACCCTGCACTTCACTTGAACGTAGTGAGTGTTCGGGCGGGCGAATCTAGTAGGTACATAGTACATATATATCGATGTATCTATTACTTTACGCCTTTATCTAGGGTGAGCTGCGCATCATCTCGGTCAGATAATTACTAATTAACCAATCAATTCATAATCTTATTTAAAATGTCGTTATGTTGTATGTATGTTAATAACTTCCTCCATATATATGGTGGTGTTATTATTTCGTAAATTTATGTTCTAGCTGATTCCGATCCTCTTTATGGAAGAAAACACGTTTAAGATGCTCCAAAGGATATCATTTCACTGAAATATAATATATCCAACAGCGTGAAAGATAAATATATTTCAAGCATTTTTTAATCTTACTACGGTTTACGCAATATTTCGAAATGTGCTATATGTTGTATCCAATAATGAAAACGTAGCTAACTGTCATTATTTCTAAATCAAATCATAGTCCAATCAAATACTAGTGATCACTATCTTAAAGCTACTGTCAGTGTGTAACTATAAATATTATAATCATTTTGGCCCAATGTAGTTGAGTAGGTAACCAAATCGCGTTCCATTGGATTGGATGTTTTATGATTATATCCAATTCAACGTGTTGAATGTTAATGACGATACACAACGACTTCTAAGAAGCCATTTTTGACAGATGCTGCCGTCATACTTTTTCTGTCAAAATTATGACAAGTTAATGCTTTATGTTGTCTACTTAATATTCTTTGACATGACAAGTCAATAGATTTTAATACTTCTTAATTTCAAAATAGAATGTATATAAATATTTAGCCAATTCCTTTAGGGTTGTGATTCAAAGTGCCTTAAATAAATATACTTACTATAAGTAGACAATTTAGGTAAAATTAAGTATAATACTAAACAAGATAAATGACATAATAGTATTGAAGCTTGATTTCACTATAATGAAAACGACATAATGAGATATTTGGAAAAAAGAAATTATTGTTCACTTTATGGGATATATCTAAGCTATTTGTCATTAAGCTATACCATGCCAGAAAATATAAATATATATTTAACATTTTTAAGCGTTTTCGGTTAAGGCAATATTTCGGTAAGTAATATAACAGTATATCGTATATGTAGTTAAACATTCCTTAATAATCGAGCCAATACTAGTACGTACTGTGTACCGCTGAAGTACCGAATTTAATGGCGAACTTAAATCGTTAATTTTATATTCAAATTGAGACGTGCAATCAATAATTTAGTTTATAGAATAGTTTAAACATATTCAAATAATTAGCGATTCCACGTCGCCTAGGAATTAACGATCGAGTTAAAAAGTCATATAAAATGGCAGATTTGCTTGTTTAAGTATGCGCAAGGTGTTTTAGAGCGATTTATTGAGCTTTATACAGCCATCCGTCTATTATTGTAACATTTTATTGCTTGGATTAAATTAAAATTACTGGGTACATATTTATGTCATTGAATTTTTTAGTCTAATCACACAAATGCCAAAGAAGTTTACTCTAAAACAATCACGACAATACCTCTCATTTTTTTTTAATTTTGTACTTTATAGTCCTTATTAATGCAAAGAAAATTATCTTTATTAATTCGTATTAATAAGCCTGTAGTGAAAAGGCAGTTAGTTTGATGTCTATGGTATGAAGAATCAAGAATGCTTGTAATCACATATTACAAGCTTTCTTGATTCTTTACAAAAACGGCAAATTCATATGGTCTTATTATGTCATACTCGATAGTGAAAAGCCAGCTTTAGAATCGCTGAAGTCTAGTATTTACTTTGAAGACTTTGTTTGCATGTTGCAACAGTCCAACATTTTCGAGGCCTACGGTTACGTATATTTATCAATGACGTGTAGAAATAAACAATTACCAACATGCAAATTGAACGAAGGTAGTTTTAATTTTGACGTCTCGGTTCTAAATTCAAATATATTGTTGGATTAAACAAAAGTACTTTGATAATTTATGACATTGATCTCATTTACTAAAGAAACAATCAATTAAGATACTTTACTAAAGAAATTATTAATGGTTTTTAAATATAACGAAGGGTATAAAAGCATGAAAACAAATCACATTACTAGCAAAAGGATAAAATTTCATAATATGAAATTTGACGCTCTTCTTCATTTAAATTAATTTATATTCTTATAAAACTATACTCTTTATAAAAGCGAAATCCAAGGAATTTGTATCAACAATAAAGAGCATATCTTGCAAATCTATGTAATATTTGCATGTGAATTATTATTTATTACAGTGCACCCGACCACATTTTTTATAAGCACCGTAACAAAAAATCATTCACGGTTGAAATTCTATAGCCAATCATGTACAGTTGATTTCGGAAATATTTCTTCTATTTTAAGTGGAACACATTTTTCATATAAAACTTTCAATGTTTAATATGAAATAGGAACATATATACTAAGTAGTATAATATCATAATCTTCTTTTTAAATCTAACTTTCTTGGTGACCTTTTTCTTTAACCTTCTCATTAGAATATAGAAAAGCTAGCTACTAGAAATAGTTTTCTTTATAATTTTTCGTATCTGCTTTTAAAAATTTTTCAATACTTATTCTGCTATACCAACAAATAGGTAATTATTGAAATCGATTAAGTCGTTTTTAGTTAATATAAATTATGTAACTAACTAGATTTTGTTTTATTTATACGAATAAGAAGGAAGAAAAATATATTTTTGATGGTTGTCAAATATTTATGTTGTCAAATCCTGACCACAAATATACAGAAATATTAAAGTAAATTGCATTCGAGTGTACATTGGTAGTACAATTCAATTGTTTCGAAATGAATTCTAAATTGATTGAAGATTAGGGTTATAAGTTACCATAACCAATTAAAGAGCTATATGATTAAGTCTAATCTAAAAATAAACAGTGCTTGTAGCTTTATTAATAATATATATATATGATATTAGAAAATTCGGTGAGTAGCTTCTTCGCCATTGACACATTTAACCTAGAAAACTTAAAAAAAAACCAAAATAAATTTAAAAAGGCGCAAAGCTTGTATTCTCTTGTGTTGGCTAATACATCAGCCGTGTGAGCAGAAAAAGAAGAAAAGTAGGTAATCTAAGGTTTATACATCTACAAAACCAAATGCGTGTTCTAACTTTGAAATTATGTTAATTATGTTAGTTCTACTTTTTAACATTTGAATTACTCAAAATCCTGTAAGTTACTTTCTAAAACAACTGCTAGTTAGTTAGTTTTACTACTGTTCATAATTCTTTTTTATAAATATTGATATTATCTATCTTAAGCGCGAAAGGTAAAAGCGTTTTACAAATAAATATTAGTTTCCCACTGTAGGTAATTGGCTAGTCAATTTTATTATTGCTTAAGGCAGCGACGTGTTTTGTCGGATGTTATTACGATCCAACTCAACTGTTGATCGTAAAGGAAGGGACCACGTGTTTCGAATGTCTGCAGTACATTTTGATGGTGTCACTAACAAAGAACAAAATGAACAATTTCATTTGAATGTTTGTTTATTTTTTTATGCATGTATCTTCTTTAATTTATACTTTCTCGTGCTCGAAAATTTCAGATACTGTCTTTGCAATTTCAACCGCTCTATCATAAATCATAAGAAAATGGCAATGATTTTAAAGGATTTTTTATACATATTTATGATCATGATAGGTGACAGACGATTATTTAAAGATGTATGAGAAATAGGTAATATTTCTTTAGCTAACTTCCATGAAAGCAATGATATAGAAATATATGACAAATTTTGTTGGTTTGTTATGTTTTAATATGGAAAACTCTTAATGTTAAGTGAAAATCTGTGCGAATTTTAAAGTACGCTTGTACTGAATACAAAATTTGTATTATTTTACCGATATTCAACGAATTCAAGCTTAATTTATAAATAAAATGTAAATGTGAATATCTAGTTTTTGTATAATTCATATTAAAATATTTTTACAATTTCATACAATACGTAAAATATTTGGTTTCATTGCTTTTCTTTATTATCTATTAGTTAAAGTTTTATCTAGAATTAAAATTTATTTTAATAATTAAAATCATTTTTTCATCGCAAAAACGATTATATATAATCAATTTGATTTAATAAATAACTCACCTTTTAACGCCAAAATAGCGAAAACAACCGTTGATAATCGCTCAGAATACATTGTACTGAATTTGCACGGAACTTCGCAAAATTTGTTGAAATCTTTTTCTTTTGCGATTAATGATCTGTTGACTTCTTACCCCGATGAAGCCGGCTTAAATACTAGTGAATAACTTCGATACTGCGCCAATTTGAGCAGTTTGCCGGCAGTGAAGATGCGTCATGCGTTCAACCCTGCGGCCGCTACGGCGTGCGTACACGTTGAATTGGCCGTAAGTACCCAATCCCGTAGAATTGTAAAACAGAACAAAACTGACAAATATTAAATATTATTGTAATATTTACTTAATATAATAAAGAGATAAAATTTGGATTTGCGTCATATTTTTGGGTAGCACTGATCCGATTAACGAAATTTGGGGAAAACTCCAAAATATTTCTTTTCTATTCATATTAGTGAAATACTAGTTATAATGAGGAAAGTAATATGCACAATATAATCGGTTGTATCACCATTCTAACATGAGCTATCAATATCTATTGATAGCTCATGTTAGAATGGTGATACAATGGCGTTTTCGATAGGTAATTGACGTATAGTAAACGTTAATCTAATACAATTTTTTAATATAATTACGTTTCCGCTAAATGTTTCCATACAAAAATTTGCACTGTTGATGTAGCCTTCAAACTCTCAACTTATGATAGTTTATACCGTTTCCAACTCCAAGACCTCAGCAGCCGCAAGGTAGAGAGTACTTTATATACCTATCTTTATGCTTAAGATCTCTATTTTAAACATAAAACACCTGACGACCAATTATTCGTGAATTTATTTCTCTTTTTACTTAGCTAAGTAGTAAGTCTTTTGTATAAAAATGTTCAATAAGTTACCAGTAGGTCTGATTGAATTACCATTGTACAAATTCAAAATGTGCATCAAATCTTGCTTAATGAAAAACGGCTATTACAAAATTGAAGACTTTTTAAATGATAATAATTGTTTTTTATAATCCATCTTTTTTGTTATGCTTGCCTGCACATACGTTTCTGATCAACAGAAGTTTAGCTCTAAGTCCCTTGACAATGTACGACAACGTACAGGCTACAAAATACATGTTAAATAAAGCTAATGAGTAAGGGCTATTTACAAAGTCAATGATTATTCAGAAATCGCAATGCTGTTGATTGGAAGATATTACAATCTAAATTGTAAATATTTGTTTTCCCGTGTAAATTGTAAACACATATGTACATTGTATGATAACGACATAATTTATTGTAAATGTTGTTATTAATTTTGATAAAGCTTATAAGTTTCTTGCGCCCATTCTTCTTATTAGCTAAAAAATACGTCCGGTAGGGTACGGTAGGGGAAAAAAATTTGACGATTCAAAAGAGCTTTCTATAAAGTTATATTTGAATAAAGTTAATTTAGATTTTTTGAGGTATAAAATAAGTAGATTAGGTAATCCTTACTAACATTGTACACACGAAAGTAACTGTTTATCATTCTAGAACTAAACAAATGAAATTTGGAATACAGATAGTCTAGAGCAGTGATTCCCAAAGATAGTCCACTTTCGACCCCTAGGGGTTTATGACAACCTGCAAGGACTCTACGTCAACATACACTGTCTCGTCAATAAAGCCAGTAGGGTCATTAGGACCAAAGGCTTAGGCTGAGTTTAGTCGGTAAGTCTGGTGGGTCGAGCCGCCTCGACAGCACCAGGAGTCCGACATAATCAACGCATCCCTGCTTGCCTGTTGCGTTGGTATCCATGATGGATTCTCAGCCTCCTCTCCTGAGGAAAAAAAAAAACATACACTGATAGTATCTATTTACTTATATTATATTTTCTTCTAATATAAAGAAATATACATTATTTATAAAAGTACCTATGAAGTAAAAAAATATTATATATGCTTATAAAATCTTGTATGTTGTAGGATGTAGGCATTTAATATCAGGTAAGTAGGGGGTCTGCCCAATACCGTAAAATATAGCAAAGGGTCTACGACACAAAAACAGGATCCTCTGGTGTAGAGCCTGAGAAAGCCTGTGATGGAAATAGAGAATGAATATTTTGGAGATAGAATAGTGTAGAAAGTGTGTCGTTTTAAAAAGTTGAATTTGTTTTACTTAGTAGGTGAAATCCTGTTTGAGCAATAGACCCTACCACATGCACACAAAAAGTTAAGAACACCAGAGAGTTTTAATGGGTAAGCCTGGCATTCTTTCTAGGAGAGCCCGACACACTTCCTCCGCCTAGCTAACGGACTGGTACCCCCTTGGATATAAAAAAGGTGAAAGACTGTTACTTATCTTTTAGGTAAAAATGATATGATCAGATTACTTAAATTGATTTAAGTGACTATTTGATAATTAATCTGTAGTGTAGCCAACTTTAATTGTCCGAATTCCCTCATAGTAGTTATCGTTTACTAATTGAGGAATTATTTGCAATGGTGCCTTCGTCACCTTTTTACCATCGTACCACCCGCCACCGCAGTAGAGTTCATCCATATCACCTGGAACCGATCTTGTCTAGTACAGTTCGGTTTCAGCGTTCATTCCTTCCGCGTACATGCAAACTCTGGAATGAGCTCCCTGCTGCGATGTTCCCTGAGCGCTACGATATGTCTAACTTCAAACGAGGCTTAAAAAGAGTATTTCTCTCCAGGTAGGCAGCGGCTAAGCTGTACCCCTGGCACTGCAGATGTCCATGAGCGATGGTTACCACTTGCCATCAGGTGGGCCATTTGCTCGTCTGCCACCTTATGGAATAAAAAAAAAATTGCGAAAAAGGCTTACAAATATTTTCAAAATGTTCAACCAAAACTTCAGAATTTTAATGAAGCAAAATTCTCATACCCTATTTCAATAAAACTCATGTAATATAAGAGTTTAAAACAAACATGAGTAACTTGTTTACAACTTATTATAACGCTCTGTTGTTTGTTTACCCAAGTTCTATAAAAGTGACCGAGTTATTTGTTGAAGTGGATATATTATTATCCTGTTTATCTATCATTACTTAAATATACCTTTCTTTTTCACTTTTTTTATTTGATAATAATTAGGATTGGTTATATTTTCATTAATTGATTTTATTAAAAGTTATGTACTCGATTGTTTTTAGAGAATTGAGCTGTTTTTCTTTTTTATTATTTGCATTTAATATTAATGATATATCTGGAATATGTATATTTTAGTAAAATATACCTATATATGTTTAATGGACACACGTTCATCCGTCATGACACAAATTACTACGTCTTGCATATTTCTACGGTTTTCCCCGTCCACTTATATCACTGAAATTAGAACATGGAGAGCTGTTCGCAACGGGAAGTCAATGACTCAGACAACTTTTCAGCTATCTTTGCGCGTAAGAACTTCTACTGGTTTATTGTAACGGAAAGCTTGAAGCAGTAATTCTATCGCTATGCTGAAAGTACCTTTGGAGAATGACACAAATGTCTTTCAAGCATAGATATCTCGTCTTTAGATTGATATAGACCAGTAATTCCCAAAGCGGCAAGGGGTCACCGTAAGCGAAAAAAGAACTTGGGGGGCCATGAAAGAAAATGGGGGTCCACGGTAATGGATCTTAATATACACTGATTGTATCTATTTACTTACATGATACTATCTTTTAATATATAGACATAAAATTATTTATATAAGTACCTATGAAGTAAAAAATTATTAAAAATGTAAATAATATTTTGTAAGTTTTAGGATGTAAGCATTCAATATTAGGTAAGTTGGGGGGTCTACCCAAAACCTAAAGCATGGGAAAAGGTCTACGACACAAAAAATTTAGACCCTCTGATATAGGCAAAATATCTGTTACATTTTGTGTAATACATAATTTTAGGTGTTGATTAAATTGGGCTTCTTATAAAATCAAGACGGAAGTCAGTTCATAAGTTAAGTCATAATATAGTTATTTTATTGTTTATTGCTGTTCGCATCCTCCTTTCTTCGATGATTGCTTAAAACAGGATTGAAGCTGTAATTAAAAGCAAAATGGCGTTATAAGTTGCTATAGGTGTGTCTCTGTTTTAATATTGTTTTTATCCTACTCTAAGCGCTCGTATCGTAGTTTTTCTTAAGATCTGATTTTGATGTACAATATAGAGTAATAAAATGTTATCTCGACTGTTGCTACTTTGACGAAATTTTAATGACTAATTCTGTCCTTAGCAGTGGCGTGCAGTCCATATAGGCAAAAAGACACTGCCTACCGTAAGTAAATTATTAATCTTAATATTTCATTTTGATAATATATATATCTACGAGTAAATTTCTGTCAATAAGAAAGAAATCAAATCAATCAAACTTAAGCTTTTTTTTTTATTTCCTCAGGAGAGGAAGGCTGTGAATCCTCACAAGGAGCACGAAACGTACCCAGGATACCCCCGCAACGGCAACTGTCACGGAGGTTATGTCGGACTCCACGCGACCGGAACGGTCAGCCACGTGACCTACCGACTAAACTCAGCCAGGCCCAGGTTCTAAAACCATATAGGCAAATCGTGAGGGCGACCGCCCCTCAGGAGAGGGGCGATGCAGCGCAGGCCCATAAAGGGGGCCCAAAAGCGCTAGAAGAGGCGCGGGAAGTCAAAGTGACGCCGGCCTTATCATGAGGGAATAAACTTAAGCCGCGCCATCTGTCAGTTACCGTTGCCGTTGGTATCACTATAAATATGCAACGCAAACAAAACAATATTATAGTATGATGTTCCTTGTGTTGCACCAGCACTACTAGCGGCAGAGACACTAAAACTGTATGTCTGGATTTGCACACATGCATTCAGATGGACTCGTAATCATGCCGATATATCTGTGTATGCGTTCCTATGACTATTTGTCACTCATGGTAAAAAATACGCACACAAACGCTACAAGAAGACATTGACTAATTTCGAACGTTGCCAAACGAACACGGCCTGCTTAAAAATATCAAGTTGCTTATAGATTGGCGCTTCGTATTTTGGCCGTATTATTTTACTGTTTCTATGAATTCGTTTTGTGTTAGCAGTGTTTGTTTTTTAAGGTTGTTCAGGTGGTGTGTGTGTACAGAAAATGAAAAGTGATGCGGGCTTAAGACTATCATTCAGTGATAAAAAAACAAGTGATCGCGAAAGGCCGGTGTACACCTAATTTAAATTCAATATAAAACAATATGAGTCATATAATTTCCCGAATAATTCATTAAATACAGTCTTTCCCGAAGTACGGCGCTTGGCAAAATTCATTGTTACGGTTCCCGCGAGCAGTGCTTCAACCGAAAGGTCCTTTTCGTCGCTAAAACGTATACAGTCAAAGCTCCTTATTCGCGCTTCCTTCATTCGCGGATCAAAAAAATGCAACTCAATTCCTTTATACGCGGCTAAAAATTTAATAATAAATAGTACATACAAAAAAATAAAAGAATTCCAATTTGCGATTTCTTTATCGAACATTGATCCGTCTATGGAACGACATCTTATTTTTAAGAAGCAAATTGGAAACGTGACTGTTGCGTATCAGTCTGAATTGAAGGAGCTTTTTAAAAAGGGGTTTTTATATAAGTTGTTTTTTTATTTTGTTACCTTAGGAACGTATCCCCTATAATCCCATACAAATTACCATTCTGTATTCACGGTTTCTGTATTCGCGGCATATTTCTGGAACGTATTCCCCGCGAATAAGGAGCTTTCACTGTACACACTTATTTAAGAAATACACAAGGCCGGGAACGACATACAGATCTTTACGTAATATCAATAGAAAAAGAACTTCTTACAGAAATAAAACGCGTGCCTAACTTTTACGATACCGTACTACAAAAATTGTTATTAATACAAAACACGATCGACTTTTTTGCTGTTAGATACTTAGTATTAATTTTGCAAAAACAGAACATCAGACAAACGCGCCGGCCGAAAGGCCACTTCGAATATGCGCAAATTGATATGTTTATAAAGTCAATCAATTTATGTATATTTGAGGTGCATCAGCATCACATGTCACATGTCATATAAAACGACGAGGAAGCTAAACAAATATGCTGTGAATATTTTTGCCTACCCTGTCTAAAAACTCTGTGCACGCCACTGCCTTAGTATCTAATAATATTAATAGAAAAGCAAAATCGGTTCAGTAACACAAGCTTTTACCTCATTATAGGCAAAATAAATATTTGGATGTGAAATAAAATCCCGCCCAAGTGTTTTTATATTTTTTATGGATATTCGCTGATTGCTATTCGATGACATATAAATATAGTTTAATCAATTTCATATACATTTTTTCTATTTATTCCTTTTGATTTTAATTATTATTGAAATATGTCAAGTCAGATATATCGATTGAACACTGTGATGATTTTATTTAACTTTACAATTTAAATTATACAACTTGACGTTATACTAAATGTTAATGGCGTAATCTTATATCCCAACTAATATTATAAATGCGAAAGTGTGTTTGTTTGTTTGTTTGTTTATTTGTTTGTTTGTTTGTTTCTTTGTTACCTCTTCACGCTTAAACTACTGGACCGATTTCAAAAATTCTTTCACCTTTGGAAAGCTACATTCTCCCCGAGTAACATAGGCTACTTTTTATCCCGGAAAAATCGACAGATCCCACGGGATGCGCAATAAAGGCTTCGCTCAAAAACTACTGCACAGATTTTTATGCGGTTTTCATCAATAGATAGAGTGATTCTTGAGGAGTTTTGCGGCATTTTTTATCTCGGAAAAACGGATAGTCCCACGGGAAGCGCGATAAAATCTTCGCACCATAAACCGACTTCCGCGTATATGTAGCCGTGGGCAAAAGCTATGACCCTTAACCCTCTATACACCCAATCCCGAAATCCACGCGGGCGAAGCCGCGGGCAGAAAGCTAGTACTTAATAAAAAAAAAATATTCATACATACACACTACAGGTAAACACGTCGTATCTTACAATGGTTTATGTATGTGATAAGTTTATGCTATCGGTTAATCCAAGTTTATTGCCGGTTCTTCTCTATAAGACTCCCAGCTTTCGAACAATTGTGATTTATTTGTATGGTCCATTTGTATGGTTTTTGTTCTTTTATGCTTAAATTAGTCTTGACGCATACAAATGCTTGTAAAGGTATATGTTGAATAAAGATTATTTTGATTTTGCTTTAATTGTTAATGTTTATTGTGTGTTGAATTGCCTACAATATATAAATCGTTTCTGTTATATTAGGTAACAATTATCAATCTAGTTAAAATCACGTTTGGAGACAAACTATTTGTTACCGCTCACATATATATATACAACATATATACTCGCATGTTGTTTTCGTAAGCGATTATATCGTTAACGATAAAGACTGTCACAAGACCATCGCAATATTGCGATTACAACAAAGCATCTATCTGGTTACAAAACTTTCATATATTTCTGTCATTATTATCAGTTGTTAAATATTTTCCAGTATTTTATTATATATTAAGCTTATTCTTCAACCTTATTCAGAATTTTTATTGATTAGATTAAATAACGCGAGATTTGACACACCAGCGCTTGTGTTTATATCATTATGACATATAGTTTGAGTCATTGTCTGTGTGCTATACTGTGTTTTATGTTGTATTTTATACTTTGTGTGTCTATGTTTTTATGTTATTGTATATATTGCGCTTACTGCTTTTGTTTAACGTCATGTCTTTCTTATTCCCGTTTGCTTTGTGTGTGTTCTGCGGCAATGAAATAAAGTTATTATTATTATTATGGTCGCTTATGTCACGTGGTTTAATAAAACACGGTCCTTTATAAGGCGTGCGCGGGGATACAGATCCAACACCCGTCAATACCACCAACTGTGAGCCAGTCTCAAGGCAACACTAGTCAATACCGGCAGAGGATTCGTAGACCGCGACATGTTCTTAGCGACCCCCCTAACCAACTCACGCAGGAACTTCTAGACCTGCAAGCGGCGGCGTCTGAGCCGTCGCTCCCCCTTGTCAACCCCTAAACGGCAGCCTTCTGCTTAGCCATGATTAGGTTCTTGTCAATACTGGCCGGTCCCACTTTGGAGATCCGTGCCTTCTTCTAGCGCATATACCCTCACCATGGGGTAGCGCTAACCGTGCCTCTCCTGAGGTGCGGCCCTCTCGTCAATAAAGCCAGTAGGGTCAATAGGACCAAAGGCTAGGCTGAGTTTAGTCGGTAGGTCTGTGTAGTCGAGCCGTCTCGACAGTACCAGGAGTCCGACATAATCAACGCATCCCTGCTTGCCTGTTGCGTTGTTATCCATGATGGATTCTCAGCCTCCTCTCCTGAGGAAAAAAAAAAAAAAAATACAGATCCAACGCGTAGAGGCCATTTAAGCGAAATTTAATGAAAGTGTGCGTGGAGTGTACTAACTGGGTTCAATCTCTGTCTATCTATCTGCATCATGAAAAATGCAACTAAAGACTATTATTATTATTATTTGTTAGCAGAGACCACCATTTTGAGAGAGCGATACAGTTAAATAGTGACATTGGAAACTAAAGATATACCTACTTTTTTGAAATGGTTTTATTTGCAAACAAATTATTTAATCTGTAGTATATTTTTTATAGTTATATATTGACAATTAAGCAGACTGCCCACCGGCCATGATTACAGCTGCCCACAATACATGGGGTTGCTGTGAGATTCTCAGTAAATGTGTAACATCCTCACATATCCACAGTGAATCCCGGACCCAGTAATTTAATACTATTTTAGTCTTTAAACTGGAACACAGTAATGCGAATACTGCTATTTTGCAGCAGAAATAAGTAAGCCAGAGGTATCCAAGCAGACGACCCTAGTACAGTCTCAATAAAATATATTTTTCTTTAATTTGTATTGTTGTATGTAAGTACTTAAGTACTTATATATTTATAAGCAGGTGTTGTAAAGATCTTTGAAAATAGTTATAAGTCGGTATTGTAAAGACCATGAGAAATTACAGTGGAACCGAAACGCTCGCCGACATCGGTAGGGTTAACTAGAAAAGTACGAATCTATCAAACAAAAGACAAAAACATAGCGCTGGGATAATGTATATTTAGATTGGTTTATAAAACAAATCCATTGATTAGGATCAAAATGATAAATAAATTACAGCAGTCGTCATAATAGACTCACTATAATTGTCTCTAACAATAGTCTAAGCCAATCATGATGGTTTGATTATTATGGAATAGAATAAGTCAACACCAATTCTTTAGTAAATTGATTAAAGAAACTAAAAATATTATTGTTAAATTCTAACTATATAACAGTGCCTCAAATCATTATTAAGCATTCCATTGTTGAATCTCTAGTTACTCAAAGGGCTTATTATAATTCAATTAATGAAAAATATATATAAATTGAAATTAGATTAAGAGTGTACAAAATATAGCTATGTCGAAATAAAACATACCTATATGATAAAACACAGCGAACATTTTTTTCTAAATTAATATAATATGATTTTTCTATGTGGTGTTAATTATAAGTATTTATACTTTCACATTCGTGTTGATTTACTAATAAATACAGTTCAATTGTATATAGTTTAATTAATTACAAGTTAACGTTTCCAAGAAACTATCCATAAACTTGATTTGAACTGCATTCACAAATTTTGCAAATTAAAACAGCAAAAATCACAATATATTTTTTAATGTGCATCGATCTTGTTATAAATATCCATTTAAAATATGAGTACTAGCAGTGATAGAAATCGTCGAAAACTTTCCCTTACATTTTGTGAGAAAAAAAAAACTTTTTATAAATATTTCCTTCTTTACAATTATGAAACTACTGTACTATATATGTAATAATTGTCTGCGTGAGATGTTTCTGTATTCTAATTCCATAGTCCACAATAGGATCATTTGGCAACAGCTAAAATAGTTCGAGTTGCTTTTTTATTTTTCACTACATCTTGTATGGGAAAGTATTTGACGATGTCTATAGTTTCTAGTAAGTACTATGTCTTAATTGAAAAATTTTAATTGAAAGGTTAAATAGATCGATTAATATAAAAATACTTTAAAATACTTTTTTTGCAGACTGTAATTTTTTCCAAAATCTATAAATTAAGTTCAGAGTATCTTTAAAAGTATTGAATAATCTTCGAGGAGTATTTTCTTGTTTCTACAATAGTTGAAGTACCGACCCTTTTATCCCGTCTTAAGTAATTAATTTTATTTAAAATTACGAAAAATTTATATCATGTAGTCAAGTACGTCATTGCTACAATCTGTAGCAAAGTTTCAAAGTTGTAATTGTCTAAATTTTTAGTCTTATTATACTTTTAGTTTTATATTAGTATTTTTTTTCATACAATTGTACTGTTGATTTTCAGAATTTGTTAATTTAAATAAACATTTAAGAACCTTTTGCTAAACATATATAAAGTCGTTTGCAACGTAACTACGAGTCGTAGCAAACATCCAAAAAGTTCGCGTTTGCTAAACATATTGTAGCTACGACTCGTAGCAAACATTAAAATATTTTTTATATGATGAAGAATCACTTTATTTTTATTCTCTATGGTAACAATTTACTTTCCTAGACGGCTGAAAATAGGTCTTAATCGAAATATCCCTTAAGATGCTACAAATCTTGTCAACAAAACCTCTAATATAGGGTAGTATTGCAACTGGAATTTCGACTGTCGTTAGTTTTAAGTCGGTCACTGTGGCGTGGCCACTTTATGACTCAAGCTATAGTCTCTATTCCTAATGACCAAAACATCTAGAAAGAAAGCTACCTTATTATTGGTCTCTAACTTCATTTTGAATTGAACTTTAGGGTTAATGGATTTAGGGTAGTTAATAAAGTAATAAGAGACTAATCTGTTAGTAAAATCATGCAAGTGTTATCTACGAACTGTTTGTAAAGTCTAGGTATTGCGGATGCAGTGCCTTCTCTTCAAAGTCCTCCATAAAAATATCGTCGGCATCAGGCGATACTGGAGAGCCAATAAGCAACACCGTCCACTTGTGTATAGAAACCAGCAAGAAATAGCCACAAATCAAAACCCTTAAATTTCTTTTTCAAATAGGAATTTTTATTCACTTGCACGTCAGAGATGCTACGCCATTGGTTCACAAGTCTACGGCGGCGGCGGGAGACGTACAGGAAAGAACCAGCAAGGGCTATTTTCGTTTCTCCTTGTATTTTTGCAGAGCAGTCAATTAGAAGTTGGCCTCGGATAAATAATCTGAACCCAACTTCCTTTACAAGTTTAAACATGTTCACATTATATTATTATAAAAGTTATAGTTTTATTATATTATTTAGCATAGACAAAATATTTGGCAATCTAATTATTAAGTCATTAAAATTAAACCCAACAATTGTTATCACTTAAGTAATCTTTAACAGTATAATAATCTTATTTCATAATACTATTTTTAACAAACTATTTAGATCTGTGAAAAGGCAAATCAGTAACATGGTTGTCAAACAATATTCTAGTAATTTATTATACTTCCGAGCTATTGTTATCTAGTCTTCTCTTTGTAATTTCAATGCAGTCTTTTACTGGCAAACATGTAAACATGGATTGAATATCAAAACTAACTATTGTTTCATTGTCAGCAATATGTAGATTTTTAATATCGTTAGCAAATTGATAGGAATCCTCCACATGTGCTGTGCCTTCTGAATAATGCGAAGACCTTTCCTAGACCTTACCTGTTGGGCTAAACGGAAAGTATTGCCTACTTTCCGTTTAGCCCTAGTCTATCTCGCCGGATTTTTGTTTTTGTTGTTGTGATTTTGAATTTTTCTGCGTGAAACGGAATTTAATTAAGAATTTGTTTTTAATGACAACACTGAATTCGAGTGATTCAAAAATCTATAAAATTGTAAGCAGTGGATAATAATTTCGCGCACGATTTGTAATCGTATTCGAATTCCAAATTCACGTCTAATAATTCAAAAATACGTCTCCTGAGCTATTACAAAAATTTTCCTTCAAAGTCCCTTTTTGAATTCTCGCAAGCCAATCAAACCACTTCTCCGTCCAATTCGTAGAACCATTTCTGGTGCGAATTCCCCCGTCTCAAGAATTGCTTGCTCTACAATAAGTATAGTGGATCCCTAGACGTACACTTTGTCTTTAGCTAAATTAGTAATAGTCTAACAATAAATAATAATAAATAAATATTTCTTATACTTACACCAATTAGCCTAGGGTATATATGTACATATATAAATAAATTTAGTAAAAATATATTATAATAACCATGATTAAGATACAAATGCTCGTATTCATCACTCAAACATCTGCCTCCACCGGGACTCGAACCCGGTACCTCAGAAATGTTCCCAAAATGCTGGTAACATAATCTTGTATAGTAATACTTTTTCTTTGACCAAAAAAATTACCACCAATTCGATCACCCGTTTCTAACCAGACGAGCTGAAATTTCTTTGAAAATTCGATATTCTGTTCCGCACAGACCCAGAGTCTATTCCAAAAAGTTCAAATATTTAATCGCTATCAAGGCATATTTGTTTTTTTTTATATTTAGAAAGACGAAAAAGTAATCTACCACTACACTAATATTATAAAGAAAGAAAGAAAGAAATATTTATTGACTTTCACAGCAACAAAAATGCAAAAAAAAAATTTATACACCAACATATACAAAAAAATATAACAATAATAAAACACCATTACAAAAAGTTTAAGGTAGGTGTGCTGCGTAAAGTCAACAGGTCACTGTCTCAGCTAAGCTTCTGTGATATAACCACAGAAGCGCTGATTTTCAGACAGCACCTTGAAGTAGAGGTGGCGTACGTTAACCATTAATAAAAAGTAGAATAAAAATTAAATAAAAAAATATATAATGAGATTAAAAATATATACACATATATCCATGGAATACATACATTGAAAAAAGAAAAAAGACAGCAAAAGTGACAGATAAAGAGGAAAGATTTGTATTTTTATATGTAACGAATAAACTCAAAAAGTACTGGACTGATTTTAATAATTCTTTTTTCATTAGAAAGCTACATTATCACTGAGTAACATAGGCTATATTTAGTACTAAATTACTATAGAAATCTTTAGAAATTCTTATTAAAACCAACCGAAGGTGTAAAAAAATTAGCCATAAAATGTCTACCATCGCATACGGTTCGAAGCTGTGAACGTTATATAGTAATGTGGTAGTGCTAAAACCGGCACTGGCTACAATTTATAAAGATATACGTGACGCTAATATAAGCTACTCAAAATATTAATACTGCGCAGATGACATGGCGGTAGAATCGCGAAAGCGCACCCCGCCATGTATCCCGCATGGGCCTTGAAAACTCACGGGGTTTTAGTGGGTAGGCCGATCGTGTCAGACCGGAGAGCCCCACACACGGCCGCGCCTTGCCACGCGGTGTCACGGTGCAAAAGGTGCATTTCCCCTCTAAAAAAATCCTGGGCAGACGAAGTACGCACCAGCTAGGACTTTCATAATTAATTATGTCAATCCAAAGCATAACTAAATATGGAGATTGCCCTACTCAGAACATGGATTACGTAGCGCACTCGTTACCTTGACTATTGAATGACGTAGAGATATTTTTATGACGTACCTATACCCCGATAACGGGAAAACGTAGAAGGTAAAATCTATGCGACGTTATTACGACACGATGTCTCGTTACTATGAGAACGGTTGCTGAGGAAACTACTAACTTCAACGTAATACCTACAATCAAGGACACAGTGACTAACGGAAATGCACTGGGTCAATGTGACGAGGTGATGTAAGCTTCAGGTCATCGACACAGCTTTTGAGTTTGTTATGGTTTTGGAATATATATAACTTGTTTGTGCAATAAAGAGCGCTGAACGTGAATTAGATTAGGTAGATTTACTTACGTTATTTATTGTGTTTTAAATCACGTTGACGTTGATAGGTACTCACACTTATTTCATCATATCTAAACGATATAGTATCAGTACTATATCGTTGATTATTAATTATGAATCGCTTTTTATTCTCGTTGGTTTATAGAACAGATTAAAACTAAGGCTATATAGCCTTAATCTAATTAAATAAATTCTAGAACTTTAATTTTTTTCCTCAGGAGAGGAAGGTTGAGAATCCATCATAAGGTGCACGAAACGTGACCAGGATACCCCGCAACGGCAAGTGTCACGGACGTTATGTCGGACTCCACGTGGCCAGGAGACCTATTTTTAAATTACGAATGCGACTTCGAAATCACCGATGTGACTAATAATCACCGATATTCAATAATTCTTATTTTTGAATATCACTGATGATTTCATTACGAGTGCCCTCACCCACTCGTAATCAAGTCATACTTGTGGAAATGTTATCTGTGTTTTGTTTGATTTTTCAGTCTATATATGCAATGGTTAAACCGGCAATAACCGGCAGCAACTACATTCATATATATATCGGCAATAACCGGCAGCGGCTACATTCTGCGTGGAACCGAACTCTTACATTTATGTGTGTACTTTATCTATGTTGGCAGCTCTGCGATCGACTTTCAAAAATTGGATGTTTAGGAATCCGTGACCTCAAAGTCACCGCGTTCAAGTTCACCGCTGAGGTGATTTCGAAATCGCATTCGTAATTCAAAAATAGGTCTCCTGAGCGATCTGACCACGTGACCTACTACACTCAGCCTGTGTCTAAGTTCTAAGAACCACATAGGCAAATCGTGAGGGTTGAACTTTATGTATATCTAACAAAATTTGATATACATGTGTACCTATAGCGAAACTAAGGTCGCCTTGTGTAGGTACGAGTAGTATAAGCTCAGAAGACGAGCCGGGAATGATGATCACGGCTTACAACATTGAAATTATAGAGATTCCTACTCGAAACTCCGTAAATATATTACCAATTAGAAACTCACATTAATTACAAGTTAACAAAAACTCAAAGTATATTACAAGGATTCCATAATAATAAGGAGGAGACAAGGTTTTATTGTGTAGGTTACTCCCGTAGCATCAGTGAAACACGATGTGATAGAGCGATTTGTCACTTTGAACTGTCAAAATGTCAAGATAGCACTTTTATCGACTGATAAACCGTTTATTATATCTTGTCTCGTTACCCATGGTACGAGCGCTCAACGAGTAAGTACCTGGATTGTGAACTTGATTAGGACCAATTCCTTATCCAAACGAAGAACATTGGTAAAGAAAAAGACATATCTCGAAGTTCTCAAAAATATACGAGGGGATGAATGAATCTTCGTCTAATAGGTATTATATAATACACTTTAAAATTGGTTTAAGCAAGATAGTATAAAGTATTTTTTTTCCTCTCGAGTGGAGAAGCTGAGAATCGGTTACAAGGAACTCAAATCATGCCCAGGATACCCGCAGCCACGTGCCGCGGAGATTTTGTTAGACTTCATGCCGGCCAGGGCAGTCCGGCCGACTTGGTCTACCAATTAAACTCAGCCTCAAGTCATTGTCTTTACAACCTTACGGCTTGGACGAAGAGGTTATATATATATTATACTATGATTTACATGGATATAATAGTAACTTAGTATTAAACTAGCGACTCGCCCCGGCTTCGCACGGGTGCAATGCTTATCTATGTCCCTGCATAAATTGTATTGCATAATGATTAATTTGTAATATCTTCGGAAATATTCACTTAAATTACATGCTGTAAAAAGCATATTGATCTATAATAAATGCACATATTATTTAAGGATTATACTTAATTGGATAAGGATTAATGCTGTATTGTTTAAAATCACTTCGTAAAACCATTTTTTAGTAAAGGATAAAAAATGGTTATGGTGAGTTATCCCTAAGAGATTGACATATACCATCGCGGACTTTTTTGTTGCACTTTTTAAGGTGGACAGTACTGTAATACATTATTTTGGTCTGTCTCGTAGGGTTCAGCCATTGTTTTTGCAATATAAGCGCAAAAAAACGTTTATTTACGACATCATATTAGAAACCTCTAAATTTATCAGTGTTTCTCTTCTATATTATGCAAGTATTATACATATAAACCTTCCTTAAGAATTATTAATCTCTAACTATTAAAAAAAAACCGCATCAAAATCCGTTGCGTAGTTTTAAAGATCTAAGCATACAAAGGGACAGACAGACGGCGCATAGCGACTTTGTTTTATAATATGTAGTGATGAGGCGTTAGATGCGTCATCAACTACCTTTTAGAACAAATAATATTACTCGAAGATTAACACGAGTTATATTGTCCAATAAACCCTTTATCACGTCTTATTTCGTTGCTCATGTTACAGATGCAGGACGCTGTATATCAGAGAAGTCTGCCTAAGTCACCTCCGTCTCAACTATATCTATTGCTGAAGAGCAATGTTCGTATTGCTGGTTCCGGTGTGAATGGTAGCCGTGATTTTACATCTTATATCATAATTTGGTAACTTACACTGCGCTAGAGATTGCAGATTTGCTATGAATCTGACAACACAGGAACCGCTTATCCTATAAGCAGCTGTGCATCATCAGGTAGACAATATAAAGAAAAGATATTAGAGGAGTACATTTTCATGGGCTTTTTCTCGGGGTTAAAGATCTGTTGATGTTTGTCATTTTCCCTTCTGGAGAGGAGAGGCTGAAAATCCTCACCGCAACGAAGTGCCACGGTGATTATGTCGGACTTCAAATGACTCGAGGCGACTTGATCAGTATGACCTACCTACCTAACTTTCAACCCTTATTTCACCCCCTAGCTGGTCGAAATTTCAAATATGCTAGAATAAATGTTTCATGATTTCTTATCAAGTGCTTAAATATAAAGTTTCATGGTTTTATCTTTTAAAGTTAAGAAATCCCATACAAACTTTCAACCTCTATTTCAACCCCTTCATTCCTTTTTTTTAAATAAAAAGTAGCCTATGTTCTGTCTCAGGGTCTGAAGATTGTCTGTACCAAATTTCATCCAAATCGGTTACGAGGTTTAAGCGGGAAAGCGTAAGACAGACAGACAGATTTACTTTCGCATTTATAATATTAGTTGGGATAATATAGTCTCATACATAACACTATATAACATAATGTATTCTCGAACACCAAAATCAACTGAGACAGACATACAATAAATGAATTAATTATTCAATTGATCAATATGCGTCTAACGATCCCGCCACTAAATCAAACTCCGCCCATATCCGTACGCGGGTAGTTCACAGGCACGCCGCCGCCGGTGCTAGGCGCTACGTGTCACACTCAGCATAATTAATATTTCAACGAGCTATACGTCCATTAACAATTATCTTATGTGTACATGATTTATAGGCGGCTGGCCCCGCCTGTCTGCTGTGATGAATGCATTGACGGGGATCATCACTGCATACTGATCTCCGGTGTGGCTCAAGCTTAAAGAGTTGGCCGTATACATACTCTTATACCTAATTGATACTTAGTAACATTATAAATACGAAAGTAACGCGATAATTGACGCGGATTTGAAATAAGTACACGGATAGCCTAAAGATTGAAACGGACATAAGTTACTTTATAATGCGAAAAAAGGCCTGTAATACGCCATCAATTTTAAGGTTTAAAATTTCGCTTTTTAATAGATTTAATTTAATACGACTGTTTCCTTTATATCGTGGAATTGGTTAAAATATATAATAAATCGATAATCGTATGAATTGGGTTTTATTAACAATAGATAGCGAGAAAAAATATGACATCTGACATATGTCAAAATACATCGTCAGTAATAAAAATAAAACACAAAAAAGGTTAGTGTCCGTGACATGCTGCGCCCCCTAGATAGGTAGAGGATAAATCTTTCTGACTGCACGCTTGACAATCCCTTTCGAAGTACGAACTTCTACTACTCTCGTAACTCCGTCCGTGCCGGGACAGCAGCTTACAATACGTCCTAGTCGCCATAGGTTTGGAGGCAGCCGATCTTCTTTCAGCAGTACCACGGTGCCATTTCGAAGGCCTTGGCCTTTAGATTGCTTCCATTTAGTGCGAGTCTGCAAAAGTCCGATGTAATCCCTCGACCAGCGTCTCCAAAAATCTTGCTGAAGTTGTTGTAATTGCTGGTAATGGGTAAGTCGATTCTGTGGCACATCTGTATAGTCATAGTCAGGCATACCAATAGGAGTCCTACCTAACAAGAAGTGGGCTGGCGTTAAATAAAATATCTCGTCGTCATTCGAGTTCGGAATAGGGCATAACGGGCGAGAATTTAGCGTTGCCTCTATTTGATATAAAATAGTAGTAAATTCCTCGTAGGTCAACAAAGCATTACCTAAAACCCTTTTAAGATGAAACTTACATGACTTTACTGCAGCTTCATGTAATCCACCCATGTGAGGTGCATAGGCTGGTAAAAATTTCCAATTTATCCCCTCATTCGCGTGAGCAGTTACTAATTCATTAGAGTTGAGTCTAAGGTAGTCATATAGTTCGGTTATTTCACTATTAGCCCCGTGGAATGTGGTACCGTTATCACTCAATATTTCCCTAGGTTTCCCGCGCCGAGATATAAATCGCCTAAAAGCTGAGAGAAAACTATTCGTATCCAAGCCCGAGACTAACTCTATATGAACTGCTTTGGTTGATAAACATATAAATATAGCAATGTAACATTTAGATACCTTGTAACCTCGCCCCCTCCGATCTCTGATATTAAAAAAACCCGCATAATCAACACATGTAAAAAGAAAGGGATATGACGGATTTACTCTCGCCTGAGGCAAGTTACCCATTATTGGTGTCTCCACCCTAGGTTTAGCCCTGAAGCAAGTCACACACCTATGGACAATTTTGTTGACTAATTGTTTACCATGAATCGGCCAATAACGTTCCCGCAATGAAGACAATAATAACTGTGGGCCGGCGTGTAACAAACGCTCATGGAAATCAACTGCAATCAGATCAGTAAGTGGGTGTTTAGGAGGTAAGATAACAGGGTGTCTTTTGTCATAAGTAAAATTTGAATGGCTTAAACGACCCCCTACTCGAATAAGGCCGTCGACCATTATAGGGTTCAAACAAGATAAGTTTGAAGAGTTAGAAATTTGTTTATTTCTATTAAGAAGACCATATTCCTTAGGATACGTCTGAATTTGAGCGAATCTAATTAATTTATTCAATGCGTCATTTAACTCTTGCACTGACAGTGAATTCACACGTTTATTGTTCGAATTTTGACAATTATAAATGAACCTTAATACGTACGCAAAACATTGATTCAACTTTTTAAGTCGTGAATAACGTTCGAATAGAGGTGAAATAAAATTTTCATTAGAAATATTTACAGAAATACAACAACAAGTCTCGATTGACTCTACATTAACAAATGGAGGAATATTATCGGAATTCCGTTGCTGTAAAGGCCATTCAGCGATAGGTTTTGATAACCACGAAGGTCCCTGCCACCAGAGGGTACAAGCAGCCAACTTATCTGCAGGTAATCCACGTGACAATAAATCCGCTGGATTATCGCTAGAAGAAACCCAGTGCCAATCCTTAATTTCGGTTACCTTTTTAATTTCACTTACTCTATTTTTAACAAAAGTTGTAAGTTTTTCGGTTTGTGAATTTATCCAAGCCAGTGCTACACTTGAGTCGGACCAAAAATATTTGATAAGTGTATTTTTTTCTTTATAGGCATTAATCACTTTGTCGTATAATGTTGCTAATAACAAACAAGCTCGTAATTCTAATTTCGGTATAGTCTCATTTGGCGCAACTCTAGATTTTGCACAAAGTAATCGAACAAGAATATCGCCATTGCTATTAATAGATCGGAAATATATAGCTGCACCATATGCTGTCAATGAGCTGTCACAAAACCCATGTAATTCAAATGTAACACACTCATCGATCAAAACATGCCGTGGTATATTTAATGATTTGAGTGAGTTTAATTTATTATAAAATGTTAACCATTCTTGGCGTAATTTAATAGGGAGGATTTCGTCCCAATTGGTTTTAATTTTCCACAAACGTTGTATAAAACATTTCGCTATAACTATTACAGGACCTAATAAACCTAAAGGATCGAAAATCGCAGAAGCTATAGATAAAATCTTTCTCTTGGTTAACTGAGACGATCCTGGCTCTACTTGCAAAATGTACTGTATAGTGTCATTGTCATTTGACCACACAAGCCCTAATATCTTTGACGTACTGGGTACTAGTGAAGTCAAATTAGTATCATTGGTATGTGTAGAAATGTTTTTAGCAGACATAATTTTATTTAACACAGTGCGTGAATTTGAGTTCCACTTACGTAAATGGAAATTCGCACCTTGTAAAATCTTATCGATTTGAAGAGATGTCTCTACCAATTGAAACTCATTATCGCTTGCGTGAAGCAAATCGTCCATATAAAAATCATTACTTATAGCCGCAGAAGCAGACGGAAATAGGTGTTATTGTCTTCCGATAACTGTTGCAAACATCGAGTGGCTAGGTAGGGAGCACATTTCAAACCAAAGCTAAGTGTGGTTAAATTATATGTCAATAACGGTTCCGTAGGATTTTCGCGCCATAAAATGCACTGTAAATCTTGCTGTTCTGGGTTAAGAAATACTCTACGATACATTTTCTCTATATCGGCACTTATAATAAATTTATACCTCCTAAAACGAAGTAGAATATTTTCCAAGCTGTCTTGATTTATTGTGCCCTTGTATTGAATATCATTTAGGGACCTGCCCGTACTGGTTTTGAAAGACGCATCCATTACCACTCTAACCGAAGTAGTAATCTTATGAGGATTCGCAACCGCGTGGTGTGGTAAATAATTACAAGGCGTGGAAGAATTTCTGACAATCATGTGCCCTGCTTCCTTAAACTCTCTCATATACTCTACATATTTTTGTTTAAATGAAGGGTCTTTTTCAAATTTTAATTCTAGAGCTTTAAATCGTTTAAATACTATAGATCGAGATGAACCAAGCGATGTGACAGGCTCCTTCAAGGGAATTGTTACGACAAAACTACCATCAGAAGCTCTTTTATGCTCGGAAAAAGAAATCTCACAATTGGCAATATCATCGTCAAGAAATTTGGTTTTCATACTACAACTATCATTTTCATTCGATATATTACTTACTACAGCGTTACATGTTACTTTTGAAGGTATATTTACAATCGATACACAGCCTGAAATTACCCAACCTAATTGAGTTTTTTGTAAAATCGGTAATCCGCTGCCTAATCGATATTGACCAATGCAAAGAAGCTGATAAAATAGTTCAGCACCAATAATAATATCAATCTCACCCCCCTCATAGAATGAGATATCAGCTAGGTTATATCTTTTTGGAATGTCAAGAGAGATTGGTAAGTATGAAGGTAAACTACATATGGTAGGGACAATAAAACAAGATATGTTGGTAGAAAAAGAGTTATCCATAGAGTTTATAGTTAAATTACATAACTGACTAATATTGGTTATACTTTTGTTAAACCCTACAACCTCAACATCTAGTTTTCGCGTAGGTAATTTTAATTTCTTGTACGCGTTTTCGGTAATATAATTCGATTGTGAGCCTGAATCCAATAAAGCTCGCATTGTATGTAATTGGTTACAAGAATCTAATACGTTTATACGTGCCGTAGATAAAATAATATTTTTATGTTTTATTGGTAAGTTGTTATCGATAATACTCAAAGTAGTACTCATTGATTGTTGATTGGTAAGCAAATTAACAGACTGATGTTCGTTAGAAGTCTGAGTAGACTCTGGCGTGTACATTGTCGACAATTGTGAAGTACTTGGTTGTGTGGAATTATTTTGAGTGAGGTGTAGTAAGGTGTGATGTTTCCCCTTACATGTGCGACAGCGAGTAGCTCTACAATTTGGTAGAATATGATTAGAGCCTAAACAGTTTATGCATAAGCCTAACTTTTTTACTACTCGAAAACGTGACTGAGCATTCAAGGCTAGAAACTTAGGGCATTGGTTAATATAATGCTGTTCTTTACAGTTAGGACATTGATTACGATGTGTATTATTATTAAAAGCTACCCCAGTATTAGGACCCGGAGAGATCGTGGTTACCAAGGCCTTTCGCGATGAACTTAGCTGCGTTCCACGAGAGTCGGGTCTGGCCTGGCTAAGCGTCTCTTGCAGGTCGGCTTGAGCTCGTAGAAAAGATTTGAACTCCTGTAAAGTTGGTAGTTCACGAGAGTTAATTTTCTCTTCCCATTTTCGTTGCATTGGTGGTTCGAGCTTAGACGATAAAAAATATATAACTAATATATCCCAGTTCTCTACGGAAACATTGAGTGATGTTAGAGTTCGTAAGTGCTTAGAAATATTGTCAGCTAAGTTTCGTAAAGACAAGGCATTAGTGGTAATAACATCAATATTAAAAAGAGCTCTCAAATGGTTATAAACTAGAACCTTCGGATTGTTGTAGCGCTCGCATAAAAGTTGCCAAGCTATCAGATAATTGTCTTCAGAATACTCTAATGAACTGATAACTTCTAGCGCACTGTCTTTTAAACAGCTACGAAGATATTTAAATTTTTGAATAGATTTTAAGCTACTTTGATTTACAAGAACGTCAAAAGAATCCCTAAACTCAATCCACTGCGTTATGTCGCCAGAAAAGGACGGCAAAGAAATATCTGGGTATTTTATACAGTTATATGATTCTAGTTGAGCACCATGTGTGGTATTTTGGATAGATTTAGATGAAGCGTCAGTATGGTGCTTTAGATAACTTTTTGCTATAGAAATAGACTCGTAGTAAATGTTTTCAAAGGTCTCTCGCTCATCTAACTCATTATCTAAATTAGTACATAATGACTCAATATTATCTTGAATTTTTTCAAACCGTTCGAAAACTGTACTTAACTTCTCAATACGCAACTCTAGATCTAAACATTGCTCCATTGTTAGAGAACTAACATCTAGCTTTGACAAATATTTTTTGAATAAAGTTAACTTGCCCTTTTCGATACCTCTTTTCTTTTTTAATTCCTTAAGTAAATTACTATCTACAATTGTACTCCCACTGTCTAAACTTTCGTTATCCGAAGGCATTGTGAACCAAAACGGATAGACAGAATGTGTGAAAAATAATAATAATAACGCCAGTCACTTACTTGAAGGCAGTAGCCTACCGAATACCTGACAGACTTTCCTTAAATCGAGATTCGTCGATACATATCGTTCGTTTGGTTAATAAGTACTCGTCGATACGGGTGCTTCCTATGTAGAACAGTCAATGATCTTCAAATCCTTCCTTGGTAGTTACACGAAGTATCCTTGCAGGCCGTTTGTCGAATGAACAAGACCAGGAATCTTCCGTGTAGATTTAGTACAAGAGACCCAGATACATCAAAATACTTAGTAAAACGTAACTGGATCACGTCGGGGTCACCAAAATGTTTCCTTTATATCGTGGAATTGGTTAAAATATATAATAAATCGATAATCGTATGAATTGGGTTTTATTAACAATAGATAGCGAGAAAAAATATGACATCTGACATATGTCAAAATACATCGTCAGTAATAAAAATAAAACACAAAAAAGGTTAGTGTCCGTGACAACGACATTTAGTTTGAAAAAAATATATAAAAAAAAGAGTACGAAAGACTATTTGAATATTCTCAGAAACTACCGAAACGATTTTAATAGGGTTAGTTTGAGACCAGGGATGTTTTACCACAGTAAAATATATTTTTCCTGCGTGAAAAGCTGATAAAACAGCTGGCGGTGGTTGACGCGATTTGTGTGGGGACAATCGGAGACCCGGCGAAGAATCAGATAATTAATTACCGTGAGAACATGTATGTTTAAAACGAGCGAAGTCGCGAAGAAGTGAAGGCGGGTAGGTAGCTATGTATCTTGTAATTTAAATTATTGCAATATCTCAACTACAGAATACAATTCATTATATTAATAACAGTTAGTAATACAATTATGCTCACATTATAAATGGATAATAGAAAAATAGTAATACTTATAGAGAAATATATATACTACTATGCTTTTATGTACTTTACAACGAATCTAGACTACATTGTTTCATAATTTTAATATACGCATAGTGATATAATAGATAATTAAGTGTTATCACAATAATGTTTTTATAAGTTTATAGGCAGCTTGAGTTTTCTCTTAAAATGACTATCAATCTAATCTAACAGCATTATTACTTTTACTAATGACTATATGCTGATAACTATGACATACTCGTAACCTCAGTATGCTTGTTTTCCAAATAGTAAGTAGTATAAAAAACCAGGTCCCCCGAGCCAAAAGGGTGGCGGGCGCGCTGCATCGCCTGCTGCTCAATCTCGGGGGACCGAGGGATGGAGTTCGCCGCCTGTACGAGGGCGTCGTGCGATCCGTGGCCATGTATGGGGCTCCCGTGTGGTCGCAAGACTGCGCGAGGTCCCCCCGCTGCAGAGCTCTGCTACGGAGCCTGCAGCGGATAATGGCCATGCGGATCGTACGAGGCTACCGTACCATCTCGTACGAGGCGGCGACGGTTCTAGGACGCTTGCCCCCATTCGACATCCTGGCCGACATGTACGCGACGACGTATGCGTATGTGAGTATCTGTGGCGAACAGGACGGGAGGGATCGACACATTGCCACCACTGCGCATCCGACCTCGACTCGGCCCAGCACACGCTGGCGGAGTGCCCCGCGTGGACCTCGGAGCGCCGAGTCTTGGTCGCAGAGATCGGGCGAGATCTGTCTCCGCCGGCATTGATTGCGGCAATGCTGGCGGACGAGAGAGATTGGAGGGTTGTGGCCTCCTTCTGTGAAGCAGTGATGCTCCAGAAGGAGGCCGCCGAGCGGAGTCGGGAGATGGCCGATCCCGCTCGAAGGAGGCGGCGCCGGGCTCGATAGCACAGCTGCGGTGCCGCCGCGGGTCGCCGGCGGGCGCGAGGAAATCTCGCCAGCGGATGCGGCGACCCGGGAGCGACCACGCTCCTTCCGTGGTCGGGAGGCGTCGTCGGTGGTGGAGATCGGGGAAGTATTGTAGCCTCCCCCGAGGAGGGCTCCCCTGTATCGGCGGGGGAGCGGAGGCTGAGGGTTCCCGAAGTAGCTTTGTGTTCCCGGGGGCTCGCGTAGGTAATTTTAATTTCTTGTACGCGTTTTCGGTAATATAATTCGATTGTGAGCCTGAATCCAATAAAGCTCGCATTGTATGTAATTGGTTACAAGAATCTAATACGTTTATACGTGCCGTAGATAAAATAATATTTTTATGTTTTATTGGTAAGTTGTTATCGCTAATACTCAAAGTAGTACTCATTGATTGTTGATTGGTAAGCAAATTAACAGACTGATGTTCGTTAGAAGTCTGAGTAGACTCTGGCGTGTACATTGTCGACAATTGTGAAGTACTTGGTTGTGTGGAATTATTTTGAGTGAAGTGTACTAAGGTGTGATGTTTCCCCTTACATGTGCGACAGCGAGTAGCTCTACAATTTGGTAGAATATGATTAGAGCCTAAACAGTTTATGCATAAGCCTAACTTTTTTACTACTCGAAAACGTGACTGAGCATTCAAGGCTAGAAACTTAGGGCATTGGTTAATATAATGCTGTTCTTTACAGTTAGGACATTGATTACGATGTGTGTATTATTATTAAAAGCTACCCCAGTATTAGGACCCGGAGAGATCGTGGTTACCAAAGCCTTTCGCGATGAACTTAGCTGCGTTCCACGAGAGTCGGGTCTGGCCTGGCTAAGCGTCTCTTGCAGGTCGGCTTGAGCTCGTAGAAAAGATTTGAACTCCTGTAAAGTTGGTAGTTCACGAGAGTTAATTTTCTCTTCCCATTTTCGTTGCATTGGTGGTTCGAGCTTAGACGATAAAAAATATATAACTAATATATCCCAGTTCTCTACGGAAACATTGAGTGATGTTAGAGTTCGTAAGTGCTTAGAAATATTGTCAGCTAAGTTTCGTAAAGACAAGGCATTAGTGGTAATAACATCAATATTAAAAAGAGCTCTCAAATGGTTATAAACTAGAACCTTCGGATTGTTGTAGCGCTCGCATAAAAGTTGCCAAGCTATCAGATAATTGTCTTCAGAATACTCTAATGAACTGATAACTTCTAGCGCACTGTCTTTTAAACAGCTACGAAGATATTTAAATTTTTGAATAGATTTTAAGCTACTTTGATTTACAAGAACGTCAAAAGAATCCCTAAACTCAATCCACTGCGTTATGTCGCCAGAAAAGGACGGCAAAGAAATATCTGGGTATTTTATACAGTTATATGATTCTAGTTGAGCACCATGTGTGGTATTTTGGATAGATTTAGATGAAGCGTCAGTATGGTGCTTTAGATAACTTTTTGCTATAGAAATAGACTCGTAGTAAATGTTTTCAAAGGTCTCTCGCTCATCTAACTCATTATCTAAATTAGTACATAATGACTCAATATTATCTTGAATTTTTTCAAACCGTTCGAAAACTGTACTTAACTTCTCAATACGCAACTCTAGATCTAAACATTGCTCCATTGTTAGAGAACTAACATCTAGCTTTGACAAATATTTTTTGAATAAAGTTAACTTGCCCTTTTCGATACCTCTTTTCTTTTTTAATTCCTTAAGTAAATTACTATCTACAATTGTACTCCCACTGTCTAAACTTTCGTTATCCGAAGGCATTGTGAACCAAAACGGATAGACAGAATGTGTGAAAAAATAATAATAATAACGCCAGTCACTTACTTGAAGGCAGTAGCCTACCGAATACCTGACAGACTTTCCTTAAATCGAGATTCGTCGATACATATCGTTCGTTTGGTTAATAAGTACTCGTCGATACGGGTGCTTCCTATGTAGAACAGTCAATAATCTTCAAATCCTTCCTTGGTAGTTACACGAAGTATCCTTGCAGGCCGTTTGTCGAATGAACAAGACCAGGAATCTTCCGTGTAGATTTAGTACAAGAGACCCAGATACATCAAAATACTTAGTAAAACGTAACTGGATCACGTCGGGGTCACCAAAATGTTTCCTTTATATCGTGGAATTGGTTAAAATATATAATAAATCGATAATCGTATGAATTGGGTTTTATTAACAATAGATAGCGAGAAAAAATATGACATCTGACATATGTCAAAATACATCGTCAGTAATAAAAATAAAACACAAAAAAGGTTAGTGTCCGTGACAACGACATTTAGTTTTGAAAAAAAATATATAAAAAAAAGAGTACGAAAGACTATTTGAATATTCTCAGAAACTACCGAAACGATTTTAATAGGGTTAGTTTGAGACCAGGAATTTTTTACCACAGTAAAATATATTTTTCCTGCGTGAAAAGCTGATAAAACAGCTGGCGGTGGTTGACGCGATTTGTTGTGGGGACAATCGGAGACCCGGCGAAGAATCAGATAATTAATTACCGTGAGAACATGTATGTTTAAAACGAGCGAAGTCGCGAAGAAGTGAAGGCGGGTAACTATGTATCTTGTAATTTAAATTATTGGAATATCTCAACTACAGAATACAATTCATTATATTAATAACAATTAGTAATACAATTATGCTCACATTATAAATGGATAATAGAAAAATAGTAATACTTATAGAGAAATATATATACTACTATGCTTTTATGTACTTTACAACGAATCTAGACTACATTGTTTCATAATTTTAATATACGCATAGTGATATAATAGATAATTAAGTGTTATCACAATAATGTTTTTATAAGTTTATAGGCAGCTTGAGTTTTCTCTTAAAATGACTATCAATCTAATCTAACAGCATTATTACTTTTACTAATGACTATATGCTGATAACTATGACATACTCGTAACCTCAGTATGCTTGTTTTCCAAATAGTAAGTAGTATAAAAAACCAGGTCCCCCGAGCCAAAAGGGTGGCGGGCGCGCTGCATCGCCTGCTGCTCAATCTCGGGGGACCGAGGGATGGAGTTCGCCGCCTGTACGAGGGCGTCGTGCGATCCGTGGCCATGTATGGGGCTCCCGTGTGGTCGCAAGACTGCGCGAGGTCCCCCCGCTGCAGAGCTCTGCTACGGAGCCTGCAGCGGATAATGGCCATGCGGATCGTACGAGGCTACCGTACCATCTCGTACGAGGCGGCGACGGTTCTAGGACGCTTGCCCCCATTCGACATCCTGGCCGACATGTACGCGACGACGTATGCGTATGTGAGTATCTGTGGCGAATAGGACGGGAGGGATCGACACATTGCCACCACTGCGCTTCCGACCTCGACTCGGCCCAGCACACGCTGGCGGAGTGCCCCGCGTGGCCTCCGAGCGCCGAGTCTTGGTCGCAGAGATCGGGCGAGATCTGTCTCCGCCGGCATTGATTGCGGCAATGCTGGCGGACGAGAGAGATTGGAGGGTTGTGGCCTCCTTCTGTGAAGCAGTGATGCTCCAGAAGGAGGCCGCCGAGCGGAGTCGGGAGATGGCCGATCCCGCTCGAAGGAGGCGGCGCCGGGCTCGATAGCACAGCTGCGGTGCCGCCGCGGGTCGCCGGCGGGCGCGAGGAAATCTCGCCAGCGGATGCGGCGACCCGGGAGCGACCACGCTCCTTCCGTGGTCGGGGGGCGTCGTCGGTGGTGGAGATCGGGGGAAGTATTGTAGCCTCCCCCGAGGAGGGCTCCCCTGTATCGGCGGGGGAGCGGAGGCTGGGGTTTCCCGGAAGTAGCTTTGTGTTCCCGGGGGCTCCCTACATGCCTGAGGAAGGCCAACCCTGAGGTTTTTAGTGGGTAGGCCTCCCCCTTCTGGGGAGGAGAGCCCCACATAACCGCCGGCTCGCCACAGCAGGGGTATGCAACTTAATGCATTATCTTCAGGGGGAACAAAAAAATAAAGTATTTTATATACTTTTTATATACCAAGACACATTTTTTTTTTGAATAGGGTAGACGACCATATCTGATTATGGCCGTTTTTATACTATAATGAACTATATTTATATAGAAGGTATGTCAATATAGAAATTTCAGTTTAATTTTTAATTTATATTGTTTCTAGATTTCTAAAAAATGAGCAATTATTATTGTCAATGTCTTTTTCAAGAGCATTTTTTATCGCAACTTGAGTCGAACAATTAATTAGTCATGTTTATATTGTAGGTATGTTAATATGTATATATATTTATAGATATCTGTATGTGTGTATGTATATATATATTATATGATTATTAATATATATTATTGTTATAGATACTGTTATTTATGTATTTATAGTAATAGATGTAGTTAGTATTTTTTAAGTAATTAGTTTTGCTTTGTTTTGTGTAGTGTAAATTTTCTATACTTTGTTGATTGCATTTTAAGTAGTATCCGCAATTTTATGACTAAATCCCCAGTTAGGTTGGCTGGAAGAAATCACTATTAGGGATAAGTCCACCTATGTACATATTTTATATTTAATGTTATTTCCTGTGAAATTTTTATGTGCAATAAAGAGTTTAAAGTCATTAACGAACACATTTCTAGCATTCTAGCAATTATATATTATATACATATTTTTTTTTATATAGAAGGTATACCTATAAACATACAATTAACAAAATTATTTTAAAATTTGTTTATATTCGCATACAAATTTGGCGAGTTTACTTAGTTATCAAGTCACGATTGCAGTGTTTTTAGTATGGAGCGTTTTTGAGCGACCCGCAACAGCGCCGCAAACAAGATACATAGACAATGTATCTTCAAAAGTAATAGGTGCAGATGTACTGTTGGTTCTACAATATTTCTCACTTAAATAAGTACTCTTATTAATAATACAATTTAAAAAATTGTTGTCTACCCACACACAATTTTTTAAGGCTGAGAATCCTCACGGATATCACCGCATCCGAGTGCCATTGTGACTATGGGCTCCAGACTGATTGAGGTGGCTCAACCGATGTGGACTACCGACGATAGTCAGCCTAAAGCTTAGTCCTAATAAGGCCATGATAGTAAGATCAAATCATATCTATATGAAAGCTACAAGCTTATCAATTGTACCATCACCTAATACAAAGTCATAAACCAATCAAGACGAGTGTTCTTTATAGAATATAATGACCTTTTTAACATATTATTTAACAGCAGCAATTTAGTAGCTAGTAGTTATTGTAGTAGCTTAAACTATTCATAGATTATTTAGTTTTGCATAAAACATGTAACTTGAAAACAATCACATGTAGCAATAAACCTTAATATATATAGTCAGCTTAACATGTATACCAGTTCTTAAACTATGTTTGATAAAGAAGAATAGACAAAAACAACTGTAATTATGTTATTATATTTATATTTATAAAGAAATGTAACAAATTGAAACAGTATTTTTTTAAGCTTAAATACTTTCATTGCAACATAAAGCAGAAATCTACTCTAACATCAATTCAACCAGTTTTCATCGGAGTGAATGAAAAGTTCACTTTGTCACAATCAATTGGATGTATTTTTAATTGTAATTGCAGGTGACTGAATTGACACTTGAGTGAACAATTAACATGTATATGCATGCTACACAAACAATATTTTAAATTAATTTTAGTATTTTACAAGATATTTGTATCACTGAAACTGTCAATAAATTCAATTATTTTTAAAGTTGTTGTAATAGAATTACAACACATAATCTATATAACATTTTTCAATTATCCTTTTAAAAGAAATAATGTTAATCTAAAATACTTTAAAATACAGCACGCATTATGCATGAGTATCCTGTCCGATGTCCAAACTATTTAAATCAGCACTAAAAACTACAGTCGGCTTCTTGCAATTTTTGTCTTAATATTCTCATCTTTTCTGGTACTGGTACACCAGAGTGAGCAGGTTTGGGTCGACTCTTCCGAGATTTGACAGCACTGACACTTCCTGGCAATGGAACTTTCTTATTATCCTTTGGTTTTGGAGTGATAGTCTTTGGGACTGTATTCATACGTTGTCTTTTATCTGTGTGATAGAAAAATAACTATCATGAGCCTGTTCTCTAATTACAGCAATAAGAGTGAAAATAAACATTCACATAAAATTTTAATTTATGTTTTCTTGAATACATCATTTTAGAGATCTTATTAGTTAAAATTCCCTTTATACATTTGGGACTTCATACATTTTGGGTTATCAATAAATTTCTATTAACTATGTTGATTCATAATTGATAACAAGAGCAAACTTTTTTTTTTTAATTTATACCATATTCTTGGGCCAATTTATGTTTATCAGACTGAAATCTCTATGGAACTAAAAGTAGTTGTTTTTTCTTATTCTTATTTAAATTAATACTATATATTTGTAATGTAAAAATGATAAGTGGTTACAGTTGCCAAAGTAATATGGTTCCTGTAAGATTTACAGTATATCTGCAACATCCACAAAGATAGTGTATGTCACCAACATGTAATATAGTCATATTACTCAATGGGAACATTGTTTTTTGTAGCAGATTTCTGCTAGTGGTAATGTAATATAATGGTGTTTCAAACTAGCTGTAAACTATATTTTTATAGAACCTACAGACCAATGTACTTATTTGTAACTCTGAAGTAGAATTATTAATAAAATGAGTTTTAATTAAAATAAATTAATTGGAAAACAATTTTAAGTCTAATATAAAGTTACTACTAGAAAATGATAAAGGAGAGGATCCTTAAACATTTTCTATTTAATTTAGGTATTACTTTTAAAACTACATGATATTTTTCCTTTCCCCTATGAGTATTAATCTTGTTTTCCTTTATTTCATTAACACAGATGAATTGTGTGTAGAGTATGGCGACAGATACTGGCATGTTCATCTCGGGAATTATTGCACTCCAAGGTGTTAAACAGGATTACAGGGAAGTATTTCTAAAGCGATTTAAAATGTATTAATAGTATAGGCATCATCGGTTTTAAAATGTTGATACACTTCTTACAGTAAAAAGTAGTACAAATAAAATTTTAAAGCAACTGTATTTTTACCAATTGTCACCGCATCACGTTGCAAAATTGTGTTACTTTTAACAGGATTCTTTTCTGTGCAAGGTTTCTTAACCGTCATGGTATTTACAGAAGTTGCTATCTTTCGTTTTGGTGCGTTTGTCTTTACTATTCGACTTTGCACTTTAGGCATAGGCTCGGAAGTCTGATGGGGAGTCATTGTGTTTATATATATACAAATTATATATCAAGTCAGAAATATAACTTCTAAAATTAATTTAATACTCTATAAAAATAATGACAACAAATATAAATCACAGAAGAGTTAAAATTCAACGACATTCAAAGATTCAAATATTGCTTTATTAATTATGGCTAGGGCACCTCTATATTGGCCTGATAATATCACAGATTATAGAGATAATGTAAAGCTCCCATAATGGTAACCAAACATCGGTGAGGACATTTTAGTGGAAGCCTAAATACTCAGCGGGTGTTGATTTGCTGAGATTATGAATTAAAATAATGAAATTACTGACATAATAAAGTACAGATGGCGCCTTTGTCCTAAGATGTGTCAAAATTGTGTTAAACTATTTAACCACTCTGGCTTCAACGTCATATTTGAATTTTCGTACCGCCTAACTTATCCAAATCATTTTGCCAATGATTTTACAGTTGATAACAATTGAACGAATTCGTAGATAATTACGCAAGTGCTGCTACTAGTTTCGTCTAAATTTCCGACACATGATTATTTTTTATACTCGACTAACGAAACATTAAGTTTTAGTTGAAACTTTGTGAATAATGGCATTCAAATAAAAAATAAAAATAGATCTTTTGACTGAAGACTTCTTCAGTATGTATTGAACTAATCTATAGTCCAACTTTAATAGGTTCATTTTGACATTTCACGGTTGTCATGGCGCACTAACCTTAACGTAAAACATCAATTTCGAAAAATCATTCATCAAATATTGAACAATTATGAAGTTATTTGTCCGTAATTACAATGATTACTAATTATGAGCAAAATGCCATAGCCGAAAAATCAATAACTAAGTTTATTTATTTTTGCTCAAAATTAATACCGACGTTATTACAAGGTTACTTCTATATGGACTTAACCGTAGTGTTGCGACCATACATACCATATATATATATGCGTGTGTGTGTGTGTGTCTGTGTGTGTGTGTGTGTATATGTATATATATATATATAATGTTTATGTATATTTTCTTTATTGAAAATGCATCGCAATCAGAGTTGGGAAGCTAGCATTTTACTGAATCTATTTTGCGTTTTTAGTAATTATTCTAGACTTTTTTTCGGCGTGATTTTTAGAGCATGCCTTAGGTAGAAACTGTTAGAAATAGGTTTATGTGTTTGTCTATGTTTTGATGTACGTTGTACGTAAAAATAAAAAGTTTAAAAGTGACTCTGTCAAATACTAAAAACGATGGTGGTTTCATTTACCATAAAATAAAATAGTACTAATATATTCATAGGAAAATTCCATAAAAATAAGTGTAATTCTAGAGGTTATGGGCCCAGTACCCCATAAGCCATAAAATTTCAAGGATTTTCAGGTATTTTTTCCAGTTTGCAAAATGTCAGACGAACTATCTAAAATAGAGATCCTTAGCGACTCGACTTCATTCCATATGTGGAAATTTGAAATATCAGTGATGTTTGAGGCTAAAGGGCTGATGGAAATCGTGAAAGGGATAAAAAAAGAGGACGATAAAGAGAAATTTAACGCTAAAGATGCTAAGGCAAAACATATAATTCTTCAGACTATAGATAGAAAGTATAAGCCGCAATTATTCGAATGCAATACATCGTTTGAAATGTTTAATAAAATTTGCGAAATTTTTGAAGGCAACGAGGAACGCAAAAAGATGTCGTTACTTCAAGATTTTTATAACATTAAAATTGACAGCGGAAAGTGCATGACGGAAAATTTATCGGAGATAGAAAATTTAACATTTCGTCTAAAACAGCTAAATGTCAATTTAGAGGAGAGTTTTGTAGAGTCTAAAATATTGACGTCATTGGGCGAGAATTATTCGAACTTCATAACTGCGTGGGAGTCAACACCTTGTTCCGAGAGGTCTCTAAAGAATTTGAAAATGAGGTTGGTAAAGGAAGAGGAACGACGTAAGAACAATAACGACACAGTGGCCCTCGCAGCATCTTCGCATAAAAGTCAGTTGGGTAATAGTAGGCATGTAAATAATCTAGGACAAACTAATAGTATTCGCCATATTAAATGTTTTATTTGTAATAAAATCGGTCATATTGCGAAAAACTGCAGGAATTTTTGTAGCATTTGTAAGAAAACTAACCATGTAGATAAGAATTGCTATTTCCGTAATAAGCTAGGTCATTTTTCTAAAAATAAGGTCAATGATGTAGCTTTGTTAACATCTGATGAGCATGTAGAAAACTTTATTGTTGATTCAGGTTGCACTGGACATATGGTTAATGATAAGAATTTATTACATAACACGAGAATTAAAAATTCAAGAATTGGTATAGCGAAACAAAATGAAAAAATGCAGGCTGATTGTGAAGGTGATTTAGTAGGTAAAAATGTAACAATTAAAAATGTTCTATGTGTTCCAGATCTTTCGCGGAATTTATTATCGGTTTCTGCTTTAACTAAAAATGGTGGCACTGTTTATTTTAAAGACGATACTGTTGAGATCATAAGCAACAATGGTGAGCGCATTCAGGGATTACAAGAATCATCAGGTTTGTATACAATTAAAATAAATATGGACAGAGATGAAGAATCTTTACTTTCTCGTAAGATTTTTGATAATTCAGCACTAGCGTGGCATAAAAGACTAGGTCATCCTGGAATTCATGTTTTAAAACAATTATCTAAAAATGTAGAGGGCATTAAGATAAATGACTTAACTAAAGATGAAGAAATAATTTTATCAAGTTGTGATATTTGCCTTAAAGCTAAGCAAACGCGATTACCATTTAATACACAAAGGGCTAGAGCTCAGGGATTGCTTGAAATAATACACACCGACGTTTGTGGTCCTATCTGCGATACATGGAATGGTATGAGTTATTTTTTGACAGTTTTAGACGATTATAGCCACTATACAAAAGTTTATTTACTGCGAAATAAGAGCGAAGTGCCTATATATTTAAAAAGTTACATAGAGGAGGTAGAACGTGAGAAAAAGGAGAGAATTTCTATTATAAGAAGCGACAACGGAGGTGAATATACTTCACGCGACTTTAAGGACTGGTGTAAAATTAAAGGTATTCAGTTAGATTACACGATACCATACACTCCGCAACATAATGGAAAAGCCGAGCGCTTGAACCGTTCCATTATGGAAAGAGTTAGGTCTTCACTATATAATGCTAATATGGATAAAAAAATGTGGGGAGAAGCATTGTATTGTAGTGTGTATTTATTGAATAGGCTACCATGTGAAGCCATAAAACATAAAACTCCATTTGAACTATGGAATAATAAGATACCAGACTTATCTAATATTGTAGAATTTGGTTGTAATACTTATGCGAAAGTATTAAAACCAATAAAAAAGTTAGATTCTAGAACACAGATATATAAAATGATAGGATATGCTAGAAATGGCTATAGACTATGGGACAATATTAAAAAAGTAGTGATTGTTGCACGCGACGTAATATTTGAAAATAAAGTTTCCTGTGAGGTAAATAATATAAAAGATATAGATACGAATAAAACTGTAAGAGTGGAGTATCAGAATGAGCAGAATGACAATGATAAAGAAGAAATGCAACAAACAAAGTCTCCAGAAAGTAAAATAGACGAAATAGAGACAGTAAAAGAAGACGTAGCTGGTGTAGGAGAATCTACCGATAATAATGAACATTTAACAAGAAGAAGTGAAAGAGTTCATAAAATGCCTATTAAATATAATGATTATGTTTTTCTATCTTATAATGAAGTTATGAAAGCGCCTGAAGAAGAGAAAAAGTTATGGCTAAAAGCTATTCAAGATGAATTAAACTCTATGGAAGAGAATGGTGTTTGGAAATTGTTGATAAGAGCCAAGCCAAAGACCATAAGATTTTGAGTAATAGATGGATATTTTGTATTAAAAATGATGGAACATATAAGGCTAGATTGGTGGTAAGAGGAAATGAACAAACAGATTGTGTTTTTGAAGATATTTTTAGTCTGGTGGCATCGATTGCAGCAATTAGAAGTTTGATTAGTCTAGCAGCAGCAAAAGATTACGACATCGTTACATTGGACGTAAAAACCGCGTTTTTAAACGGATTCTTGAGACAGGGTGAAAATATATTTATGAATGTACCACAAGGTATAAAGGGAGAAGAAGGAAGAATATGTAAACTTGTAAAGGCTCTGTATGGCTTAAGACAGTCACCAAAAAGGTGGAATGAAAAATTTCTAAACACAATGGCGAAACTAGGATTAACACAGTTAAAAAATGAACCTTGTATTCTTAAGAATGAAGATTCTTCGTTATATATAGTAATTCACGTGGATGACGGATTAGTTATTGGTAAAACTAAAAATCTAATAAGAGAAACATTACATAAACTTAACAAGGAGTTTAAAATTAAGATACAGGAGGATCCAAAGTATTATTTGGGATTAGAAATAAAGAGAAATAAAACCGGAATATATTTAACACAAACTAATTATATAAGAAGTATATTGGACAAATATAATATGAAGGATTGCAAATATGTAAATACACCATCTATAGTAAATAGTAAGGAGGTGGGAACTGAATGTCATGATAAGGAAATGAAGTTTCCTTACAGGGAGGCAGTTGGAAGTTTGCTATATTTATCTACTAGGACTCGGCCGGATATAGCATATTCAGTTAACTTAGCCACTCGTAAAATAGAAATGCCTGATAAGAAGGATTTTGTAGCTGTAAAAAGAATTTTTAAATATTTAGCGGGAACAATTGAAGAGGGTTTGTCTTATAAGAGGAATAATGATTTAAAAATGAATGTTTATTGTGATGCAGATTATGCAGGTGATCAGGAGACAAGACGTAGCACTACTGGTTATGTTATTATGATAGGTGATTCACCAGTATCTTGGTGTTCCCGAAAACAACCTATAGTTGCTTTATCTTCAACGGAGGCGGAATTTATATCGGCAGCCGAATGCTGTAAAGAAGCAATGTTTTTAAAAGCCCTGTTGAACGATCTCAACATTAATATTCCTGTCGTGTTTAAAATTGATAATCAAAGTGCCATACAACTTATTAAAACAGGTATTTTTAATCGAAGATCTAAACATATAGACGTCAGGTATCATTATATACATGAGCTTTATTCTAACAATGATTTTGAGTTACAATATTGTCCAACTGAAAACCAAACTGCGGATATTTTTACAAAGGCCCTAGATAAAGTAAAATTTACGAAGCATAAAATTAGTATAGTTGGTAAGGGTTTGTAATTTGCTTCGAGTTGATATTTTATTTAATGATGTTTACATGTTTTAATAATTTTAATGCTAAAATTAAGAGAGGGTGTTAGAAATAGGTTTATGTGTTTGTCTATGTTTTGATGTACGTTGTACGTAAAAATAAAAAGTTTAAAAGTGACTCTGTCAAATACTAAAAACGATGGTGGTTTCATTTACCATAAAATAAAATAGTACTAATATATTCATAGGAAAATTCCATAAAAATAAGTGTAATTCTAGAGAAACAGGGGGTGAGGCGGCGGATATGTTGGGAGTATCATAGAGAATCGCGAGGTGACAGAGGGTAGCGAGGCGTCCTGCCTTTTGCCGCCTCTCGGTGCCCAACGGTGCAGTCTCTAACCATCTTGGAAGTAGACTACGCGCGTTCGGTCGTGTTCAATATTTTTTTCTAGGACTCTGCTATTGTTTTTTGCACTATTTCTACTCTATCCTGTTGACCCTGGCTTACTGTATATTGGACTCTGACAACGCAAAAGTATCAAATGAGTTGCCTGCCATTTGTTTTGAGTTATGACAGTGACCGATTTTTGACATAATATCAAAAATAGGGCGTGCTCTTAACAGCCAGGCTCGTGAATTGGTGGGGAAACTGCACGAATATTTTGAGCGTGAGTTACTAAGCGGTGAGCCTTTGTTGCTATTTACACAAGTCCAAGATCGTGTTAGTCAAGCACTGGGAATTGGCAAACACACCCTTGAGTAACTGTATATAAAGAACAGAATAGACATTCAGGCAGCGAAGTAAACGTATTAAATACGCCTAAAAAACGGAAGAGATACCCGATATGATAACTTTATAGAAAATTCGACAATAATTAATGTAAAAGAAGATTATGATGATAATAGCTCTAGTTAATGCAGTAAAAGTGAATAAAACACATTGATATTTCTTGTGTTTGCTTTTAATTTACTTTTTCTGCATATATCGTTTTAGAAAGAATAAGAAATTAATAGCTTTGAAAATTTAAAATAAAAGAACATTTTTCTTTAAATAAATAAGGTGTTTATTGTACGCAGCGTCTTTCCAATACTAATACTAATTTATTATAGGCTTATAATTCAAATTTATTTCATTTTCAACCAATCGTTTTTGGGAATTACTTGTATCGATTACTAATTCCAAAGAATAGATATCGATGTAACTTTATATTTGATATCGATTTGTCATTCACAACACTATGATAGTTTATTTGACAGCTGTCATAATGAACTTAAGGCCGTTAAACTTTAATAAAAAAAAAATTGTCGGACTATACTTAAATGGTACATTTTTATATTTTTTGTTAAAGTGAAAAATGTTAAGTGGGGACTTACTTATTCAACATTTGCATGATGCTTAGCAATAGCGAAGGTTACTTAAAGATATCTAATAAATTTTTAAAAACATTTAATTGATTGGTAACTAATTATGGATGCTTGCGTTTTATTTCACGCGTTTAAAATCGCACGTCTGTTAAAATAATTTTCAACCTTCAATTTCCGTTAACAGCATCCTACCTAAATAATATTAGTATCAATTTAAAGTACCTTTGTTGACCTCTTATTGAACATAAACAATTAAGTATAGGTATCGTTCTGAGTTATTAATTAAAACAAGTAATAATAAGAAATGATAAATACTTTTTATTTAATAACAATTTCAATAAAAACAAATAACTCAAAAAATAATACAAATAACATTAGCTATGTATAGAATATAATTTTAAAAGTCATTATAGTATTCTAATGTGTTGAAAATATGATTTTATTTTGATTCGTTAATATTGAACGAAACGCAGTAACATCGTTCATTCGCGAATGCGATTGCGAGTCACTTTCCAACTTCATGCAAGTTGGGCAGTAGGGATTGCGAGTGACCGCTATCACAATCGCAATCGTCGATTATATCGCTTTGAGTTAGGCGTTAAGGCCGCTGGTTCATATCGTCTTGCTAAATGTAATGGACGCTGGTTGTACGCTCACCGTACATCGAACTCAATATATAGATTAAGCACGCATAAGCAAGTTGAGCCATCGAGTCGCACGTCTACTACACGTGATTTAAATATCTCCTGATTTGTCATTTATTTCATTAAGTTTGTGTTTATTCTATCACCATACCGATAGCGCATACGCACTCATACCACTTTTAAACTACCAGTGACTTATATTTACCATTCATTCTAATTCTATAAGTGTACATCGGTATGTACAGGAAGAATCAGGACGTGTATACGGTCTACTCGTCCTGATTCTTCCTACTTTTCTCCATATTTGTTGTCCATATTGGATAAGGGTAGCTGTAGAATACAGGTGCAATTATTGTTTACCCTCAATACAAGATATGAGAATTTCATTCCAATATACACAGGTCTTATGTACCACTTTGTGTTGCTATTCGACAACAGAAGAGTTTTATTAATACACATGATTTGAATTAATACATTGTTTATTTGTATGGTAGAGCTGTTGAGCGTTTTAACTTCCAGCACTATATTTGTTAGCAGAATTTTCTACCAAAATAATTTATTCACGGAAACTATGTATATACGGTTTTATGATCATATTATAACCAATATGACTAAAGTATCAAACAAAACTTGTTGTTCAGCCTCTATTTTGTTAAAATTATTTCTATTGAGAGCTTCTGTGGTGTACGTTACATAAACAGAACATCATTATAATTTCAGGCAAGGGACACTCGCGGCGGGAAATAGACATTGCCTATTTATCTCCATGTTTATCGATTCTGGTGTGCTAACATCGAACGCTTTCCTGCAAATTTCACCAAATCGTCAATCCACCTAGTGGGAGCACCTACACTTGCCACTGAAGGACCTTTTCGTGGTAACGGCCGTTAGTTCTATGAGGAATGTGCCCCATTTATTACAACTTAAAGTTGGTTTGGATGATGTTAATGAACCTGGTTTTTTACTTTTGTTCATGGGAACTAATTTCATCACCTTTTACGTAACCTAAATCGACCAATTCTGAAGCAGGCTTCATGAGCGTCAAATATAAAACAGATCATTGGTAAATGACTACCATTTTCTCTATATAGCATAAAACAAAGCCGCTTTCTCTGTCCCTATATCCCTATGTATGCTTAAATCTTTAAAACTACGGAACGGAGAACGGACGCAACTACGAAGAGGAAGTTTTACATGTATATTCGCATTGCAGCCGTGTGAAGCCGGGGCGGGTCGCTAGTAATCACTGACTTAGAAAAGTTTGTGCTTCTAGTAATAGATAGTTCAGAATATCATATGCATAGACAATAACTAAATCAAATATAGGAACACTTTTATAGTCTGTGTTTATTTGGCGTCCATCTTTATTCATTGATGTGTTGTGTTGTGGAGAAAAATTTAGAAAAATATTAGCAAAACATTATCGGGAGTATTTTTGCTGAATATATTTTTATTAAGTGTTTCACACATAGACCCAGGACTAAATTTCTAGTAGGTGCGGTGTTATTCCTACGTGTTTATCTTAAGTGTCACGATATCATTATATAGTTTCGTTCTACAAAAAAGTTTCACTGTGATTTTTCACTATTGACCTACGTTCATTTTATTGATCGTGTTATATATTTTTTTATTTACTGTTGTCACGATTAGTTAAAAAAAACTTCTGATTTATTCTTTTGCAGCAGATGAAGTGTGAAAATGGATAGGTTGAATCAGTTGCGAGGGGAGGCGGGGACTTCAGGTGATTCTACGCTGGACACCTCCTCTCCACCTAGTGAAGCGTACTTGTCAGCTAACGAAAGTTCCTCGAAATACTTTTCGTTGTCTGACGTAGATTCAACGTTCGATATATCCCCAATTAAAGAAGTGTCCATTCCTTGTGCTAGTGCTAGCACAATTTCGTCTGAAAGAGCCGTAAATGAACCAGATGGATTAATGTCGAAGCTATCTCCTATCGGAAAGAAAAATGACTTCTTGGACACATACAAAATTGGTGAACAAATAGAAGCAGCTAACATACTATCTGGTGGTGTTGCTATATTTGATGATAATGATAATTCTTATGATGGTGATGAACTTGTTATTGATGATAATGCAGAGATAGATGACAAAGTTTATGTAGATACTGAAGCTGAAGTGCTTGATCACCTTCTAACTGATGTAGTGCCTGATAATGCTTCACCAGAAGTGATTTCTGAAGTTCCATTATCAACTTCTGTACCTAAGGATATTTCTTCTTTCATTGTTAGTCCTGATAAAGTTCTGCCTAAGGCTGCAATATCTGATAACAATTCTCCAAAAGCTATGTTATCTGATATTGTTTCACAAGTTACTACAAAAGAGGATAAAACTTCATTAGAAGTTTCACAGCCTGGTAAAATTCCTCTAGAAGCTACAGGGACAGTTAAAATTTCAACAGATACCATAGTGTCAGATATAACATCACATAATACTGCTAGCCCTGATAATAGTTCTGATGTTGCACATCCTGATAATGTTACAACTGAAGCTGCAGTTTCCGAAAATATTACATCTGAAGCTGCTTCAGCTAACCCAGAAACTTCTAATCCTACTGAGGTGATCTTACAAATTGATGGTATAAAGGTTGATGCAACAGATATTGGAAATGGATTATATTTATTCCGTAGACAAGGAAAGGAAGAGCTAGAAGCTGTCCAGATTTACAATAACCAAGAAGAGCCCAGTTTTCAGTTTCTCAAAGTTCGGTAAGTGTCTGTAATTTTATTAAAGAAATTAGTTTTTTAGGACACTTAAATTATTTTTAATTCAGAAAAAGACTATCAGGTATTTCTGGTTTGGTACCTCTATCTTATATGAATATTGGGCACTTCTGCCTTATTTTTGCTACAAAATAGCAGCATTAGTATTGCTTTTTCAATTTGAAGCCTTAGTTAAGGCATTCAAATTACAAGATATAATGACTTTACACCAATGTTATTCCATAAGTTAGTAACTTAAATTACAGTTCTTGGAAGGCTGCAGATTTACTTAGAATCTCACAGGAACCATATGTATACTCTAGGTCAATATAACTACTTACTATAAGCTGGGCAGTCTGCTTGTTTATCAATATGTAGCAATAAAATAAACATAACTTCCGTAGTTAATAAATTTGTTTAGTACAGTATATTTATGCAATTAGGGCATGCAGAATCCATTTGTAATTTTTAACAAGATAAAAAAGATATAATAAAAGTAATAATTGACTAATAGTGAATAAGAAACATATTCATATTTAATAGACCAAATCTGAATTCTATCTTAATGCATTTCAATTTAATGTCATTATAAATCATCATACAATCACATCAAACTTTCATTGATTTTTTACTTCTTAATTCTTTCATTGTATACATTGTGCCCAATGACAGTTTATTGTAGTCTTAATGCCAAAATTGATCAGTTTAGGATGCTAGCTGGCTGGATGACTGCTCCAAGAAATTATGGGCTCAATTTTAATGAAAGATGTGCTTGTCACTTCCAGCCTAACCATGGCAACATACATCGCTTAGTCGAGTAAAACAATCTACAGATTTTTTTAACTACTACTTTTCACATTTATGTAAAAATAAATGTCTAAAGCTTGTAATTTAGTTAATGAGGTTGAAATTAATATTATAAACCAAACTTTATTTATGTTTCTTCACTTTGATTATAATGCTTTGCTTACATATCTTTGGTATGCAATCTATGCATGTGTGTGTACACTTTAATATTACATTTAACAGTAACAAAATTTGTCTTCAATATGGAAATTTCTTATATGCAAATGAGTTTTTGTACATGCCAACTTGCAACAACTACTATGAATAATTTAATTAATTTATTAAAAAAAAACTATAGTGTAACATAAAGTGCTCTAATTTTGCTTTAGCAAATGTATTGCTTATAGGAAAAAAATGTAAAGTTTGATTTTGCAGATGCAACTAATTTCACTATAATTCACTAGCAAATACAATAGTCTAGTTAAATTAATCATAGATTTAATTCAAGTTATGTATATATAAGTAATAAAATAAAAAAAATATTAATTACTTCTTTGCTTTTTGCTATTCTTCTTTGGCTTTCTACATATATTTTTTTATTTAAAAAAAGCATACAACAATATATACAATAAGTTAAGTAACTTGTGTAAGGTTAGGCAATAATATTTGCCACTACTGTGAAAATGTATCTTAAACACACTTTTCTGATATACTGTCTTATATATGTACTGTCTGATCGCCACTTGTCATACTTTATAAATATTCAATTATATTACAGTGAAAATGCTGACAGAAAATTGGAAGTGTATGAAGAAATTGAAGTTGAAGTTCCAAATGAAATGGTATGTATTTTTTAATACATTTTAATTATTTGTCATTGTGTTTACTCTGTTTAAACCAAATACACACAGTTCACTAAAATCCTTAATAGGCAGACTACTATATATGAAGCTGTATCCTTGCATAAGTATAAAAATGTACACAGTTGTGCACATATATTAAACTCAAAATTAATGAAAATTAAAAAATAATATCAGTTGCCATCATTATAAGCGTTGGGTTCGAACCCAAGTAACTATGTGATTTTCCAATTTCATATCTAATTCTTTTTGACTCTTTATATGGTAAACATTCATCCGCATCGTTGTGGTCTCGGCACTGGTCTTCGAATCGCGAAATTCGGGAGACCCTGCATCGATACTGCTTTTTAGAAATGTGTTTCTTATAATGTACATTTATCTGACGCACGTCCGATCAAAGAAAAACATCGGCAATTTGTACACACGTGTGAAGAAATTCGAAAGTGTATGTGAAGTCTATCATTTCGTTTTGGGCCAGAGTGGTTGGGTAATGTTTAGTCGCCCAACATAGTTATGTGCTGCATGGTGCGGACAGCTATGAGATGTGACGAGTAATAAAGCAGGTGTTTAGTAATTTGTGTACCTGTGAGCTCGAAATACATATGTTAATTTAGGTATTGATACTGTGATTGAACAGTACCAGTACCTAATTTAAAGTTCTTTGTATAAAATCAACTCCAATCATTTACAATAACATTAAGACTGTTGTTTAAATATTTACAATATTTTTCTTGTTTCAGTCTTCTACAGACGATAAATCCATAAATGAATGCCAAAGTGCTGATAGATTATTATCTGTGAAAAACAACACCCCACATAAAGATCCAACTAGTAGCAACATGTCTGAAAGAAAAGAGAAAGATGATATTTCAGCAAACATTCAAAATAATTTAAACAATGAATTAAATAAAGATTCATTTATTGGTAAGCTGGATTCTTTTGGAAAAAAAATGAGTGAATGTAGAAAATCGCCAGTCGTTAGTAGTTTTACTTCAGTCGCTTACCACTCAACACCTAATAAAGATGGTATACCATTGACAAAAGCAATGGTGGACCTTCAGCTTCATCCGAACAGGTATTCTGATAATGTAAAAAAAACTATTGAAGTACATACTGATAGCTCCAAGCAGAGAAATTTAGGCATTAGTAGAGTTACAACAGACAAAAAGGAATCTGATACTAAAAACAATGTTTTAAATGAAACAAGTATAAAATACGAAGAGAGTAAACAAAAAGATATAAATCTTAAAAAAGAAAAAACAATAGAGACAAATACAGAACAGATAAACTCATCATCAGGCAAAGAAAAGGAGACTACCGATAGAAAAGAAAGTGATATTGATGAAAAAGGTACATCAGGAAATGAAATTATAAACACAACTGAAAAAAGTGATAAAAAAGTAGATAATCATTATTTACCCTTAAATTCCAATAGAAATGACAATAAGGTGATGCTAGAAAACAAAAAAATAATTGTTACGAGTATAAAAGAATTTTGTAAACAAAATAGTAATACAGAGATCTTAGACAACAATTACAACAAGAAATTGATAAAAGATATTTCTCCAAAATGCAATGAAAATATCTCTACTACTTCTAACACAAATAAAGACCAAGCAAATGATGTGTGTATTGATATTAAAAAAATACACGAAACTGTTGAAGGTGCAGGCCATACAGTTATCGAAGCAAAGAAGGACAAAAACAATGAAACATTAGCTGATAATGGTCCAATACCAATGACAGATTTAAATGTCAAGGATAAAATACAAGCAGACTATACTCATGATATGCACAAAAATTCTTCAAGGAAACACGAAATCTCTTCGAATATAAATAGTAACACTATTATTGATAATGATACTCATAAATCAAGTGGCACTACAATAACAAAAGAAACAGCATTGCTTATTGAGCAAAGTTCTGGTAAAGAAAGTGTGAATTCTGTTAAAAAATCCTGTGATCCAGATGATTCTAAATCAAGTCAGCCTGATAAAATTAAATCTTTCAGTAAATTGGATATATTAACAATAGATGGTAAACTTGAAATATGTAATGAACCTTCAGTCAAAACAGTAAATGCTGAAACTAAAGTAGGAATAACAGCTTCAAGTAAAACGTTGCCAATTGATGCTGCTTCTGTCACGAAGGAAGAACTTAAAGCATTGCCATTCGGCAACAAAGCACAGGCTTCGACTAATCCCGAAATCAAACCAAGTAATAATCAGGAATCGAAACCTGTGATTACACAAAAAATGTATAATAATGATAATACTGATAATATCCACATAATGAATTCCATAGATATCAATAAAAACAATAATTCTCATGTTGATGTACCATTTGGTAAATGGACAGATGCTAATCGACAAGCATTTTTAAATAGATTCAAAGAAATAAAAGTTCCTTCAACTAGTTCTAATGGCAAACAAATAAAAAATTCGAATGACTTGAACCGAAGAGATATATTAAAGAAAATAGACAGTAAAAGACACATCCAAACAAATGCAAACACAGTCAAAATACAAGATTTTGGCAGTATGAGTCGTCTGTGCGTCAAAAATGATGCTTCTGTATTTTCTTGTAAACAAGCTCCTGAAGAAAGCACTGTGTCTTTGAAGACGGAAACAAGATTAATTAATAAAGAGGCCCCATTTAGAAAAGTTATTCATCTAGATGTACCTAATAATACTAATCTACAATTCGATGTGAACACGGTTTCTAAGAAAGAACCAAGTCAGCGAAAAGAAATTCACAATCAGGAATTAATAGATAAAACAATTGAAGGAATAATAAACAGGGCAATACCGAATAAGTCTCATGATGATATTATTCATACTGCTTCAGAACAAACAAGGAATGTGTTACAAAATAAGAATACTAAAGGCTCTAAAAATGAATCCCCAAAGGGCTTGGATGAAATAGAAATGAAAATGAATGAATTACATGGTATGCCATTTATAGAAAGGCCACCTCACGAACTTCCTCATGTTAGTAACTTTGGTCTTAAGACTTATACTAGGATAGATATACAAAAAGCGTTGACAAAAAGTAAAATTCCGAGTCTTATTCCATTCGCCAAAAATCAATCAAAATCTGTAAAAGAAAATATTATAGATATCGAATCAGAGGACGAAGTAATTGAACATGAACCGATAACGGGCGATATGGATGTTAGTAAAAAAGATGTTTTAAATTTAACAATCATTGATAAAGTAGAGAGTTTGCCGCATACAAAAGATTTTTCTAAAAAGGAGGCCATAATAACTGAAAAAGATTTCGACAAATTTTATCGCAGAAATTCAGTTAATTGTGATAACATTATGAGTGTCAAATTAGATAGGAAGCAATCGTCTAATGTGCTACATACTTTGGTACAGAAAGGTACAGTTTTGAAAACATATTCAAAAAATGATCTACAACAAAACCAAGCCTCCACGCCAATTCTCAATGAAAGGACGGACCCTGTATTTAATGAAGAAAACCCGCCAAGTTCTGAGCATTCCGATGCTAATATCTCAAGCTCTGAAAACACGACTTCAAATAGAACTGATAATCAAAATGATGTTGCATCAGAACAAGTAATAGACCCATCTGTCACTGTCATTGATAATAAGCCAGTTAAAGTTGTTTATGTGGCAAATGAGAACACAGAGTTTGACCCTAGCTTATTAAATGTGCAAGGAGAGGACTTATCTCCAACTAAAGAACAACCAACCAATCCAGATACGGTTACTTCAAACACTTCTCAAGATTCAGACATTTTAGAAATTCAAGAAGAGAAGACAATAGATGAAACCAAAACTAAAGTAAAACATCAAAGAAAACAAGTCTTAACCCCTGTTGAAACTTCGGATTTAGAGCTTATTGAACCTGATGACTTACGCATCGACTTATCACCAAAAAAGAAAAGAAAAACTGAAGAAGGAGTCGAAAAGGTTTCCAAAGCTTTAGTGCCTAAAAAATCATATTTGTTAGGTCGTAGTTCAGTGACAGATGATTCGAACGACTCATATAATGTTTTAGAGTCTTTTGAAAAAGTATCTGTGATACAAGAAGAACATCATAATAATACAGCTGCTGCAATCGATAGCCTAGTTAAAGCTGCTGAATTATTAGAAACTCAATCTGGAAGTATAATTACAACCCAGATTCAATCTTCAGAATCTCAAATAAATACACCTATTAAAAGAGGCAGAGGACGTCCTAGAAAATATCCCTTACCAGATGCTTCTGAAAATAAACATAACAGCCCAAGCCCACAAAAAAAGCCGAGGCTCAGAGCAGATATTAGGGTTATTAACAGAAAAGACTCTACTGATGACGAGGGCGATGACTTGAGCAGTGATGGAGAAATAATCAAAGAAAATTGGACTATGGGAAAAATTAACGAAAATATTGTTTGTCCTATTTGTGATAAATTATTCCGATCAGAAAATGTCGTTTTTAAACATGTGAAGCATTGTACTGGGCCGTCACCTAATAGATCCGAGTCTAGTAATAAGAGTCCACGGCGCAATAGAGAGTCTCAAGACTCCGAAACTAGATCTAGTAAATCTGATGATATGGAAACTGATAGGGATGAGATGTCACAAAAAGATGTACCACATAAACGCAAATCTAGAGACAGCAGGCCCAAGAGCTTAACCACAATAACAGAAAAAAATATTATGGAAGACACTTCATTGAAAGAAAAATCTGAAAAGCAAAATGAACCAAGAGAAGTAAAAAAATCGGCTCTTTTACCAAGAAATATAAATAATTTGGTTTGTGAATTTTGTGGTAAAATTTTTAGACAGCGCTCATATCTAGCAAGTCACAAAATTCAACATGAACAGCACGAAAGTTTGAAACTTGAGAACCGCAATAACTCGGCTAAATCTGCTATTAGTTGCGAAATCTGCAAAAAACAATTTAGGAAACCACACCATTTGGCACAACACCGAATTATACACAATCCTGTTAATGTGTCATCTGGTAAAATAACGAGAAAAAATTCTTTGGAACAAAATTACAATAAAACCACGAAAGATCAAAAATTAAACAAACAAAGTGATGATACCAGTGCAGGGTTTCGTTGCGAACCATGTGATAAATCGTTTAGAAAATTACACCATTTGGTAGAGCATAGAGAAACACATGACTGTATGAATAGACAAAAAATCTCTACAAATGAACAGCCAAATACTCTATTGCCACCTCCTCAATGTGAGGTTTGTAAGAAAACATTTAGAAAGCTTCATCATTTGATAGAACATAAAGAACAGCATCATGAAGCTAGTAGAGAAAAGTCTGACAATAAGAGTATCAGGGGATCGCTTTCCACAAAAGACATAATACATGAGTGCTCCCTTTGTTACATGGTTTTTCCTAATGAGCATTCATTAACCAAACATACTATCATTTGTCAAAGGAAAAAGCGCCAGGCGGCATTGAAACAAGCTAAACAAGCAAATGAAAAAAATACACATAGTGATGATGTGACAGACAATAAATTAACCGAAAAAGCTGTTTCTAATAAAGAAGACAAGGATGAAGAATTAATTGTGCTGGAAACAGAAGCGTCTATCCCTATTGATACTACTGAAGTTATACCAGCTTTTAAAACTGAGCAAGAAAAAAATTGTTTGGATGAAGGAAGTACTCTTACATTGGCTAAAGTATCTCCCAAACCAAGTGAAACCATATCAAACCAAGGAGATTGTGTGAAAGTTACCAGTGTAATTGTTGAAAAAGATAATAAAGAAGCTATAGATCTTCCTAATATCGCAAATAAAGTAGATGATATAGTGAACAATAAATCTCTCGACACACCCAAAGAAAAAAACAATGCTAAGAAAACGTTTATAAAAGACAAAGTCGCACCAACTGTGACGAAACATCGGCGGTCAAATCTTTCTGTTGACATCAAACCTTCAGAAATGAGCGACGATGACGAAGTAAGATACATGTTCAATCCTGATTATAAAGCCAATGAATCTAAGGAAGCAAAACTCTTTATGAAAGTAAGAGCCAATAAACGCAGTTCTCTTCAATTTGAACAACCTAACTCGAAAGGTCTAGTCAAACGCCGAATATCGTCACAACACCTGTCTAAAGTCCCTAGATTAAAGGCTAAGCTTATACAGACTAAAGTTTTACCAATTAATGCACTAACAAACACAAAACAGGTGAAATCTATTAAGTTGGACCCAGTGCATTCCACAGATTCTGACGATAGTGACGTAAAATACTCATTTCCTAAATCAGTTATCGAAAAAATTACGAAACTTCGACAAGAAGGAGCGATGGCTGAAAAACAACAAGACAAGAAGGTGAAACGAAAATCACTTACAGAAAAAAGAAAGTCACTCAGTAATATTGCCAAAAAGAAGACATTGGTTAAAACAGTGAGTGCCAATCTCAAGAAGAAAATGCTAACATCACCTGTGAAGATAGTTAAAAAACGTAAGTAATAATCATTTTAATAGTTCTGTCACTGACGTTATACATTGACATACTCGTAAACTACATCAAAGTAAACAGCAATGTGGATTTTTGACATAACATTCTGGTTTCTATGGAATCACAGAAACAGGATTTGCGTTTAGCTCTCCTAACTTCGACATTATATGTAAGCTATCTTGAGTACTTTTTTGTGCCCTTTCTGAGTTTTGTCAGCTCCGGAGCCCATCACTGTACCTACCTAGCCTTTGATATTTTTCATAATCATTTCGTCATTCAAAAACAGATACTTTTAGTATAGATATTTTAAGATTTAATAAGCATCATGGAGGGGGCGTTCTAATCGCAATATCTAAAAAAATCTATTATGCTCTCATGGATGGAGGATTTATGGGTGAGGCTTGTTATAAATAAGAACAAGGTCATCAATTTATGCACAGTATATCTACCAGATTACATACCTGTAACCGATTTTACAGGTTTTATTAACACTTATGAAAAGATAATTTCCGACTGTTCTGATCAGATTACATGTGTCTTGGGTGACTTTAATTTAGGAGATTTGAGGTGGTCCCCAAAAACCATGGGACCACTGAATTATTCATATGAAAAGGCTAAAGTTATATACAATCTGTTTCAATCAAATAATTGATTTCAAATTTTGTTGCTAATCATAATGGCAAAGTTTTAGATCTAGCTATAACAAACAATCTCGAGATGTTCACACTTCGTGGCGCTGTACCTTTAAATCGTCTTGACATGCATCACCCCCGCTTTGAGCTTGACTGCTGTGTTGAGATTCCATCTCTGAAGCCCAATGACATTTTAAAGAAACTTTGTTATCGTAGGGCCAACTATGAAGCTTGTATTAAGGACCTTCAACAGATTGATTGGCATTATTATGAGAGTTTTCTTAGTTTTAACGATTTTGTTAATTTTTTCTATGAAACGTTGTTTTCAATCATTTCTGCGCATACGAGGAGAAAAAGTTATGGTAATAAATATCCTCAATGGTTCTCTTTGTCTCTTAAGAAAACTCTTAAACAGAAAGATAGGTACCATGGGCTCGTAAAACGTTTTAAACAATCCACGAGACTTTGGATACGTTTCTTATGCTTCGATCTCGTGCTGAAGACCTGATGCACAAATGTTTTAATAAATATATTGAAAAAATAGAAAGTCATCTAGCTGTAAATATAAAATCGTTCTGGCATTATACAAAAACCAAAAAAGCTACCAACGTTATCCCTTCTACAATGTATTTTCAGGGACGTGAGGCAACTGATGGCAATAGTATAGTAAACCTGTTAACTGATTATTTTTTTTCGGTCTATGATACAAGTGCGTCGGATGTGTATCGGCCTAATTTTCCTTCCTCCGATTCTCTTTTGCCACCATTCCAAATAGGATCAGATACTATACTTAAAAAATTAAAAAGTGTGGATTTAACAAAGAGCGCCGGACCGGACTGTATTCCGCCAATAGTTATTCGAGTATGTGCTACTGCCTTAACTACACCATTAACTATTATATATAATAAGTCTTTGAATCTGGGAATATTTCTAGATAGATGCAAAATTACTAGACTAACACCTATACACAAAACCGGTGGTTAGGGGGGATGTTACAAACTACCGACCCATTAGCATACTGAGTTGGTTCGCTAAAAGTTTCAAATCGCTGGTTTACCAACACGTTTATGATCACATCAGCCCACAATTGAGCACTAAACAACATGGTTTCGTTCAAGGTAAATCCACTAACACAAACCTCTTATTATATACCACTTTTATATGTCATTTTTTCGATCGTAGCAAGCAGGTTGACTCAATATATACAAATTTTTCCTTTTGATTGTGTTAATCACTCCATACTTTTAAAAAAAATTGTTTCATATGGGCGTGCATGGCAGTCTGCATCGCTGGTTTACATCTTATCTCCGTAATAGATCTCAACTAGTGGCCTTAAGTGGATATAATTCTGTGCCATTTTCTTCAACATCCGGTGTACCCCAGGGCTCAAACCTAGGGCCACTTTTATTCCTTATCTGTATGATATGAAATTATTTATCAGTTTTAGTTGAATTTGTTAATTACAGATTTACTACATAATTAGATTATGGATGCTCTACCACCAATTGCACTGAGCAGAAAAATAATCTGCCCTGAGCTCATAACAACTACATTACATAGGCGATTCAAACTAGTGTTAAGCCATTTAAAATTCTATGTGCACTCCATTTCACTTATAATTATACTTTTATGACTCTTTCCAATAATATTGTGGAAAACAATTTAAATATGTTTATTTCAATGTATATTTACCAAACTTTACCTTAGTCTTATCTATTGCTGCACCAAAATAGCAATTGCTGCTTCGATGTGGTTATTGTGAGTTTCGATGTGGTTTTTGGTTGCGGACTTGTTGCAAGTCTCACAGGACTGTAACCGCACTATTTAGTGGGCAGTTTGCTAATGTGTCAATTTAAGACAATGTTGAATATTCAAATCTATATAAAATCAATCCATTTGTATATACAAATGGATTGATTTTATATAGATTTGAATAATAATGCAATCCAGCTTTATATAATACTAGCGACCCGCCCCGGCTTCACGCGTACTATCAAAAAATGGTTTTGGTGGATTATCCCTAAGAGACAGACATATACCATCACGGACTTTTTTGTTGAACTTTTTAAGGTGAACCGAAAGGTGTAGTACATTACTTTGGTCTATCTCGTAGGGTTCAGCCAGCGTTTTTGCAATAATCGTGTTCGTAAAAGAAACAATTGATTGCGTTAAAGAAAGATATTACTTATGAAAAAAATATTAGTAGTATTATTTTCGAATCATTAATAGAACTTCAGAGAGTAGGTTATGTATAGCAGCAGTTACTTCAGCGAGTTGACCATATAAAAGATCTGGGTGTTCTAGACTTAAAGCTTTTATTTCATAAACATATGTTTATGAAATAAAAGCTTTAAGTCTAGAACACCCAGATCTTTTATTATGGTCAACTCGCTGAAGTAACTGCTGCTATACATAACCTACTCTCTGAAGTTCTATTAATGATTCGAAAATAATACTACTAATATTTTTTTCATTAGTAATATCTTTCTTTAACGCAATCAATTGTTTCTTTTACGAACACGATTATTGCAAAAACGCTGGCTGAACCCTACGAGATAGACAAAGTAATGTACTACACCTTTCGGTTGTTGTGTGCTTTTATTTCATAGCATTACATCCAAAGCTACAAAGTTTTATTATAAGAAGCACAAAAATCTTTTGCAATGTCAAATCGTTAAAGATCCTTTCATCCCACCACCTCGGAAAGTGTAATTTTGCGCTTCGAAATCTGGCTGGAAAATTCTATTTTATTCGCTTGAGCGCCAAAGTAGATTTGAATTTAGAACATCACATATAATGAGTACTCAATATAATTGTAAATTCAAAACGTCATTAAACCTATTTAATGTAACCTCTATGGTGCCAAATTTATGATTAGAACTTTTAATTGTGAAAAAATTTAAATGGAACCTTCTTGGTTTCTTTGTTTTATTTCCGTGCTTCGCGCCATTCTAGTTTTCACGTTTTATTGCTTAATATAATTTGTCATTATAAATTGTTTTCTTTTTCATTTTGTCATTTCCTCGCTGAGGTGGGATGAAAAGTTACGTATTGCACTCGAGTGGAAAGATTTTTCACCTTGTGCTCGTTTGTTTCCCTCCTGACGCTCAGGATTCTAATTTAGAATCACTCGCTGCGCTCGTGATTCAACTTTAGAATCCTTCGCTTGCTCGGTCATCCAAATCGAGCACGCGGTTAAAAAGGAACTTTCCACTCTTGTATAATAAATAACTATTATTGTGCTTTAGTCAGAAACCTACTTGAATACGCGAGTATAGTCTGGAATCCACATTCCGGATCTATGTTGATAAAATTGAAAATTCAAAGAAAATTTCTGCGGTTCATAAACTTCAAACATAAAATCACCTCAAAATCTAGTCTATATTAATGACTGTAAACACCACCATCTGTTACCTCTGAGTCTTAGAAGAGAAGCTACTGACCTAAAATACTTACACAATATTGTTACGAATAAAGTTGAGAGTAGCGATACTCTCAAGAATTTACTTACAAGCGCCAAGTCGTTCTAATCCCAGGAGAAACTACCTTAAATTCTATATTTACGCATGTACAAATTATAGAAAAAAATCATATTTGAATAGAGTACTAGTTATTTTAACTGTAATCACTCTAATATGCATGTTGATTTATTCATGACAAAACACAATTACTTCGTTCATAGGATTAATACTGACTTCTTTGGAAATGTGACACAAAATTGTTTAAATAAGTAAGTAACATTGTTATTATTGTTGTAAGATAAAAAAGGTACTATTGGTGAAAACTGCATAAGCCATGCTTGTTCCATATTTTTAGTTCTACTTTTTGTAGTAGTGGTCGTTATTTCAATAACAGATAACATAATGAATTATTTTCCCGTAATGAATAACACGTTATTTAACAACGGCTTATACTGTTATCCTGCTGTTGCTGTTGACAAAATTATCGCCTAGTCGCATTGTTGTTGTTGCCACTTGCGTGTGTGCGGCACGGAGCGAGCGAGTTCGACTGTGCTACAAGCTGCAAGTATGTGTGAGAGAAAGCAAACCGTTGTGTAGGCGTAGGCGCACGTTCTGTTGTCTGACTGCTTATTCTTATAATATTAACCTTTCTCACAAGGAAATAAAGTTCCTATTTGTTTATTTCTTATAGTAATTTTACTAATCCTAAATTCACAATTATACCTTCGCTCATATGACAATTAGACTCATTTTGGTTTCCAGTGTAATTTGAAATAACAATTAGGTAAACTGTTGCTGGCTTGCTGGTGCCTAAGCTGTTGTCATTTTATTAGTCACGCATTATTTGCTGTTGTGCGATCGCGCGTATGCAAATTAAATATAAAATTATATTCATTAGGTAATTAGTTTTAAATTATTTAAATTACTGCCTAATATTCTGACAGTCCTAAGACATATCATTGTTAAGAATAACTAAGCTAGCTATAATAACAGTAACCATCGTACTCAACAACATTTATCAAAACGCAATATAACAGACAACAGTTTACAATAACAGTTATAGGAAAATAACATAACGGTATTATTCATTACTAGCTGTGCCAGCGACTTTGTCCGCGTGGAATAGTTATTTTGAGCATCATATTTATTTTTGCAAACAACCACCTCAGCTGTTATCCGATCTTGACAACGTGACATATCCAAATGTGATTACCATAAACACGATTCTAGTGAGTTAACATTAAAAGATAGACATACTGTCGCGGACATTTTTTAGATAATTTTAAGAGGAATAATTTTTTCATACATATTATTTTGGTATCTAGAATCGTTTTCGCAACGGAAACCCTCAAAGATGAATAATTTTCCCCGTTTTTTCCACATTTTCCGTTATTTCTTCACTGCTATTAGTTGCAGCGTGATGTTATGGAGTCTAAAGCCTTTATCGATAAATGGGCTATTCAATAAAAAAAGAATTTTTCAATTCGAACCAGGAGTTCCAGAGATTAGCGCGTTCAAACAAACAAACAAGTAAACTCTTCAGCTTTATAATATTAGTATAGATTACAAAACAGTCGTTATTGCCATCACTGACTTTTTGTAACAAATGCTGTTTGTTTTCCATGAAAATAAAATGTATAACAGGTGTATTGTAGTAAACGATCCTTTCAGGAGCCGGGGTGGAACACAGGTGCGACTGCGGCCAGCTGTTCAGTAGCGCGGCGCTGCTGTCGCGGCACACCAGCGTGGCGCACACGCCGCCGCGCATCCGGCGGCGACGCTCCTCGCCCCCGCCCCCGCCGCCGCCCCCTGCCGCTGCCGCTGCCGCCAAGGGGGCTGGTGCCACCGTTGCCGTCGCCGCCAAGGGGGCTGGTGCCACCGCTGCCGTCGCCGCCAAGGGGGCTGGTGCCACCACTGCCGTCGCCGCCAAGGGGGCTGGTGCCACCGCTGCCGTCGCCGCCAAGGGGGCTGGTGCCACCGCTGCCGTCGCCGCCAAGGGGGCTGGTGCCGTCGCGAACAAAACTGTGCCCAAAACTCGTAAAAGCACCGTCAATAAAGGAGTGCCCGTCCCAGAGAAAGTGCGCAAACTTACGCAAAAGAAGTAAAGTGTTCGTGGATGTTACGAGTGAAAACTGTGACATTGTGGCAAATATATAAAGTCTGCGAAACTGTGATTGTCAGCTATCGTGGCAATGACGTCGTTAGTGTATTTGCTGATGTATATTTCGCAGTGCGATACTGCCATTCGTTTGTCTGACACCTGTGCCAAGCTGTAACGGGCTGTCAAATTGAATTTCCTTGCAAAATCGTCGTTATCGCAATCGCACTTATTTGGAGTGTACCTTATTCTTTTTAATTGTCTTATAAATTGCTAATTAATTGGTACAGTTGGTACACTGCATAATCACTGATCGGAGATAGTTTGCTACTCTGTATTCTAAATCAATGTAAAATCTTTATGGGACCGAATTCCGGAAACCATAGCTTATAATTGTGTAGCATAGACCGATACCTAGTTTTAAGTTAGATGAATCACGCGTCATTTCTCTAATACCATTACGTTATAAACGGACCATTGTATTATAGGTATTTTCATGTCCTTAGCGAATGTGACACTGACATGAATTATACTCAATGTATTTGGATGAATAAAACTCGAGCATGTGCGTTGATATTGTCTATCTATATTATATGTAAATTAGAGAATTTCAATATATTTTGTCAACTTATATTAGTGAATAAACAATTAACTTGTAAGATTAATGGAAATATTATTTATGTTTCATTTCATAGTTGTAAGTGATGGATCGAACAGATTTATTTCATCATAATATATTTTGCTCAGTGCAGTTTCATATGTTGGTGTTGTTGTCCACTATGTCGTATCTTTATCGCATAATTACAAAGTAGTGAAAAAACTTTATTAATGCGTTTTGTTGAACATATCTCCTTGTACCATCAAAATTGACATTGGGTTAAAGAAATGAGAAGTAAAAAGAATGTTATTTTATGGCTTTTAATAAATGAATGTAAATGTTTATTATTAATGCTTAATAGTGGCGTTGAGGGTTTAGGGACGAACATATACTATCAGATTAAAGTCTGATTTTAACATAATTAATTATAAAAATATATGTATAAAATTTTAATGAATTTGCTAAAATGTTATTGTTACAATTTTAGGTGACAGACCAAAAATGGATATTTTGTAATTTTACCTTTTAAATTAACCTTTTATGTATGTTAGAAATGAAATTCTCGACTGTATCTATTTGTTGGTAAATTGTTCATGTTTATATGAAGTCACGTGGGAACATCTGGTAGGTGTCGCTGGATATATTGTGTTGATAGATAACAAAATACGTACGGGTTCTAAATTTGTGGTTTTATGGCACATGCTTCTGCTTACTTTGTTGTATGTTGTTATATTTCTTCCAGTGGTAATAGTAGGTGATTTGATAGAAAAGGCTGTGTTTTTGATGGTTTGGTTGTAACAATTTTACGGTTATAAACATGTGCGTTGCACCAACCAATTATGAATAGCTTACACATACTATACTTGGAAGATAAGGTTCTGTTCTTAATATTTATAATATATTCATATATGCAAAATTTACAAATGAAAATTTTGTTTCATTTGCATTATAACTTTTAGCCAATAGTTAATGCTGTTGTTCTCTCTGTTAATGTTAGACCCTTAGAATATAATTTAAGTTGCAATGAATTAATGATACTTTATGTAATTGATATAAAATGAGAGGCCGTAAAACATGTCTGGTTTTATGAAACGAACGAAGATAAGTTTCGTAATAAAATCACACAAGTGTTTGAATGTCGAATTATGTACCATTGCATACAGGATTTTACACATATAATACAATAATGAATCTAAAATAGATACAGAAGCTATGTAATAAAAATATAGAAGTCCATGTATGTATCAAGATTGTGAATGTTCTGTTTACCAAACTACTAAAATACCTATATCATATAACTCGAAATAAAATGATCATATTAGGCCTATTTAAATTGTCTGTTATGGAATTTGTTTCAAATTTGAAATTTATTACATATAAGAAAACGGACATAAATTGAAACATACTAATTTGCAAACATACTAAATTGCTGTAATACTGGTCAGTGCCAACGGTTTCTGATTATATTTTAGAGGATTTATGGTGTATGTGAAGATTTAGTATAATACAGTATATAACTTTATTTGATATCTATCAATATAATATTTTCCTCATTGTTTTGTCCTGGTGATAGTTCTTTAAGCAGCGACACTTCTCAATTTTATAGTGAATAAGGACCAAAATATTTATGAAATTTCTCTGTTTGTAATGGTAATAATATATTGCGTTGTTTTTAATTTTAAAATATTTTATTATATTCTCGCGACTAACTAAGTTTTATTGAATAGCGAAATCAATAAGTAGATTGTCTCGTGAGGTTTTATGTTTTAGAAGCATTTAACATAAATTTTATGTATGTGTATGTAGATAATTTCATTATTTTTAATATGATGATGCAATTTTCATTAATGGGTTATAATATAAATAAAGAGTCAAAAAATTTTTGTTGTTTTTTAATTAAAAAAGTTGAAAACCAAAACATGTTCGACTCTGAACATACCGTGTTGATGCCGCCTTCTGACGATCCTTAAGCCACGGACCACTCAATAGTGTGACTGCATTGGTCACCTTTAATTTGTTAAGCTAAAGTAGACTTTAGTTTACTAACATAACTAAGGGTTAACAGATTTCTATTCTTAAGCTATTTTCAGTAATCTGTTATAAGTTGAGTCTAATTTGGCTTAACATAGAAAAATGGTGAAGCATGCGGTTGAAATATTTGATTGTGATGGATACTCGTTGACCGAATTTTTTTAGAAACATCAATGCAGATGCAATCGCTCATCTATGTGGAATCAATGAAGACGCAAAGTTCGAATACTTTGTTGGCGTTTTTTTATATTTATGTTTAATATGAAAAAAAGTCAAATAATAGAAGTCTACTTTTGAGGAATAACACCTAATAGCAAAAAGTGTTCGGGGGAAAACATATATCTAACTTTCTAACCGTGACATCCTGAATAAAAAAATATAGATTAGATGGTACTAGGTATGTTACTGAACTTCGTCTTCGTCTTGTACATGCAGTTAGATAGATCGATGTCTGTTCAACAGGCTTTTATTACTTGTGCTACAACCATACCACATCATTACGACAAATGCTGATCACCACATATAAGAATATATACTGTTGTTCAGGTTAAACTTCTTGGTGACTACTCAGTCTAGCAAATACTACTCAGGATGATGCCGTAGTGATACAAAATCACCGTGTGTGCGACAGCAAGGCTAGCGGCGACACAAAAATTCTCACTTAAAAACTTGATAAAAAGAGGACCATCCAAAAGCCAACATTAAGGCATTAAATCTAATCTATCTATTGTCACATCAATATTAAAAAATATATATTACACCCAATTAAGGAAAAGCAAACACATTCATGATTGTTTATTTAGGAATGTTTTACAAATCACTTTTCATTGCATTGAGTAATTAAATACACATATTTCAGATTTGAAAATATTATCTAATTATAATTCTTGTTGCATACAAGGACTATTGATAGGAAGAGTGTAAGGACTTTTGAATTATAACTACCAGGGCCTAAGCAAACTTAACCTACATGTAGCCTGCCAAGCAACAGATGAGGTTCTGGTGCTCCCCATCAACTAGTGTGGTTCGACTGATCAGTGAGATCCTTGGTAGAGCTCTATGTCCAGTAGTGAGCTGTTTTGGCTAGAATAATGATAATAATGAAAAATATACAGGTAAATGTAAAAAAGCAAGCAACCTCAGACCAGAAACATAGTATAAATTATTATTAATACATATTATACACTTATTTTGACACATATTAAATATTTTTATTTACCCTCTTTCACAAATTATATCTACTATGCTGGGTTCCATTAATTGAGGATCAAGACATCTCAGCTGAGCTGAAGCTAATGCATCCTCAAGTAACGCATTCAGGAGTCTCTCATCATTACCCATGCATGACAGTCTTTGCTGAAGGAAATGCACATCCACTTGCAGTTGTTGCAAGCCATGTTTTCCAAAGGTCCGGAGTCTGACACACTCTACCAAAGCTTTTAATGCCACTTTTAATGCACCATTTGACAAAGCTGCTCTGTCAGCTCCTGCTGGACTGAATACTTCAATTCTTTCTGAAAATATTCTGCTAATAGGAGAGAAGGAAGATGGTGCTCGGGACCAAATTGTACGTCTGCTAGAGTCACTTGAAGGTTTGATACTTGTTGGAAACAACTGGGTTGCAGCACTATCTGCACTGGCTAATGTTTCCACAACTCTTCTACACACAGCCCGAGGACCACGTGGCTCTGGAGCTCTTAACCAATCCCTGGCTAAAACAGACACTCGAAGCATCTGTGCTGCAGTTTGTCCTATAAACACCACTTCTGAATCTAAAGCAGCCTGGGCTGCAGTTGCTAAATGCACCATAACACTGCTTGTGTCTTTGTTCTCAATTGCCAGACCAGGTGCTGCTTCTTCTAATAACTTTAATAGGTGGCTATGTAATGTTGTAACACCACTCTCCTGCATTTCCAAACATAATTTTGCCAAAATTAGCAACAGTTCAAATGGAATATTGTTATTAGATACTTGAACACACGACATTTTTTTTACCATCTCTGAAAGGTTTACCATTGTCTCAAAAACCACTGACCAGCAAGCTTTTGCAACAGCTGTAGCACACCAAGGTTTGAGGCCAAATGACAAAGTATTTTGTAAGAAAGCCATTAAGTCTAAAAGAGACGCCTGTACTTTCTGCATCAGATATACTTGCAATGAGTTCAATAAATCCTTGAGATCGCTGCTCTCTGATCCTTTGCTGGCTAGAGACTGCCTCACTTTCATAAGGCTTTCCTTGAACTGCATTTGTATGTGCTGATACTGGGTGGTGGCTTTGGTATTGATACAGTGGATCACAACATTTACTGCCTTGTCAGTCATTGAATCACTTGAAATAATATCAGCCATAGCTTGCAATTTTCTGAAAAATTTATCCAGGCCTCTGATAAGTATTTCAGTGCCAACATTTTCAGGTCTTTTAGATACTTCTTCAAATAATTGAAATATTTGAAGTAAAATTTTATCAGCAAACTCTGGAATGATTGATTTATTCTCATCTTCAAACATTTCATGGTAGCAAGATACAATAATCCCCAGATCAGCCAAAATGGTATCATTACAATTTTCAACCCATTCTATAATATCTGTATTACCTACTTTACTGGTTAATAATTTTAAATGTTGATCGAGTCTGCTTTCTGCACAATTTAAAAAAATATCTCGAAGGGAAGCATCTGTTTCTTGAAGTTGCCTCAACAGTCCAACACATTCTGCTAATTCTGATGCAGAAGTTTCAGGGCTGAGTAACCTTTCTCTTAGAGTTTTCTTAAGTCCATAAATGATATCTGAACATTCAGCTTGAATACTTTGAAAAGAAGGTTGATTTCCATATTTTTGTAAAACTCTTTGAGCATGTGTATAATCATGTACTGCATCAGTATATCTGCCTTCTGATATTGCATTATTTAACTGAGATGGTAACAGGAATAAAAATTGTAGTTTGTCTAATAACTGTCTTGTGCCACATAATCGACTAACATTATTCCCACTGTCTTTTAAAGATTCTGATATTTGAGCACTAAATGATGTGATTTTATTCATATTTTCACTCAATTTGTTCATTTCTTCCTGCATTATCTTAAAATCAGATCTCATTTTCCTCACTGTCTCTGTAGCTGATATGAACTTATTGTAATTCTCATACACTAATGTTTGCATTTCAGATTGGAGGTATTGACTCTGTGTGACTATTTCTGCTTCCTTATCGATAACTTGCTTCAACGTAGCGTGTTTCATAATGCATTCTAAGTACAGGTCAGAGTTGAAATCGCTACCGTCAATATTTAATGGATTTTCGCCGTTTTCGTTGTTGGCCATTTTCGATAATAATATTAATATAAAGCACAATATTTGAATTAGGTATTGTAGTTAAATAAAATCCCAAAAATCTCAATAAAGAGTATTGTCATATGTCTAAAAATAATTTATTTTGAAGGCTTGATAGTGCTCTACCATAATGAATATTTTTATAATTCTTTTAAATACAATAAACATAAAATATCAAACTTCGAAATAGAATGAAAAATTGAAAACAGTTTAAAATGCATAATATGTCACTGTCAGTTTGACGTTTTTTTGGTTAATTTTCCCATTCTGGGAAGGCAAAGGAAACAATGCCCATACAGCCAATTCTTCACTTTTTTTCTTCAATTCTTCATTTTTTCATATGATATTTCATGATATATTTAGTTTAGGATGTCGCCAAGTCAGTTGTATCTAAGATTACAGATCTTATTCAGTCAGTATTCATTGAAAACAAATTCAAGGAAAAAATCCAATGCTTGAGACAGTTTCCAAATCAAAGAACTGAACTTCCTCCCTGAATCCGTCCTCAATGAATACCACAGATTAGTATACTATTGTGATACGCCTTTTTCACTTTTAGATGTCAGGTTGACATTTTTTTTTTGATATTTTTTTGAGATGCTTTACTGCATCTTGCATTATTTAAATTCTTTCTCTATCTTCGTCTTCTTTCCTTTTTCTTTTTTATTTTTTTGGATGATGATATAATGAAATTATAAATAACTTGTTAAAATTCCTATTATGGGAAGGGAGCACAAACAGCCATTGTCTTTCATCTATAACAAGTGACACGTGTTAAGGCACCAAGAAAGTACTGTATCTAAGACATTGGAAAGGTCAGATTCAGTGAGTAAGATCTAAAATACTTATTCGGTCAGTCAATGCTTAGACTTGGGATAGACATTTCCCTTGCACAATCCAATGCTATTTTCTATGGTTATTCAGTGCCTTTTGAATGTAGTTGCCAGCAGGCCCTAGAAACAATGTCTTTATTAATAAACTGTAAATAAAATGCGGAATATCAAATATTGTTTATTCCATTTAACGAGTCACATATTTTTTCAGTTTATAGTTCTTCCTATATTAATCAATTTAATTTAAATTGAACACATATAAGTTAGTTTTAAAATAGAAACTAAAATTATAAACTAAAGTGGTTTTACCTATATATTCATTCATTTAAATTACAAATTTGGCAAAATACTTTCGTGAAAGTATTAAGGTATTTAATCCTTACTAATATTTAAATCAGAAAGTGATTTTGTTTGTTTGTTCCGCTTTCGCGCCGTAACTACTGAACCGATTGCTTTGAAATTTTATAGACGTAAAGATAAAAGTCCGGATTAAATAATAGGCTACTTTTTATCCCGGAAAAATCGTCAGATCCCACGGGATGCTCAATAAAGGCTTTGTTCAAAAACTACTGCACAGATTTTCATGCGGTTTTCATCAATTGATAGAGTGATTCTTGAGCAAGGCTTTGCGGTATTTTTTTATCTTGGAAAAACGGATAGTCCCACGGGAAGCGCGATAAAACCTTCGCGCCATAAACCGACTTCCACGCATATGTAGCCGTGGGTAAAAGCTATGACCCTTAACCCTCTATAGACCCAATCCCGAAATTCACGCGGGCGAAGCCGCGGGCAGAAAGCTAGTAACTTTAATAAATAATAAAACAATATTATAAATATTAGATTCACTGAAATCTACCCAAGTTTGCGTTGTAATATGAAAATTAGTGTTATTAAAAACTGAAATAGTTAATTTAAGAGAGCCATTTCATTAAAAATTTGATAAAATCCGATATCACAAGTTTTGAAATAGAATTATAATTTATTAATATGGCAACATTTCTAATTAGTCTTTTTTTTATAGGATAGGGCAGCAAACGAGTAAACGGATCACCTGAAAGTAAGCGATAACCGTTGCCCATGGACACACGCAACACCAGGGGAGTTACAGATACGTTGCCGGCCTTTTAAAAGGGAATAAGGGGGGAAGGGGGGTTGGGCCTCCGGTACCCTCACTCACTCGGCGAAACACGCCTACTTTAAATAAGAGTTTAAACACTTCACTGTCGTTACCGTAAGCATGTATGAATATTAAAAAAATAATTTAAATTGTAAAAAAAAACAATTTCATAAAGAATTTGTATTTTTGCCATCGGAATATTGTACTTTAGCTCCAACTTTGTGACATTTTTTTTTGTTTAATGTTTATTCACATTACATCACTTATATAAAGTTTGCTTACTTGATTTGATAAATAATTAAAAAACACGCTAGTTTGGAAAAGGCAAAGTTTAAACATGGTCATACAAAACCATAATTTCATTGATTAAACCCTAATATATCTTGAATTCGTGGTTAAGGAGGTTGTATACATATTTTATATAAACAGGAATAGTGAATAGTGCTTGTAGTTTTATAATATTTCATTTTAAAATATTGCGACTAAGATATATAGGAACGTAAAACCCAATCTTTGAGGAATATCTACGTAATTACAATTTAAAACCATTTACCTCATCTGTAAAATAAGCTAACTAGGTACTTAATAAAATCTTACTACATTATGCATTACAAACTAACATCATTTACACACATGCATAAACTGAGACACATTTTTTTTCAAAGTATTAAAATAGAATTTTATGTTTTACCATGTTTTAATACAGAAAAATCTAACACATAATATAAATCTTATTATTAAATTAACATTTAATATCCAAATTGCACTGATTGCAGTTTCGCAAAAAAATATTTGTATTATTTTTATAATGTACAAGCACAGTGTAGTCCAAAAGTGTTCAACTACCGAAGCAAATAAACAATCACAGCACATTTTGTATATTAGGTACGTAATATTTACACAAAACCAATGATACAAAGACTATAATACACACTAGCCGTTTATTTGTAGTTTTTTATTTAAATTGTTCTTACATTCATGTTTTAAAGTACATTAAAAGTAAAATCAAACCATAGCAAAAAAATAAGATATTTTTGTGATCATTTGACATCATCAAATGCTGTTTATTACCTATATATGGAATACTCGAAAATACAAACGTTAGAATATTATCTATGGTCGGTATCTTGATGGTTTTCTAGACAAAACTAATTATCATTATTGAGATGCTGTTTTTGATAAATGTTTCATGTGGTAAGAAATAGATTGATTTTAGGATACAAAATAACAATAATTCAACATAGACCTTTACAAACCCCTATTGACGTCAAAACAAATTTAATCATAAGAGAATAGAGTAAAGATCGAGAAATCTAGACCCGAGCCTTCTCCAGAAAAGGCAAGACATTTGAAGGTCTAAGGTCATCAAATGTACACGCCTTCAAACTCGCAACTAATTGCAAGGACTGTCCTTAAACAAATAGCCCTTCAATTAGGTAACTTCGGTCGTTAGCTCAGATTGATATGCCCTTAAGTTGCAATAAACGTTTCAAAACAAAATTCAGAAATTAACTGTCTATGGTTGTAAATTCTAATCTCATTTTCAAAATAACAGATTGGATTTGGCAAGCAACGTTAGGTAATATAAGTCAGTGCACAGATAATTATGATGCTTTGATTCAAAAACTGTAGTGTTGCGCATCTCCATACTAGCGATGTACCGACTGTCAATTTTTAGGCAATCGCAGATGCAAATATCTATCGTAGTATGCGAGTATTCTCGAATGCCAATAAAATCTTTTGAATTTGGCGATTTTGTAACCCAAATAAACAATTTCGGTTCGTAAGTATTCGCAATTTAATGGATTCAATTTTTAATTTACTTTGCGTAATCGTTTTAATACAGTAATTAAATTTTTATTGTGTATTTCCAAAGATAGGCCAATCACAACGCAATCGTCTAAATAAATAAAGGCTTGATTATAGTTTATGCCAGACATAGCTATGGTCATTAATCGTGAAAATACACTTGGGGATGTTTTCACTCATGGGAGAACGTTTCACTAATACATTTTATCAATGGTGAAAGCTGTGTATTTTCGAGATTTGAGGTCCAATTTCAACTGGTACATTTTATCTAAACTAAATGCAGTATATTTACGAGAACTTTTATCTAAGGATAACTATTAACATAATAATAATTTATTTTGGGGGCACGTAAAAAAATAAATATCACATTTTTTGTTTGATACATTCTAATGAAAAGTTGAAGTTTGTGATCAAATAAGTGGAGCCTGATTACTATTAACATAATAATAATTATAATTGCATTATTGATTTACCATTTAGTCATTGACATCTTATTAATTTATTCAGACGTTTATATTCTAAAAAGCGACTAATGATATATTTAGTTATAGATAGTTTGTTTTCATCAGATGATAAGATGGTGTAGAAAAAAATTGCGGTATTCAATCGGCACGCGGCGCTCGTACGATTGAGATTAGTAAATAGTTCAGAGTCGGAGCGCTTCGGATCACGTCGCTCAATTTGCATCTCGGTTTCATTCGATACGCGACGCTCACACGATCAGCAATGTCACTTTGTGTCAGTGACTCTGAACCGATTTGATGCAAATGAAGCAAGCACTTCACTGATTCGAATTTTTGTACTGATCCGGATACAAATGATCCAATCTCAACAAATATACGTTTTTTCCATCATTATTGTACACACATAACTAGGAATATAGTCTGTTCTGCTATATTGTATATGTCCGGTCGTATTCTACTTAAGCAATCTTATTGTTCGAGTCAAACCAGTTGTCTTAATACAAAGCTACGAAACAGTCGTGTCCATTCATTCTACATCTTCCAAAATTTGCAACAACCTAGAATCACCCTAACGCCGTCAACATATGGTCCTTCGAGCCGGATATTATTTAGTAACAAGTGTAAACATCGAGCGGCCGCCGAAAGCGAGAACAATAGGCGCCCGCATTCCAGAGGAGATAAGGAACGTATTTTGATAGTTTAATCGTATTACAACTTTACGAGAACAATAATTTGATTGAATTTGTGCATATTTGAGTTTTTAAAGTACAAAATGACTACAGTACCAACAGAACAAGAAACTTGTTTGAATACATTGGAAGATATTGCGAAATTAATACAAAAAACTCAAATAAATATAGGAAAATGTCCTAAAACAAGACAGAAAAATGTATCAATGATCTATTGATTCCGTTTTATGTGTCAAATAAATAAATATTTTTGATATTTATGCAAGGAATACTATGGAGCAATCTACTGAGCGCCATCGCGTCTACTATTAGCTAGCTTGTGTTAACAGCTGACTAGGAGTGTCATTGGAAAGTTTTACTTTCATTTTGATGTTAGTAACTCTGAAAATATTAAGTTTTCAGGCTTTATACGAGAACCTAGGATTTACCTAATACGTAACTTAAGTGCCCTTAAAAGGGCCCTAAGCACCAATGTAATGTAATGTATTGTCGTTACTACATTTAAACAATACATTACATATTTAATTTTTAAAAGATATACACTGATAACAAATAATTATAATAACCATTAGGTTTAAGAAAGGACAAAAATTAAAATAGTGTACAATTTTAGCGTTGTTATGGAATGAAAATAATTATAACAAAACTCTTGTTTGATAGTATTTTGTACTCAATTTTCTGTCAACTGGTACTTATCTCTTTTATCAATTTAAGAATAAAAAAACGATTGAGATTTTTAAAATTTACCGCTTTTTGTCGCTATTAATCTTTAAACAGACTAAAAAAGAGGAATGTATAACAAAAAATTCCCTAGTTAAATATTTTGAATACTTATCCTCGAGAGAGAATTCATTTGGTTCATTCACAAAAAAAAAAGTAAATATTAACAACTTAACGAAAATTTCAAACTTATTTTAGAACAGTTTAAGTATTTTTTTGGAACTTCGGCATAATCATTACTCTAGCTTATATGATTTATTGTTTTTCAATTCACAGTTTCAGCGGATCCAAGAGTTATTATATACAGCCTGGTGTACTATTTTTATTGGAACCTTTATACCTTCTAACTTTTTGGCAAGAAATACTAGTAAGCAGGTCAATTTTTTGTATCGTATCGATTAGTTGGGGTAGGAAAAGGTACATTGCGGTAAAAGTCTATATTTGCTTGCTCTATGGCTATTATTAATCATACCAACATATTAGTTCAAATGAAATAGTATGTCGCATTGACGTTTGCAGTTGTCTTTAAATAATTGCGTTAAATTACGCAAATGTCAAACGAATGTTAATTTTGTGTCACAAAATTAATATTATACTCTGTCCATTATATTATTTTCTTTTTGACAGTTTAAGATATTTTGAAATCAGTGATGAACTCGCAAGTTACCGATTCGATTAAAACAGAATATCGATTTTATTTAAGAAGAACTTTTAATCGATTTAATGCAGCGATATTATTTTTATTATAAATATTAAATTCGTTTAACTGGTTTTTTCAAATACATGAAATAAATTGTCATATATTGTCTATGGGGTTGTCTAGGCAACGGGAGTTGTGAGGAGTGACGTTAGATTGTATGTGTTATTAAATACGGCTACGCCGTTTGGTTGTCATTTGCCAAGCCAACGCAAAGCAGTACCAAGACCAAATTGTTAACTGGCTTCGTGATAATGGTGAGGATGTGACTGATACATTGTTGAAAGCGGAGCTGATAAGAATTTTAAATTCGAAACGTATACCTAAAAGATACGTCGTCGATGAAATGGCTGCGGAATATGGACATACTGTCATTAGAATCCCACCGTATCACTGTCAGTATAAAGCGTGTCCCAGACAGACGCGGCCTGCGGTGGCGATCTGCTGTTGCCTTCTTGTTTGACCGTGATAACAATACACTGCCGCGGCCGCGGTGGCGGTCATTCTAACCTACGGCGGCACATTAGCTCTCGAGTCTCACCTGCGAGTGGACGTTAGTATGAGACCATACCCTGAAGCACAGGCACGGTATGACCGAAGAAAAGAAAAATTTAACACCAATTTAGGACGTGCTAGGAGAGTGGATGAAAATGCCTTCGGTATTTTAAGCGCCAAATGGTATATTTTCCACAGACCGATGGAAACGAAAGTATCTATATCGATGGAAACGAATGTATCTCTACGTGATGTATCATACAAAACTGGATAATTTTGCACTGTTTGAATAAATAACTCAGTGTATATAGGCATAATTTCACGCGGTACACGCGGCCTGTTGTAAATATTTGCAACTGATCGCGTAATGGCCGCCTCAAGTCCGCGCGCTCATTCACACAGCGCGCGGTGGCGGAGGGGGCGGGGCTTGCAGCCGCGGTGAGCCGCGCTGTGACCGCGTCCAGGCCGCGTGTGTCTATGTTGTTCCTAGAACTCTTAAGTCATCCAACTGACCGCCACCGCCACCGCCACCGCAGGCCGCGTCTGTCTGGGATACGCTTTATGCCATCGAATTGATATGGGCACAAATTAAAGGGAAGGCAGCAAGAAATAACACAACGCCGCCGTTTACAGCAAATAAAATGTTGCAGTTATTAACTAGCGCGTGCGGTGATGTGACGCCTGAAAACTGGGCGAGTGTTGTACAGAGGACAAAAAAATTAATAATGTCTGATTGGGATCGAGATGTTGCAATTGATAACATGATGGCACAAGAATTGGTTATTTATGTAACAGAGGACTCAACTGACGAGTCTAGTGTAATTTACGAAGAAGAATCTGATGAATCTATGTAATAAATAATGTAAATAAATTTACTTGTTTAATTTTTATATTATATATTTTATGGCGAATTACCCCAATTGGGGTAATTCGCCATTTAAGAAAGTTTTCCTTTTTCTCTCTTAAATGGATCAGAAATATATGAAAAAATAAAGTTTTACACATGCCAAGTAAATTAGGCAAAATTTTATATTTTTGGCGAATTACCAATTACCTAGCTAGTTTGTTAAAAAAATGGTATGTATGTGATTTTCTAAGTATTCTTGATCATAATTCTTGATTTAAACTTGACGTAGATGTTATTAACTACATATGCGTTTTAATATTAAAATTCACATACCTATAAATAATGTAAGGTAGCTGTCGAGAAGGAAATAAATAAATTTACAAATATTTGATTTGAAGACAATTTATCGATTTATCTGATTTCAAGAACTGCTTATTGTCTGTGGTAGTTTGTTATGCACAGAGCACTTCACTATGTGGGCGTTACCCGTCTAGAAAGTATATTATTACTGTAGTACTATAATTTGAAAATAGAAACAATATTTCATACGCGTGATCTGTCAAAAAGAAAATAACATAGGTAATGGACAGAGTATAAATTTATATTTTGAATAAATTGATTTCTAAAGCCGAATATTTTGTTACATAATTTGAAATAAACAAATACCGCGTAAGTTTTTTTTTTGCAGTAAATGTAACACTTTCATTACACGAATTATGTACTTAAACGAAGATAAATCATGTTATTGGTAATTTTGTTTATATGTTCATACAAAATAGTTTTTGAGTGATAATGTCGCAAATATGTCGCTGTATCTTCAAAAGTAATAATGCATAGTGCATTTAGATTAGATGTTTTTAGATATGTTTAGCTTATTTTCAATATATATATATTATTTACGCCTCTTTCCCATGGGGGTAGGCAAAGATCTCAATTTTCCACTTGCTACGAACTCGTGTTTGAATCTTCCCTACCTTCTTCAACTTTCATACACGCCCGTCGATTACGGGTACCATAGAATAAAAAAAATGTAATACCCAATTGGCAATTAATGTTTTGGACCCTTTTCATCATATCAAGAAAGAATAATTTTATATTCAGTTGTCTGCTTAGTGATTTCGTTTCAACTTAATTTAAACCAGATGATGATAAAAGAATTAGTTTTAAAAATGGATAAACCTTTTTCTACCCCGACTGTTCAAAGTTCAAAGAATTTTAAGACTAATTTTAATAGTCAATTTATTAATCTACCATTTAGTCATCATATGACCAAATTTGACTAATTCCTCGACTTGGACATTCCCCTTAATGGTAAAAGCTATAGAGCATAATTTTGCGCCTTAGTCATTCGGTCCTCAGCCTTAAAGGGTCTAGGAAGGGTAACTCACTGGTGGACCTGCATTCGGATTGATGGAATAGTTTGAGGGGTACCTCCTTTACTTTTGGGGGTAGTTTTATGGATTTATTTTTGGATTTAGTTTTATTAACGGTCACGGGAATCAGTTGCCGCCTGCCGATTTTGTCGGGATTTTCTTCGCCCTCCGCCGCTTCTAATGCGGTCTCGACGTCTATGAGGTCGTGGTTGCGGCACTGGAGCAGCGCTGCCATCTGGCGGGGAAAACGATTTTAATAATTATAATACTAATATATTAGTCAGAAAGAGCACCTGCTAAAGTTACACTAGTTTAAAGTTGCCTGCTTAATTCATTAATCGATTTATATAGTAACACGACGCCATTTGGAATCCCTCCCGATAAATGTAATATACAAAATAAAAAATAGTGCTGTCTTAATGTGTGCGCACTAACAAAAAAAAAAACAACTTATTTGGCGCTTAAAATACCAATAAGATAGATAACAAACTATTATGTAGAAGTATTCGAAAAAAACAACTTCTGTTGAACAAAAGAATGACACAAGTCACAAAAAACTGAGATACTGATTTTCAGTGCTAGTTGTGGAGACCAGCCGGCGCGGAGGCAGGCAGACAGGCAGATAGGCAGGCAGGCAGATAGGCAGGCAAGCAGGCAGATAGGTAGGCAGGCAGGCAGATAGGTAGGCAGGCAGGCAGATAGGTAGGCAGGCAGGCAGATAGGTAGGCAGGCAGGCAGACAGGCAGGCAGATAGGCAGGCAGGCAGATAGGTAGGCAGGCAGGCAGATAGGCAGGCAGGCAGATAGGTAGGCAGGCAGGCAGATAGGCAGGCAGGCAGGCAGATAGGTAGGCAGGCAGGCAGATAGGTAGGCAGGCAGGCAGATAGGCAGGCAGGCAGGCAGATAGGCAGGCAGGCAGATAGGCCTCGGCGTCGTCGGCGTCCTCTGCGGCGGCCCAGGTGGAGGAGCATATGGACACCTAAATGGATCTAGGTCTCCAAACGCTCCTCCAGGGGAACATAATCCACTGCGCCGCGGCACAGGACTTACTCTGCGCCACCGCAGCGGAGTGGCGAGCGGGACTAGCGATTGTGGCGCAGCCATATTATGTTCCGCCACAATCAGATACTTGGCTGCAGTCATCGACGGGACTGCAGCGATTATGAGGGTGGGTGCCGGGAGCAGCCCCTCTCTAGTATTGAGAGAGAGGGGGGGGGGGATGGTGGTAATCTCCACCTATTTCTCCCCCAACCGTGCGCGGACGGCGTTCCAGATGTTCCTGGCGGAAGTAGAGGGGGTCGTGCGAAAAGCGGCCCCTGCTCCGGGAGACCTCAATGCCTCTGGAGTACGGCTTGGAGTTCCTCCTGCACAAAAGTGAGGGGTACAATTGGGTCCTGCGAGGCAACCTCCTGCCACGAACGGAGGCTGTCTGCTTCGCCGACGACACGCTGGCCGTGGCGAAGGGAAAAATCAGGGAGGAGGCGGCCGACCGCGCGTCGGTCACCGCGTCGCTAGTGGTCCGACGCACCCGCCTCCTGGGTCTGGAAGTGGCCCTCCACAAAACGAGGGCTATATTGTTCCGGCCACCACAGCTCCGGGTCCGAGTGGAGGGAGTCTGTATACCGGTCGAGGCACGCCTCAAGTACCTCGGCCTGATGCTGGACTCCCGATGGAGTTTCGAGGAGCACTTCAAGCTCCTCGCTCCACGGCTGACCGCCGCTGCAGCCGTACTCGGGCGGGTCCTCCGTAACGTGGGAGGGCCAGGATCGGCGTGCCGTCGGCTGTATCACGGGGTTATACGGTCGATGGCACTCTACCGAGCCCCGGTGTTGGCGAGGTGCCTCTCCCCCGCACGGTGACCCTCTTGCGAAGTTCGCAGGGGGTCATCGCGACCCGGGTCGTGCGAGCTTATCGCACGGTCAGCCACGGTGCGGCCTGCGTCCTAGCGGGCTAGCGGCCTGCGTGAGTGAATAAATAAATAAATCCGGTGTTGGGCGCCGGCAGGGCAACCTCTCGTTCCGCATGGTGCAGGTACTGACCGGGCATGGTTGCTTCGGCCACTACCTGCACAAGGTCGCACGTCGGGAGATGACGCCGCGGTGTCACGTGGCTTGTGGTGGCGGTGGCTTGACCAACTCTTGGTCGAGCCGGCCCCGGGACACATGGCGGTCGAATCGCGAGAGCGCACCCCGCCATGTGCCCCGTATGGGCCCAGAGAACTCGGGGGGGTTTTAGTGGGTAGGCCGGTCCTCTTGACCGGAGAGCCCCACACACGGCCGCGTCTTGCCAGCGCGGTGTCAGGGTGCACAAGGTCGCATTTCCCCCCTAAAAAAAAAGGCAGGCAGCAGTACCTGCAGTAGCTGGTTGAGCGGGCGGCGCGCGGCGGGCGGCGGGCGCGGCAGGGCGGCGCGCAGCGCGGCCACGGCGGGCGGCAGCCGCGCGCGCACCAGCGCCAGCGTGGCCAGCGAGCGCGCCACGTCGCCGCCCTCCGCCACGCCCTCCGAGCCCGAGTCCAGCTCCAGCTCCAGCACCCCGTCGCCGTCGCCCAGGTGCTCTATTGACCAGCTGCTGTCAGTCAGCGAGTCCGTTCTGAAACAACGCGCCATGTAGTTAAGTATCTGTTTAAATCTTTCTGTCATCTAATAGATTTAGCTCGGCTCCAAAATAATACATACAAATATGTTCTCGAGGTGTAAAATGTGCTACCAGCGCTCCTATGCTCTTCTTGCAAGCGATCCAAGTCCGATTATGAACCATAGTTCTACAAACAAATAATATACGGTACTCAGCGCCAGTGAAAGCGGCGCGCGCAGGTGCAGCGCCAGCGCGGCGGCGGGCAGTACTCACGGCGCGGCGGGCGGGCGCGGCGGCGCGGGCGGGCGCGCGTGCTGCAGCGGCGCGCGCAGGTGCAGCGCCAGCGCGGCGGCGGGCAGTACTCACGGCGCGGCGGGCGGGCGCGCGTGCTGCAGCGGCGCGCGCAGGTGCAGCGCCAGCGCGGCGGCGGGCAGTACTCACGGCGCGGCGGGCGGGCGCGGCGGCGCGGGCGGGCGCGCGTGCTGCAGCGGCGCGCGCAGGTGCAGCGCCAGCGCGGCGGCGGGCAGTACTCACGGCGCGGCGGGCGGGCGCGGCGGCGCGGGCGGGCGCGCGTGCTGCAGCGGCGCGCGCAGGTGCAGCGCCAGCGCGGCGGCGGGCAGTACTCACGGCGCGGCGGGCGGGCGCGGCGGCGCGGGCGGGCGCGCGTGCTGCAGCGGCGCGCGCAGGTGCAGCGCCAGCGCGGCGGCGGGCAGTACTCACGGCGCGGCGGGCGGGCGCGGCGGCGCGGGCGGGCGCGCGTGCTGCAGCGGCGCGCGCAGGTGCAGCGCCAGCGCGGCGGCGGGCAGTACTCACGGCGCGGCGGGCGGGCGCGGCGGCGCGGGCGGGCGCGCGTGCTGCAGCGGCGCGCGCAGGTGCAGCGCCAGCGCGGCGGCGGGCAGTACTCACGGCGCGGCGGGCGGGCGCGGCGGCGCGGGCGGGCGCGCGTGCTGCAGCGGCGCGCGCAGGTGCAGCGCCAGCGCGGCGGCGGGCAGTACTCACGGCGCGGCGGGCGGGCGCGGCGGCGCGGGCGGGCGCGCGTGCTGCAGCGGCGCGCGCAGGTGCAGCGCCAGCGCGGCGGCGGGCAGTACTCACGGCGCGGCGGGCGGGCGCGGCGGCGCGGGCGGGCGCGCGTGCTGCAGCGGCGCGCGCGCAGGTGCAGCGCCAGCGCGGCGGCGGGCAGTACTCACGGCGCGGCGGGCGGGCGCGGCGGCGCGGGCGGGCGCGCGTGCTGCAGCGGCGCGCGCAGGTGCAGCGCCAGCGCGCGGCGGGCAGTACTCACGGCGCGGCGGGCGGCGCGGCGGCGCGGGCGGGCGCGCGTGCTGCAGCGGCGCGCGCAGGTGCAGCGCCAGCGCGGCGGCGGGCAGTACTCACGGCGCGGCGGGCGGGCGCGGCGGCGCGGGCGGGCGCGCGTGCTGCAGCGGCGCGCGCAGGTGCAGCGCCAGCGCGGCGGCGGGCAGTACTCACGGCGCGGCGGGCGGGCGCGGCGGCGCGGGCGGGCGCGCGTGCTGCAGCGGCGCGCGCAGGTGCAGCGCCAGCGCGGCGGCGTGCGCGGCGGGCAGCGGCACGGGCCGCATGAGCGCGCCCAGCGCGCGCCCCGCCTCCACGCCCACCACTGCCGCAGTGACACGTAAACTCTCAACGCTTGTTTCCATTCGTTAGTCGATAGCCCGTATACGGCTATAGTCATGCTCGACAGACGCCATACGGCGTTTTACCGCACTATAAAAAATTATTCATAAACATATTTTTTAACCAATTTGATATTTTAAGTTTGGTTACCTAAGTTATAACGAAAATGACAGGTTTACATATAATTTCAAAGTTGTCATTATTAATATCTACTTTAACGGCTAGCAAGACAAATTTTACTTTGTAAATCTTAGTACTTACACTAAACCAGTGCTCTGTTTTAGAAAAAGCATTGTTTAAATCTCTCATACTAATTTGGCTTTAGTTTCAACGTTACGTATTAGAGAAGTGTCATATGCTAACATAATTATTTCGTGCTTATATCTAGCAAAGTGAGGCAAGTAATTTATGTAAACAAGAAACAGGAAAGGTGCGAAAATAGATCCTTGAGGGATAGTGATGCCTCAAGGATCTATTTTTACACCTTTATTCACGAGATCTTCAGAAGATCGTTAGCCATTTACATCGATACTATGAATCCTGTCACTTAAATAAGAAGCAACGAAATTCATGGCGAGGGTCAAGCTTAAGTGGTCTTTCACGACCACAACTACTATCTTATAGAATCTGTTGCTCTGAAATCATGCCCAGAAACACTGGCGTTCCACAAGGTTCAGCGCTCTCCCCAACACTTTTTCCATCGACAACATACATTGGGTCGCAATTTGTTTCAAGTCGAGGACTCTCTAGGCTGAGTCTCAGAATGGCGTACTAAAATCTTTGTCAAAAAATAATATACCACTAATGTGCACGAAACGAACAGACCGAATGTCTAGATGACTTGGAATCACAAAAATATGTCATACTTTTTTAGATGTATGTAATATTAATTAACGGACTATTTAATGGGCATAGACTATATGATAACATAATATAGTGCAACTCACATTGATCGCGTATAGAAATGAGCATGGCGAGCATGACAAAGTGTATGTAGGGCAGGGACGGCCCGTCGGCGAACAAAAACCCCCATAAATGAGGAATCTCCGATCGGTGGAACTCTCTGCCGAACAGAAGTCGTAGCCATCGGCTGAAAATAGAAACAAAAATAATATTCCTTTACCAATATTATTGTAGAAATATTACATATTTATATCTTAGACTAACTGGTGCCAGCGACTTCGTCTGCGCAAGATTAGTGTTTCCAGTAGCTTTTATTAGCATGGCGTATATTTTTATAAATTGTAGCCTATGCGTTATTCTGATGTATAAGCTATATTATTGTAAGGTTTCATTAAAATCCATTCAGTTGTTTTTACGTGAAAAAGTAACAAATCCATACAAACTTTCTCGTTTAAAATATTAGGGAGTGTCGCGACATCTTACGTGTAACGGAACGCCGCGATGGAAGAATACTCGTATGTCAGTGCCAAGGTGCCAACGGTTTCAACATTCAAATTTTGCACATTCATGTTCACACACTTGTAACTTTGCGACTTGTATAAAATAAACGCTCTTCAAAAATATCGCAATTTATTCAAAAAATCAACTACTACAGCATCATTCGTAACAGGAAGGATTACCTATGAAAACTGAACACTATAGTTTATGTCCATACATAAATTATAGTGTTCAGTCTCTCCATAAATCTCCATTGATTTCATTAGATTACATTAGTGTTATTTATTTATTTATTAATGGAACACCCACACGGTACAAATATAATTAAAAATTAGAAAGATAAGATTAATATGACATGGTTGTCGAGGTTTCCCCCAGGGAGTAAATCAGTTTTTGAAGGGTCGGAAACGCGCTTATAATCCATAGGTTACGGGGTCTTCGCGCGTCGTGGTCTAAAAAAACATTGATTTAATAAAAAGGATAAAGAATAGAGAAATAAAATTCAAATGCCAACAATAACACTAAGCAACCAGGTAGAAACATAAGATCTTTCTTAGAAAAAGATTTTTATAGAAAATACTAGTAGTATTTTTTTAATTGCTAGCTATTTTAAAACTTAATCTAAAATATTTGGATGAACAAATTATTGCTGACAATTTGCTTTAATCGCAGCACGTCTAAAATTAAAAGACATCATGAATGACATAACAACATGCTTGTACTGTCAACACTGAAAAAAGTTTCAATAGGGTATTACAGTCTAATTCAAAAAGTGTTTTAATTTAATCTGTTATTGATAAAATACCATAAAAAAATATAAATACATTTTTTTTATTCCAATTATTTCATAAAAACGTGTTTTAATTTTACAATTCAAATTTGGGCGCGAAAACGCCAATTCTCAGGCCGCCATGTCTGTGACGTCACGGGCATTGTAAACATTACGCTTCGCTGAAAGAAATAAACATATTTTCGAAATAAATAATGAGTTCTAGTGGCTATAGTCCTTATCATTGGTGTCTTGTGTCTGAATGTAAGAATACAAGTGTTAAAACACCGGAAAAGTTATGGATTGTATCCATTAACAACAACAGATTTAAAAATGAGAAATACGTGGTTGAAATTAGCACGAAGAGATCCAAAGTCATTGTCCACAAAAACGAAATACTATTTTTGTGAGGATCATTTCCATGTAAGTATGCAGTTTAATAGCTCATATAAACATGTGAAAATAATTCTTGTCATTACAAAAACTAATATTTTATAGGTTATATTTTTCTGAAAGGAAATTTTAGGTTATAATACCTATGATCGCAAAATAAAGCATAATCGTAAAGTTTTGTTGTTATTAAAGGAAAGTTTGTAGTAGGTATATGTATATTAATACTTACATAGATGTTTTTGACATTTCTTAATTCCGCAGAACAGAAGTCGGATTGCAAGCGAAGAATTTCGCCACCATCAATGTATTTATTCGTGGAAGATTAGTACTTTCTGCTTTTACAAAGCCGTCTTCCATGGTCAATATATATAGTATAGGTGCAGAATATCAAGAAACGTGATAGTAATAACTGAGAAACTTCGTTAATCTAATAAATTACACAGTAGACATGTACAACAAAAACCGAGGTTGTTTATTTACAAGTCCAGTGACGTCACAGCGAATGCAAACACGGCGTACAGCGTTTTTGACATTCGAAGCACAGATAAAAAAACTTGTATTTTCAAATTGAAATATTTAATTTATTTTGCAGTTTTATGAATAGAAATTAATATTTTTCGTTTGTTTTTTCATAAATGAACTATAAAAACATAAATTTAGATTTTATTTTTCATAGTGCGTAATACCCTATTAGACAGCACAATCCCATTTTAAAAAAAGGTTCATTTGACACAATAATCCCCATTAACAAAATTATCCGCCATTTATTGAAACTGTTACAAAAAAATGTGATAAATGAATGAATCTTAAACCATCTGCTAAATAGTCAAACAAAACCTAAATAATGAAAAGTTGCATTAATTTTTATATATATAATGAGATAGATACCAGAGACAACCACTATAGGAAAAATCAAACTCTAGATCACTTTGGATTGTATTGTTTATTATATTGCAAACTCTCAGCATTTGTGTTTGTGTGTCTATTTAGTAACGCAGGAGTGTACGTACATGCCAAAATGTCAGCATTTGTGTTAGTGTGTCTATTTAGTAACGCAGGAGTGTACGTACATGCAAAATGTCAGCATTTGTGTTAGTGTGTCTATTTAGTAACGCAGGAGTGTACGTACATGCCAAAATGTCAGCATTTGTGTTAGTGTGTCTATTTAGTAACGCAGGAGTGTACGTACATGCAAAATGTCAGCATTTGTGTTTGTGTGTCTATTTAGTAACGCAGGAGTGTACGTACATGCAAAATGTCAGCATTTGTGTTTGTGTGTCTATTTAGTAACGCAGGAGTGTACGTACATGCCAAAAAGCTCCATGGTGATGTTACAAGCGGAGAGGTGCGCGGCCAGCTCGTGGTCCAGCGGGATTAGGAACTCTGTTTTCACCTTGTCTAGGTATCTTATCACTTCGTTGGGGTTCTGGAACATGTTGCACTCTGGTTTTTCTTATTAATTTAGTAAACAAGTGTGTTACAAAATTATGACAGAAAAGGTAATAGAAATTGCTTACACATAGTGTAGTGCGTGTGTTTTTGTTAATGTATGTTATCTGCGTTGAATACTTATACAGTTTGTATCATACAAAATCAACACGAAAGCAGTGTGGATATTGTTGTGTCATCGATTTAATAAACTTATTCCCGATCATTCGGCAATAATCGGGATCCTCGCAGTATACCGTAGAAGCGATTCGAGCACATCGAACTATCTATATAAAGCAGAAAGCTATAAAAGGCTCAAAGAAAATTGTAGAATATTCGATACAGGTACCGATGCTTTATCGGTAGCGCCCTCTAACGTCGAGTAGCGGAGTTTTAAGATAATATATCTTTGTATAATCGGAGCGGAATATAAGCGGAGTGTGTCCGAAGATAGTGACTTAATTAAAATCGGCAGACTTCGCAGACCGCAACACGTTCTTAGCGACCCTCCCAACTAATCAACGCAAGACCTTCATCCGTCGCATCCTTGCTTCCCCCTTCTCGGCAGCCTTCTGCTTAGCTACGAGTAGGTATCATGATTTTGTTCATCTGTAAAGCGCATGGAAACAGCACTTCTGTGATAACGAGCTCAAGGCGGTGATCCTGCAGGATGTGGTCAGGACCTTCCCCGATGAGCTCTACTTCCGCGACAAGGATTGTTTTTTTTTTATTGCCGTACGTGGCAGACGAGCAGCAACACACCTGATGTGAAGCGTTAACCGCTGCTCATGGACTTAAGCAATTCTAGGAGTGGACACAACTAAGCCGCTGCCTACTGTGATGAGAATACTCTCTTTAAGCCTCGTTTGAAGAGGGACATGTCATAGCGCGGGACAAACACCGCAACAGGAAGATCATTCCACAGCTTACAAGTCCGTGGAAGAAATGATCGCTGGAAACGCAGTGGAAGTCTATTGCGGCGTCGAGTGGTACGATGATAGAATGGTGCCGCTGGTACCAAGTCAAACAATTCCTCGGAGCACTCCCCATTGAAGAGCCGATAGAACACACAAAGGGCTCCAAAGTCCCTCCGTTGCTCCAGCGACTCCAATTTATCCGTGAGATTGGGATCATCGACGATTTTCACAGCCCGTCTCTGAAGGGAGTCAAGTGGGTCGAGCTGGTATTTGGGAACGCCTGCCCAGAGATGCGAGCAGTATTCCACGTGTGATCGAACCTGCGCTTTGTAAAGTACAAGTCGTTGACCAGGCGTGAAGGAACGCTTGGCTCTGTTCAAAACGTCCAACTTATTGCTCGCCAGTTTGGCTTTGTCAACCAATTGACTCCCAAATTGGACCTTGCTGCTAATGTCGACGCCAAGGATCCCAATACATTTGGAGATACGAAGGGGTACACCTTGGAATTGAGGCGCTATGACAAAGGGCAGTCCCTCTTGGCAGTGAACGCGCAAACTTGTGTCTTTGTAGGGTTGAAACAAACCGAGTTCCTTTCTCCCCATTAGGAGGCCCGCCCAAAGGGATGGAGTTCGCCGCCTGTACGAGGGCGTCGTGCGATCCGTGGCCATGTATGGGGCTCCCGTGTGGTCGCGAGACTGCGCGAGGTCCCCCCGCTGCAGAGCTCTGCTACGGAGCCTGCAGCGGATAATGGCCATGCGGATCGTACGAGGCTACCGTACCATCTCGTACGAGGCGGCGACGGTTCTGGACGCTTGCCCCCATTCGACATCCTGGCCGACATGTACGCGTATGTGAGTATCTGTGTCGAATAGGACGGGAGGGATCGACACATTGTCACCACTGCGCATCCGACCTCGACTCGGCCCAGCACACGCTGGCGGAGTGCCCCGCGTGGGCCTCCGAGCGCCGAGTCTTGGTCGCAGAGATCGGGCGAGATCTGTCTCCGCCGGCATTGATTGCGGCAATGCTGGCGGACGAGGGAGGTTGGAGGGCTGTGGCCTCCTTCTGTGAAGCAGTGATGCTCCAGAAGGAGGCCGCCGAGCGGGGTCGGGAGATGGCCGATCCCGCTCGAAGGAGGTGGCGCCGGGCTCGGTAGCACAGCTGCGGCGCCGCCGCGGGTCGCCGGCGGGCGCGAGAAAGTCGCGACCGCTACGGCGACCCGGGATGGACCACGCCCCTTCCGTGGCTGGGGGGCGTCGTCGGTGGAGGAGACCGGGGGAGGTAGTGTACCCTCCCCCGAGGTGGGCTCCCCTCGAGGGGAGCGGAGGCTGGGGGTTCCCGGAAGTAGCTTGATGTTCCCGGGGGCTCCCTACATGTCTGGTCTGAGGATGGCCATCCTTGAGGTTTTTAGTGGGTAGGCCTCCCCCTTCTGGGGAGGAGAGCTCAACACAACCGCCGGCTCGCCACAGCCGGAATATGCAACTTAATGCATTTTCCTCATGGGAACAAAAAAAAAAGGAGGCCCGCCCAAGAGAGTCCTCGACTTCAGACACAAGTTGCAACCGTCTTTCTTGTATAGTATTCCAAGAGACCCTTTGGAGGCTCGTATATTGCGCGTCACCAGTACTGTCATCTGCATAGCAATGCATGTTCTCAATTAATAACAGATCATTGATATGCAGAATGAACAGAGTTGGGGAGAGCACCGAGCCTTGCGGAACACCAGCATTAATGGTTTTGGTATCGGAGCAAGAACCGTAAAATGTCCAGGACTTAATGGTAATAGCGTTAGTGAAGCGTTCTTTGCATTAAGGTGTAAATGGTGAACGGTTTGGCACAGAATTGACCTTTTAAGTTTAACACTTATTATTATATACTTATTATGAATTGATCTTTTTAACACCATAACACTGTTGTCTACGCATACGGGGATGACAGACATGATTATTTCTATGTATTTGGGAGCCATTTGGGTGTACGGTTCCTCTTCTAGCGCATATGCTCTCTTTATAGGGCAGCGCTAACTAAGCCTCTCCCGAGGTGCGGTCTTCCTTGTCACGACAATCATTAGGATCGACGGCTCAGGCTGAGTTTAGTCGGTAGGTCTTTCGGGTCGACAGGAGTTGCGGTGGTATCCATGAGGATTCTCCAGAGAAAAAAAAATATGACAGATTCAGTATTCGATTACGATACGGCGAATAGACATCGACTAAGTAGATAATTGGTGTTCGTTGTTGATAATTGTGTAAAATTAATTGAAAAGTGTAATTTATGGTAGAAATTGCGTGTAGGTGATGGTACTTTCAATAAAACTCCCACCTTTGAACACCACATAAGATATATTTGCTTTATGCACGTATTTGTATAATATTAGCTCACTTTTATAAATATGCTCGTAAACTAAGTTTAATAATATTTGTGGCTATAGTCCACACAACACACAACGTATGTGTGACACAAACTTTCTTGTAGAAGACAGAATTTGTACTGGCGCGATAGGCACAACCAACTTAAGAAAAAAATATAAAAACAGTGTTGCCAATATGTTAAGTTTAGGACTTAACACTGCGTTTTATTTACTGTGAAGAACTACAGCTGGTAACAATATTAAACAAGCACGTGCTGAAAGATTACATTCATTAATTACTATTGGAATAAAAATAGCATCGTTTTTCTTACGTGTGGTTTCTTAGACGAGGGCAGCCGGCCACACGACGTCGGGGCGACTTCACCTGTGGAGTAAAATCTCTCCAAGCCCTTCATCACAGCGCTGAAGAGCATGCTGGATCAAAAATAACATGTAAATATGGATAATATCTTCTTTGATTTAGTGATTAGGAGCACCGGGGGTAGATAATGTATTTTTTTACATTGTTGTCCTGGTATTCAAACACCCTTTATAGGGTAGCAATCACTCTCAATAGCGAAACAATACATCGCTACTTAGACCCCAATAACCATTTATTTCACTGACCTTTAAATACATTACTGATAGAGTCGTAAATATTTCATACAATAGAATTCTTAAAAATGTGATCATTTATTGCTTAGCACGTGTTTACTTACTGGACTTCCTATTAACATCTTATTACTATGGGTTTACTTTTTCTTTTTAGCTTTATAAATACTAGCATAGTAAACGACAAACGAAAATAACTGATTATAGCATTTCTATGCCATTTTTTTCACTTCATTAAAATATTACTAATTATTATTATATCTTTTTTCTCTCTCCATATAACGACAACTGTTTATAACATAATAAAATACCCGGTTCCGCCCTGTTTTTAGTTTTAAATTGACATTCCTGTAATTATGCAATTTCATAATAATGGAATTTAAACTGTTTTTTAATTAATCTCCCCAAAATGTGAAAGAAATCGCATGACTGAACGTTATATGTAGTGAACCTCATTACGACTTTTAAATTTATCATTGAATAATTACGTCAATCACAAAAAAACTACGCAGTAACTGTGTTAATTTTGTGTCAGGCAGTGTTGACAATTGCATATATTTTTTATTATTTCTATTTGAGCTTTAGCTGGCCAAATTATAATTTCTTCTAAAACTGTAATTCCATATTGAATTTTCCAATGAGTTACTTGAGTATATTATTAATTTGAAATCAAAGCATAAATAAGCATTACTGAATTTTCCAATGCATTACTTGAGAAAGTTATTAATTTGAAATAAAAGAATAAATAAGCATTACTGAATTTTCCAATGCATTACTTGTCATTAATTTTAAATCAAAGCATAAATAAGCATTACTGAATTTTCCAATGCATTACTTGAGAAAGTTATTAATTTGAAATAAAAGAATAAATAAGCATTACTGAATTTTCCAATGCATTACTTGTCATTAATTTTAAATCAAAGCATAAATAAGCATTACTGAATTTTCCAATGCATTACTTGAGTATGTCATTAATTTTAAATCAAAGCATAAATAAGCATTACTGAATTTTCCAATGCATTACTTGAGTATGTCATTAATTTTAAATCAAAGCATAAATAAGTATTACTGAATTTTCCAATGCATTACTCGTGAATCTTATTAATTTGCAATCAAAGCTTTATTGTAGCAAAAAAAAATCACTTACTAACTGTCATGCTCCAGGTAATCGTCATCCAATATACATTTCAAACTTGAACTGTAACAAAAGAACATGTCGGTTTTAATAGCCGTGAGTAATTATCACACATAAATTATTGTCGATCATTTAGAATAGAAATGAATTTGCATTAAAAAAAAAGAGAGACCACAAACAAGATGGGTAGACACATACAACAGGTCTGGGCCAAAAATGTATAGCAAAATTCTACAAACGTCATCATTGTCTATTTAATAAATTGTTACAAAAAGTATACATAAATTTAAGACGTACCTAAGATCGCTCGGCGCAAACCTCCTATCTTGGAATAGTTCAAAGAGCAGCGGCGCCAGTACCTCGTGCATGCCCTGCCTGTAGCCCACGTGTGGGTGGGACCGCGCCCAGTGGAACAGGACCCTTACCTGCAAGCAAACGCCATATTTCTCTATGTCCTAGAACAGCGTGATAAGGGAGCGATGCGGCGTAGTTGAAGATGTAGTGACAAAGATAGAGAAAGGGATGCGTAGATGGTTCGGCCATGTTGAAAGAATGAATGAAGGAAGATTAACGAAAGAGATACACAAGGTAAGAATGATAGGACGAATCGGTGCAGGTCGACCTAGGCGGACATATCTCGATCAAATCGAAGATGTCCTGAAGAAAGGCCGGGTCAAGAGTACTCGCAACATATACATATATGTAAAATTGAAGGAAGCAAGAGAAGTGTGCCAGGATCGTAGCAAGTGGAGGGACGTGGTCTCTGCCTACCCCATTGGGAACAAGGCGTGACATATATGTATGTATGTAGTTATTACTTCAACATATAACGTCGTACAGTTCATCACAGATCCTTGGTTAGAGCAGATTGCAGATAATATGCTTGATAGAAATACTTTTATAGTTTCTAAGTACTAATTAACAATGTTTTTTCAAGTCATGCAAATTTGAATATATACTCGATACTCAATAACTTCACTAACGTTATTACCATTAAGTCCTGGACATCCTTGTCGCGGAAGTAGAGCTCATCGGGAAAGGTCCTGACCACATCCTGCAGGATCACCGCCTTGAGCTCGTTATCACAGAAGTGTTGTTTCCATGCGCTCTGCAGTTGAACAAAATCACAATACCTTTAGGCTCTTATTACAGAACGATACTCAAACGTCTGCTTGAGTACAGTAGAAGGGGACGATGCTATTGAGCCTAAATAACGGTATCCCTTTTTAACTGTAGCCCATGGTACCATACCAGATCTCGCCAAACGCTACACTAGTACTTCAAACTGCTCAAACGGGCCTTGTTAAGCAAGCCATCAACTAAATCGCTATAAATCAACTAAATACATTTCTCGATCCCCTCGACCATATCACGCGTGCGAACCAGTACCTCCCCCCACCATTTTAACAGAATTTCACCTTACAAACTCATGCACTAGTTTGACAAATTCGTAAAACAAGTGTGCCAATATCGGGTTCTATGCGATATATTGAGCTTAGCTGGCAGCCTCAAATTACTAGCATTTGCCAAAGAGTGACTGGAATCTTAACAATTCTTTACCGCCTAAAAAATTTTCTATCGCCAGACATAAAAAAAATGCTTGTACAGACTTTAATCTTCCCAATACTAGACTATGGTGATGTGTGCTACTTCGATCTGAATGCAGATCTTCTTAATAAGCTGGACAGACTTTTAAATAACTGCATTCGGTTTGTATTTAACTTAAGAAAATTTGATCATGTATCTGCATTCCGATTACGTTTAAAGTGGTTACCTATACGGCAGCGGTAGGGATATGAGAGCCTTATTGACGCTTTACTCCATACTTAATAATCCTTATACCCCTGGTTACCTCAGTACCCACTTTGAATACCTTTATTCCTCGCATAATAAAAATCTTCGTTCTGCCTCAAATGGCCTTCTAAAATGTCCTTCTCACCACTCTGATATTATTCATTTCCTCCTTTTTCGTCAAATGTATTCTTTTATGGAATTCACTTCCTCAAGAAGTGAGAAACTGTCCGAGCAAACTTAGATTTAAGAATAAGTTGCGTAAGCTTTTCTTCCAGGAAAGTTTTGGGTAATGACCCTTAGGTTATTTAGAAAGTAGGTTGTGTATATCTTCGTTATAAATTTCGCAATAAGATTTAGGCTATTATATATTAGTGTATTATAATATGTTTTTATTTATGTATTAGGATTATAATGGCCGTTTTCACCAACCTTGTCTAAGCTTAGGTGACTCTAAGTGACATGCTGTCACTTTTTATATTAACTGAAAAGAGTGAGACAGCATGTCTCTTAGGAGCCACCTAAGCTAAGACAAGGTTGGTGAAAACGGCCATAAATCTATTATTTATTATATTTCAAGTTATAGTATCAATATTTGTAAATTGACTCATTTTCTATTTTTTTGGTACATCTACCACATTGTATCTCTGCATCACCCGAAGGTTGACTGGCAGAAAATGCCTCGGGCATTAGTCCGCCTTTGTACACTTTTTTTAATTGTACAAGAAGTATAAATAAATAAATAAATATTTGGTACATGTATTTGTCGCTTTATCCCACCTTCCGACGTTTACACCGTCGGAGCAGCTAGCGGCGTCCATGTTCCCGTCTATCCCGTCCGTAGAACGACCCGACGTTTTTACGTGTATCTATATGTGTTCTAATTTATCTATTACTAGCGACCCGCCCCGGCTTCGCACGGGTGCAGTGCTAATATATATTTATTATATATTCATTTAAATCATACGCTGTAAAGGGTCATATTGTTGACGTCAATAAGTGCCTGTAAAGGTCTATGTTGAATAAATATTATTTTGATTGATTTTGATAGATCTTATATAAAATCAAAATCAACAAGGTATTTTTAATGGGATAAGGATTAATGCTGTATTGGTTAAAATCGCTTCGATAATTAGCCATTATTTGTCGTAGTAAATGACATAAAAATGTTATTGTGAGATAGACATATACCATCGCGGAGTTTTCTGTAGACCTTTTCAATGTGTACAACACTTAGTACATTGATAAATCTCGTGGGGTTTACAAAGTGCGGGGCCTGCATTTACAAAGTGCGCGGAAAAAAATTAATTACTTACAATATCACATTAGAAACCTCAAAAATAACAGTATTTCTCCACTATTTAATGGATGTTATTATACATATAAACCTTCCACTTCAATCACTCTATCTATTAAAAAAAAACATCAAAATCCGTTGCGCAGTTTTAAAGATAGCATACATAGGGATTAAGGGAGAGAGAAAGCGACTTTGTTTTATACTATGTAGTGATAATAAAAAAAAAAAATCCCTTTTCTTATGCACGTAAAAGATTTTCCTTCTTATATGCTTAAATATCTTTAAACGTTAATAAGTGTCTGTAAAGGTTGAATAAAGATTGTACATGCTCGTACGATGAACCTTATAGCTACGTAGCTGTGTTTTATAAACTTCCAATCTTAAAGGTCAGTGATTATAGTTATTTTTACAAAAGAAAACAAGCAGATTCATAGGGGCTGTACTATTAAAATCGAAATTATGACACATCATGGCAACATTACTGTGTGCGTGCAAGTTGGATATGGGTGACAACGATATATCGAATTTTTGTCTTCAAAGTGCAGATCCTGGTAACACTGGCAACACTAAACGACACTTACCTCGTCTTTTTGTGAGAGTGGGTCATCTCCAATCACAGCTCGTGGATCCATAGAGAGTCTATCTTTCATATCACTATACATTTTTCTATGATTGTTTATGCTGAAATATTAAAGTGGAACTTTATTTATTATTATTATTAGTAAAATCTGTTGAATTTTAAGGTTCTTTTTCTCTCAAGAGGGAGAGGCTGAGAATCTTCACAAGGAGTACGAAAGGTGCCCAGGATACCACCGCAACGGCAAGGGTCACGACCACGTGACCTACCCACTAAACTCAGCCTGTGCCTAAGTTCTAAGAACCATATAGGCAAATCGTGAGGGGAATTTTAAGGTGCAGCGATGTGCCCTAAGGGACAACGCTTATATATTTATAGGTATTATTTCGATATCCTGTTTAAATGTTACATAAGTTCTAACGATTTGGTAACATCATTGGGAAGAAATATTGCTCCCGACTTTTACTCTGCAAAAACCAGTTTGTATAACGGAGTTGTTACTGAACACAAATAACTCTCATTTTTACTTTCTAACGATTTTTTATGGTTTTTGACAAAAATCAACAAAACTGTAGATAAATAGTTAAGTTTAATAGTATGTATAAGTAAGCGAAACCTTATTTATCTATGATCAAAAATACCAACGATTGCTTAATCTGAAAATAATATTTACCTTAAAGCTATATCTCCGATAGGCGGAGGTAGTGCATATAGCAATATTGCCCACGCCAAGCTGCGTGGACGTGCCAGTCGATGCCGTAGGGCAGCTCTTTTGAGAGAATCCAGGCTCCATTCGGATGGAGTCAATCTAGAAAAATATAATTATTTACTATTCCGTTTTTACATAGGTGGTAAGTTATTGAATTTGTTTCTAGTAATTGAAATAAGCTAAGTATACAACGTTTAATTTTTGCAACATGATAAAAAATTATAATTATTTCGACACTAGGTTAATTGTTTACAATAAAGGATATCTTTATTCACGATGTATCGACGCTATTTTCGCCAAAACCTAAAATATTCAAGGCCAGGGGTCAACTCTGTTTCTTTGAAACTAAATTTTGTCAAAGAATATTAAACGAAAATTTGCAGAAGACTACTCATTAATTTGACGTTATATAATTAACAATAATATGTAAAATATAAAAAGTTTTATGTATGCAAGTTTCTCATGTGAAGTATGTTCAGCCAAGAAATTATAAATACATAAATTTATTTGTATTTGTAGTAAAAATTACAAAAATTCAGCTATAGGTATAATAAAAATATATCATTGAAATACTTGAAGATCTTTTATTTCTTTGAATGAATATTAAATTACATTTTGTAAGCATGAACGACGAACAAAGTGAGTAATCATACAAAACATCTCAATGCTGTCCGTGAGATGGTTTATAAATTGTCATGTTTAATTTTACAATTTGAAATTTCGAAAGTTAGAGTACGTTTATATAAAGTAACTATCAAAATATCTTCATTAACAATGACTGAACAAATATTCAAATAGAATGAGAACCTTGATTTGAACATTGAAATAAAATTGGTTTACCACCCTAAACTTGAAAATTGTAGATTATAGAATGTTTCAATTGCAGTTGGATCTGACACCATCTATTTCAATCTTTGAACACCATCTATATCATAACAATAATGATTGTGAGTACACTTTGCTAAGTCGATAACAGATGGCACAGATTCCACTTAGTACTGACGAAGACAGAGTTTTTTTTTGTAATTGAGAAAATGTATTATCAAAAGTAATATATAATAAGGGAAAATATAATATATAATCCAATGTAATTTTAAATTCTTAACCAAATTTGAGAGCATATAACATAAAGGAACATTTATCAGTAACGAGGAGAAATAACAAAGAGTCATTGTGCCTTAAATTATGGTTTACCTTCCTGTCGAGCATGCTTTTCAATAAAATAAACTTTTCAACCAAGAGATTATCACTGTAGCACATAGACCATAGGACATTTTTATGTATAATATTTTTCAATTATACTATTTTGTATCAACTCATACTACAAGTAATGCATCTCTTGATATTAATTGAGATTCCTTAATGCTAACTCATAATGAGAACCTGTGTCAAAGGCAAAATTGAACTATAAGTATATAGGTTTATTGATATACATCTTACAAAAGTATTAATAAAGCTTAAAACAATCAATATTTATACATCATGACCAAAGTTTTATCCTTAGTGAGGTCTCCTCTTCTTATTCTTCTATCTCTTCCCTTACACTTTTCTATCGCTCGCCATTGGGACACTCAGTCTCTTCTTCAACATGTCATCATTACACAGTCCATCTATCTTTTCTTCAGTCTTCCTTTTCCTTACACACTCATTCATTTTCTTGTCCATGACTTTATTAGTAACATGATCATTCTTAATACATGACCATACCAGAAAAGTATTTCCTCAAAATTTATCAACAATAGGAGTTACTTTCAAACTTCTGATATATTCATAAGGCATGAATTTTTTTTGTAGAATTTTGAGTAGCTTTCTAATTGTATTAGTCTAGATGTTTATTGTTTATAAAAAATATGTAGTAAGTATAATCAATCTTAGTATTATCATTACTTATTTAGCTTCCTGATAAAGAATCTGTCTCATTTTATAGATTTCAGACTTTATCTTATATATAAAAATGAATCCCGTAATGTATTGGTAAGCGCATAACTCAACAACGCCTGGACCAATTTGGCCAATTCTTTTTTAAAATGTTCGTTGAAGTTCACGGATAGTTTTTACGGAATACAAATAATTTTCGGAAACAAGTCAACTTGCGCTTCATTAACGCTATATAAAGTTAACATTCAATCATATCTATCAAAACAGTGTACGTTGGAGCACACAATACATCGTCAGAGGATTTAATGTCACGTTCCAAAATTGAATAGTCATAAAATGTAATAGTTCATTTGGACCTTTTTTGCAATTTCGTTGGCTATGCGATATTATCTATAAAATAAGTAAGAACAAAAAACTGCCACTTTACAAATCTTTTTGACACAACGAAGTCTGTCGGGTCCGCTAGTATCCCAATAAATAATAAAATTAGAAGGTCATTATGAAAAGAAAGTAATTTCGAAGGGTATAACTCAAAGGTAAAATTAAAAAAAATATATATATAATATTTTTATTAGAATGGATTACAATAATATCTTTAAAACAATAACACGTAAATGGAAAATCTTCACCATTAAGTATATACGTTTGAGGAGAACTTTTTAAAATTAAATAATAAAATAAAAAAAATGAAAGATTTACTTATAGCTAATATTCTTTTCATTTGGTGTTGTAAACTATACACAGAAGTATATTTATTACTATTTTATTTGAGGATGGACTTTATATCACTGCAAAAATATTAATGTTTTAATTTTCATATTAATTTACATACCTATAATCAATTAGATCAGGATTATTATGCGATGGAGAGCTTGAAGAATCGTCAGTAGAAGAGTTTTCCTTAAAGAAGAAATAAACTCTCATTCATTTACTACATATAATTGAAATGTAAACAATATCGAATTATGTACTTACCATATTCTTTTGTTTTTACATAAAAACTTAACCTTATGGTTTAGCTAAAATATTTAAGTAATTTTACTCAAACTTGATAAACAACTGACAGTAAGATAATATTTATGTTATTGTTTCGGTAGAAATAGGTAAATAATCCACAGATTAACATATAAATAATCTTTCAATCATAGAAAACTTTTACATAAATATGTACTTGGCGACTTCATAACACAGATCACAGACGAATTATTAGTACTTCACGATTCTACCAACCGAACCAATCTAAACAAAACAACAAAAAAAGGGAATGTCAAATAAATTGTCAGTGGGAATAAAGAAAAAAAATTTGAAAGATTCATGAACGTACTTTTGTAGAATAAGCAAATGTTTGATTCCGAGCCAAAGCTATAAACTCTTTATTAAATAAGTTGTCAAATCATATTATATAATGTGTTACAAAAAAAGTTTAATTTATCTTAGAATTTACCTTGTCCATTACCCGTTACCAATAAGTGATTAATCACTTGTATGTTCATATTATAAATCATTGTAGTTATAAAATAAAAAATAAGATTATCCTTTATAATGAAATAATTTAGGTGCTGCATATTTTCCCGAATTAATATTATTTTGGGAATACGTTTATTTAGAAAGTTACAAATAATATAATGAAAGATTTGTGTAACAAAGATTTCTGGTGGTTTATTTAAGATATTCAACTCATTTTGCCCATTTTAAATCTATTGTATCATTCATTACACTTAAACAAAGATAGAGTTTTGTTGTTCAATTTCGAAATACGCTATGTTGTCATGTTTTAGCTCTCATTTTAAGGATTTATAATCTGTGGGACTGTGGCGTAGTTAGGCTGTGGCATATTTGCGACTTTTTTGGATCTTTCTCTTTTTACTTAATGTACGCTCTCGCTCATTTGTCATAATTGTGTTCGTAATACCGTAAAAATTCTTAATCAATTCAAATTTGTTGTATTTGTGACCTAATAACATTCAGTTAAATGTGCAATTTATGTTTTCTTTTGTTATGGTTGGAATGAGTTGTGGTGTGTTAACCGTTATGGAACCAACGCACGAAGAGGTAACATCGCAAGCGCTGCCTTCGTTTCGACTGCGATGACCATAAACGACAGCGGGAACAATGATCACCAACTTGCCGCTTCTTTTCACCAACGGCAATCCGACTGCTCTGTCGGAAATCACTGCCGAGGAGCTGGAGAAGTTCATAACATTTATGGTGACATGTTCCTGGGGTCATGACACTGCCAAGTCTATCCGCAGACCACCATGGTGGCCGAAAGACGTTGCCTTTTCACACCCCTTCGTCAGGCCAAATGAAGTGCCTGTAGATTGGGAGTTGCGGCTAAAGGAATTGGTAAAGAAATGCTATGATTATCATAAAAGCAACTTTTTGTTGGTTTTTTCTGCTCAGCTGGCGCGTTACCCACGGCACAGGCTAAAGTATGTTGACAATTGTGATGGAACCACGTCTCTCTATTATATGCCAAGTGGCCGTCTTCTTGTAACATTCAGAAATGAGAATACCTATTATGATCGGAGTGATGAAATTGATTCTGATATAGAAGAAGTACCATTACGGTCAACTGACATTTACTTATGTGATAGTTGTGACAGTCATTTTGACAATGAAGATGCATTAAGAGCTCATGAACGAGTCTGTAATCAAGAAAATGCTCCACCAGCTTCCTGCAATGGTGGCTTACCAGAATTTCTGGCTGCTTTGAAATTGCAGCCTGTTGGTGAAATTAAAGAGTCTAAAATCCCACAAACCTTAAATGGAACTGGAAGCAAACCAAGAAATGTTAGAAGTGTTACAAACATAGACAGAGGACCTCCATATCCTTTTTCTTCTTTGGCTTATATGAGAAACTTGAAGTTTTCCAGCCAAAGAGATACAAGTTACTCAAGGGAGAGAATTGAAAGGTACTGTTGTACTCCGTTTCCTGTTAGTAAAAATGTAGGTAGTAAAAGTAGGAATCAGCAGTTTCCTGTTAAATATAGACGTCCTATGGAATATTTGAATCGTCACTACACTTTCCCAAATCAAAGAAAAAAAAGAATATTAGATCTAAAAGCTCAGCTGCTGCTATTAAAATGTAAGCCTGTATCAGTAGATATAGAGAAAATGAGTGAGAAAAGGATGCAAGAATATATAGATAATCTGAAACTGGAAGCTCAGAAAAGGGCAGAGAAGGATGTGATCTATGTGGATGGACTAGATTGTGAACAGACAACGCTTGGGGATATGTGTGATCCGCTGCGGCGGTTAGACCTTGAGTGTGAGGTGATTGATTTGTGTTCTGATGATGAGGGTGGCAGCAGCAATGAGAATTATGACCCTCGGGCTGGAGTGGCGTGCGTAATGCGCGGTGGAGCCGTCCTACGCCGAGCACCAGCTGTTACACCACGCCAGCTGCCCGCAGAGCCCTGTGGAGCTCTCCTACAACCCCATCCTGTCATCCTCATCGCACACAGTCTTAACCATTTACAGACTATTTCACTAGAGTGACCCAACTTTAAATTATCCACAATAGGTATGTTACTGATTATTTATTATAAATTAAAGATTTACAATTTGACATGTTCAGTTAATGTTTTATTTCATACAGAGTATAGAGACTGCAGTTATAGTAGAAAAATGTGAATAGCTGTTAAGGTTTACTCACATTATCAGTGGGAGTAAACTTTAACACCTAAAAGTCCACATTTAATTATTGTGTATAACATTTGATGTAAATGAATTTTATCCATTTTATTCATTTTTTCTGGACTTCAAGGAAAGGTAAATTGACAAACCTATTATTGTATCATTCATAAGCAAACAGGCATCATACTTTATAAGTAAACAGCTTTGTTGAAGAAATAGTAATTGAAACATCTTGGTATCTATATTACAGATACTATGTAACAGCATATTTCCATCTTATTTACACTATTTTGAAAATGACGGAACATTACAAAAGGGGTAGCTCAATATTTATATAAAAATATTGTAACAGACTAACAGAAGTCAGAAGAACACAGAACTACATTATTGGGTAATTAGGTATTAATAAGTTTTACATCTATATTAGTTCAGCTTTTTTTTGTATCTATGGGATTTTACTATATACATTGTATTTCTTTAACTAGATTTCACTGTTTGCTTTTCAGTATGTCTTTTAAAATTTGTAATGCAACAGTCAGTGTTATGCAAGCATAATGTGTATTATGGCAAATAATAATATGTATGTAGCAATGGCTAGATTAAAGTCTTTTATTATATGAGACTATATATATATAGAATCATCATCAGCTGCTTTTACACCTGCTATATACTATGTTTTCTATTAGTTTATCTCGTGCTCAGCTGAGTAACACATATGTCTAAAGGTATTTATTTAAGATAAAGTTAATTCCTAAAGAAGTTGCAAGAAAAATGTTATGTGTAAGACAATATTCTCTCATTTTTTTTGAAGCATATAGATCACCTCATGTTAAGCGATTCAAATGCTACCCAAGACAACATCAGAGGAGTTGATGCATTGCCAGATTTTTAATGGAAATACATTTTTATTTATCTGGCAACCATATTGTTCTAAGCTAAGCCATGAAATTAAAAATCTACTTAACAATATTTGTGATTATATTTTACATACATATATACTTTGTTGAACAAGCTTTGCACAGCCAAAAAGTAACCTGACTACTGAATGGAAACTGGTCACTGATATACAATTTTACATTAAAGAGTCTTAAACTCCAGTAATATTCAGGGAGCACACCACTTCCAAAATATTGTCATGCTGGAAAATTTAAAAATTTTCATTTATTATAATTAATCAGTTTATTTTCCTTTCTATGCATTTTGTGCATACCAAAAAGAGTAAATGATGTTCCCAATTTATATATATTACAAAATCAATTTCCCCACTTAAAGAATGTTACAGATATATTTTTGACTTAGTAATATTATCAAAGGCAATAAATAAAACAAGCATATCTTTATATATTAGCTATAGAAATGTGATGTACTGAATATGAACAAGTAAAATGTGGTCGATTAGGCTATTATATTGAACCTTGTAAGAGTGATGCAGTCTGTTTGTTAATAGTAACAAATGCGACATACCCTTCAATCTTAAAGGTATTTATTTAGCTGTACCTACCTGCTTTAAGGCCTATATGCTCACATCAGTGCCGACAATTGCCGTAATATTACATTAGTTAACAATATCTAGCTGCATTCATTATGCATTAGTCGCCATCTATAATTGTCAGTGCTGTTCATATTCTCCACAACAAATTAAATTTTTCTCCAAAAGTGTTCTAAACTGGATTAACGTCACTTTTCTGCATTGATGTATGTAAATAGCCTTTCAATATTTATTCAAACATGGCGCCCAAGTACCGATGACAAAATGGCTGACTAATAGGTAATTTCATGAATGTCATACTCGGTCTGCTGTGATATTTTGTATTATTTAGTAGTTAAGCATGTATATTAGTTTTTATGTAGCTTAATCTTATTTTATTTTATTTGAATTCTTTTACTTTCCTGAATAATTTCATTTATTATAATTTTTTGTTTTCTCAAGTGTACATAATGACTTATATTCATAAATTAACTTTTTCAATATTCAAAATTAAAGTGATTTCATTAAAGCATTCTTGTTTTGCACTTTTAAATCTTAATACCATCACTACCTAACCATTGCGTCAATTTGCGAACTTAAGATTCCTTTATCAATTTTTTTTTTAATATTTATTTTACACTCAGCAGTGCCAACAGGGAGTTTTTAGAGCTAGATTTAGCTCTAAATTATCTTGGCTAGCTTTAAAAATGTGGGTCTAGCTCTTTAGCTCTACTTTTCTACAATTTTAGCTTTTTTCCATACATACATATAAATTCCTTTGTATTTTTTTAGCTCAAAATACTAGTTTAAATAGCCAAAATGTACTTACATTGTCTATGTTCGGTTTGTCCGATCTATGGTTTGGTTATTCTATGGTGGTGCTGTTGTCTGTGGTTGGATATTTCCCAATAATTCTAAGATCTAAACGTTTCGGCTGTTGAGAAAGTAGTATTAGTATTAGGTACCTACCTACACAGTGAGTGAGTTACTTTTTCAGTGTCAGTGGTAAATTTACAGTGTTAAACGGTCACTTCAGTTCGCAATATTTGTTATTATTTCGTCCGCGCGTGAATTGTTTATTATATTGCAGTGTAATGGCGCAAAGTAAGCAGCCTTATACACAGAAGTTCAGACAAGAATGGCTGTCTGAACCAGAATTTCAAGGTTGGCTTGAAGCAGTAAAAACAGACCCCACCAAAGCGTTTTGTTCCTACTGCAAATGCGAGGTTAATTCAAAAAAAGGTGATTTATTAAATCATACGAAAAGAAAAAAACACTTAAAGGCGGCGCAACCATTTTCAGCGGGACAGTCAAAAATAGATTTTTCTCCAAAACCGAAAATTGATTCTGGGATAAATTCCGCTGAAGGATCATTGGCCCTTTTTATATGCGCTCATACTTCAATATTACCTGTCGATCCCCTTGGTTTACTATGTAAAAAACAATTCAAAGATGCCGAAAACTTAAAATTACACAGAACAAAATGTAGTGCTATCATAAAGAATGTACTAAGTCCGCATTTCGTAACCGAATTAAAAAGAGATATAGACGATGGACCATGAAGTTTACTATTAGATGAGAGTACTGATATCGGCATTACTAAACTGCTCGGTATCGTAGTGCAGTATTACAGCAAAAAAAGATTTGAAATAGTTTCTATTGAGAATTTCAATCAGCAGCAGAGTGCACAATACAAGAATAATATTAATACGCCAATAAATTACGACAACTTTATTTCTGTAAGCCAAGACAACAGAGACGTCACATTTGATAGATTACATTTTGAACTTAATTTGAATCTTGACAGCAAGTCAAAAGTATGCAACCTCTAATACGCACCCTTAATCTATCATAGTGTGTACGCACCCTTAAGCTTGTTACATACTTAATTACAATACATATAATTAGAGTTCTTTCTATATGTGTAAACTAATTCCTCACTTTATTTTTATTTTGTATGACATATATAATGTACAACATGCACAAGTATGCGTGCACCCTTTACAACAAAATAACGCTCCATATGTTTTAAATATATTTATAAATATTTAACTGCATAACGGAATAAGTACCATTATAATATCCCAACTAATATTATAAATGCGAAAGTGTGTTTGTTTGTTTGTTTGTTTGTTTGTTTGTTACCTCTTCACGCTTAAACTACTGGACCGATTTCAAAAATTCTTTTCACCCTTTTGGAAAGCTACATTCTCCCCGAGTAACATAGGCTACTTTTTATCCCGGAAAAATCGACAGATCCACGGATGCGCAATAAAGGCTTCGCCTCAAAACTACTGCACAGATTTTTATGCGGTTTTCATCAATAGATAGAGTGATTCTTGAGGAGTTTTGCGGCATTTTTTATCTCGGAAAAACGGATAGTCCCACGGGAAGCGCGATAAAATCTTCGCACCATAAACCGACTTCCGCGTATATGTAGCCGTGGGCAAAGCATACCCTTAACCCTCTATACACCCAATCCCGAAATCCACGCGGGCGAAGCCGCGGCATAAAGCTATTATTTATAATTATACATTAGCACTCGCCCTCTTAATGGATAATTTCGTTAATGCTAACTTTATCTTTGGACCTGGGAGCGATTTTGTTAACATATCTGCTAACATTTCCTGCGAGGACAAATATTGCACCTCAATATCTTTATTCAATATAGCTTCACGAACAAAATGAAATCTTATATCGATGTGTTTAGTTCTTTTGTGGTTCATTTTGTTCTTAGAAATTTTATGTGAAGACTGATTGTCATTATAAATTATTACTGGATTGTCATAATCGACATTAGTTAGACTTTTTAATAAACTTTTTAAATATATGGCTTCTTTTGCCGCCTGGCTCAAACCAATGTATTCTGCCTCTGTAGAGGACAAAGCCACACATTTTTGTTTGCGACTTTCCCAAGTTATTAAATTCTCTCCTAACATAAATAGCATTCCAGTAAATGACTTCCTATCGTATGATCCACCCCAATCCGCGTCAACATATCCGTTTATTTTTAAATTACCAGATTTTTTAAATACAAGTGCAAAATCTAATGTTCCCTTTAAATACCTTAACACGCGCTTAGCACATTTATAGTGAACTTCGCCATAGCATGAATTAAATTGAGATAAAACGCTAACGGCATGGGCAATGTCAGGTCTAGTGTTTTGAGCTAGATAATTCAAGCAACCTATTAGATTTTGATATGGAAACCTATAATCAGATTCAGTAGCTCTCTCTAATTTTAGTCCTACTTCCATGGGGGTAATGACTGGTTTACAGTCAGTCATTTCAAATTCTTTTAAGATATTGATAACATATTGTTCCTGATCTAGGTAAATTGCGTTATCATTTCTTCTAAATCTTATACCTAGTACATGTCTAGCTTCACCTAAATCTTTTAGTTTAAACTTTTTAAGCAAACCAGACTTTAAATTATTCTTCTCAATTACGCGATTACGATGAGAATACACGAAAATATCGTCAACGTATATAACTACACATATTCTATCTCTATCATCAAATATCTTTTGATACAAACATGGTTCTACTTTCGATTGCACAAAGCCTAAATTCAACATCTCCTTATCTAATTCATTAAACCAAGCATATGACGCTTGCTTAAGCCCATATAACGATCTTTGCAATTTACAAACTTTAGTTTCCTGCCCTTTAACAATTGTGCCCTTTGGTTGAAGCATATAAATGTCCTCTTTGAGTTTTCCATAAAGGAAAGCTGTAGTTATATCCCACTGATCAATTGTCCAATCGAATTCAACAGCTAAAGAAAATAACAATCGCAAAGTCGAGCTTTTGACAACAGGAGAGTAGGTTTCACTATAATCTACACCACGTACCTGTGTAAATCCTTTTGCTACTAATCTGGCTTTATACTTAGATATCTTACCATCGCTATCTCTCTTAATTTTAAATACCCACTTGCATTGGATCGGTTTCTTATCACTTGGTAATTCTACAAGTTTCCAAGTTTTATTTTCCTCCAACGATAGTAACTCATCGTTTATGGCTTTCTGCCACAAGTCACGATCTGGTCTAGCCAGCGCTTCTTCTATCGTTATTGGATCACCGTCAATGTCAGCAATAGCTTTAATACATGCGCACGTGTAATCAACTTCTTTTCGCAGACGCAAATTGTATCTATTTTCAGAATTGGACTCTATTTCTTCATTTATTCTATCATCATAAATTGGATCTTCAAATATGACAGATTCTGTGCTTCCAGATTCAGTATAAGTGAGACTATTATCACCATTTAAATTGACGTCACAATCTGTTACGATCATTGGCTGTCTCCGTTCCTCCTCAATTTCAACAGGAACGATTGTACTTTTCGTCGCTTTATCACCAGGAAACACATTTTCAATGAATTGAACATCTCTAGCAATAGTTACCTTACCAGTCTTTGGTTGAATTAATCGGTAGCCTTTTGTATTCTCGCAATAGCCAATAAAAATCAAAGCTTCTGTTTTCATATCTAGCTTTTGCCTTTTTTGTTTGGGTTTAAATGCATAGGCCAAACATCCAAATATCCTCAAATGACTCAAGTCTACCTTCTTATTGGACCAAAGTTCTAAGGGAACTTTATTTGTAACTGCTTTAGTAGGGCTTCTGTTTTTTAAGTATACTACAGTACAAACCGCTTCAGCCCAAAACTTTTTACTCAAATTTGCTTCACAAAGTAGTGTTCGTGCCTTTTCAATAATAGATCTGTTCGCCCTCTCAGCAACGCCATTTTGTTCAGGCGTATAGGGAACAGTCTTCTGATGTTTAATACCAGCCGACATTAAAACTTTGTCAAAAAGATCGTTACAAAATTCTTTTCGTTGTCGGATCTCAGAGATTTTATCGACATTCCTGTCTCATTTTCAACTTCCGCCTTGTATTCACGGAATTTAGATAGTGCTTGACTCTTATTTCTTAAAAAATATATATGTATACATGTGTCATGCGTGTGTAATCGTCGATGAAAAGCAACATGTAACGAGAACCAGCAAACGATGGTTCTTCCATCGGACCGCAAATGTCTGTATGCACAATTTGCAATATTTCTTCTGCTCTCGTACCACATTTTTTAAATGGTTTCCTACTCATCTTTCCATTAACACATGGTATACATGGCTCGGTTATCTCTGTATTTTTGAATGTAATTCCAGTCACCAATTTCTGTAAAATATTCATATACTTTTGTCCCAAATGAGCTAATCTTCGGTGCCATAAATTTTTCAAAATTTCGTTTGACATTGTCAAATTGACTCGACATTTTTCATTTTCTTTCAATTTGAAAATTCCATCAACTTCTTGACAAGTTGCGATTATTTCATTATTTTCATTTCTAATTGTGCAACCTTTTTTATCAAAATTTATAGCATAATCTTCTTTAACAAGATTACTCACAGATATCAAGTTCATTGATAATCCTGGAACATGTAATACATCTTTTAAACAAAATTCGGAATTTTTACAAACTTTCGGCTTAGCATTTCCTTTGCCTTCTACTGGAATCTCTTCACCGTTTGCCACTCTTATCTTTAAAATAGATTTATCTTTCTTATAATCAGACAAATTCGAAACATCGCAAGTCATATGGTTTGAACATCCACTGTCTACATACCAATCGTTTTTGCTGACGGTACTTGTCACACTCATGCATATGTTTGCATTTGACTTGCTATTTTTGCATTCAGATGCTTTATGTCCTATTTTGTGACATTTGAAGCATTTGTACACTGGCTTTCGAGCTTTGGCCTTACCCTTGGTTGTGACTAGGGCGTGCTCACCAGCTCCTACGCCTTCTGCTTGTCTAGAACCTTCCTGAAGAAGTTTAGTTTTTATTTGTTCTAAGGTCATTTCTTTGCCACTATTATCTACGGCCATAATCAACGGACTATATTCTGCCGGAAGACCTGCTAATAATATAGAAATTAACCAGTCGTCAGAAACTTCCGCGTCAATATCAGCTAGTTGTTGAGCTAGAAATACGACTTTTGTGATGTATTTCTCCATTGATGGAAAGTTTTCTAATCTACATTCCCACAATTGGCGTTGTAGTGTTATTCGTCTGCCCCAGCCCTTATCCTCATACGCTTTCGACAAATTTTGCCAAACCTCGCGTGCACTTTTTGCTTTAAACACGTGAGCAAAACAGGAGGGCTCTAATAATAAGCATAGTGTACTGCGTGCTTTACGATCTACATCTTTTAAATCTGTACTTACGGTCTCGGCTTCAATAACAGACCACCAATTTTTTGATTCCAAAAAATTACGAACTATAAATTTCCAGTTTGCATAGTCACCAGAACCTTGTAATTTCCGTATTCCACAGATCGAATTAGATGAGTGTGTGTCTGAATTAGATGAGCTTTCTTCATCCATATCGCCGATGTTTAATAAACTTTTAAATTTTCGACACAGTACGACTTATACCACTTACTTTTGCAGACTATATTATTCAGGTATGAAAACTACTGGGCCCATAAACTATTGAGAATTTCAATCAGCAGCAGAGTGCACAATACAAGAATAATATTAATACGCCAATAAATTACGACAACTTTATTTCTGTAAGCAAGACAACAGAGACGTCACATTTGATAGATTACATTTTGAACTTAATTTGAATCTTGACAGCAAGTCAAAAGTATGCAACCTCTAATAGTTTCGACCTTTCTAAGATTAGCCGAAATAAAGAAAGGTGATGCCGAATCCATCACTAACGCTGTGAAAGAAACTCTCGACTTCCTCGGTCTCAATATAAAGCAGTTACGAGGTATTGGTGTAGATAACGCCAACGTAATGGTTGGAATACACAGTGGTGTGTATATGTGTAAAAGTTAAAAACGGAAGTACCTCATCTCGTTTTGGTAAAATGTACATGTCATTCGATTCAGTTGTCTATTTCTCAAGCTTCTGCCGAGCATCTTCCAAGGCATTTGGAGTATTTAGTCCATGAGACTTATAATTGGTTCTCAAAATCGGCAAATAGACAAAATGAATATCAAGCTCTTTATATGACCATCAATGATAAAGAACCATTAAAAATAGCACAAGCATGCGCTACCAGATGGTTATCTGTTGAAAGGGCAGTAAAGAGGATTTTAGAACAGTGGGTTGAACTAAGATTCCATTTTAGCCTAGTGAGAAATAGTGAAAAGTGCTATGCGGCTGAGACTCGATACAGTCTATATCAGAATCCCACCAACGAAGCTTATTTATTGTATATTCATTCGATATTAGAAGAACTGCAAGCGCTTGTAAAGATCCTACATAATAAAATATTTCAATCCAACAATATTGATCCTTGTAAATTATTACATGACCTTGTTCTAGCTATACAATCTCTGGCAAAACGAGTGTTGATTCCCACACGTAACATAAATGTTATGGACATAAGTAATCTGCAAGATTATTTAGATCCTCGGCCCTATCTGGGTTATTTAGTGGAGAACAAGCTCACAGAAATAAAAGAGATTGGCAGATTTTCGGAAGAAAATGAGACCGATTTAAGAGGTAAATGCTCAAGGTTTGTTGTGCCATTAATTATACAGCTAAAACAAAGATTGCCAGATAATTACAAGATTTTGCAAAAAGTAGACCTATTGTCAGTTACAAATACCCTCAAGCAACTGAAGGATAACATCACTTTATTCGTTATTGGAATGGGGCACGATGCAGAATTTGCTGCTAAAATGGAAATCCAGTGGCAAAAAATAACATTAATACCGTGGGAAAATAAAAGTAACACATTGATGTTCTGGGCAGAGATATTGAAATATCGAAACGCCGCTAACGAAAACCCCTTTGCTGAAATTAGTTCTTTTGCTATCTCTATGCTTTCATTGCCATGGTCCAACGGTGAAGTGGAAAGAGTCTTTAGCCAATTAAATTTGTTTAAAAATAAATCCAGAAACAGAGTAAGCGTAGCAATGATTAATGCGATTTTGACAGTTAGGTCGGGACTAAAAAGAAAAAAATATGTTGTCATGAATACAAGCTTCCAAGAGAAGTCCTAAACAAAATTGGTACCATATTCACATACAAACAAAATAGTGATGATGGAGCTGGTTCCAGTAGTATACAAGTACAAGAGCCGGAACCAGAATCTATTGTTTCTGATAAAGAAGACCACATCTTTTTATTGTAATGAGGGATTTTCTGACAGCAATTCAAATAAGAGGTAGATGAAACTGTTCAGCTCAAATTCGACGTCGTTTCTCGCTCCGATGCTATGTTTGGTTAACGTAACGCTATCTCTTTTCATCCCTACTTTCTGTGTGGTATGTTTTATTCGAAAATTATCTTGTGAAACGTTAAGACATAAGTATGGTACATGCAAAGCGGGACCAGTTTTTAAACGTCGCGTAGTATGGATATACGGGCTTCGTAGTAAAAAATTATTGAACGCCATCTATGAACAGACTTGAATATTATATTAGTATTATAAGTAAATGTTGATTTTGATTTTTAATAAACAGTACCTACTTTAGTTCAGTACTACATCAAATAATTTAGCTCTTTTTTTAAAAAAATTTAGCTCTTTTTTAGCTTCTTTTCGCATATAATCTAGCTCCCTTTAAAAATTCGAGTTGGCAACACTGACACTCAGTCCAATAAACTTATCTTGCTCATCCCCCAAATAAGTAAAAGTGGTTTTTGTGTACGGACTATATATGAAAATTGTGATTATTTCTATATAGAAACAGTAAACATAGTCAACATTAAATTTGAAGTCAATTTAACAGTTTGCAATTAGTAATGTTTTGACCTTTTTCTAGATTTGATCAGGAAAAATCAAACTAAGAAAAACAATATTAAAAATCACTTTTTATTTACTAGCATTAGCATTACTCAGATCTTTAAAACCTATGTTGTACTCGACTTCGGCAGGAACTGGGTCGCTGAGAAACAGTTTTGAGTAATTCATACAAACAAACAACTCGAGCTGACAGATTTTAAAAGTTAACGTTATATACAATATAAATGTAAAAAAATCGCTTATTTATTAACAGGGGTCGGAATTAGGTAGAGTTATTTATATACTTGCATCGAAATGTTGATATTATTATGGACTTCCCCGGATTTCTAATGGACAATCCCTCAATCAAAACCTCAGCGATAGACAAATAAAACAAAGATAGTTAACATACAATTTTTATTAGTTTACAATATTTAGTTTTTTTTTAATTCACAATACAAATTATTCATAGTCTTAAACAAATTCTCATATGCACTTGCTTCTAGCCTAGAATCGTGGGCAAGCGCGGATCCAGTCCTCATAAAAGGTTGTGGTCACAGCTACTAGAAAATCTGCTAAGTACGAGTCGGAGCATGAACATGCTCATTAACAATCATGCAAGTCGTTTATGAACTTTTGAATTAGATTATTTTCTTTTTTCTGAGCATAAGGCCTTTGGCCTTAGGAATGGAAATAAACTTAGGAGGAAGTCGGACCCGATTTCTTCAAATAAAATAGTCAGTTTCGATCCAAACCTATTTCAATCAATAACTTATATTTTTTTATTTTTTTCTAGTAGATAGTATGCTAATATAGGGACACTAGACTGGGTAAATAGGTATCTTGACGTTGTATCAGGAGTAATGTAAGTGAGATCCACCAGGCGAGATTTTTAATTTTTTTTACATTTTGTAAGAATATCAAATTAAATTAAATGCAAATTAAATTAAGGTACATTTTACATAAAACAACTTTATTTAGGTACTTACTTTAATTACGATAAAGCTTACGTTTCTTTTTTGTGAGAACGTTGATGATGTCATCGATATCCAGGTTCATATCTTTGTGTATATTTAGGAGAGCTAGCCCGGATCACAGATTAGTAATACTATTGCCCGGATAATCTTTCCTGTGCCATTGAGGCACGCAACCAAGATTTTATTCTGCGAAGAGTAGAAAAAGATCTCTCTGCGGTAGCTACGCTGACCGGAAGAGTTGCCAGTATTTGTGCGTTCCGAATCACGCACGTTTCATGAGTTATTGTGTTTTTTAAATTTTATTAAGGCATATCGTTTATTATCATCAGCCTATCGATCTCAATAGACCGTAAAAGTGTGACGTCACAAGTCTATTAAGGTTGTGGGTATGCCCATCGTGCCCAGAACGGTGGATCCGCCCTTGATCGTGGGGTTATTCAAATGGCCCATCAGAATCATTTTCCTTGCCTGATTCATTGCCAATAAGATTTGATGTGTTCGCTTCTAACTTTTGTGAGAATTACAATATATACCCATTAGCTTTTCAATATTTTCTTGCTTCAATGAGACAAAATCTAGTTCATTCCGTTAAGCGGGGACTGCTCCGCATTTCCGCTATTGTATTATTTTGTTCTCACAAGCTATGTTGTGCGAACTACAAATGTGGCAACATTGCGCGTATTGGAATGATGCAACTTCGGACATCCGATGTCATTGATGTAAGTTTGGCAACGTCGCGCGTGCAGTAGTTTAAATTGGGTAAAAGTAAATGACATTTTATTTAAAAAATCACGGGATATTTTTCTGCTCTTTTAAATTGATCTCGGGATTTGAGGCATATCCGTTTTATTCTTTCGCTGTATGAAATCAGTGTTAGTACATGAATAACTCTACTTAATTCCGACCTCTGTTTATTAATAACTACTTTAGACTCCATTAGACTTATAAGAGAGAAATGTAGATTTAAAGTGTTGTGATTACTTTAATGCTGTCTGCATAAAATAAGGGAAAACAACTGTCAATGTGACAGTCAATTGGTGATCCTTTGCTTAATCTTGATTGAGAAGAATCTAACTAGAAAACAACATAGCAACCCGCGCGTTCTGATCCACAGAGACAGTGAAAAAATTACCCTGTTCCAGCACTCTGATTTTCGGAATGCGCTTGTGTTTAGTTGTAGAATTGTGTTAACACTGTTCTTACTAAGGATAGTTAGAGTGAAACGCACGCAACATATGAACAGGCTCAAATAATTCATCCTTAAGAAAATTACTCATTTACCTAGAGGAGATGATAAAACTATTAAGGTCTGTCTTGTTTTTTATAAAGCAGTGCTGGGTATATTAGTCACATTGAGAATTATGTAACACTTTGGGTTAGACTGTAAGATGCTGTAGACTCCTGCTTCTGTAGATTGCCACAAATGAGCTATAAAAGCTAAAGCATTCTTTTTAAGCATTTGATAAAATGATAGTTTATTGGTTTGTCCGTTTTCAAGAGTCAATATGGACACTAATCCTGAACTAAGCCAGCACTGAAACGATGCGTCGCTGGTCCGGGTAAAAACCGGCTCATCAAGGCTCCTGGGGTAATGGTCAAGACCACTATGTGTTAGACAGCTCATTCACTCGTGGAACATTTAAAAGTTGTTTATTTGTATTTTTCTGCGAGTCTTTGAATTATCCCAATAGCTAGTGCCACCAATCTCTAACGGGTATTTGTCTCTAAACTAAAATGTAACTCCAGCATACGCAAACACAACGATTTGAATTTGCATTGAACAGAAAGCTAGCATTATGCCATTAAAACCTCTCATGATTCTCATCTCATCATCTTCGATTTTGTGCATTGTAAAGGCAAGGTTCGTGCAATTGACGAACACTATTCCCATTTGTTCAAGATCAACTTGTTTATTCTTTGAGCCTAAGCTCTTTTTATGCATGTGCATGAAACGCATGAAAGTTTTCTACACGATTATTTTATAAACGCGGTATTAAGTAACCAACTTCCTTCATTCCTTGAAGTATAAATACAGTGTAATGGTATAATCTTATCAATCTATGAATATTTATTTGTGAATGTGGGTAGACTACTAATGGCCGTTTTCACCAACTTTGTCTTAGCTTAGGCGACTCCTAAGAGACATGCTGTCTCACTCTTTTCAGTTAATACAAAAAGTGACAGCATGTCACTTAGGAGTCGCCTAAGCTAAGACAAGGTTGGTGAAAACGGCCATAAGTCTTTAAATTTCATGAAGGACCAATTGTAATATACAAATCAGACGAACGTTTTGAATGTTTTCTTTCTTCGTCTTAATGCTAAATCATTTGTATTCGCATGTGTCATTCGGTTGATTATGAATAATTTACGAGTCGATCACCAAGCAAATATTATCCATATTGTCTACTATATTTATAGATTTTGTTTTAGATAATCCTCAATTAGGACAGAGCAATACAACAGTGATACTGGAGTTAGCTGTGCTAATTTGATGTACACACATTAACGTGTCAAAATATATGTTGATCGACAGCTCTTAAGTTGCTCGTAGTAATGGCGGTTTTCGTAGTACATGTGTAAAGCTGCCGTGTTGTTGACGTAGCACTCTACTAACACGTGAGTAGCAGCAAAATGTATAGATCATATTTTTGTTTGATAATATGTGACTCCTTATCTGTCTCAGCACCCATGTTTATCTATATTGACCGCGTGCTATGGTTGTCCACATATAGAGATGACATGGTATACTAAAAATTACAAGTGAGCAAGACAAGTTTTGCAGCCACTATACAATGAAGCAGTATATCTAGAAGTCCACCCAGAACTCAAGTTTAATACGGCTCCACATCTATACAGTTGAGCTGGAGGAAATACGTACGTACGCCGAAGAGGTGGCATTAAGATCAACGTCAAGAAGATGTCACACCTATAGAACGTCAGTAATTTCCCAACAAGTAATCTTAAAATAAATATGCACAAGACAAAAAAGATGTCGAATTGTGATCTAGCGCCTACTCTTGTGAAGGTTGGAGGGTCTATAGTGGAAGTTGTTTACTAATTCAGTTTTCTCAGAAATAATTCCTAGCTCCTACGGAAAGTCCCGAATTCCGCAACGGTCAATCCATGGCTTCAGCTCGGCTAGGTATTAGACAGAAAGATGTGCCCTGAAACTCTGTGTTGCCAGTGATACGAGTATCATTCGGCTCCGAAAATTTGCCCGCTTAAAATAGACCTTATAACAGAGGATCAAAGTTACATAAAGGTCAATGGATAGGTTTCTTTACGTGATTGAATCAGAAAAGATGAAAACTAAATAACGATGTTATTTACTGGAAAACAGCATCGGTATACATCCCATAAGATAGGCTGACGTTTTGGCGAAGATTACACGAATGCGATGGATGCTGGTAGCGTAGCACTATTTGTTATTAAATGACGATGTGTTCTAAATGCTTTCAGTATATATTTAATTAATAAAGTAAAATTAAGCTACCTAATCGTAGAGTCAGTAATGACAACATCTACGCTGATCAGAATAGTAGAGCAAAGATTGTATACGGTTAGCGCACTCTTTGACTTACAAACTCATATCAATCTTCATTCAAGATAACCGTCACATACACCTATTGACGATAAAACAAATTAATTAATATTAAAAATAATTGAACCGAAACGCCGCCACTGTTGACGCCTACATCTCTCAAAATACTACTGTAAGTATATTCTGCCTGAATCTTGTTCGAATAAATTATTACTACGCTGGGATAGTTCTATAAACTGATACGATAAAAAATCCCTTGACACGACTCTTGGTTTACCTTGGCTGGGTCAGAAATTATGACAGGTCGTAAAATCAATGACACAGTCATCGGACTGTATACAGATCATTTAAATATTCCTCAGATGTTTACATAAAGAAAGTACTGACTAAGTATTTGTTGTCTAATAAGAAACAAGTTAAAAGCTAAAAAAACTATCGAAGATGTGTATCTTATGTAAGACGCATTGACTTGTAATTAATCCGTTGACGCCTAATATATAGACACCGCTCATACGTTATAAAGTACATACATAAGTTATCAAGTTGAACATAATAAGTTCACATGAGTATTATTTTATCTGTGTTGTGACAATACACATATATTAGACGTACGCGCAGCAATCTGGTCCTCCTTTTTGTCTGATGAATGCGTGTATTCGTTTCAAACTGCGCGAATACACTGACAGTTCGATAAAATTTACCATGAGTCTGCTTTTGTCATCGATATATTATATTTTTCAATTTGATCAATTGATTATCGAATATTGTGGAACATAAAATAACTAGTATAAATTAAATTTGTGTAAATATAATCGTCGATTCCATACTAAAGTTCGCATATTAAAAATCATAATAATCTTTATTCAACACAGGTTTTATAAAAAAATTACAACAAATATAAAATGAAGAGGTACACGTGACTCTATGCGTAGATTATAAACAGAATTTAGTTAATTTTTTTACAGTGGTTTTCAAAACTACGGTACTACGAATGCAATCTTACAACGCATCGGTACCTGACGTCAGGTGAGTATATTGTGTTATTCATTCGCTGAGACGCGTTCCGAGGATCAAAGTGAGGTATTGTTTCCAAAATCACTATAACTATTTAATAATTGATGATATGATAATGACATTAAGACATAGTAATTGAAATTTTTGACATTGACAGTGACATAAAATCTGTCAGGGATTTTCAGTCTACTCTACCGTGGGACAGTTTTTTGGTTGCAACACTCGGAGCTTGAATCGTGCGTCAATGTTTTTGTAATTTTGTGAACGGCCCGGTTGCATTTGGACCGCTCTTGGAGTGCGCTCGAGCGTCGGTTGTGAACGCGCAACTGATATACAAGATTGAAACGTGCTATTGTGTAATACGCTGCACGTGCATGCACCGCATCTGCGCGATTGCAATTTGCACCCAATACATTAGCGTTGGCCTGGTGAATCATTTCTGATGGCGACGGAAACAATGCGTTTATTGTTTCTAACGTCGACAAGAATGACGCGTTTGGAATTATAATTGTCAGTTGGAATTGGTGAAAATTGTTCTTTTTGAAGTAATACTCTTAGGTGATAAAGATATATCGTTATTTAACATCGGTAGGTCACTGGGCTATGTGACTATATATAAATCAGAATTCTGCTTAGCAATTTTATGGTTACTGATTTTATGCTACTGAGTATAGTTATAAGTTTTTTGTAGATACCCATAATAACATTGTTTTTGACACACTTCCTTATCTATTCCTCGCTTTTGGGCACATAATCCGATACATATGTGTTTTGATTTGTTTTTACGTTACGCCGTGTTTTAAAAAACATCATTCATATTTTATTTTTACCCAATGAAGTTAAATGCTTATAAGGTCGGATTTTAAGTAAGTAATATAACCGTTTTCTTGTAGGCGCCGTTAAACTATGTGTTCTATAAAGATAGATAGATAACACTTTATTGTACATACACCACAAAACAGAGAGAAGAAAATAACAAAATATACTTAAAATTACTTGTACAATTGGCGGTCTTATCGCTCAAACAGGAGACGACCTACTAAAGATATGTTTATTTTTATAAAATGCCATTATGCCTCACGTTGTTAGCAACGTTAAGTATGTTTATTATTTTGTCTTATGTTTTATGAACAATAGTACAGCAATATCTTGGAGTATACATACATAATAAAATATAACCGGCATAAATTAAATATTAGATGGACTTCAAATGCTTGTCTAAAATCTGAAACGATTGACTCGAAAATGATAGTAAAAACTTCCAAATGACACCCGTATTCTGTTATTACACAAAAGGAAAACTATAGACGCAATGCTGTTCTATAGATTGCTATACTTAGAATTCTGAGGTAGACGATACCTTCACTTCTGATATATACATACCACTAAAGATAATTCCTGAAACGTTCTGTATATTATGTGCCACAGTGAATAACCAGCCTAAGATTGTAAACTATACGTGTGTCAATTTTATCGGTTATTAGTCTTTTTCCAAATTTTAATCTATGTATGGACAAATCTTTTAGAAAATGACGTCAACGTGTTGTAGAAATAGCAAGGATAGCTCTCAATAGGCTGATTATGTAACTGTTGATAACATAATAAGTAACGCTTGCTATCACATTATGTAACTGTTGCTATCATAATAAGTAACTGTTGCTATTACATCATGTAACTGTTGCTATTACAGTATGTAATTGTTGCTATCACATTATTTAACTGTTGCTATCACATTATGTTACTGTTGCTATCACAATAAGTAACTGTTGCTATCACAGTATGTAATTGTTGCTATCACATTATTTAACTGTTGCTATCACATTATGTTACTGTTGCTATCACAATAAGTAACTGTTGCTATCACAGTATGTAGCTGATGATATCACATTATCTAACTGTTGCTATCACATTATCTAACTGTTGATATCACATTATGTAACTGTTGCTATCACAATAAGTAAGGAGCCATCCATAAATTACGTCACACGGTTTGGGGGAGGGAGGGGGTTGACGAAGTGTGACATTGTGTGACAAGGGGGTAAGAGGGATCTTAAATTTCGTGACGTCACATTACAAAATCTATTAAATCAAATAAGCTAACTGTTAAAACACAAATTTTAAATTATTACTATTAGTATGAAAAGTGCTGTAAATATTAATTTTTATTGTAAAGTCTGTATACTCTCATAAATAAAGAAAGGAATAGTATCTTCTTCTATCTATTAATAGGGGTACTCCCGAAACGTATTATTTTTCTAATTGATTATAGTAGGTGATTTTGAAAAATATAATAAGAAAATCATGAAATGACCATATACTTATTTAATATAAGTAATCGTTTTTTGTTTTGTTAATTGATTTGATATTAATTTTATTAAAATGAAAATAAAACTGATTTCGAAACCGCTTTTATCATTCAATAATTTGGGGGGGGGGGGGAGTCTCACAAATGTGACTAGCTGTGACAAGGAGGGGGGAGGGGCAAAAAATCACGAAATTCGTGTGACGTAATTTATGGATGACCCCTAACTGTTGCTATCACAGTATGTTACTGAAGCTATCACATTATGTAACTGTTATTATCACAATAAGTAACTGCTGTTTTCACATTATGTAACTGTTGCTATCACATTTTAATTGAATCTGACAGATGTGCAGTTATATCGCTGCTTTACAAATATATTTGTCACTTTGGATTTTAATAAAGTTGCGTGTAGTTGCACTATTAATCAGTATTAATCAAATTTGGTAACATCAGAATTATATAATTTGAGGCAGGTATAGTTTTATAATTTCAATGTTAAGGTCATAATGCTTTTTAGTTTTGTGAATATGAGCATGTATGAAAACGTAAAAATAGCGTGCGAATTGTTCATTCATTTCATTACATACAAAGTGGTATTCATCGTGAACCGTATTACGATAAGGAAACCGAGGTATAGTATAGAGTGCAGCGACAAGAACAAGAACCTTGATTCCTGTCCTCTTAAAATCTTGGGTCTTTTAGAAGAGACGTGAAGAAGTTACTTGTTGTATGCCAAGGGGAACATGGCTAGTGCAGTACGAGGTTTTCTTGCACTAGCTGTCTTCGTATTTGGACATCATTTCAGCTCACCATCAGGTGGTTGGTGTTTTGTGTGTGTTGGTGGTTAGTCACAAAATGAGTACAATGTACAAATGTACAGTCAAAAACGTGTTAAGTTTTACATTTTTACTAAGAAAATCGCCGGCATTCCCTACGTTATAAGAGCACAATGTGTAACGCGTTGCTGTATATACTTAACTGAATTTTATGTATAAAAATTTACTTACATAAGTAACGCCATCTATGTATTAGTTTGGAAAACCCGTTAAACTAATAAATAGAGTAGATACAATGAAAAAGAAGCAAAAAGAATCTATTTAAGAATTTACTTGATAAAGCTTTCGTGTAATTGCACCATATGTCAGTTTCAATCAAAGTTGACAACAGAGTTACATTATCTGTAGGCAGCTTTCGTGACATAAAATATTTCTCAACTATCTACTTCCGGTTATCGTAATTTAGTCCCGATTACAATAATCGATAACCATGTTATAGTTTGCTTGTTTACCATTTTCGTGGTATTAAAATACTACGCATACAATAGAGATAAACTTTTAAGATTAGATAAGTTATTTGCTTTGTTAAAAAAGGCCGCATTGTATTGTTGTGTGTTGGATCTGGGAGATGGTTTTATAATTTCATCATCAAGATGTCAACTGAAATAAAACTAAAAATAACTAAGTAGACTTTTTTAATAAGAAAAACATGCATCGCAGCAAAAATATTGTACTATCTCCTAAATTAATCATATATCTTCGTTATTTAGTTTGTGGTGTGAGTTCAGTGGCCTGCGACTCTCTTCATCGGAACCATAGATGACCTCTTCGTCAGAGTCGTTGATCATAGAGAAAGCAGGATTGTCTTTGGTAATGGAAGATTCTGGAAAAAATAGTAGGCATTATGACATAAACTATCATAAAATTTGAATTGTATCGAAGTTTTACACTTTTGACAATGTCATATTTTATGAAGAGTGTCGCTTTTGTAGTGACACCATATTCCAACAGCATATTCCAAACATAAACTGTCAATAAAATTAACACGTTACTTGTATAAAGAATTTGGATACTCACTAAATTCTTCTAATGAATAAAACTACGAAAAATAGACATCATTTTAGGTTATAAAGACAGATTTCCCACAAATATTCGAATACATTAATTAGCTATCAGTTTCTTTTTACATTTTTATTGGATAAGGCGATGGAGTGTGTAACTGTATAGTCCGTACCTATTAATAAATATTTTTTATGTCTAGTTATTCTATGTTGTTTTCTCGTTCCATCTTTAAATATCATAAATTAAAAATGAAATAACGTAGATTAACTAAGTCAGGCTTACCTGAACTTTATTATTACGAGTCTATAAATATCACAACTTAAACAGCCTAACCTATGATAGTCATAGGAATCACGAGTAATAAATTTTTATGTATCGTCGATATACCTAACTAATTTTTTTTTTTTAGATTTTCTACTTGAGTTATTTTTGCTGTCTACTTATATACAGATATACTTCAATTTTGTACCTTCGCTCGTATGACAATTACGTTTATATATTATTTCCAGTGTGATTTGAAATAACAATTAGGTAAACTGTTGCTGGCTTGCTGGTGCCTAAGCTGTTGTCATTTTTTTAGTCACGCATTATTTGCTGTTGTGCGATCGCGCGTATGCAAATTAAATTATTCGTTGCAATAAGTAAATAATGTAAACATTGAATGTAAATAACAAATTATGTACAGATCAATGAACTTTTAAATACGCCAGAAAATTATATTGATTAGGTAATTAGTTTTAAATTACAGGTTTAAATTACAGCCTAATATTCTGACAGTCCTAAGCCATACCATTGTTAAGAATAAAAAAAAGTTAGCTATAATAACAATAACAATCGTACTCAACAACATTTGTCAAAACAGCAATATGCAGACAGACAACAACAGACAACAGTTTACAATAACAGTTATAGGAAAATAACATAACAGTGTTATTAATTATTCCAATACAATCGTTATTGGCATCACGGCTTGTCACTGACCGTGCACGGAGTGCGAGCCCGGCGAGTAGAAGTAGGCGAGCAGGTAGACGTAGAAGTTGTAGAGTGCGTAGATGGCCATGAAGGGCGCGGAGGTGTCGGGCGGCGGGCGGCGCGCCGCCCAGTGGTCCTGCAGCGCGGCCGCGCCCCAGCCGCTGGCCGCCACGCTCGCCGACGCCGCGCACGCCGCGCCCACGCCCAGCGACAGGCTGCGCAGCCGCACGTCTGCCGACACAACGCCGCCATGCCGCCACTGCTTACCACTGCTTACCACTGCTTACCACTGCTTACCAGTGCGCCGTGCCAAGCGACCTCCTATCCTCTCCTCCCCTTTTTGCTGCCGCAAAACGCCAGCATTCGCGTTGTGTTTCCGTTTGAATATTTGTGTAGGCTACACACATTCTAATGATGTCCTAAAGAAAGGTCGGGTCAAGAATACTCGCAAATGACGAGCATGCATGAAGATGCTCATGAAAGTGGAGGAAGCAAGAGAAGTGTGCCAGGATCGTAGCAAGTGGAGAGAGGTGATCTCTGCCTACCCCATTGGGAACAAGGCGTGACATATATTGGAGAGAGGTGGTCTCTGCCTACACCATTGGGAACAAGGCGTGACATATATTGGAGAGAGGTGGTCTCTGCCTACACCATTGGACAAGGCGTGACATATATTGGAGAGAGGTGGTCGCTGCCTACCCCATTGGGAACAAGGAGTGCACATATATGTATGTATGAGTACACACATTCGTCGTTTGAAATAATAAGAAATAGCTCTGACAAGAGCTGTTGTTTCCTGTCGTTTGAAATATGAAATAGCTCAGAATAGAGCTGCACTTCGAAGCACACTATAATCGCAGCATAGCAAGAAGTATCTTGAAGCACAAATAACTTCGAGTCACAATTCCAACTTCGAGTCACAATTCCGAGAAGAAGAATTCGAGTCGCGATTTTAACGACGAATGTGTGTAGGCTACATATACCTACATAAAACCTTTACTAATCTTATGTCATAAGTTGGCTACTGACACTGTGGTTTTAGCCATTTTTTTTTGAATAGTTATAACATAGATATAGAAGGGGCTACGAATGTGGTGGACAAGGCCATCTATCCTCACAAAACGGGGAACAACACCTTTCTCCTGATCGACAAATGATATGTTACTTATAGAATAAATAATATATAAAGAAATGTAAAAAGACTAACACAAACAAAAAAGAGCGCGGACCTAAGAGTCCGCAAAAAAACAAAAAGAGTACGAAAAGAAATAAACACTGTGGTTTTTACGAGATTTGAGATTTGCCAAGAATTTCATATGTATTAGGCGATTGTAACAACTTACCATCAGCGTTTGTTTATCAATATTTAGTTATAAAAAAAAATTGAGCTATCGCGAGCATGTAGCTCGATTTAAGCACTAAAGTCTATTTTATCTCTGAGACTCGAGACTTTACTACCAACTATTAGTGGTTTAGGTGGTTACTAGTCACCGTCTCTTACCATTTTTGGCTATAGGCTTCCGTTCTTGCAAACATTCGTGTGATACATGGAAGAGAGATGCCGGCGGTAATGGCAGAGTGCATGTTGGGCAAGTGATGAAACGCGACTATACTAACGCCGTGGTGACTAGGCGAGCGCGAGAAAATCCTTGACTTAGACACGACTTCTCGAATCTATATCTGATGGTTTATGGTGAAGCGAAGCAGCATTTAAGCCAAAAGGAGGAACATTATGAGTTGTAGGTTGCGTTAGTTTGATTGCAGAAATTACACGCTATTAATATAATAATCTATATCGAATATTTTGCGAGCAAAATCGTAAAGCCTCGCACTTAATCAGTGCTTGACAAATAATTACACTACAGGTTTTCTTGAAACTAAATGGACTCAGAGCTGAATTTCAGTCTTGCCGCAGAAAGACTTCGCACGGGAGGTAAAAATAATGCAAATAATGTATGGCCCTCAGTCATCTATAAATAGCTACATTCCCTTCGTCTCCAATTCTAAGGACAGCAAGCACTGCAACTTAGGCCTGTGTACTTTGTACAAATTAAGTATTGACAAAAGTCAGTTTTTTTAGAAGAACTTGTAGCAAACTCTTAAACAATTTATGAGTTTCCTAGTTATCACTTAAACCAGTCAGGTTTAACACATTTTTTTTATTTCTGTGTTGGAAATTAGTTTCGAAAGATCATCGTTAGTCAAAATACAAATATAAAATAAGTAAGTTTCCGCGTGTTGTTAGTGGTCTTAATCAAATCGTTGTTATAAGTTAGTTATAATATAAAAGGCACAAACTCACCAAAGAAAGGCATATTTCTCAGGTCACTGTATGCTTTTATGACAAGAACGAGTAAATACAAGAAGTATAATATAACAGCACTGAAGAACATAATTTTAATAACCTGCGAACAAATTATGAAATTACTTGAATTATTCTCAACCACAAATAAACAATAGTTATTTTTACTTACAGGATAATTAGGACTCGTGACGTAGTTGAATGTTGGGTCGTAGAATGAGTAATACTTCTGCCATACTGTTAGGACCATCGCCGGCGTCCACACCAGACCAACAATTATAATTTTGAACAGATAGAAAGAAAGGAAACCCCTCTCGTTCTGAAATAAGAGAAAACGTTTATACGTTACTTTGTTTTACGGTATAGGGCTGTAGGGCTTGACTAATAGTACATTACGATATTAGTGCGTTATGATGGTTATAACATGCGAGGCGGAATTTCAGTCCAAGCCGAAGGCGAGGGCGTAACAGAGCCGAGCATGTTATAACCAATACGCACGTATATCCTAGGACGTTTTTGAACACATTTTTTAAAAGTAAAAAAAAAATATTCAAATAAACTCAATCTGTGAATGTACACCGTTGCTTTCCCGCCATTTTTATGACCCGCTTTACATATTTAAAACCGATGTAATTACATCAGCCTTACGAGCAAAGGTGTTAAAAATACATTAAAAATTAAAATTTTCAGAATCATAGATCCAGTGTAAGTAACACTATGACTTATAGACTATGTTAGTATATACAATAAAAGATAAACGATCACGTAAAATCCCAAAGGCTCACTGAACTTTAAACACATGTTACTCTGTGAAGCTACCAACCAGGGCTGCTGTAAAAATTAATATATTATTATGATTTAACGTCAACAATATTCGAAAAGTAATTTCGGGAAAATATGGGGTGTTTTTTAAAAATTACACTCCAAATATGATTAACAAAACTCACATAAAAATTAATGGGGCGTCTAATTAAAATAATCTAACCTTATATTAATCTTGGTCACCTAAAACTATATTCTATATAACGGGTGCCCGCTACTTCGTCTGCGCAGGATTTGCACTATTAGCGAGGCGTATATTTTTATAAATTGAACCCTATGTGTTATTCTGATAAATAAGTTATATTATTGTAAAGTTTCATCAAAATCCATTCAGTAGCTTTTACGTGAAAAAATAACAAACATCCATACAACACTGACCAGAGTCTTCTACAAGTTCAGGAGACCTATTTTTGAATAGGCTATTTGACAGGTTTTTAAAATCCATTTTATATTATGCAGTAGAGTCTAAGGAACCCAGTAAAAGTTGTTATTTTTAATTCTGGTATATATTAGCTGAAAAACATCGAATTAAAAATTCAATATTTAAATAGCGTACCAAAACGCTACTTTGACAATATGGCGCTGCAGTGAGGTCGGTGACGTCACTTGCCTGTATTCTGATCTGTGACAACTGGCATATATATTTGTTTGTTGTAAACAAAAAACGAAAGTGCGATTGGATTTACTTTTTATCAGTGATTTATGTAACAAAATGAGTTACAAATGGTGTGCAGTTCCAAAATGTACAAATACGTCGTTAAAAACTCCGGAAAAACTATTTGTAAGTGTTCCAAAGAATATCGAAGTGCGCCGAAAGTGGTTGCTACTTTCTCGGAGGGATCATAATGACATAGCGAATAGTACAAATATTTTCTTTTGTGAAGACCATTTCGATGTAAGTAAACATAATATTTATATTTTGTAATAATTAATTACATCCAGAATGTTAATATTTTCGTTATTGATTTGAGGTTATAATACCTCTAATGTTTTTAACAGAATGTCTCTTGCAACTCACTTCGAATATTTCCGCTGTTTTCCATAATATTTGTTAAAATTTGTAGCCACAAAGTCCTATGATTTCAATAAGCAGTACACTAAAAGATCCCGACTAAAACTTGTTTGTTCGTTACAGATGGAAAATGACATGGTAAATTACTATCACTACAAAATGGGTTTCAGTCTGAAAATAATTTTAAAAGATATAGTTCTGCCTTTTAAATTTCATTGTCAGCCAGATCGCATTAAAAGAATGTGTGATGCTGGTACTTCCCGATCTGCATTTGTCAAACTGCAAAGAATGGAACTTGTTAAACAATGTGAAGACATTCAATAACCGACGTAACGTGAACAAATTATCGTTTATGTTCACGAAATTGTGCCAAACAAACTTAATTATTTATAACCTATATAAGTTCTTGTGGAAGTTCATCATTATTTCACTTTCTTATGATATAAGTAATTTAAGTTACCAGTAAAGTGTAATTATACTTACTTTGCTGTTTTTACATTTTTTAGATCCGAAGCATAAAAATCAGAATTATTTTTGAAAAATAATCCGACCATGATTGCGTCGACTTGCGGCAGGTTTCTGCAGTCTGCTTTTACAAAATCGTTGTCCATGGTTGAAAGTACTTGTAAAAAAGTGCAAATAAACAAAAAAAAAAAAAACAATGCATAATAAAGAAAATCTTAATGTAACGGATAATCTACCACAACTAGGCGCAACACAAGTAGGCAAACGAAGTTTACAAGCAAGTGACGTCATGATAAATTCGACCAATCAGGAGCGTTTTGTGTCACGTGACAAACGTTTAAAAAATGCAATTTTTATTTACGGATTTTAAAATAAATTAATCATTATTTTCAACTTACGTTAATAAATTATCATTTTTTAACTCTTAATTTATACTGTTAACAGTAATTGACACTTTATTTTTCGCATTGTCAAATAGCCTATTACGAATGCGATTTCGAAATCACCGCTGACTAAATAGTCAGCGGTGACTTTGAGGTCACGGATTCCTATACATCCAATTTTTGAAAGTCGATCGCAGAGCTGCCAACATAGATAAAGTACACACATAAATGTAAGAGTTCAGTTCCACGCAGAATGTAGTCGCTGCCGGTTATTGCTGGCTTAACCATTATTTTTATTATATATATATATATATATATATATATATATAATATATAATATATATATATATAATATATATATATATATATATATATATATATAATATATATAATATATATATATATATATATATTATAAATATAATATATGTGCTACATTCATATATGTATATTGTATATATAGACTAAAAAATCTAACAAAACACAGATAACATTTCCACAAGTATGACTTGATTACGAGTGGGTGAGGGCACTCGTAATGAAATCACACCTGTGACTAAGGTAGTCACATCAAAATAAGAATGATTGAAAATCGGTGATTATTAGTCACATCGGTGATTTCGAAGTCGCATTCGTAATTCAAAAATAGGTCTCCTGGTCAAACTATGTAATATCAAGTTTGAATAGTAATAGTTTAATGTACAGGGCCAGTGTAATAATATGCAAGGGGCATATAAATTAGACATTTGACTTTAGGTAGGTCTTTAGGTGCTTCCTCTAAGACCTGGGTCTTTCCGAGTTAACTGACTTCAAAATAAAACACTTTGAAATAGAAACCCCAGTCAGTTGGCGTTTTTGCCTACATGTAGACAAAATGGCGCTCAATATATTACTGTATAGTATTTCTGGTATAATGATGGAAGGTTGTCGATACTTAGCATAACATAAGCTTTGATTTCCATACACAGATATTACTACAATTAATTGCAAGAATGTGTGTTTAGGTTCGGCGTGTTATGACGCCTCTCGGATATGGGTTTCCTCAATTTGTTTCATGTTTTCTTGTTCCTAAAGTTACAGCTGAAAATCAGCAATTTGCTTGTTAACTGCAAGCAAATATTATGCTGAGCTGTCGCCTTATTTCGCCTGCTGTGGCGCACACACACACTAGCGTTTGTGTATGTTTGCTCTATGCTGTGTTTTTATGTTGTATTTTATATTTTGTGTGTCTATGTTTTCATGTTGTGTTTTATTTATTCTGTGTTTCTATGTTTTTATGTTGTGTTTTATATATTGTGTTTACTGCTTTTGTTTGTCATGTCGTTGTTATTCCTATTTGCTTTGTGTGTTGTGTAGCAGAGAAATAAAGTTATTTATTTTTACTTTGTGTTAGCATCTATTATTTTCTTGTTTTTTTTACCATGTCATCTACTCGGCGGGCTTTAGGTCTACCTCCGTTTGGGCCTGTCCATACGTTATGACCATCTTTTGTAATAGTTGGACAATGTGTCCGGCCCATTCCCACTTGATATTGTGGTGCGTCTATTACATTGTCTTTTGATGGTATTGCCATAGACATATATATATATATTATATATATATATATATATATATATATTATATATATATATATATAGATAAAGTTAATATTTTTTTTTGACAAGTTTAAGGTTCTCTCTCAGCAGCTCTCTGTTGCCCGTCGACATGAGTGTATTATTGATATGGTGTTACGTCAGGGTAGTAGGTTTGAATCCATTATTATCTTTGTTAGATTTAGTGGTAGTTTTGATTAGGTATTTCTTTATAATATTTGACGACCTCCATAGTCGAGTGGATAGTACACCGGTTTCAAGGTGTCGCCATCTCTGAGGTCCCGGGTTCGAATCCCGGTGGGGATAGATATTTGTGTGATGAATGCGAGCATTTGTACCTTAGTCATGGTTGTTGATATATATTTGTATAAAAAAATATTTATATATGTATAATATATGTATGTCTATCCGTTACCCTAGATCCCATAGCACAAGCCTTATAGAGCTTAGTTTGGGCTAGGCTAATTGGTGTAAGTGTAACAAATATATATATATATATATATTTTAAATATAATTAATTAAGTTTGTATGAGTAATCAATCTATTTTTGTTGTAGAATCATCATTTATGATGCTGCATGATGATTATGCCGTATTTTTTTATTATTATATTCATTTGATAAGCAATAATAAAAAAATAGGGTATCGATTCTTTTCTTGTTATTTATATTTTTCATAATTTATTCATTTTGTCCGACCCAGTTATGGTTCTGAATAGCAGAACAATAAGACTGTAGAAACTAGAACACGTATAACAGACGAGGACGTTAGGCATAATTAAGATAATACTAAATACGTAGAACATAAGTTTGACTCGATATTCATTTCATTAGTTAATGATACGACAGCTCTAGCTATTTACTACATAGTTTACGTATTTACGTAAACTATGTAGCTGCCATGAGTTCAGACACGTTTGCAGTCGATATCGACAGCGTAAATTTTTGTAAGGAAACTTTACAGCGCCCCTAGCAGTAACATAATGGTGTTATTTTTATAGTTTACCACTAGCGGACCCGACAGACTTCGTCCTGTCAAAAAGATTGGTAAATATGCAGTTTTTTGTTCCTACTTATAGATAATATCGCATAGCCAATCAAATGTCCAAAAAAGGTCCAAATGAACTACATATTACATTTTGTGACTATTCAATTTTGGAAGGTGACATTAAAAATTCCAATCCAAATGTATTCTGTGCTCCAACGCACACACGCGCACTGTTTTGGTAGATATGATTGAATTTCAACTTTATATAGCGTTAACAAAGCGCAAATTGACTATTTGAGGTTAGAAACACACCTACATTGCTTAGACAATAGTGAGTGCTCGCAATATGGACTTTATACAATAACAATAAAGCGCAATTTGACTGTACGTTTTAGTTAGAAAACGTTTGTTGCTACGCCGTAGCACACAAATACATTGAACTTACTGGAAAATAAAGTCAGTTGCACAGAGTACTGGCAGTTGCTTCAGAACGCCAGCTCTGGGCGCTCGTGCTAATTATTTAACTCCGTTGTTTTATTTATGCATATCCTTCTAATGTCAAATTATTAAGTACGGTGGATCAAATTTAATTATAACCATAAAAGTGGTGACCCTTAAATTGAACACTAATAACCGATTAATTAAATAACGTAGGGTGATTTCTTTTGAGTATTACAAGGACTTCACATTTACAACGACATTCGGACATTCGAAGCGAGTTGGCGCACGGGAGTAACTCAAATAATATAGTCAAAGGGCCGGACATATTTTTTTTATAATTTCATCATGGCAAACTTGACATAAAGGACAATACCCTCACAAATCTGTTGGCGAAGATCAATTTGCGCCTAAGTAACCTGGAGCGAGGCAGATGGCGGTGTACTTATCAGCGACCTCCGTCTAGATCCAGTTCGAGGAAAGAAGGGTCGCAGCCGCGGGGTGCTAGGCGAAAGAGTGCGAAATGGCTGTGTTTTTACCATTTCCGATATGGAGAAAATGCCAATAAATGCCTTAAACCATGTCACTGGGGCAGTGATAAAGTCAACATGCCAGCGTCGTCGGCGAAAAACTAGACGTACAGTCGGTGGCGGGCTCCTGTACTACGAACAACCGCCTTATCGTTCAAGATAAAGAAGAACCAGGTATGCGATTTTTAATTGACACTGGAGCTAATGTGTCGGTTTTGCCGGTAAATAAAAAATGTGCGCGAAAAATTAATAGTGATCGGAATAGTTATAAACTTTATGCCGCGAATGGTTTGGTGATTAAAACGTTCGGAACTGAAAATTTAACTTTAAACCTTGGCTTAAGAAGACCTTATGCATGGACATTTATTTTAGCGGATGTTAATCAACCTATATTAGGGGCTGATTTTATATCGCACCATAAGTTAATTGTAGATTTAAGCGCTCATAAACTTTTAGATTAAACTACAAGTTTAAGTGTAATTGGGTCAATTGTAAGGTGGAATGGGTCGTCACTAAATACGGTCACTAAATACGTAATAATAATGCCTACTTTGAAATACTTTATCAGTTTCCAGAAATTACTAAACCGATATCGTTTAGGGAAAATCCGCCGCATGCCACGTAAAATCATATTGAAACTGTTGGTCCCCCGGTTTTTGCGCGTGCCAGACCATTAGCACCCAAAGATATAGCGTGGTGAAGGAGGAATTCCGCCGGATGCAGGAACTTGGTATCTGCAGGCCGTCAAAGAGTGCGTGGGCGAGTCCCTTACACGTTGTGCCCAAAAAAGACGGACAAATCCGACCGTGCGGAGATTATTGGACCTTGAACGCTATTACTAAGCCGGATAGATGCCCGATTCCACGATTACACGACTTTACATATATCGCACGAATAATAGTGTATCAACTCAAAACGTCGTACTTGACATAATACTATAAACACACGCAAAATTTGATTCCTCACGCGTGATCAAGACCGTCGTTCGATTAGTGCAAAAACAGAATAAGGATAAATTAAAAAACTTATGTGACAGTTATTCAATTTGCAACTATTACATGAAGTGAGTAATAAGGTTTTTGTTGATTCTGAAAAATGTTCGATTTTGAGTTGATACACTATTGTATTATTAGTGCGATATATTAAGTAATAAAAAATATTTTTCTAGGTTAGATGTTAACAGAGCTTATCATAACATTTTAATTGCACCTGAGGATATCGTCTGATCTTGAGTTATTATTTTATTGTGATTAGTGCCTGGATTGTAAATATAAACTAATTTTTAGAGTATAACACAGTTTTATTAATCACAAGACTCGGCGGAAGAGAGAGCATAGATATAACAAATCAATCATTTTTTTCTTTTTACGCCACAGATTATCTAGACATTTTTACTTAACACCCTCTCCTAATTTTCAAAAATTAACAATTTATTATACTTGAAGATAACTAAAAAGATAACTAAACAATTTTTGAAAAATTACACATCAGTAAATTTTACATATTTTCTTTTTTTAACTACAATATTCAAACACAAATTTAACAATTTTTTAATTATCTAATCTTATACATTACTTATATTTTAATCCAAACTTGAACTCAAAAAAAATGTTACTTGTATTATTTTTAAGTTTATAAAGAACATTATAATACCCGCTTACTTATTTAAACTAAACATGTTTTCTTTTTATCTAAAAAAAAATAATTACAAAATTAAATCAATTTTTTTTTAATTTGCAATTTTAAGTTACAGTTACATACAAAATACAATTTTTTTTTTTTTTTTTTTATAGTGTAATAAGAATGAATAGTTTATTACAACATATTTTTAGCTTTACTTCTACATTTTAAATATAACAAACAATGAAACTCACAATCACAATTACAATTTTTTTACTAAGCAATTCTTATGTTTATTAAATTTAATTTTATCTAATGATTTCGTTAACAAATCTGCTGTTTGACAATCTGTAGGACAATACTGTATAGTAAATTCATTTTTAAGGTACAAATCATGAATATAGTGAAATCTGACATCTATATGCTTTGATCTTTTATTAAATACACCATTTTTAATTAAATGAATGGCACTTTGGTTGTCAATTCTGTATACAACATCGATTTTAGTGCTGAGGTCGAGAAGCAAGGATTTCAGGAACATAGTTTCTTTGCAGCATTCAGCAGCAGATATAAACTCAGCCTCCGTTGAGGATAAAGCAATAATAGGTTGCTTCCTGGAACACCAAGCTACTGGTCCCTCTCCCAACATGATCACGTATCCTGTTGTACTGCGTCTGGTCTCTTGATCACCGGCATAATCTGCATCACAAAAGACTGACATTTTTAAATCAATGTTTTTCTTGTAATATAGACCCTCTCCTAAGGTTCCCTTTAAATATCTAAAGATCCTCTTCACAGCTATTACATCCTTGTATTCTGGATTTTCCATTTTCCGACTAGCAATACTTACTGCATATGCTATGTCAGGGCGCGTTCTAGTTGATAAATAAAGTAGACTTCCTATCGCTTCTCTATAAGGATACTTAAGTTTTTCTTGTTCTTTAGAATGATTTTCATCTTGGCTTTGACACGGTGTTAGAACTGGTTTGCAATTTTCCATGTTATACTTTTGTAAAATAAATTTTGTATATGCTGTTTGAGTTAAATATATTCCTTCACTGTTTTCTTTTATTTCCATTCCTAAAAATGAACTTGGTTTTTCAGTAATTTTAACTTGAAATACGTCATTTAATTTTAACAAGAACTTTCTTATATCTTCTCTATTCTTCCCTATTATCAAACCGTCATCAACGTATATAGCCAATATTATAGAACAATCTTCGTTCTTGAGAATACATGGTTCATTACGTGTTTGAGTCAAACCACATTGTAACATTATACTTAAAAACTTCTCATTCCATCTTTTTGGTGATTGTTTTAATCCATACATTGATTTTATTAATTTGCATACTTTATTCTTCTCTTCTTTTACTCCTAATGGTATTTGCATGTAAATTTCTTCATTTTCTTGTAACTGTCCATAAAGAAATGCAGTCTTGATGTCAAATGTCATAATATTATAATTTTTAGCAGCAGCCAAAGCAAATAATGATTTTATAGCACTTTGAGATGCTACTGGACTGAATATTTCATCAAAGTCTGTTTCAGATTGCTCGTTACCACGTACTACCAATCTCGCTTTATGTGTTCCATCATCCTTAACACGAAACACCCATCTATTTGACAATATTCTATGACCATCGGCTTCACTTTTATTTACCAATTTCCACACTTTATTTTCTTTCATTGATTCCAACTCTTCATTTATTGCTTTCTTCCATTTTTCTTTTTCAGGTGTCAAAATTACTTCTTCATAGGTAAGTAGCCCATAGTCTTTATACTTCTCTGGTAGCTTAACCATTCTGCCGCTTCTAGTTCTACAATTATCTGTAAGTATATTTTCTGCCACATCTAATGTACTATTTTCACTGCAACTTTGTGTTAATTCTTCTCTTTCTGTTTCAGGTTCTTCACACTGGAGTTCAAAAGTATCTTCAGCATCAATCTCCAAGGACTCCTGAAGTTCTTCATCACTTTCCATACTGTAGTTAGAGTTTTCATCTACTGTAATGTCTTTTTTAGTACTAATCAATTTTTCACATTGAATATCTTGTGTTTTATTTTGAAATATTACATCACGCATAACTACAACTTTCCTTTTTACATAATCCCACAATCTATAACCGTTATTGGCATATCCGATCATTAAATATTTTCTACTTCTTGAATCAAGTTTTTGTAATGGCGTTAATACTTTGGAATAAGCATAACAACCAAATTCTTGTACATTTGATAGATTAGGCTTCCTTTGATTCCATAACTCGAAAGGAGTTTTATTATTTATACTTTCACTTGGTAATCTATTTATTAGATAAACACTGCAATACAAGGCTTCACCCCACATTTCCTTGTGCATATCTGCATTATAAAGTAAACATCTGACCTTTTCCATTATAGTTCGGTTAAGGCGCTCAGCCTTACCGTTATGTTGAGGTGTATATGGTACACTATAATCAAATCTAATTCCTTTTTGTTCACACCAAGACCTGAACGTGTTGCTGGTATATTCACCACCGTTATCACACCTAATCATTGAAACTTTATGATTCTTTTCTCTCTCTGCTTCTTCCACAAAACATTTTATATGGTACGGCACCTCATTTTTATTTTTTAGTGGGTAAACTTTTGTGTAATGACTATAATCATCCATAACTGTGAGAAAATAGTACTTGCCGTCCCATGTTGCCACCTCTAAAGGTCCACATACGTCTGTGTGTATAATTTCTAACAATCTATTGGCTCTCTTTCTCTCACTTTTAAATGGTAGTCTTGTCTGCTTTGCTTTAATACATATTTCACAACAATCGAGTAACTTTATTTCTTCCTCACTCATATTTTCTATTTTTATGCCATCTGCGACTGTTGTTATTATCTTCATAACATGTTTTCCAGGATGACCTAACTTTTTATGCCACATAGCAGCTGAACAATCTTTATTTTTATGAGTAAGCAACGACTCTTCATTCTCACTATTTAACAATTTTATTGTATATAACCCGGTTGATTCTTTGTTTCCTTTTATTACTGTTCCCTTGCTACAGACCTCAACACTATCACCTTTGAAGTACACAGAACCTCCATTATTAGTTATTGCTGAAACAGATAACAAATTACGTGTTAGATCTGGTACACACAGTATATCTTTTACAGTACAACTAGTTCCTATGAAATCGCCTTTACATTTTGCAATCATATTGTTATTTTGTTTAGCTATACCTATTTTAGTGCAATCACTTTGAATGTTTGTTAAAATATTTTCATTGTTTACCATGTGCACTGTGCACCCAGAATCAATAACAAATGTTTCCGATTTTAATTTTGCATCATGTAAAGATAAAAGTGCTACAGTATTTTTATTTTTTACAGTATTACTTGACTTATTTTTAAAGAAACAATTTTTATCTCTATGGTTACTTTTTTTACAAATCGAACAACAGTTTCTACAATCTCTTGCATAATGACCAGGTTTATTACATATAAAACAAACAAAAGAACTTTTAGTATTCTTAGTAAAGTTTTTAAATTGTTTACCGACTTTATTCACTGATGGTGCAGCTAGAGCGACTGGTACTGAAGTAACCTTCCTTCTATCTTCCTCGCTGATCAATCTAATCTGCAAGTTTTTCAATGTCCTATCTGTCAATGAAGTGGACTCCCATGCTGTAATGAAACTTTGATAGCTTTCATCAAGAGATGTCATTATTTTCGACTCGATCATTTTGTCATCAAATTTTATATCCAACTTCTTTAACCTGTACACTATATTTTCTAGTTTAGTGAAATTTTCTGACATTGTACAATCTTTTGTGAATTTGTAGTTGTAATATTCTTGCATCAAATGCATTTTATTCCGTTCTTCGTTTCCCTCAAACAAATCACATAATTTGTCAAACATTTCTTTTGCATTTTGGCAATTATAAAGCATTGGAATGTATTTTTTATTTATTGTTTGTAGGATAATGTTTTTTGTCATGGCGTCTTTGCGAGTTTTATCGCCATCATTTTTTTCATCAAAATTACCATTTATTATACTGGATAATCCTTTTGCATCAAACAATATAAGTAATTGAAATTTCCACATTTGAAATGACGCATTTTCGTCCAAAATCTCTATTTTGGACAATGATTCTTTGAATTCGTCGGCCATTATCCACGCGTCTTACACTTTTTTTGCTCAACACGCCTAACAATTTTTATGGCACTTTTACTAATTTTTATGGTTATCTTACCTACTTTTCTTATGGCAAAGCTCCTGGGCCCATAACCTCTGATCTTGAGTTATTATTTTATTGTGATTAGTGCCTGGATTGTAAATATAAACTAATTTTTAGAGTATAACGCAGTTTTATTAATCACAAGACTCGGCGGAAGAGAGAGCATAGATATAACAAATCAATCATTTTAATAATTTTTACCCACAGTTGGTTGTATCACTTTACTTAAGATAATTGTACAATTAAATATAATGGTAGCCATTGGCGTTACCGTTAATCAAGGGCTCGCGTCCTGTACAGAGTACATAGCTATGACAGATTAGCATAGACTATACATCTTCCCTTAAAAGAAAGCAATTAACAAACTATACATCTTCCCTTGAAGGAATCGATGTGTAATAATCATTAAGATAGGCTGGTGGCCTCACAGTTCTTTTAGGTCTCCCAGAAGTACTAACTGGTTGGTCTGGTACAGGATTTTGCAGTTCACTGTTATGAAGATTTTCATCATACTGTACTGGACAATCAGTCAGTTCCTCATTGATAGTAACATCAGTATTTGATGGTTTTAATTGTGAAGTATTTCTACGCAGTACATTACCTGCAGCATCTTTTATGAGAAAAGATCTAGGAGAACTATGAGGTTCAACAATATTAGCTGGTACCCATACATTGTCTTTTAAAAATACAATCTTTTGCCCTTTTTCAAATTTACTGTTATTAATTTTTGAATTCTTATCATAATTCAGCTTATTTAAATCATTTCTCTTCTTCTGAAATTGCTCAAAATCACTGACCACTTTTGGAAATAATAAATTATCATGTATAGGTAATCTAGTTCTTGTAAACCTACTAAATAACAATTGAGAAGGACAGTAAGGTGAACCTATTACTGGACTATTTCTATACTCTAGTAACATATCTTCAATTTCAAGATTCTTTTCTTTACATTTCTTTAACATATTTTTTGCAATTCCAACATATCTCTCTATAAAACCATTAGATTTTGGATATAAAGGGCTTGATGTGACAACATTTATATTCCATTCACAGGCAAATCTTCTGAATTCTATTGAGTTAAATGGCATATTATCAGCTCGAATAACTTTAGGAATACCATGAGTGGAGAATAAATGTTTTAGTATTTTTATTACAGTAGCAGATGACATGCAATTACCTTAATAATATCAAACCACTTAGAATAGTAGTCTGCTATAATTAAATAACTTTGATTAGCAAAATTCAAAAAATCACAACCTATTTTTTCATATGGAAGCATAGGCATATTATCTATAATCAAGGGTTCTTTCGCTTTTTTAACACTGTATTTTTCACATAAACGACATTTACTAATGTAACATATAATATCATTTTTTATACTTGGCCAGTAAAATAAAGAATTGGCCCTAGACAAAGTTTTTTGTATTCCAAAATGAGAAGAGTGTATTTTTCCTAATGTAACATTTCGTAATGATGATGGAATTATTATTTTGTGATTTAAGTATACTATACCATTCTCATAATAAATATCATGCTTAAAGTTCCAATAGCATTTGACAGAATCTTGTATTTTATTAAAATTATTTGGCCAACCATTTTTACAGTAATCTATTATTATATTAAGTGTAGTATCAATAAGGGTTGACTGTCTAATTTGTAACAAAAAATTATCACTAACATTAACTGAATGAACTACATGTTCCAATGATTTGGCAACACTTTCACAATCAGCTTTAGAAGATGCTCTACTAATTGCATCAGCTATTAGCATTAAAGATCCCTTGACATACTGTACATCTATGTCATAAATATTTAACTTAAGTCTAATTTTTCTAAGCCGTTGTGACATTATATTATGAATTTCTTTCTTCATCAAAGATACAAGAGGGAGATGATCTGTTTGAACTATGGTTTGTCTTCCATATATATAATAGTGAAATTTTTGGCAAGCAAAAAAAATAGCAAGAAATTCCTTATCAATCTGGCCATATTCACATTCAGCTTCATTTAAACTTTTGGAAGCAAATGCTACTGGTTGATTGTTTTGTAAAAGAACACACCCTATAGCACTCTTTGAACTATCAGTTTGAATAGTTATTGGCTGATTTGGATCAAAATTTCGCAATAGTGGAGGATGGGTTAATACATTTTTAATATGGTTAACACACTCGTCATGTTGAGGAGACCATGAAAAAACAACATTTTTCTTTAATAACTCTCGCAATGGACTAGTAAGCTCTGATAAGTTGGGAATGTAATCTCTTAAATAGTTTACCATTCCCAGAAAACGCTGCAAGCTTTGTCTATCTACTGGCATATCATAATCTTTGATAGCTTTTATTTTTAATTGGTCAGGCATCAAACAACCATTTTTAATTTCATGACCAAAATATTTTATAACTTCTGGTAAATATTGAAATTTTTTTAAATTAAATTTTACATTCAATTCCCTTGCTCGTAATAAAACAGATTTCAATGCCAGATCATGCTCCTCTCTAGTCTTTCCATATATTAAAAAATCATCGACATATATAAACACATTATCAATACCTTGGAAGCAATTTTCACAATTTTCTTGAAATATTTCAGCTGATACATTCAACCCGAAAGGGAGGACATTAAACTGGTATGTGCCAAACACTGTGGAAAATGTACATATCTTTTTACTAGAGTCAGTTAGTTTAATTTGCCAGAAAGATTCCTTTAAGTCAAGAACTGAAAAATATTTAGCATTAATCTTAGTTTTTAAGTCATTAATTGTAGGTATTACATAATATTTTTTTACTATACATTTATTGAGTTCTCTAGGATCTAAACAAACTCGAATTGAATTAACATCTTTCTCAACAATCACTATTCTATTCACCCACTCTGTGGCAACATCTACCTTTGAAATAATCCCCTTTTCACATAAACGAGTAAGTTCTAATTTCAATTTTTCTTTTAATTTTAAAGGGACACGATGAGGTGGTTTTGATATTGGTTCTGAACCATCTTTTAACTTTATATGATATTTTAATGGAAATTGACCAGTACCATTAAATACATCTTCAAAACTTTTTATAATTTTATGTTTTTCTATATTATCAGACAATATTAATTTACCTATATTGTTTATAAATTTTCTTTCAACTAAACCTAATAGTAAGCATGCATCCTTTCCAAGTGTTGGTTGAAATTCACAGTCTGTAACAATAAAATCTATATAATATGACTTATTTTTCACATTTATTTCTAATAATGTCATTCCATATGTTCGAATTGAAGTGTTATTATAAGCTTTTAATTTAAATTTACATGTTTGTAATTTTATGTTCTTGTTTAGCTTTTGTACAAATCTAAATAAACTAATGGGAATAAGATTTACATCAGAACCAGTATCAAGCTTAAAATATACTTTTTTACAATTTTCTAAGAATAATACTTCAGTCCAATCTATGTTACATACCTTTTGAATATTATTACAATAATACTCATTGTCCTCTTCATTATTTTCTAAACTGTTGCATGGTGTTTCTTGTTGCACATTCTTTACCTGGCGACTTTTGCATACAGAAGCAAAATGATTTTTTCTTGAGCATTTCATGCAAGTTTTTCCTCTTGCAGGACACAATTTAATGTTGGCCTCATGCTTTTTACCACACCATTTGCAATTGATTAACTTAGTGGTTATCTCATTAACAACAATGTTATGTTGCTCAATGGGCCGCAATGCTGCCACTTGCTTGCGACTTATTTCTGCCATTCTTAAGCGAGTAGTTACTGCTTCTAAGGTCACATCGCCATCAATAACTAACTTTTGTTGAGTCTCTTTGTCAGACGTTCCCAACACCAACCTGTCTCGAATCGCCTCATCATTGCATTTAAATTGGCAATCTTTTGCTAATTTTATTATATCATTCATGTATTCGTCGAATGGTTCATCAATTTCTTGATCACGGTGAAAAAATAAAAATCGGGAATGTAGTATATTTTTCTTTGGTTCGCAATACTCATGAAACAATTGAATAACCTCTTTATAAGTGGTCTTGGAACCACTAAAATTGTTATAGATTTTTATTCCTTCTTCTCCAATTAAATTTAGTAAAATAGCAATTTTCCTTTCTTCTTCAGCCTTGTCCAAGCCTGTAGCTAATAGGTAAATGTTTAATGATTGCTGAAATATTCGCCAATTTTCCGCTAAGTTACCTGTAGTAATTAGTTTATCCGGTATGTTAAACGACGACATTTTTTTGAGTTTTCTTATTAGACTGCGCCATGTATCATATGTTTAATAATAAAACCCACCAGTTGGTTGTAATCACTTTACTTAGATAATTGTACAATTTAATATACAGGGTGGGCCAGAAAGGAGTACGATTTTAAAAACACTCTTGCGTTTGAAGCTTTAGAGAGGGCTGCGCGGGTGGTGGGATGAGTAGCTCGGTTCTCGGAAATTCAGTCGCGATGGATCACTTCACCGGAGCGCAACGTGCATTCTGCGTTAAACATTATTATAAAAATCACGATTCGTGCGTTATTGTTCGGCGTTTATTTCGACGTGAGTTTGGATTACATGACCTAAATCAGTGTCCGAAGGAAAGCGTGATTCGATCGTGGGTCAGAAAGTTCGAAGCTACTGGCTCCACTCTCAAACAGAAGCCAGCGGACGCCCAAGGTCAACAAGAACGGAAGACACAATTGAACAAGTTAGAGCTTCAGTTCAACGTAATCCTGCTCTATCGACTCGAAAGCGTTCAGCCGAACTTGTGGTGTCCAGAACATCTTTGCGTCGCATTTTATTGAAAGATCTGAAATTGCACCCGTATAAAATTCAACTTGTGCAGGAATTACAGCCAAATGATCCAATTTTACGACGAGCTTTTGTTGAAACGATGCTGGATCGCTTTCGGAGTTTCAACAATATTCTGTTCTCCGACGAAGCCCATTTTCACATAAATGGGCATGTGAATAAACAGAATTGCCGGTACTGGGCTGCAGAGAACCCACGTGCAAAACATCAAAAGCCTCTACATTCGCCGAAAGTAACCGTTTGGGCGGCCATGTCAGCGCACGGAATTATCGGACCCTACTTCTTCGAAAATCGACAAGGCCAATCTGTCACGGTAAATTCTGACCGATACATAACCATGTTAAGAGAGTTTTTCTTTCCACAACTGCAACAATTTGAAGGCTATAATCGTGCGACATGGTTTCAACAAGATGGCGCGACATGCCACACAGCTAATGCCTCTTTGGCGGTCGTAAACGAGATGTTTGCTGAGAAACTGATATCGCGCCGAGGTGACATTCAATGGCCTCCTAGAAGTCCGGATCTTACACCACTGGACTTTTTTTTTGTGGGGATACCTAAAAAGTAGAGTCTACTCCAATAACCCAGCCACAATTGACCAGTTGAAGACCAATATCCAGAAAGAAATGGCAGATATTCCCCGTGCAATGTGCCAGCGAGTTTTTACCAATTTGAGGTTCAGATTCGAAGAATGTTTGCAGCGCGATGGTGCACATCTGGATGATGTTATTTTTAAGAAATGAATTTCCCAGATATAAATTTTTGTACAAATAAAAATTTGTATGTGAATTGTACTTAGTTTTTTTTTTAATGATTTTTCAAATTCGCAATTCTTTGTGGCCCACCCTGTATAATGGTAGCCATTGGCGTTACCGTTAATCAAGGGCTCGCGTCCTGTACAGAGTACATAGCTATGACAGATTAGCATAGACTATACATCTTCCCTTAAAAGAAAGCAATTACAAACTATACAATAGATATAACAAATCAATCATTTTTTTCTTTTTACGCCACAGATTATCTAGACATTTTTACTTAACATATCGAAAAAGACGGCTATAAAACACTTTTGGTTTGTACGAATCCGGTATGACGTTTGGTCTGAGAAACGCAGCACAAACCTTTCAAGAGATTCATGAATAATACTGTTTTTCAGGGATTGGAACATTTATATTCGAACTCACAGGATAATAATTGTGCTGAGTCAGATCCAAATTTTTTATTTTTGTTATATAGATGACGTCTTAAATTGCAAGTGAATCTGAAAAATTACACAAAGAACATTTAAAAGCTATTTTCGAAAGACTGAATCAATTTGGTATCACAATAAATTTATCAAAATGTTGTTTTGGACAGAAAAAACTAGAATTTTTAGGTTACGAAGTTACAGAATTAGGTATTAGTCCATTGAAGGATAAAGTTAAAGCGATAGTCGAATTTCCAAAACCTAAAACAGTAGACCAGTTACGACGTTTTTTAGGAATGACTAATTTTTACAGGGCAAGTTTACCTAGAGCTGCCGAATATCAATCGGAATTAAACAAATATCTAAAAAACGCTAAAATGAAAGACAAGTCTATTATTCAGTGGACACCTGAAGCTGATTTAGCATTTGATAAATGTAAAACCGCTTTAGAAAGCGCCGCCGTACTAACTTATCCTATTAGGAACGCGGATCGCGTAGGTAGCGTAGGTAGCGTGTTACAAGTAAAGGTAGGACACATTGGAAGCCAATAGCTTATTTTTCTAAAAAACTAAATGACATACAATTAAAATATAGCACGTATGATCGAGAATTGTTAGCAATTTATTTATCAGTACTACATTTTAGATACTTGGTGGAAGGTAGAGCCTTTACCATTTTCACCGATCATAAGCTGCTAGTTTTCGCCTTTTCGAAGAAGCCTAGTGATAAAGAAACGCCACGGCGTATTAGGCATTAAAACATGTCAGTGGCAACGAAAATATTGTAGCGGATACATTATCGCGAATAGTAACTATTGTTTGTCCCACGATTATCAATTTCGCAGAACTCGCGGTAGCGCAGCAAGCGGATACTGAGCTGACGAAGTTGTTAGTGCGAGATGGCGAACGATTACAATTGAAGCAAATTGTTATGCCCGAATCGCAGAGCGAGATTACGTGGGAGGTCTCGTCTAAGATTGTTAGGTCGAATTTACCTAAAGAATTTAGACTGAAAGCATTCCACGCAGTTCACGATCTATCGCATCCCGGGATTAAAGCAACTACTAAATTAACAATATCTAAATTAGATTTGGATAGTGTGTTTCAATGGTGTAATAGCAATAATTTGGTACTGAACTCAAATAAATCCAAATTTATGGTACTTGGCACGAGAAATCAAATATCTAGAATTATCACAAAAGATTCATCGGTGTCAATTGGTGGTAACACCCTAGAAAGGGTTGCACGTGCACGGAATTTGGGATTGCTTATGGATGTTGGTCTCCGGTTTGAAGATTATATAGTTGAAATCATGCGTAATTGTTTTTATAGATTGAGAATTTTATATAATATTAGAGATTACCTACAAGTAGAGACTAGGGTAAGGTTGTGCGAATCCCTAGTGCTCTCGAAACTCAATTATGCTGACACTGTATTTTATGGTTGTTTACTATGTACAAAAGAGATGATGCAACGAATTCAGAATGCATGTGTGCGTTTTTGCTTTGTGGTTCCTCGTCGTTCTCATATAACACCTTATTTGAATAATAATAAATTACTAAATATGGCAGGCAGACGAGAATTGCACTTTGCAACACTGCTTTTTGGAGTATTGAAGGAGAAAAAGTCATCATACTTGTATAATAAATTACACTTCTCACCGCTTGGGGTACGTCATGCTGTAAGATTAATATGTCCTGCCTTTAGAACAGCAGCGTTTCTTGGAAGCTTTAGATATGCTGCTACGAAGTGCTGGAATAATCTACCCCCACTTATCAGGAATGCTACTTCGATCTATTACTTTAAGAGCAACTATCGGAAGTATATGTTAAATGCCCAAAACAAAATTAGTTAAATATCTGGCTCGTATTAATTCTTAAGCAGGTGTCCAAATTATTCTGTGCCCGTTGTATATAGTTATTATATAGTTGTATAATGTTCCTATTGTTGTTGGGTTTGTAATATTCTTGTACTAGTTTTAAGGTTGTAAGTAATATCTGATGAGTAGTGTAACTTGTGTCATGCTTTGGAGGACGTCAGAGGTCTGCGCATATTCACGGTGATGGAAACCCCGCTGTCGTTCTAGCGGCTTCACTGAAAATCAGCGTCACAGTGTTCTGTGACTTAGAGCTGAGTGGAGTCGGTTTTGGTCGCTTATATTATTATCATAATTAATAATTTGTTAATTCGTTCCTTTTTGTAAACATTACTAAGCGCCAAATAAATATTTTTACTTTCTTTCTTCTTTCTTTCTTTCTTAAATATTTTTGGCCAGGAATGAACGCAGACGTAAGAAAGTGGTCTAAAACCTGTGTTCAATGCCAACGTTCTAAAGTAATTAGGCACACGGTGTAAATATTAGAACAATTCGAGCTTAGTGGACGTTTTGAGCACATCCATATTGATTTAATCGGACCTTTACCTATTTCAGAAGATGGCTATAGGTACTGTTTATCGATTATAGATAGAGCCACGGGTTGGCCTGAAATTTTTGCTTTGAAAGATATTTTCGCAAGGACCGTAGCCAAAAATCTGTACGAAGGTTGGATAGTGCGTTACGGCCCTATTAGGGTTACAACCGACCAGGGTATGCAGTTTGAAAGCAGTTTATTTGGAGAATTAATGAAATGCTTAGTTATAAATAGGCTACGTACCACTGCTTACCATCCGCAGAGTAATGGGGCAGTGGAGAGGTTTCATCGGTCTTTAAAAGCAGCGCTTATGGCTCGTAGTGACCAGAGTACATGGGTCGAAGAGTTGCCTACCGTGTTGTTTTTTACGATAGCAGCAGTAGTACGAAAGTTAGCGATTCGTATGAATATGCAGAGAGTGTTCGAGATACAATAAGAAAACTTAAGCCGACACCTCTGAGACAACGAGATTCGCGTACCATTTTCGTACATTCAGATTTATTAACTTGTACACACGTTTTCGTGAGAGTTGACTTAGTAAAAAAAGCATTGCAACCGCCGTACGAAGGACCTTATCGAGTAATAGAAAGGTCAGATAAATATTTTGTTATACAGATGCCTGATAGACAAGTTAAGGTATCTGTGGATAGGTTAAAACCTGGTTACGTAATTAACGACGTACTCATTCCAACTTATCAAGGAAGCAACCCAAATACAAATATAGATGTAAGTAACAGTAAAATAACTTCTTGTAAACAACAATGTACAACCTCTGCAAGTGATAACGTTATGTGCCCACACCCTTACCACTCGCAGCGGCAGATTAATAAATAGACCAGTAAGATTAGGAAATGACTTTGAATCAACTAGAATATGGTAATTAAAATTACATAAATATCATATATATACTTTATTGCCATAATTAGTTACAAAGAAAAAAAAAGTAAAAAAATGTGGTTCACAAAGGTGGACTTATCTCTATTAGAGATTTCTTCCAGCCAACCTGTGATATATCTAACGTAATATACTTTACTAAAATTAAATATACAGTATGACCATTATAGTAATATACGTCAATATATCAATTACTATTGTGTGTAAAAAAAATAATCTAATTATTATGTATCTTTTCTGTATTGTGATAAATTGTATTATTGTATTATCTTTAACTATGATTGTATGTTACAGTAGGTACCGCACGCATGTAAACACCAAAAGAGCAATATTGAAACGAAATCGATGACGCATTGTTAAGTCATTTGAGTCCAAAGTAATAAATAAGTGTATTATTATTGTTAACGTCTAAACAATCATGTATAATTAGTGTCAAGTGTTAAGTAAACATATTGAACAATGTGATATAATAACTAGTTCGGTTCCCATGAGAATTAAATTTAATCTGAATCGACTCTTTGTCACGTCGACTTTCAAGTATACCTTATTAATCAGCGTCATGTTACATTTTGTAAACAATGTACACTTGGAGTTGACCAAGCAAATAACTAATGTTGTATAGTAAATTGCGTCACAAAGTTGGATGAAATACTGTTTAAGGAATTCACTTAGACATATTATCTCTGGTTGTTCTCATCTTGCAAACGGTGAGTATTTGCATAGACACAACCTAGTAGCCAGGATCATCCATCAACAACTTGCCCTTCAATACGGCCTTGTTGAGCATGAGACACCGTACTATAAGTACGCACCAGCGCCAGTTCTTGAAAATGGCCGTGTGTTGCTCTATTGGGATCGCCCTATCATCACGGACAGGACTATTGCGTGCAATAAACCTGATATCGTGGTGGTCGACCGCTCCCAACGCCGTGCAATGCTCATCGATATTACCATCCCTCATGACGAGAACCTCGTAAAAGCCGAGAAGGACAAAGCCAGTAAGTACCTTGACTTGGCATACGAGGTAACCGCCATGTGGGATGTTGATTCGACAATTATTGTTTCGATAGTTGTGTCTGCGAATGGCTTGATAGCAAAGAGTCTCGATCAACATCTTAAGAGGCTCTCGCTTGACGGATGGATCAAGGGTCGGATACAAAAAGCAGTGTTTCTCGACACGGCACGTATTGTCCGGAGATTTCTCTGTCTGCAGCCCTAACCACCGGTTTGTTTGGGCCTTGCCTCGCTACCGGCGGCATACTAGGTTTAAGTTTTTTATAGTATTTATATTTATTTTATATATCTATATTGTAAAAAACTTAAATTTAAGATTATTAATTAAATATATGAATAATAATATTATTATTTTTTTAAGAAGGGGGCTACTGTAGCTGCGCCGTAGCACACAAACACATTGAACTTACTGGAAAATAAAGTCAGTTGCACAGAGTACTGGCAGTTGCTTCAGAACGCTAGCTCTGGGCGCTCGTGCTAATTATTTAACTCCGTTGTTTTATTTATGCATATCCTTCTAATGTCAAATTATTGAGTGTTACGGTGGATCAAATTTAATTATAACCGTAAAACGTTTGTATGAGAAAAAGGGCTGTTTTTGCAGTTAATCCGATAATTATTACATATTTTGTGATTTATCACTACATAGGATAAAACAAAGTCGCCATCCGCTGTCTGTCCGTCTCTATGTATGCTTAGATCTTTAAAACTAAGCAACGGATTTTTATGCGGGTTTTTTTAGTAGATAGAGTGATTCTTACGGAAGGTTTATATGTATAATACATAGTAGAGAAACACTGATAAATTTACAGGTTTCTAATGTGATGTCATAAATAAGCAAGTTTTTTTGCGCTTATATTGCAAAAACGCTGGCTGCACGAAAATAATGTACTATAGTATTGTCCACTTTAAAAAGCATTGCACCCGTGCGAAGTCGGGGCGGGCTGCTAGTTTTTATATATAAGAAGAATAAGTCAAATACTTATCGAAAACGATAGCAAACTCATGGTACAGCCAGTACTTTAATAAACCGGACGTAGCGTTCTAATGAACACATACAAAGCTTGCTGTAGCCATTCTTTATTGAAGGATTCCGGCCCATGAAGTTTATAATTGACTAGCTGTGCCAGCGACTTCGTCCGCATGGAATAGTTATTTTGAGCATCATATTTATTATTGCAAACAACCACCTCAGCTGTTACCCGATCTTGACAACGCGACATATCCTGATTACCATAAAAACGATTCTAGTGAGTTAACATTAAAAGATAGACATATATTGCCGCGGACATTTTTTTACATCATTTTAAGAGGAATAATTCTTTCATACATATTTTTTTGGTATCTAAAACCGTTATCGCAGCGCATGTAACGGAAACCCTCAAAGATGAATAATTTTCCCTGTTTTTTTCACATTTTCCATTATTTCTTCGCTCCTATTAGTTGCAGCGTGATGTTTTGTAGCCTAAAGCCTTTCTCGATAAATGAGCTATTCAATAAAAAATGAATTTTTCAAATCGAACCAGGAGTTCCAGAGATTAACGCGTTCAAATAAACAAACAAACTCTTTAGCTTTATAATATTAGTATAGATAACAAGCATGGATAGCGACCAGGAGACCTATTTTTGAATTACGAATGCGACTTCGAATTCACCGCTGACTAAATAGTCAGCGGTGACTTTGAGGTCACGGATTCCTAAACATCCAATTTTTGATAGTCGATCGCAGAGCTGCCAACATAGATAAAGTACACACATAAATGTAAGAGTTCGGTTCCACGCAGATATATATGTGTGCTACATTCATATTATGTATAGACTGAAAAATCAAACAAAACACAGATAATATTTCCACAAGTAACATGACTTGATTACGAGTGGGTGAGGGCACTCGTAATGAAATCACACCTGTGACTAAGGTAGTCACATCAGTGATATTCAAAAATAAGAATTATTGAAAATCGGTGATTATTAGTCACATCGGTGATTTCTAAGGCGCATTCGTAATTTAAAAATAGGTCTCCTGGGCTATTGGGGTGTATGGTACGAGAGACATTTAGCGTTAGCTAGCTGGTTCTACGCAAGTTTATTTCGAGTAGCTTATATTATCGTGGCGTACATCTTTATAGATTGTAGCCTATGCGTTATTGTGATGTATAAGTTATATTATTGTAAGGTTTCATTAAAATTCATTTACGTGAAGTAGTAACAAACATCCATCCATACAAACTTTCTCGTTTATAAGTAGTTTTCATTTGTTATGATGTCCAGTGCTCGGAATATCTAGTTTAATTTTATGTACTTGCAGAAAGAAAGTCAATGTAAGCGTAACATGGATAAACCTACAATTTTCTGTTTTTATTTGCAATTCATTTCTTTACGCTTTTATTGTAAACTTTTATGTTTACAACTTATTATTACAACAATAAGCTAAAAGATGAAATACTATTTTGTAAGTTCAATATAATATTTTTACAATCTCTGAAAATAGTGAGTTCCCAGGCATATCCATACTATTGATGTCACAAAATCGCAAGTACATAAAATTAAACTAGATACCTATTCCGAGCACTAATGATTAGAAATGATAGCATGTCATTTAACATTATCCTAAGCTAATACCAGCTGGAACAAATGAGCCTGAAGAAATAAGAATATTTGTCAACGCTGTTGGAAACAAATGCGACTTTCTAAACATACGTTGGATCTCTCGGTCGGGTACATTAAGATACAGATACATTAAGTTTTTTTAATTTAGGCCAGGTAGGTTTAAGTGTATTTTTTAATACATAATGTATTAATACTGTGCGGCATTTGCATGTACATACTTATCTTTTAATGATACAGATTATATAAGTACTAGCTTTCTGTCCGCGGCTTCGCCCGCGTGGATTTCGGGTTTGGGTCTATAGAGGGTTAAGGGTATGGACCCTTAACCCTCTATAGACCCAAACCCAAACCCGAAATTCATATGTAGCCGTCGGTAAAAGCTATGGAGCTTTTACCGACGGCTACATATGCGCGGAAGTCGGTTTATGGCGCGAAGGTTTTTCCGAGATAAAAAATACCGCAAATCCTTGCTCAAGATTCACTCTATCTATTGATGAACACCGCATGAAAATCTGTGCAGTAGTTATTGAGCGAAACCTTTATTGCGCAACCCGTGGGATCTGACGATTTTTCCGAGATAAAAAGTAGCCTATGTTACTCTCCATCCCTTCAACTATCTCCACGTAAAAAATAACGTCAATTCGTCGCTCCGTTTTGTACCTTGTTTTAAACGACACACAGCGCCATTACAATCTATCCATCAAGCAAACAATATTTTTGTTTTTCCTCAGGAATATCAATTTTTCCAGGATAAAAAATAGCCTATTATTTAATCCGGACTTTTATCTTTACATCTGCAAAAGCAATTCAAAGCAATCGGTCCAGTAGTTTAGGCGTGAAAGCGGAACAAACAAACAAACAAACTCACTTTCCGATTTATAATATTAGTAAGGATGGAACGGAAAGAGATAGCATTGCGAATTAGAACGAGAAACGATTATACAAATAAGGTTATTTCAAAAGGACTCTTATTTCAGAATGACTTCGACTGATCAAGATTTCTGACCGCCCTAGGCTAATTGAGTAGACGACAATTTTTTAAAATCTATATATAATAAGAGTACTCTTTTAAGTGAGAAATATTGTAGAACCAACAGTACACCTGGAGACCTATTTTTGAATTACGAATGCGACTTAGAAATCACCGATGTGACTAATAATCACCGATTTTCAATAATTCTTATTTTTGAATATCACTGATGTGACTACCTTAGTCACAGGTGTGATTTCTTTACGAGTGCCCTCACCCACTCGTAATCAAGTCATACTTGTAGAAATGTTATCTGTGTTTTGTTTGATTTTTCAGTCTATATATATAATAACCGCAATGGTTAAGCCGGCAATAACCGGCAGCGGTACATTCTGCGTGGAACCGAACTCTTACATTTATGTGTGTACTTTGTCTATGTTGGCAGCTCTGCGATCGACTTTCAAAAATTGGATGTTTAGGAATCCGTGACCTCAAAGTCACCGCTGACTATTTAGTCAGCGGTGATTTCGAAATCGCATTCGTAATTCAAAAATAGGTCTCCTGCACCTATTACTTTTGAAGATACAGCGACATGTTTGAGGCGCTGTCGCTGCTATGCGCAATATAACTTTGTTATTTGTACGTTTATAGGTATACTTTGTATATAAAAAAATGTTACATTTAATGTGAGAATGCTAGAAATGTGTTCGTTTCATTAGAATTACTTACGTAAATAATAATTGCTCATTTTTTAGAAATCTAAAAACAATATAAATTAATAATTAAACTGAAATTTCTATATTGACATACTTTCGCGAGATATAAATTGGTCAAATCAGATAATTATAGTATAAAAACGGCCATAATCAGTTGTAGTCGTCTACCCTATTGTAAGAACCCTAGGCTGCAGCCTAATTAGCCTAAGGGCACTGCATGTACGAACCTGCCGCAAGCCGTGGTACTGCGCCAGCCAGGACAGCATCAGGCAGGCCAGGAACGCGCTCTGGAACACCGTGTCCATGAGCGGGGCGAAGCAGCTGCTCGACACCAGGCGCAGCGGGTATATTGGGTCTACAAGTAAACGACGTTACTTAACGACCATAACAGTTAATTACTTTTACCGCATATAAAGATTGATATATGTCGAAGAAATTGTTATTCTATGGTGGCTAGACTATATAATAACCTACCATCGGAAATCTCTGATATGCCTACTAATTTATTTAAAAATCATTTGTATAAATGGTTGGTCGAAAAATGTTATTATTCAGTTTCTGAATATTTAGAGAATGATGGTCAAAGGACATTGTTCCGGCTCCATACATGTTCTGCCTAAGAACCGTTCGAATCGAAAGTGACTTATATAAACTCTTAAAATTATATGGAATCCTATGAAATAAGTTTTCACGAACGGAAACTTCAGGAAACAAAAATAATTACGAAAAAAGTTAATATTTTGAGGTTATAATTAAAAAATAACCAACCTTGCGTGAAATATCAGAGTAGTAATATCAAAGTAATATTAACAATACTATGTACAGCTATATATGTTCTATTCTAGAACTAGGAAAGGACTACTCTACTAGATACTAGGAAAGGAGATAGTACCTAGTCAAGTTTAAGATAATTCTTTGACAATTATCATTTTACAAAATCCAGTCCTTTACACACATCCGAGTCTACCAAGTACCTACGCAATGTAATCGGAGTCCGTAATCAAGCCTAAGTTGTTAGAATAAAACCATGAAACGCATAGAAAAAAAAAAAGGTATGAAGTACACCAGTGTTGTCAATTACGAAAACTATAATACTCGAATGCCAAGCTAGAAATTCGCTTTTTTGCTTAACAAATATATAATACTAGTTTTTTTCTAGCTAGTCAATTTAGGTATTTAAATGAATAAAGTGTTATCAACCAATTTTAATAACCGACTTCAAAAAGGAGGAGGTTCTCAATTCGATCCGTATTTACCGAAATCGCGAAAACTTCCGAAACTGGCAGCACTGGCTGACGGAAAACATTTTATACGGCATCAATAATTCTGACCCAACTTTTTATTTGGAATTTATTTATTTGAAGTGTCCGTGGAATACTAAAATATGTTTCAAATGATATACAAATAAATAAAACTTATAGTATAATTTATATTCACATCGGTTCTTAGGCCAAAATTGAACAATGTCCTTTAGTTTATATTAATTTACCCTACGTACCAGACATTAACAATTGTTGTAATTGACATAATTTTATTTTGGTGGTTTTAATTATTTAACAATTCTTTTACCTTAAGTACGTATCTCTGACATTTAGAATTGTTTTTTAAATATATATTGCACATTCTTAAAATTGAGATACTAATATTTTGATAATTATTTAGACTTACATTTAGAATTTTTTATTACTTGACATTGTTTTTTAATTAATGTAAATTATTTTGTGTAACTTTTGTAAGCCAAAAATGGTAGATGTGGCCTGTTCTTCATTGTAATTTGTGATCTTTATTGTGCCTACATTTGCGCAAATAAATGATTTGATTTGATTTGATAAAGATAATTTAATTTATTATGATTTACTCGTGTAATTGACGTTGATGTTTAGAGTAATCATTTTCTTAAAACATTTAATTTAATTTTACCATTAAATAGCAGCAGGAGAGGTAGTAGTATAGACAGCCATTTCTGTTCTATCGCCCAGTCATATGTCGCATATTTCCTGAGCGTATGGGCGAACCAGCACTGCAATCAACGCAATAATATTAGTTGTCCCGTTAGTAATTATGTATTTATTGGTTCGAAATCATTTTGTTATTGCCACTTTCGTATTTTTTTTTTGGAATTGATTAGCGGCAAATGTTTTTTTTTATAGGATAGGGCAGCAATCGAGCTAACGGATCACCTGATTGTAAGCGATAACCGCTGCCCAAAGAGGGTGTCTTTGGGCAGCAACACCAGAGGAGTCACAGATGCGTTGCCGGCCTTGAAAATGGGAATATGCTCTTTTTTGTAATAGAAATGATAATATTATTATATAATGCGTTATAATTGTTATCTATATCTATATATGTCTAAATGTGTCATCAGACTGGAGACGCATGCGTCTATTTATACAAAATCGCTATAACTTTAACCACACATAACTAATTAATTTGGTTTGCATCGTCATTGCGAATGCGCGTATGTATATTTCAAACGACAAATTTGTTTGTCTTCAGGTAAGTAGGCAACAATTTTGTTTTTTTTTAAATTTTATTTTGTAAATCTTACGTAGCCTTCAAATCTAATAGATACTTACTGCTATTGTGAAAGTTGTTAACAAGAATATAAAACGAAACCATGTTTCTATTTGCGTAAAAGCTGGATTGTAGGTTTTGAACTGAAAGAAAAAATTATGAAATTAAGTATGATATAAATGAACAATTGAATGAGCGTCACAGGTTAGATGACTAATGCGAAAAGGTCAACAGACTTAAATGTGTGACCTAAATGACAAGCGAAAATTATTACTAGCGTAAGTTATTCAAAATACATTGCTGGTTGAACATCCAAAAATTTGAGATTCAGAATACATCGCTGGTTTAATATAGAAATGTTGAGATTCAGAAAACAATACTGGTTGCACATCAAAATGTTGAGATTCAGAATACAGTACTGGTTAAACATCGAAATTATGAGATTCGTTCAACTCAAAATCAAGCAATTACGGTGATCATTATTTTTCACTTGACATTTGAGCTCTACAAAATAATGCTGAAAGTTTTGTTAAAATTACTTACATGGAACAATATTTCCCTTATGTAATACCGTTTGTGAAACTCTTTGAGCCCATAAAAGTGGACATTAAGGACGTAATGGGTGTAATCCAAAGAGCCTAAGTGTAACACCATAACTTCTTCGCAAACTTGTTTCTTGCATTTTAGGTGTTGGGTTCTGGAATTAAGCATTTTGATATAAATAGGTAAACATACTTTCGGACTATACCGAAAGCGATACTAAATCGACGGATTACGTCAGAAACTTAAAATACTGGGCTAGAATTTTAGATCAGGTTTCGAATATTCCATAAATTTGAATGATTGGAGACGTTATGTTCAGTTGAACAGCTGATTCTTTACGGGTTGGTGTTTGAACTGACTGGGTACAATAAAGGAATCTAATTTGGAATTCTTCAAAGCAGCAATATTGCCCCTCTTGTATTTGACTCACGAAGCGATAAATAAAACAAAGTATGTACTGTCAATTTATTGCAGTTTGAGTGTTGATAATACGCCCACGTGACTGTACATAGATTTGAAAGGATTTATTTAACGCGTCATATAAAATACAACAAGCCTATAATGCATAGAGTTGATTTTACCATAAAGTACTTCTCATTTTTCTAATGTTAATACAATTTTATACATTAACCACAAATATTTCCCCAGGAGATATAAATATCCACTTAATTCCTACTAAAATTATAAACGCGAAAATTAATGTTAGTTTGGTAATATTTTTTCTATTTAGGTATGTACTTGTTGATGTTGAATTAAGGGCATGTTGAAGAAGCGGGTTCGAGTGCCGCCCCAATCGATTATTTTGCTTGCGTTTATCATATTTAGATTTTTTGGATATATATATAGTATACATAAATTGTTTTTAACTTCATTTTTGTACTAAAGCCAATTCATATGTATCTCTGCTCTCTGCTGGATATAGGCCCCCCCAAGGATCTTTACACCGGTCGGTCTTCTGCGATCAAAACTGCTTAGTCCACCTTCAACGCCTTCCGTCGCAACGTAAAGATTCAATAGAAACTAATGTAAATTTCATATATAAATGACTTACTTATTAGCGGATATACTTTCTGGAAATAGATTAACAGTTTTATGTTCATTGAGCACCCCGTCTATAGATATGCTGACTTGGAAACTTTTATCAAATATTTCCTCTGAAAAAGAATTAATGATAGTTTTTAATTAAGACGATAGTGATCAAATTCACCTGCGTTACTATAGATAGACAGATATATAAAAAGTTCATTTGTACTCAAACACACATATACCTATATCATAATATTTTGATACATTTCCATTTCAAATATATATTTTGGCTCAAACTATATTATATGTACGTCGTATCGTCGCACTATATGTATATATATTTGTAATGTGCTTGCCAAGGCCATTTTCGAGGTTAAATTATTCCACATTTCACACACACATACACACATAAACACAAATACACTCTCATTTTGAATAGCTCAGTTAATTGCTCGTTAATAGCATTTCATATAAAGGTGACGGTCGAGAATCGGTGTTCTTGTCGTCAGGCTGCTAGATATTTTAGTGCTGTACATACGTCGATTACCAGTTTCTTCTTCTTTGTAATATGCACTTAATGTAATGTGTATGAATGTGAGTTGTAGCAAATAAACTTATTATCTACATTCTTTACGGGGCATTCATTGAAATCTGTTTAGAAGTACGGCTACAACCTGTGATTCCCGGGCGGATTCTTCGAAAACACATCAATACCTACGACAATAGACTACAATTACGTCGAGAAGCTACGAACCGCTATCGAAGAAAGCAAACCGAAATCTGCCACTGCACATCACAATAATAAACACATTTTCTTCCATAAAGACCTACGCGACTGCAACCATGTGTTTATAAGAGTCGACGCTGTAAAAAAACCGCTTTCACCACCATACGAAGGCCCTTTTCGAGTTATCAAACGAACAGATAAGGTCTATACCCTACAGTTATCCGATCGTCAGACATGCATTTCTATAGACCGATTGAAGCCAGCATATGTACTGAATGAAACATACTCAACAAACCGAAATGAAATTACCATACCCGTATGGGTATGGTAAGAGCGGGGAGGCGCTCGCGGGGTCAGCGCGCGCGGAACGACGACGAATGTGTATATACGAGGGGCGGTCAAAAAGTTCGCGGAATGGCGGGGTTGGCGGGGGTGAGGTCGCTCCTCCAGGTAGCCGCTACTTGAGTAACTCATAATTACTATATATGCCAATTTCTAGCCTAATTGGGTCATTAGCTTTCGAGTTTTACAACGAGTAAACAAGTAAATCGGGAACAAACTAGCCACTATGGAGAAAATTGAACATCGCGCCGTCGTAAAGTTCCTCACCAAACAAGGAAAAACGCCTCAAACTATTTTGCAAGAGATGTTAGCTGTTTACGGAGACTCTGCTCCTGGTAAAACCATGATTTACAAATGGCACGGCCTTTTCAAGCAAGGAAGGGAGTCAATTGAAGATGATCCTCGACCTGGACGGCCCATTGAGGCCACTACGCCGGAAATCATTGAAAAAGTTGAAAAACTTGTATTGGAAGACGGAAGGTTGAAGAAGAAACAACTTGCAGCATCAGTTGGAGTATCAGAAACCACAATTTTAAATATTCTTCATCAACATCTTGGCATGAGTAAAGTGTGCTCAAGGTGGGTCCCGAGAATGCTCACGCCGCTCCAAAAACGTGAGCGCGTCAACTGTTCCCGCGAGTTTTTGGACCGCTGTGGAGAAGATAGGAAGAAATTATGGCCCGAATTGTAACCGGTGATGAAACTTGGGTTCACCACTATGAGCCTGAGTCAAAGCAGGAGTCGATGCAGTGGCACAAAAAAGGCACACCACCCCTAAAAAATTTAAAGTGTCGCAATCGGCCGGAAAGATCATGGCGACTATTTTTTGGGATACTGAAGGTATTCTTTTGATCGATTATAAAGAACGTGGTGTTTCTATAACGGGAGAGTACTACGCTTCCCTATTGGACCGATTAAAAGAAGCTATTAAAGAAAAAGAAGAGGAAAACTGACAAAAGGTGTACTCCTTTTGCACGACAACGCGCCCGTTCACACGAGTCATGTTGCGACGGCTGCCATTCATCGATGCGGTTTTGAACAACTACGCCATCCACCCTACAGTCCAGACCTGGCCCCTAGCGATTTTTATTTATTACCAAAGATGAAGAAAGAGCTGCGTGGAAAAAAATTTAGAGACGATGATGAAGTCAAGTCGGCGATTTCGGCGTATTTTGACGCCCAAGACAAAACCTATTTTTTCGACGGTATTAATAAGTTATATGCCAGATCCGAAAAATGTATTCGTGTTAAGGGGGAATATATTGAAAGAAAAAATAACATAATGTATCATTTCATCTTTTTTCCCAGTCATTCCGCGAACTTTTTGACCTCCCCTCGTATTTCATATTTCAAACGACAAGAAACAACAGCTCTTGTCAGAGCTATTTCTTATTATTTCAAATGACGAATGTGTGTAGGCTACAGTAGTTTAGGTGCTACGGCAATTTATATCTCTTCATTTCGATTTCGCCGTAGTCGGGTAAAAATGTATGAGTGTAACCTTAGTCGGATAAATACTTATGAGTGTAACTTTAGTCGGATAAATACGTAGTACTGTCACTTTAGTCGGGTAAATATGTATGAGTGTAACTTACCGTCGTCATTATTAGTCAATATTTCAGCGAGCAGCCACAGCTGCTGGGCTCGCGTACTAAGTACAGGGCTGTGTAAATGAAATGGGCCCTCGTATATTGTGCTAGTGTTTGACAACTGAGTGGAAGCTGCGATAGACGTCGTCATCGTCGGGGACGGACCTGGAACCATTTTTAAATATTTTTGTATTTATGCTCTTCTAATCTTCAGCCACTTAACTTTCAATAACAATTGTAATAAATAGTAGTGCAAGTCTTTTAGTTTTTCTTTTAATTAAGAGTAAGAGAAATAGCGTATAATTTTTGATTTCTTTAAGAATTATTAGAAAATGAGGCTTATACGGCGGTATGTTTGGATTATATTGTTATAAAAAAGCTTGATTTTTTAAAGCTTTTAGGAACTGCAAACACACTTATTAGATCTTAATTTTAGCTTGAAATCATAATGCATTCTAGGGAAAGGGGATGAGAAACAGAAGGATAGAGAGCTATCATAGTGATCCTTACTATAATATTTACAGGTGTTTAACCACCAGAAGAGCAGATTTTATAAATAAATTTTACTGCTAAACAAGGTGCTTGTATTCTCTTGAAGACTAAATTAATAATTTTTCGATCCTAAGTATCGACAGCTACATCAGTGTTCGAAGAATACTACGCGCTAATCTATTGAGCGCCATTGCGTCTACAACAACCTAGCATTTCTTTTACGTTAATAGCGGGTTTGGGGTGTCATTTGAAAGATTTTTAGGCCAGTCATTAAAGCCTGAAACCCGAAAGAAATTACTAACTCACTAAAATGTTGAGGGGTCATTAAGGAAGGTGAAATACCTTACCGTGTGATTTTGCAGCGCTCTGGGGTGTACGGAAAAGGATGAAAAAGGGTGAAAAGTGTTTTTTGTTAATAACATTGTTAAAAAAATTTGCAAATTCGGAATTAGGTTGTTCTTACCAATTCGTAACCTCTATTAATTTTGCAGCATTTTGCAATGTACGGAACATTGTTTATTATTAAAAAACAGTAAAAATTGTTAATAACAAGAATAAAAAAATTAGTAACACGCGGTAAATTAATTAGGTTGTTCTTACCAATTCGTAATCTCTATTAATTTTGCATAAAAACAATGAAATTTGTTAATTTGTCAATAACAAATAAAAAAAATAGTAACTCGCTGTAAATTTGTAATTACCCGTCCTCGTGTACAGCATTATTTTATATTAATTTATATTAACTATCAAATTTGCAGTGTTTTGTAACAAACGGAACATTGTTTAATAGGTGCTATATAAACAATTATTTCAGTTAGTAACAATGGTTAAAGAGTCAGTTAAGAGTTGCAATGTAGAGAAAATGTTGTCAACGCTATTCAGAAACACTTGTGGCGGCATATCGAAGCGCCGCACACCCGCGCCGACAAAGGGAGCGCTGGCTCGGAGGCGCAAACAGGGGACGCGGCGTTCTTTGGCGGCGTCACAAAGGACACTGACCGTGCAAAACGCTGCAAAATTAATAGAGGTTACGAATTGGTAAGAATAACCTAATTCCAAATTTGCAGCGTGTCACAATTTTTTTTGACAATGTTATTAACAAAAAACACTTTTCAACCCTTTCCGTACAGGGCGTCGCAAAATCACACGGTGAGGTATTTCACCTTCCTTAATGACCCCTCAACATTTAAGCCACTTAGTAATTTCTTTCGGATTTCAGGCTTTAACGACTGGGCTATTTGCTTTCATTATGAAGTCAGTTATCGGAAAATATTAGGTATTCAGCTCGTAGACAGTAACTAGCTATCTAATACCAACTAATATTAGAAACGCGATAATTTATATGGGTGGATGTTTGTTGCTCTTTCTGGAAGTTAATTAAACTTTAAAAAATGGAATTTAATTAAACTTTAAAATTATATATCTTATACATCAGCCTAACACAAGGGTACAATTTATAAAGATATACGCCACGCTAAGAGCTACTCGTAATACTAATCCTGTGCAGAAGTTGCAGGCACTAGTTAGTATTTAACATATACCTACGCTCCTTAAATATTATTTGACCCAACCTGAAATAGCATGTATATTATGTATAATTCCTCTATTTAATCACTGATTTAGGTACTACATTCAAATTATCTCTGTATATAGATAGCTTTACATAAGATATTTTATTTATTTATACACTTTATTGTACATGTAGTAAATCATATATTGTTATTAAGACTAAAGTAAACAAAAGGTGGACTTATCTCTAAAAGAGATTTCTTCCAGTCAGCCCTCAGTAGTGGAAGTAGTAGAATGGTGAGATGACTCAAGTGTATTCGAATCTAGTATTAATTTTTAATTAAATAGTTATTTTAACAATATGTATATCTAAAAGATAACACCTTTTATTAAAGTAATATCATTATAGTGCGTTATTGAAAACGCTATAAGTTACAATTGGCTTATTGCGCATAAAATGGTCTCACCTGCCAGGCCAATAAACACTCCCAAGCCGAAACAAGCAAAAAACGTTATAAAAACCATCACAAACTCTCCTTTGTGCATCGAATATATCCTCATTTGTACCGATCTGAAAACAATCACAATAAACATGATTGAACAATGCGATGTTTACATCAGCGTGACCTAAGGCACGTAGGTAATATTAAATAAGTACCACACGCAGTTACCTTTCGCAGCGGTCGTGGTGGTATGCCGGAGCGATGTATTTATTGAATTCACTAAACAAATCACTAAATTGGGACAGTGTGTTTCGGATTTTGTAATTCCATCCGCCCGCTGGTAAATGGTACGAATATCCTACGTTCGCCGAATCCATGGTCACCTTAGCTATTGGTATAAAATATGTATAAAACGATACACAGAATGGCTATATACAGAAAACAACACACATAACGTAAATGATTTTGTATAAAATGACTGTGTAAGCCGAAACGAGTGTCCCATATGCGGGGCTTGTTTACAATCAAAATATCGATTTTAACACGCAGGCGCACGGAGCAGCGTGGGGTTGGCCGCGGAAATAATCCGTCGTGACATCGTTAGTAACATGATAAAGCAATAGGAGGCATCATTTGAAAGTGTTTAAGTGTTATAAAAAACCGTTAATGATACACGAAAAAGTTATGTTAATATGTAGAGTACTTATATACTAGCTAGCTATTAATTTATATTCAAAACACAGAAGTTGAGGAACGTTTGGCGCCAATTAAAAAAAAAAACATTCAAAACAGAAAAATAACGCAGTTGGAACTTATTATAAATACTAAGAATACCAATCGATAATTGTTTTTTTATTGACTGTATTGATTAGTTAACTTATTAATTTTTTTCTGAAATGCCACTATATTTTAAAGATAGCATTTGTAAGAATACAGATAATAACTACCTATTTGAATTCAGATCACCTGATGTCTATCGGGAGTAAAATACAAAAGCCGGACATCTGGCTTTTAAGGCCGTACATTATCTTTAAATAATTAAGGAATCCAAATTACACCTGACGGAAAATAAGCCACCCTCACGTACTCGCGGTACATTTTAGTATTATGTGCATTAAATAATAACCAGGTGTTATTTTTTTAAATATCTATAATGAATAATTTGATATACGACATATGATATATAATAATATTTATACATATTTGTTTAAAAAATGCTAATAAATTGATGCAGGTACTGCCGTCCCCAGAACGAAGATCATGGTTTACACGTTACAGACAGTGGGCTGATCATATTGAAACTCCGATCATGCTGAGCTCTCGAAGTGCTGACAATATCCGCACTTGGTACACTGTTCTGAGGGTATATGCGTGTTCTTCGACCAAGCAGCCAGCGATTAGGAGGTAGTTGGTCGTCTTTCGCCAATACCAATCTTGACTTGTTTTTCCTACTTGCACCATTTTTCTGTTCTTTAAATAAAATTCCAAAATAATGCCTTCAGATGCATATTCTTATATAACGTGAAAGTGTGTGGTGCGTTTTATTTTGACTGACCTGCTGCTGAGATTGTGAGAGGGGGAAGAGTTCATAGACTATTTTTATCCAAATGAAAAGATGCACAAACTTAGAATCCCTGGAATTATTAATAAACAAGTCTTAGTATGTAGATTTCTAACCTCCGTCTTCATCAAATAATGAGTATTATTCTATTTAGGGTGATAATTATTAAAGGAGACGTTCTTTTTTAGGCCCCATTTTTTATTATTTTTCTACACTTACTATGTGATGTTTTTCTAATAGATCCCCCCCTAAGGCAATGTTTCCAAAAAGAAAAAAAATATGTAAAAACCTGCGAACTTTTAAAAAATAATATTTAAAGTCTCGAATATTGGTTTCATTCATAAAGCTTTTTTTATATTTATAGTTTGCAATGAAGGCGTCAAGCTATTTATGTTATTTTTCCGAAACTATTAATATATTCTGATAGTAAATATATGCTCTTACTGCAGATTTATTCCTGAAAATGAAACTGTAGATGCTGGCTGTATTAGGTAGTTCCTTTACAATTTTATTAAATAATGAGAGTTACCTCCTATCATCGTAATGTCATTGTCAGTGTGACAGTGACATCCTTCTAGTTTGGTAGTGGCGGTGAAGCTTTTGACATCGGTCATGTCATTCATTGTGGCAATCAAAATCGAAGTTGCAAATATAAAAAAAGCTTTGGGTTGCTGATTTATTGACCTTAACTTCATAACCTTTTCTATTTTTTACAATGTTTTGCAGGTTTTAATAAAATATCTTCTTACGGGTAAAGGTTCCTTATTTTTTGTTCTTTCCTTAAAATATTATTTTATTACTGTAGGCTGAGAGGGGCCCAGCCTCCATACGAAAACGGAACATCTCCTTTATTGGCACCGTTTTAGGCTTAGTTGAAACTTTCCTTTGACAGCTGACAGTGGGGCATATCCTATATTATATTGATCGATCAAGTAAACTATTCAGTTCGTGGCGACGCTGATGTTTGGGATTTGCTTTCAACCAATAATGTAATTTCTTAAAACATTTTATTAAAATTTATTATTATATTAATTTATAATAATATTAACATATTTAAAAAAATACAAGCCATGTAATCCATCTTTTTTCTGTTTTGCACAATCTTTGAGCGATCTTTGACGAATATAACTAGAATATCGTATCTATATTATGAGATATATAATGAATCCTTCTTGGTATGTTTGTCTGTGGTTTACCTACAGGGCTGATATATCGTTTAAAATGTAGAATGATTATGACTGTTACCTAGCTACCTAACAACCACAGAACACAGAAAGAGGTTAGAATGGCGAACATGCATCGTTTGTACGGGAGCCGCTGTCGCCAGTTTAAGAAGCCAGCGCTGCGTCTGTAAAGTCACGCATAACCAATCAGGAGAAGTACGCATCGCGCGATAACGAACTGAACCAATCACAGCACTGCACTCACCAGATTCAAATAATTCCGTCTAAAAACGATATTATTACCTTAGTGATTGACAAATATGAAAAATTATCGATATAAAATGTCGATAGCAAATTAATATTACAAATATTTTCAATACTGAAAACGAAATATTACATTCATGTAGGTATTTAAAATTTAATAATTAATTTAATTGTATATACCTATACTATAATGATGAAACAAACTTATTAAGTGAAATAGATGTAGGTTGGAAGCAAAGTAAACTATATTTCTGTAAATCTTGTTTCATAACAAACATATACAGGCACTTTTATATGTGTGCGATAGGACATTTTTCCGACATGTTCATACATTTTGCGATTTTGCAGTGGCTATCTTTTCACAATTTTATAATTTATTATGCCGTAGCTATCTGTAATATCATTCATTTAATACATTTACATATAGTATGCCCAAATTCAATAATAGTTTTTATATATTTAACGTATTTTCCCTAAAATCTTATATACTCAATCTCAATCTCTTTTATTGCTTACGCTACTATCTCTGTCTAAGGGTTTTTAATCAATATATGTATTATTATTACATACTATATGTTTTCTTCCTGCTATGGGAACCTATTCTATATACTTTATTTATTTCCTAAGCTAAAACTTATCTTTATTTATCAACTATGCTTAGTGCTATTCTTACTATTATTCCGCCGTTTAATATGTTTTATTACTATCTTAATTCTATTATTTTATACATTTTTATTTATTAACTATTCTATCCCGAACACATATTTTAAATTAATTTGATGATAATCTTGAATCAGTAATTTTTTCTCTTTTTTTTGATATACCGTACATATATACATGGGCCAAACTGGAACATGTTCTTTCAGTGTAAAATATCAATTTTTTTTTAAATAACAGCAAAAAGCAAGAAGCCTGTTTCGCCGTTTTCACCTACTAAGACCCCTTAAGTGGTGCCTTGCAGCCATTCGTAATAAATTAGCGCAGTCGAAGTTGACGTCTGTCAATCGGAGCCATAATTGCGACAACTATTCACAGTTTCGAGAATATGTACCAAAATATTACAATAAAATTAAATTTTAGAATTAACAAAAACAATAAAAATGTCCTGACAACCGTTAAAACAAAAACCTGTAGGTAGGACAGACAATTATTTACTGGCCTTGAAAAAGTATATATTTATTTAGAAGCTGTCTTTTTGTTTCTTTTTTTAAAGTAGTATTTAGTAAATAGTGAATTCTTATATTTAAATATTTGTCAATCACAACTTTAATCAAGTCTGTGACATGATTAGAAGTCGGGAATTCATCGAGTTGATGAAATGATATGTTATCAAATATATTAGTGCCAACAAAATTTCTTAAAATTTTTGTAACTATAATATGTTTTTTAATAATTTTTAATTTATCTGTATATTGGCGAATCATTGATTCTGCACATTTACATATCTGTATAGCGTCTTTCGAAGGATATAGCAGGCCACCTTTATCTTTTTTAATTATGAATGTTACTGTGTCGCGTGTGTCTGCTAAAAGGGCTCCGAAACAGATTTCGCATTTAATAGTTTTCACAAGACTGTGCACTACGTTTCCTGCTATATAAACAGTTATCTGCGAGCCGAAGTCACTGAAGTTATAATTTTCAGGCATACTATATTGTTCCTCTACTTCATCGTCGCATAAATCATCACACGCTTTTTCTATAGTGTGGCATGTCATATTAATGCGATCAATAGCTGAGCAATTTAAAATAGACAATTGCTCAAGTGCAGTGCAATTTCCGTTTCCATAATCTTTGAGCTCTATATGTACTAACAATTTTTTATAAGCCGCTTTAAATTGCCTGGCTGTTGGATTATTGTTAGCACCACCATGCGACCTTATATTGCCAAAGAGTAGTTCAAACTGATCTTGGCTTATTTTATAAAATGGGAAATACATTAATTCGTTTAATAAAAGTATAATTTAATTTTAATTAAAACTTAAATAAATACTTGAACAATCTTCTAACAAATGTTCGAGTTTATCACACAATCATTTATTCCTACCAGAATATTAAAAAAATATATTTATCGATAAAACATAATGCGTACGTTTTTTGGTAAGCACAGCACTATGGCCTTTTACTACGTTTATTGCTGTTATTCAAATGCGTCGCTACCGAATTCAGTGTACTAAAGTCTAATCATTAATTCACTGGAGTAAACTGACGTTTACGGTGTTACCACTTTATGATGAACAGAAAATAGTGTTGTGACTAGAATATTGAAATCAAACTCATTCATTCAATTTCAAATCACATTACTCATTTTATTTACTTTATTAAGAAATCTTAATCCAATTTTGTTTAATCGATGTAATAATATTAGCATGGTACCTTTAGGCAAATAGGTGATAACTTTGAAATGGGTAATTACTCGATTATATATATGAAATGAAACAAAAATATTCAATGGATAGATTTTTATTCGTCATCGTCAGACATAATTTATCACTATCGTCGTCGCTGTCAGTGACACTTATTATAACCAGCAATAAATAAAAAAAAACTTGACGTAAAATTTGTCGTGGATTAACAACGATAAATAATTTACAGAATTATGTTTTGTCTAAAATGAAATACAATAACTATTATACACAGTGGTTAAATCTGTATTTTTCTTTAAAAAAATTGCAATAATTAAAGTACTTCCAAATGTTCGAATAATTACCCTCAAAAAATTGATTTACTGATTAACTGAACGCATAGTTCGGAACGCTAGCAAGTGAGTGAATTTCATTTTTTGTATCTGATAGAATTCATGTACCTATATTATAATTAATTGAGTACTTTTTTTTTATAAACGTTGTTACTGACTTTGTGTGAGTGATCTGAATAACAACGAAGGGTGAAGTCCTTATCAATTTATTCAATTTATCCAATTATATTTGCAGGTCACCTCACTAGTACGATAAATATGGCAGCATTATTTTACAATGTGACATTAGCATCTGTCAGTTTACTCCAGTGAATTAATAATCAGACTTTACATTACGCGCTCTAAGTAATGTAATTAGACGCATGCGCGTACATAGCCGGCAATGTATATTTTTTAGAAAAATATTATGTGTCTTATCGTTACGATCAAGCTTTGATAATTTTTTTGTAAAACGTTAGTTATTACGATCAAATTTGCTATTTACCGATGAAAAGATATTCCATCTTTAGCTACACTTGAGACCTGACTTCTTGCTTTGCAGGTAATTACAGCACAAGTAGGCATTTTCATTAATAAACGCGCAGCACTTCGTAAAACACTCTCCGTGATCACTCGTGACTGACTAAGCAACGCGTTCGCATTATTGGCCACAGTCATGATCATTTGATCATAACTGTGGCTCGCGTGCCACGCCTACATAGCCGTTCTAATCTCTTTCTGTGTTCTGTGCTAACAACCAAGTACTTTTATAGAACAAATTGTGATCTTCAATAATATAAATTACTTCTCGGCAAGCTGCTGCTTTTATTTATTCACCACAGGTTATGGGCCCAGTTGGGAAGAGAAGCGCATAAAATAATTACGTTATAGAGAATAACGGAAGTTGAGTATAATTACGAGAAGGAAGGTTCATTATCTGAAGATGGACTCAGGTAACTTAGTAAGGCTTAAATGCAACGGTAGCAATTTTGAAGTATGGAAATTTAACGTAGATATTATGTTGCGAGCCAAACAGTTATATTCGAATGTTACCAGTGAAAAAGTAGATCCGGATGAAAAGTTTTTAGATAGAGATGCCAAAGCGCAGGAGATTATAGTAAATAGACTTGAAGAAGGCACCATGAGCTTGGTAATAACATGCACAACAGCATACCAAATGTACTCAAAATTAAAATCTATTTTCGAGCCTAAGTCAAATATCAATGTGCATTTACTGCAACAAAAATTTTTTGGTGTTAAATACCTATGAGGATGAAGGAGTATGCTTGTTCATTTCCAAACTAGAAGAAATACGTAACAAATTAAAAGAAAATGGAGAAAACATTTCTGAAAGTATGATGATGACCAAAATTATTACTTCGCTGCCTGCAAATTACAGTCACTTTGTCACTGCATGGGAATCCGTTGCTTCAAGTAACCAAACACTTAGCGAGCTTATGTCCAGATTGATCATTGAAGAGCAACGACTGATAAAATCTGAACCTACTCAAGCGCTAGCTACGAAAGCTAATTTCTCACAGGGGAGTAATACGTCGAGAGTATGCCAAAAATGTAAGAAGTTCGGGCATGAGGCCAAATTTTGTAAGGTTGATCAGAAATGCTACTAGTGCGGAAAGTTCGGACACTTCGCAAAACAGTGCAGATTTAAAAGGATGAAAATGACAAATAAGGGATAGGGATAAGGGATAGTATAGATGCGTTTTCTTTAATAAATAGGTATATTCAAGAGGAAGGTTTATATGTATAAAACATGCACAGTGTAGTAGTGGAACACTGTCAATTTTTGAGATTTCTAATGTGATGTCGTAAATCAACTCACTTTTTTGCGCTTATATTGCAAACGCTGGCCAAACTATGTCTATCTCTTAAGGATAACCCACCATAACCATTATTTCATTGCACCCGTGCGAAACCGGGGCGGGTCGCTAGTCAAAAATAAAAATCGCATTGGTACTTTGCAGTATCGACCCCGGGTCTTCGAATATTACCCTCGAGATCACAGCGCCACCACTGCTCCTGTCCGTAGGTACCTATTCCACAATGTTGCTCGTATAAATTGCTTATACAGATATTAAATCGTATTAATCCATGTCCATACAAATATTATAAATGGGAAAGTGTGTCTGTCTGTTTGTCCGTCTTTCACGGCAAAACGGAGCGACTAATTGACGTGACTTTTTACGTTGAGATAGTTGAAGGGATGAAGAGTAACATAGGCTAGGGCTATAGGGTAGGAAAAATCGACAGATCCCACGGGATGCGCAATAAAGGCTTCGCTCAAAAACTACTGCACAGATTTTCATGTGGTTTTCATCAATAGATAAGAGTGATTCTTGAGCAACGTTTTGCGGTATTTTTTATCTCGGAAAAACCTCGGATAGTCCCACGGGAAGCGCGATAAAACCTTCGCGCCATAAACCGACTTCCGCGCATATGTAGCCGTGGGCAAAAGCTATAGACCCAATCCCGAAATCCACGCGGGCGAAGCCGGGGCAGAAAGCTAGTAAGAAATAAAAGGAAAACTACATTCGAATTTTAAAAATCATTTATTTTAACAACATTTTTGTGAGTTATCCCTCACACATGCAAAATTAGCTACTTAGGAACAAAAACAAATTCTCATCAACAAATATGTCTAAAGAAATAGGAACTAGACTAAATTATATTCATAAATATTATAAACGGAATGGTTTATGGTAAATAATACTAGATAGATATTTTTTTTTGCAATGGCAATCCTTAAGAGATTAATAAACTACACTGTGTTGCAATTGGAACTAGATTAAACAATATTCCTATCTTTTTGTGATGATTTAAATTAAGTGATGAATCGAGTTATAGTATTTTGATTAAATTATATAACAATAAATATGCAAATTGCTTGTAAAAGAGAGCGTATTATTTTTATGTGAAAATATTATTAATTTATTTATAAGTACGTAAAAAGAATTTACTACGCGACGTACATAAAACAATGACAGTTATTTTAATACAAATTCTATTCCACTATTATTTTCATTAACTAATAAGAATGATTTATCTTTACGTTCATTCTCTTTTGTTGGCTATTTAGCGGTAACTTTCATAACGAGAACGAAATAATATTAAACAATACAATAAAAAATAAAATAATTTGTACTCTGAATTAGACATAATAAAATAACAGATTGTATTTGATTAATTATAAAACCATAAAATTATTCACACAACTGGAATGATTGGTAAAACATACTTTTAACATAATAAATAACAAATCATAAACATTATTTAGATTAAAATTAATAAATATATTTTACAACGCTAGTCGAAACATATTTGTCTTATAAAAATACAATTATTCATATCAATGTACATTACACTTACAAGAGCTACATGTATAATTAAGTTAATACATACAACAATAAAACAATATACAATTTTTTTATTCTAAGTAACCACCAATATATTGCATAAAATAATCTGATTATATTCACAAAACTGTGTAACATTGCTTTAACCACGTTAAAGTCTAGTTAGATTAACATTTTTTATCTTCGAGTTATTAGTTCGAGTACTTTGCGGATGCTCAATAGCTTCTAGCTTTAGGTTCTGAGTGAGAACAAAATAAGAAAATAGGATTTATTGTCTTTTATTTATATCAATAAAAACTACTTATGCCTGGTCTAGTTAATAAAAATTGTAGTTTTCAATTATTTTAGCATAAGTTAGATAGAGAAGAAAAAAAAATTAAATAAGCTAGGCGTAATAATCTATATATTAAGATGAACCTTTGATATAGAAATTAGCTCTATGTTCTATTACTTCCCACTGCCTGTCTAAATAACAATCTTATTTTTCGTAACGTTTTTTCCAAGCCTGTTTATATGATAGTGCTATGTTTCTATTTATATATTTTTTAAATAATAGTTTATTGGCAATCGATTCAACGTCTTTAAGCCTACTTTATTTTAATTTGTATTTATATTCAAGACACATTTCATAGACTAAAAGCAGTATTTATACATTTCCATAGATTATATACAGTATACATATTTTGTGCTGATAAAAAATATGATACGAATTACAAAGATATTACGAATAAAATATTTTCAAACAATAAATAGAAATTGTTTTATCTTTGACATCTAGGACAAAAATGTCATCTGAATTCTATTATTACAAAAATTTTTTTTTTTAAATTTGTCCCTCATTGGAAGAATCTATCTATATGTAATAAGAGGTCAAACTACGTACTATACAAACTCCTTGGGTAGCACTTACACTATACCAAGTAAAAGTAATAAATAAAAGAGGAAAACTATATCTTCGTTACTTAGAACTATTATTTATAGTACCAACTTGTGAGAATTGCATTTTTAATTCGAGTCAGTAACGTGACATCCGAGTTATAGCTACCAACAGAAATCGAATCGCTATTCCGACTGGAATCAAAGAACTTTACAGAAAAATCAACTTATCTGTGAAAGAAAGGGCTTATTTCAAGTTTCAATGAGCTTATTTTTGAAATATAATTGTAGGATTATTGAGAATTAATGAGCTTTATCTAATGACATTTCCTAATAGATACAATTCTTGTAATTTCACTAATAAATATATCAGCAATAGAGTTTCTCCGCAAGAATTCTCGAATCGAGAATTCCCGAGAAATTTCGCCTTACCCGAGACGAGAAAAAAGTGGTCGAGAATCGAGAAATTAAGTCAAAAATTTTTTAAACTTAATACGAAACCGACTATCAGATAATGCTTTAAATGCCCTCGTATTTTTGAAAGCTTAATTCCTAAATAATAAAAATACCTAGTGGGCTAGCTTTCGGAGCAGTTTCCTCTTTAAATTGTGATTATAATTAGTCTGATTATTAATTATTTATTACATTCTCAAGTATACTTACGTAACAAAAAAGTCTATATATAACAAAATATTGAAAATTTATATTGAAAAGTTGGACTAAAATAAGTTACCTGTACCTTATTGTTATTCATTGTAATTATGAAGCTAGTCTGATTGTTTGATTTTTATACCCAATTCAAAAACTGTCGTTTCAATTATACATTTTAATAGAAAAGTTTGCAGTACAGATAGAGACTAAAGTAAATTATATATAATGTAAGGTACTAAATTATATTGTGGTGACATGATGGCATTGTTTTTAGAAGATATTTTATTAGTTTTTCCCAAAAATGAAGACTATTTAGTCCTAAAATTGTGTGTAGAAATAATGACAAAGATCTCGCTAGATTTTATTTCGTTTAGTAAAAATTTTATATACTTTCTTAAGTTAAAGTCAATTGAAACTAATAATAAATGTTGTTGAATATTGCATAAAAAGCGTAGTTTTATTGTTAAAACACACATATTCTTAAAAATTTCCATATATCTCGACAACCCGAGAATTCTCGAGAAATAGTGGTCGAGGATTCTCGTGCTCCGAGAAATAAAAAAGCTCGGGAATTGAGAAACCCTAATCAGCATTGGTAATTGTTGTGATGTTTAATGACAATTGACAAAAGTCATACTTTTAAATGTATACATGACTTCAGATCTTCAAGGCTTTGTTTCCTCCATCAGATTCTCATTCCTTTAGTCCTTTAGGCGTCGTCCTCCTTTGGCTTAAGTCATAAAAACGACTTAACTACAAGAAAACATTAGATATATTATGGTTCCATTAAAATTACACGGGACTTATTTCTTGGTGCGGACTTTAAGTGGTTTGACTCGCAGTGGTGTTAGTGACGTTAGCGGAAGTGGAGGTCTCTGTTGCGGTAACGTTGGCACCGCCGTTTTCCGGTGCGTCGTTTTGCACGGATGTTGTGTTGGCAACACTGGTGCTTGTGGTCGGTTCGCTCGTAATGTTGGTATCGGCGGTTGGTGCATTCGTAATGTTGGTATCGGCGGTTGGTGCATTCGTAATGTTGGTATCGGCGGTTGGTGCAATCGTAATGTTGGTATTGGTGGGAGCTGCTTCCGTTGTAATTTCTTGAGAGGATCTAGCTATTGTGGACGTGGAGTCTGTAAAAATACGTTTAATTTTTGTTTATAATTACTTATTCAAGGAATGGTTATAATAACAATACCCGAGTCCTAAGGGACAAATTATTAATTTTGAAGGACAAGATTATTTCCTGACCAGGCCTCGAGATGTTTCATTGATAAGTTACTGTTCCAAGAGGATTTTGATTATAGTCAAACGAGGAATATTATAAATATGCAGTCTACTATTTATTAAGAAAGAATTTTCTCTCTTATTAGAAGATACCTTTCAAAATTAAGCCTGTAAAGAAACTGTTCTATTAGGAAAGAAGGAGATTCGAATAGCGTCTAAAATACTAGATTTTAATAAATAATTTAAATTTGTCAAGGTGCGCCTACAACCCATTCCATATTGCAAACACTACTTTTTATCTGTAGAAAATATTAGTTTCCAAAATAATATTTTTATAACTTTCGTGACAGACTGTAGACCCTTTTACTTTAAATCGTTATCTGATGCTAAAATTTTAATCTTTTTTAATAGCAATACATTTGGAGAATTTAGTTTCAATTATTTCAATATGGTAATAAATAAATATTTCTTACACTCACACCAATTAGCCTAGCCCAAAGTAAGCTCTGTGAGGCTTGTGTTATGGGATCTAGGGTAACGGGTCGACATATATAGTATATTATATACATGTATACATCAATTTGTTCGAAATATATTAGAACAATCATGACTTAGGTACAAATGTTCGCATTTATCACACAAACACCTGCCGCCACCGGGACGCAAACCCGGGACCAGTTTCAGAGTTTCTTGCCTGTTCTTCTCGAGAAGGCTCTCCCAATTTCCGAACAGGTGTCGAGTCAATATTTTTTTTTTCCTTATTCGTACGTACGGACAAGGTTTTTGTTTTTTTTTAAGCTTTTTTTTTTGTTTTGTTTGTTGACGTCAATAAGTGCCTGTAAAGGTCTATGTTGAATAAAGATTATTTTGATTTGATTTTGATTTTGACCTCAGCGATGGCGACACCTTAAAACCGGTATACGAACCACTCGACTGCAGAGGTCGTCAAAGGGTAGTTAAACATTTCACAGACTATCAATAATATTGTGTCTAGATCACTGATTCCCAAAGTGGTTTATGACTACCTGCAATTGGTAAGTGAAACAAACATTTGGGAGTCCATGAAATAAAAACGGGGGTCCACGACAATGTATCTCAACATACACTGATAGTACCCATTTACTTAAATATTACATATACTATCTTCTAATATAAAGACATAAAATTATTTATAAAAGTAACTCTGTGAAGTAAAAAATTTGTTGAAATGTGGGGGGTGGCGTTGGCGGTGTCGTTAGACATCGTCAACGCCTTCGGCACTCTCCCCTGGCAGGTCATTAGGGAGGCGCTCGTATACCACGAGCTGCCTCCCTACCTGCGGGCCGTGGTCGGGGTCTATCTGCGCGACAGGACGATTGGCGTGATGGGACGGGACGGGATGGAAACGTCGAGGAGGGTCGAATGCGGCGTTCCGCAGGGGTCGGTGTTGGGACCCCTGCTGTGGAACCTCGCATACGACGCGGTCCTTCGCACCAGCCTTCCTCGCGGCGTGAGTGTCGTCTGCTACGCTGACGACACTCTCGTCGTGACGACTGGGGCCGACTTCGGGCCCCGGTGCTCAGGCTTGCCGAGCTTGGGGTGGCATGTGTCGTGCGGCCGATCCACCGGCTGGGTTTAGAAATAGCGCCTCACAAAACCGAGGCGCTATGGTTCCACGGCCTTCCGAGGCGCCGGGAACCACCCAGCTGCCGGATCCGGGTGGGTGACGCGGTGGTCCCGGTGGGGCCGTACATCAAGTACCTGGGCCTCACCCTGAACCGCTCTGGAGCTTCGAGGAGCATTTCGTGCGGTTGGTCCCCCGAGCCAAAAGGGTGGCGGGCGCATTGCATCGCCTGCTGCCCAATCTCGGGGGACCGAGGGATGGAGTTCGCCGCCTGTACGAGGGCGTCGTGCGATCCGTGGCCATGTATGGGGCTCCCGTGTGGTCGCAAGACTGTGCGAGGTCCCCCCGCTGCAGAGCTCTGCTACGGAGCCTGCAGCGGCTAATGGCCATACGGATCGTGCGAGGCTACCGTACAATCTCGTACGAGGCGGCGACGGTTCTAGGACGCTCCCCCCCATTCGACATCCTGGCCGACATGTACGCGGCGACGTATGCGTCGCGGCGTGTCGGCCGGGGGGGCGATGGGGGGAGCGCCCTGGAACCCGCGCGCGAAGTGCCTAAGCGGGAGTGGCACCGACGGATTGTGGCGGCCTGGCGTGCGCAGCTCGAATTACGGATCTGCGCGCGCCAGCGGGCCGTCGGTGCCGTACTCCCGCACCTCGAAGCTTGGCTCCACGGGAAGGAGGAGGTCACCTACCGATTGACTCAGATACTCACCGGGCACGGCTGCTTCGGTGAGTATCTGTGTCGAATAGGACGGGAGGGATCGACACATTGCCATCACTGCGCATCCGACCTCGACTCGGCCCAGCACACGCTGGCGGAGTGCCCCGCGTAGGCCTCCGAGCGCCGAGTCTTGGTCGCAGAGATCGGGGGAGATCCGTCTCCGCCGAAGTCGCGACCGCTACGGCGACCCGGGATGGACCACGCCCCATCCGTGGCCGGGGGCCGTCGTCGGTGGAGGAGACCGGGAGAGGTAGTGTAGCCACCCCCGATGAGAGCTCCCCTGTATCGACTGGGGAGCAGAGGCTGGGGCTTCCCGGAAGTAGCTTGGTAGTTCCCGGGGGCTCCCTACATGCCTGAGGAAGGCCCTCCCTAAGGTTTTTAGTGGGTAGGAGAGCCCCACATAACCGCCGGCTCGCTACAGCCGGGGTATGCAATTTAATGCATTTTCCTCAGGGGAACAATTTTACAAACAAGTTTGAACCTGCAACTTTTTGTTTTGATTTTGTTCTAAAATCGGACTCTAGTTCTGGACTGGACTAGAATTAACAGACTCGAATTTCTAGACTCTAGTCTAGGAGTCAGACTCGAGTCTAAGAATTAGACTCGAGTCTAGGAATCAGACTCGAGTCTAGAAATATTCGATTACCAAAGGGAATCGAGTCGTGATTCGAATACCGTATAACCCTGACTCGAATCAACTCGATCCACCAAAACAGCGACTCACTAGATTTTATGTGTCTTGTTGAAAGATAACAAACTTGGTGTTTTGCTATTGGGACCATATGATGCCTGCCATACAGAGGGTGGAAAATATCTGAACAAAATATTAAAATTATGATGTGCACATACATTAATAAGAGCATAAATAAAAATGACTCACTGGTGCCGTAGCCCTGGAACCACTGGTTGATGTCAGCGGCGTATCTCTTGATCCAGTTGATCCGTAGCGTCGCCGCGTCGATCAGTTTCTGTAACGTCTGCGACATGGGGACCAGCTTCTCCTTGTATTTCACCGCGAAGGCTTTTAGCTAGGACACGAGAACATCAGTCAGAATCTTTGAAAAGGGCCTCTAGGATCCAAAAATCAATCATTGTGGTACAAATTATAGTAAACAGATTTTTAATCGAAACGTTAAAGAAATATTCAAATCAGTTCCAGTCGATTATTGTATAGGCAGATGCGACTTTATAAAAAAATAATTAATTTGTTATGAAAAATTTGCAAACGGTTTAGTGATTGCAATCCGGCGTCATTTTCAGTCCGGTCAGATTGATTAAATCAAGATAATTTTCGCTTTTTAGTACTAAATAAGTGAGATAATTAAGTGTCACTGCTCTTATATGTAGGTAGTTTATAAAAAATATATCACAAATATATACATACATACATACATACACTCACGCCTTTTTCCCACGGGGGTAGGCAGAGATTACGTCCTTCCACTTGCTACGGTCCTTACATATCTCTTTCGCTTCATCTACTTTCATAACATTCCTCATACATGCTCGACGATTGCGGGTACTTCTGACCTGGCCTTTTTTGAGGACACTTTCGATTTGTTCGAAATATGTTCGCCTAGGTCTTCCTCGTCCCGTGTCTCCATTCACTCCAGCTAAATATATAAAATGGACTTTATTTCCTAACCAATGTTAAGACAAATATACACATACAATAACAAGAAAACAATTAAAATTTAGTAGTGTAGGTAACTAGTAATAATTTTACGACGTAACGAGTAGCTCAGTCTTTCTAAATTTCACTTTCACAGATAGATCAATTTATAAGAAACAATATAAATTATCCAGGAACTAAAATATCTAATTAACCTTACGTAATTAACTGAAATGAGATCAAAATCATTATTAAAGTATTTGAGAATGCTAACAAACAAGTCTTCTAGGTATTTATGATTATGACAGATACCATCATGATTACTAACTGCTAGCACCGGATCCGGTCTTCGAATCCGGTAACCATTAAGTGATGCCGGATCCGTCGGATTACCGAATCCGTTTTTTCGGATTGCAATCCCTAAAACGGTTTGTATCATTGCAAAATATATTTCATTTGATTAGCTCCAATTAATTTTTACGTTCCACGAGATATGTGATTATTGATTAGAAACGAATCTAAATAAATAGCATTTACCTTATCTAAGTCATCTTCATCTGCAATAGACCCGAACGCTCCGTTGAGGACAGTCGGGAGCATAAAGGAATCCATTTCCGTGAATGTACCGTGAACACGCTCGAAATTGTTTAAAACGAACTGTTGAGCGACTCGCGTCCCCACCGGACCTTCTACGCTCCACACGGCCACGGCGTATTGCTTTGGTATTTCGGTTATGCTTTTCTCTAACAACCTATAAGAGACAAATATTTACATGACTTGGAAGTAATATTTAGTTAAGATGCATGAGAGAGATGCTTTCTAGTCCTTTAGGCCATAGTTAAGATGCAATTTCATTAGTCAATTGACTTCAGGACCTAGAACAGAGCCCTGTGTAACGTCTAATAGAATATATGCGAAATGTGTAAACACGGTAATAAAGTTTTTAATTTTATATTAAATGTTAATTTCTAATGAAATCCGCTATGACAATTAATACATTAAGGTTCCACAATAAACTTAACAGGATATATTATTACGTGGGGCAAGAACTGACCCCTGTGCAACCCAGCAAAATTAATCCAAAATATATATCGGAGTAAGTACCATTTGCGCCTGTAATACATGTTAATTTCTTTCATAAATTAAATCGTTATCAACCATTTATTATGAAATGTATTAAATAGATCAACCAACTCAACTTACTACCCGCCTACAACAATCAACTTACTCTTCGCCAGGCGAGATTGAAATTAAAGGCAGAGCATCTTTCTTGGACATATGAGCAATCAGAGCGCGAATAACCGGTCTTTGTGTGTTTTTGTGGTTGGTGTTTTTTTATTTAATAAATAATCTAAAATTTAAGTTTTTTACAATATAGATATATAAAATAAATATAAATACTATAAAAAACTTAAACCTAGTATGCCGCCGGTAGCGAGGCAAGGCCCAAACAAACCGGTGGTTAGGGCTGCAGACAGAGAAACCTCCGGACAATACGTGCCGTGTCGAGAATCACTGCTTTTTGTATCCGACCCTTGATCCATCCGTCAAGCGAGAACCTCTAAAGATGTTGATCGAGACTCTGTGCTATCAAGCCATTCGCAGACACAACTATCGGAATAATGATTGTCGAATCAACATCCCACATGGCGGTTACCTCGTATGCCAAGTCAAGGTAATTACTGGCTTTGTCCTTCTCGGCTTTTACGAGGTTCTCGTCATGACGGATGGTAATATCGACGAGCATTGCACGGCGTTGGGAGCGGTCGACCATCGCGATATCAGGTTTATTGCATGCAATAGTCCTGTCCGTGATGATAGAGCGATCCCAATAGAGCAACGCACGGCCATTTTCAAGAACTGGCGCTGGTGCGTACTTATAGTACGGTGTCTCATGCTCAACAAGGCCGTATTGAAGGGCAATTTGTTGATGGATGATCCTGGCTACTAGGTTGTGTCTATGCAAATACTCACCGTTTGCAAGATGAGAACAACCAGAGATAATATGCCTAAGTGACTCTCCGGGACGGCGGCATGCCCGCCTGCTGGCCGCCGTGCTCCACGGGAAGGAGGAGGTCACTTACTGATTGACTCAGATACTCACCGGGCACGGCTGCTTCGGCGATTATCTGTGTCGAATAGGACCTCGACTCGGTCCAGCACACGCTGGCGGAGTGCCCCGCGTGGGCCTCCGAGCGCCGAGTCTTGGTCGCAGAGATCGGGCGAGATCTGTCTCCGCCGGCATTGATTGCGGCAATGCTGGCGGACGAGGGAGGTTGGAGGGCTGTGGCCTCCTTCTGTGAAGCAGTGATGCTCCAGAAGGAGGCCGCCGAGCGGGGTCGGGAGATGGCCGATCCCGCTCGAAGGAGGCGGCGCCGGGCTCGGTAGCACAGCTGCGGCGCCGCCGCGGGTCGCCGGCGGGCGCGAGGAAGTCGCGACTGCTGCGGCGACCCGGGATGGACCACGCCCCTTCCGTGGCCGGGGGGCGTCGTCGGTGGAGGAGATCGGGGGAGGTATTGTAGCCTCCCCCGAGGACGGCTCCCTGTTTTTTTTTTCTTTTTCCTCAGGGGAACAAAAAAAAAGGTGGCGGCACCTAGTGACCTGAGCAGCACTAGCACGGCCAGCAGGCGGGCAGGCAGGTGGTTGCACCTAGTGACCTGAGCAGCACTCACGCGGCCAGCAGGTGGGCAGGCAGGTGGCTGCACCTAGTGACCTGAGCAGCACTCACGCGGCCAGCAGGTGGGCAGGCAGGTGGCTGCACCTAGTGACCTGAGCAGCACTCACGCGGCCAGCAGGTGGGCAGGCAGGTGCCTGCACATAGTGACCTGAGCAGCACTCACGCGGCCAGCAGGTGGGCAGGCAGGTGCCTGCACCTAGTGACCTGAGCAGCACTCACGCGGCCAGCAGGTGGGCAGGCAGGTGGCTGCACCTAGTGACCTGAGCAGCACTCACGCGGCTAGCAGGTGGGCAGGCAGGTGCCTGCACCTAGTGACCTGAGCAGCACTCACGCGGCCAGCAGCGCGGGCTGCCGCGCGGCGGGCAGGCAGGTGGCTGCACCTAGTGACCTGAGCAGCACTCACGCGGCCAGCAGGTGGGCAGGCAGGTGCCTGCACCTAGTGACCTGAGGGCAGCCGCAACTCACGGCGGGGCCAGCAGGTGGGCAGGCAGGTGGCTGCACCTAGTGACCTGAGCAGCACTCACGCGGCCAGCAGGTGGGCAGGCAGGTGCCTGCACCTAGTGACCTGAGCAGCACTCACGCGGCCAGCAGCGCGGGCTGCCGCGCGGCGGGCAGGCAGGTGCCTGCACCTAGTGACCTGAGCAGCACTCACGCGGCCAGCAGCGCGGGCTGCCGCGCGGCGGGCAGGCAGGTGCCTGCACCTAGTGACCTGAGCAGCACTCACGCGGCCAGAAGGTGGGCAGGCAGGTGGCTGCACCTAGTGACCTGAGCAGCACTCACGCGGCCAGCAGGTGGGCAGGCAGGTGCCTGCACCTAGTGACCTGAGCAGCACTCACGCGGCCAGCAGCGCGGGCTGCCGCGCGGCGGGCAGGCAGGTGCCTGCACCTAGTGACCTGAGCAGCACTCACGCGGCCAGCAGCGCGGGCTGCCGCGCGGCGGGCAGGCAGGTGCCTGCACCTAGTGACCTGAGCAGCACTCACGCGGCCAGCAGTGGGCAGGCAGGTGGCTGCACCTAGTGACCTGAGCAGCACTCACGCGGCCAGCAGGTGGGCAGGCAGGTGCCTGCACCTAGTGACCTGAGCAGCACTCACGCGGCCAGCAGCGCGGGCTGCCGCGCGGCGGGCAGGCAGGTGCCTGCACCTAGTGACCTGAGCAGCACTCACGCGGCCAGAAGGTGGGCAGGCAGGTGGCTGCACCTAGTGACCTGAGCAGCACTCACGCGGCCAGCAGGTGGGCAGGCAGGTGCCTGCACCTAGTGACCTGAGCAGCACTCACGCGGCCAGCAGCGCGGGCTGCCGCGCGGCGGGCAGGCAGGTGCCTGCACCTAGTGACCTGAGCAGCACTCACGCGGCCAGCAGCGCGGGCTGCCGCGCGGCGGGCAGGCAGGTGCCTGCACCTAGTGACCTGAGCAGCACTCACGCGGCCAGCAGGTGGGCAGGCAGGTGGCTGCACCTAGTGACCTGAGCAGCACTCACGCGGCCAGCAGGTGGGCAGGCAGGTGCCTGCACCTAGTGACCTGAGCAGCACTCACGCGGCAGCAGCGCGGGCTGCCGCGCGGCGGGCAGGCAGGTGCCTGCACCTAGTGACCTGAGCAGCACTCACGCGGCCAGCAGCGCGGGCTGCCGCGCGGCGGGCAGGCAGGTGCCTGCACCTAGTGACCTGAGCAGCACTCACGCGGCCAGAAGGTGGGCAGGCAGGTGGCTGCACCTAGTGACCTGAGCAGCACTCACGCGGCCAGCAGGTGGGCAGGCAGGTGCCTGCACCTAGTGACCTGAGCAGCACTCACGCGGCCAGCAGCGCGGGCTGCCGCGCGGCGCGGCAGGCAGGTGCCTGCACCTAGTGACCTGAGCAGCACTCACGCGGCCAGCAGCGCGGGCTGCCGCGCGCGGCGGGCAGGCAGGTGCCTGCACCTAGTACCTGAGCAGCACTCACGCGGCCAGAAGGTGGGCAGGCAGGTGGCTGCACCTAGTGACCTGAGCAGCACTCACGCGGCCAGCAGGTGGGCAGGCAGGTGCCTGCACCTAGTGACCTGAGCAGCACTCACGCGGCCAGCAGCGCGGGCTGCCGCGCGGCGGGCAGGCAGGTGCCTGCACCTAGTGACCTGAGCAGCACTCACGCGCCAGCAGCGCGGGCTGCCGCGCGGCGGGCAGGCAGGTGCCTGCACCTAGTGACCTGAGCAGCACTCACGCGGCCAGCAGCGCGGGCTGCCGCGCGGCGGGCAGGCAGGTGCCTGCACCTAGTGACCTGAGCAGCACTCACGCGGCCAGCAGGTGGGCAGGCAGGTGGCTGCACCTAGTGACCTGAGCAGCACTCACGCGGCCAGCAGGTGGGCAGGCAGGTGCCTGCACCTAGTGACCTGAGCAGCACTCACGCGGCCAGCAGCGCGGGCTGCCGCGCGGCGGGCAGGCAGGTGCCTGCACCTAGTGACCTGAGCAGCACTCACGCGGCCAGCAGCGCGGGCTGCCGCGCGGCGGGCAGGCAGGTGCCTGCACCTAGTGACCTGAGCAGCACTCACGCGGCCAGCAGGTGGGCAGGCAGGTGGCTGCACCTAGTGACCTGAGCAGCACTCACGCGGCCAGCAGGTGGGCAGGCAGGTGCCTGCACCTAGTGACCTGAGCAGCACTCACGCGGCCAGCAGCGCGGGCTGCCGCGCGGCGGGCAGGCAGGTGCCTGCACCTAGTGACCTGAGCAGCACTCACGCGGCCAGAAGGTGGGCAGGCAGGTGGCTGCACCTAGTGACCTGAGCAGCACTCACGCGGCCAGCAGGTGGGCAGGCAGGTGCCTGCACCTAGTGACCTGAGCAGCACTCACGCGGCCAGCAGCGCGGGCTGCCGCGCGGCGGGCAGGCAGGTGCCTGCACCTAGTGACCTGAGCAGCACTCAGCGCAGCCGCAGCGCGGGCTGCCGCGCGGCGGGCAGGCAGGTGCCTGCACCTAGTGACCTGAGCAGCACTCACGCGGCCAGCAGGTGGGCAGGCAGGTGGCTGCACCTAGTGACCTGAGCAGCACTCACGCGGCCAGCAGGTGGGCAGGCAGGTGCCTGCACCTAGTGACCTGAGCAGCACTCACGCGGCAGCAGCGCGGGCTGCCGCGCGGCGGGCAGGCAGGTGCCTGCACCTAGTGACCTGAGCAGCACTCACGCGGCCAGCAGCGCGGGCTGCCGCGCGGCGGGCAGGCAGGTGCCTCGCCCTAGTGACCTGAGCAGCACTCACGCGGCCAGCAGGTGGGCAGGCAGGTGGCTGCACCTAGTGACCTGAGCAGCACTCACGCGGCCAGCAGGTGGGCAGGCAGGTGCCTGCACCTAGTGACCTGAGCAGCACTCACGCGGCCAGCAGCGCGGGCTGCCGCGCGGCGGGCAGGCAGGTGCCTGCACCTAGTGACCTGAGCAGCACTCACGCGGCCAGCAGCGCGGGCTGCCGCGCGGCGGCAGGCAGGTGCCTGCACCTAGTGACCTGAGCAGCACTCACGCGGCCAGAAGGTGGGCAGGCAGGTGGCTGCACCTAGTGACCTGAGCAGCACTCACGCGGCCAGCAGGTGGGCAGGCAGGTGCCTGCACCTAGTGACCTGAGCAGCACTCACGCGGCCAGCAGCGCGGGCTGCCGCGCGGCGGGCAGGCAGGTGCCTGCACCTAGTGACCTGAGCAGCACTCACGCGGCCAGCAGCGCGGGCTGCCGCGCGGCGGGCAGGCAGGTGCCTGCACCTAGTGACCTGAGCAGCACTCACGCGGCCAGAAGGTGGGCAGGCAGGTGGCTGCACCTAGTGACCTGAGCAGCACTCACGCGGCCAGCAGGTGGGCAGGCAGGTGCCTGCACCTAGTGACCTGAGCAGCACTCACGCGGCCAGCAGCGCGGGCTGCCGCGCGGCGGGCAGGCAGGTGCCTGCACCTAGTGACCTGAGCAGCACTCACGCGGCCAGCAGCGCGGGCTGCCGCGCGGCGGGCAGGCAGGTGCCTGCACCTAGTGACCTGAGCAGCACTCACGCGGCCAGCAGGTGGGCAGGCAGGTGGCTGCACCTAGTGACCTGAGCAGCACTCACGCGGCCAGCAGGTGGGCAGGCAGGTGCCTGCACCTAGTGACCTGAGCAGCACTCACGCGGCCAGCAGCGCGGGCTGCCGCGCGGCGGGCAGGCAGGTGCCTGCACCTAGTGACCTGAGCAGCACTCACGCGGCCAGCAGCGCGGGCTCCCGCGCGGCGGGTAGGCAGGTGGCGGCCAGGCTTCGCACGGCGGGGTCGTCGGCGCGCTCGAACACGTCCCATAGGAAGTCAAACTCGCGCCGTGCGCCGTACTTCAGTGCCACGTGGCACACCACTCCGCGCAGGTAGCTTGGGATTCTGTGCGCAACGGTATTCTTACAGATAGTGATTTACCACACATGCAAAATGAGTTCAACACCCCACAATTTTTGTAGCCTTATATTAACAAACTAGACGTCGCTTGCTTGCCACGGGGTGCAAGCACCCCGTGGAGGGGTGGTCCATCCCGGCTGGCTATGACAAAAATTGTGGTGTGTCGAAAATTTGTGAAAAATGTCTTCTTTTTTGTCAAAAATTAGTAACTTATATACAACATTGTCTACGTTTGAAAATACACTAAGGAAGTCATGGCGTTTGTGGTCGCGTGTGTGCCGCGAGGTGCACGCACCTCGCGGTGGTGTTGTCTATCTCACCACTGAAAAATATATTGGTGGTCGGTCAAAAATTGGTAATAAATTGTTTCCGTTTATATCGCAAGAAACTAAAAACCTGTGTGCGGTAGACACACTAAGAAGCTCACGGCGACTGTAGCCGCTTGATTGCCGCAAGGTGCACGCACCTCGCGGTGGTGTGGTCTGCCCCACATGGCTGTCAGTTAAAAATTGGGGAAAAATGCTTTACTTATGTCACATGCAACTACAAAACCGTGTACAGTTGCAAGAACACTAAGAAGCTCACGGCGAGTCTGGTCGCGTGAGTGCCGCGAGGTGCGCGCACCTCGCGGTGGTATGGTCTATCCCAGTATTGTAAAATAATAATTTGTCGGTCGGTCGAAATTTGGTGAAAAATTGTATCCATCTCGTATGTCATAAGAAACTAAAAAACTGTGTACGGTTGTAAATACACAAAGAAGCTCACGGCGTTTACGGTCGCGTGAGTGCCGCGAGGTGCACGTACCTCGCGGTGATGTGGTTTATTCCACTGCTGGAAAATAACATTGGCGGTCGGTCAAAAATTTGTGAAAAATTTACTCCATTTAAATCACAACAAACTGAAAAACTGTGTACAGTTGTAAATACACTAAGATAAGCCGACTGGTAATGACATTTACTAACCTTAAAACAAATTTTACCACAAGAGAACAAAAAACTTGAATGTGAATAAAAATAAGTAAAAAAATATTGTTCAGAAACAAGGAAGTAAAAAATAAACCGTCAGTCTATTTTTTATCCCCTCCATTTAAACTTCATATACAAAAGATAATATTGTATAACAATATAATTATGTGCTCACCACGAATGGTTCAATAAATATTGTCTCTAGTCCCATATACAGTGATTATTTATAATTATCACTTACTTTATAGAAGCTTTATATATACTTACTTTATAAAAGCTCTATATGTATCACCTGTATTTGCAAATAAATATGATTTCATTTGACTATTTTATTCGTTTTTAAAAAAAAAAGAAAAGATTTTGTCTGTCAACTTTAAATAGTAAATCTCATCTGCAAATAATGCAAAAAACAATAAGGGACCCAATATTGACCCTTGGTGTACTCCCTTCGAAACATGTAAGCTAATAGATTCTGTGATATCAATAACCACTTTCTGTAGTCGGCTTGATAAATGCGATATTATAACACTAACTGCTTCATCCGAGAGACAATAGTGTGTAAGTTTGAGCGTTAAAGGAGATAAATCAAAACGTCATTGTTTCTATATCGGTTCATTATGGAACTATCGTTTGCGGGCACACGAATGCTGACAGTAAACTTTGGACCACATCTTACGTAATTTTTGTTTCAGCTATAAAAATAACAGACTTATTACACACTACTTATACACACTACTTATTACTTATACAGTATTCAATAACAAAAGTGACTGCTTTTTAATTTTTTGTTACATAAGTATTTACTACGAATAAAGACATCTGAATATAATCGTCATTTAAATATACTTTAGTTTTCAACAAATAAAATATAAAATAAAGTTTACCGTCACGCCAGGGCACCCCATTAACGACATTGATATATTTTTAAAAAATGTATATTTTAGGAGTGTATAAATATCAACATAAACTCACGGATTATCGTTGAAGTCTGACTGATTCATCCATTTGTTGAATTCATTCCTCGCCCAATCGAGGCAACGTGGCGATTCCATGTAACATTCCCACATTACAAGGTTTTCAATGAGGAAAGCCTCATTGTCGTTTTTGGGTTTGTCTAGTCCGTAGTTCAGCCGCTGCAGTTGTTTCTTGAGTATCGATCTCATGTAATCCTACAAAATAAAGATACGAATTTCAAACAGTAAATAAGTTAAATAAATCCAATGTATTACTTGGTTTTCGTATAGCAAATGCAAAATATGACATGTTGCTGACATGATGGACATACTTGGAACCTTAATACTGTTTCATATGATTAATGTTACGCAATTCCTGTTGTAAATATTAACGATGTGCCGAGTATATTTGCACAGGAAGCTTGTTAAATATTTTTACGGCCATCGAATATGGGCCTTTGCTATGTATTGCAAGATTTGAGTGTGGCAAGACCAGTTTGCGTTTATGTATAGTTCTTTTTTGATAATTTCTTATATTAGGTACTTTTTGGAACAAATTTGGATTTTTTTTTACAAATTTATATGATTCTAATATGAACATTGACACAACTGTTAGTATTTTAAGTTTAATAAAGTAAGGTCTGTGGAAGTATGGTATGTTTGTATTGGGAAGTTTGCTAGTATACGAATACACTTTTTTTGGGCAATAAATAGGTCTTTTACGTGTACACTGTTACCCCAGAGAAATATACCATAGCTAAGCCAAGAAGATGCATAGGCGTAGTATGCTGTCAAGGCAGTATCTACGTCAGTGGCATACCGCAATTGTTTAAGTGCGTAAATAAAGCTTGATATTTTAGCCTCTATTTTACTAATATGACTTTTCCAGTTTAAATGGGTGTCTATGTCAATGCCTTTATAGTAAGGTAGCTACATCAACACATTAAATTTTATTATTGTTAAATGAGAAATCAATATCAAGAGGGGTTTATTGGTGCGGTCTAAATTGCATTATTGATGTTTTTGATAAGTTAAGGTCAAGATTGTGGTCAGTCATCCAGTTTGCTATATTTTTGAAAATGTCAGTTAATTTGTCATTTAAATTGAAATTATTTTTACACGATGTCAAAACCGATATATCGTCGGCGAAAAGTACACAGGAGTCGTTAATAATTTTGGGTAAGTCATTTATATATATTAAAAATGTTACCTATACATCCGATGACACTACCTTGGGGGATTGAATTATATATTTTTATGGGACTAGATCTAATTGTATTTATCATGCCAGTATCGGGGTCAAAGTTTTCCACCTTCACGTATTGCTCGCGATTTTCCAAATATGAGGAGAACCAATCGTATGCTGAGCCTCGTATACCTATATCTTTCATTTTACGTAATAATATGTCATTGTACATTATCATAAGCTTTAGACATGTCTAACGAAATGCCGATGGTGTGCTATTTTTTATTTATAAATTATAGAATTTCATAAACTACTTTATATGTATACAGCTAACACTGTCGAACGATTTTTTGGAACCCGTATTGGCCGTCGTTAAATATTGTTAAAATTTTTCACAAAAGGAATTTACTCGTGTTTGCATTGCCTTTTAAAAATTTTTTGAAGAGGTAGGCAGGAGAGCTACTGGCCCTATAGTTACAGGGATCTAACTTAGAGGATTTTTTTTATGTAGCGGTTTGACTAAGGCCCTTTTCAAAAGATCCGAGAATTTTCCCTCATCGAACGACTGGTTTATAAGCAAATAATATGGTAACGTTAGTTCCTCGGCGCAGTACTTGATGAGAATAGGAGGAAATTCATCAATGCCGTAGCTATATTTGCCTTTCAGATTTTTAATTATAGCGCCGGCCGGCGCTCCCCGGGGCCATCCCCCCGCTAGATCTGCAGCCCACTGAGCCAAAATACTGGTTCAAAGTATTTGACACATGTTGTGGGTCTGGACTGTATATACTTATACCATCTGTAGCTTAATGCCAATAGTCTTCAGCTCTCGACAACAAGGGTAAGCAAATCTTTGAGACCAGATAAATTTAGTCTCTACGCTACTACTGCTGTTAAGGTTCATAGTCAACAGACATCGCCAACATTTTGATAATTCGCCCGTGGCGCCATTTGCGAGCTACTCGCCGGACGATATGGGCGCTGCAAACTTTCAAGATGGCGGAACAAGAGCGAGGGTTGGATATTAAATTTGTTTCGAACGTGGGGAAATAGATTTTCTTTTCAAATCGTCGATTAATAAACAGCGAAACTTATTGAATCAAGTATTTTCAATAAAAACTCACCTGGAAATACACATATCCCGATGTAGCCTTCAAATTGTGCTTGAGGAAGCCCATATTATTGAGCACCATTTCCCAAACAATTTTGGAATCCTCGCCGTCCGCTACACACGTGGTCAGACCTAACGCGTAGCTATAGTCGAGTTGCGCGACTTTGGCGAGATTAAAAGCGTCGTCTATGAGCTGTGCTTTGGCCACAGCCGATTTGATTTGGTTGGATTTTAAAGCTGCACTTAGTAACTCCCAGTTTCTCTTGTCATAGTTGACTCGATAGTAACCTGTTAGAATGTCATATTTTTTTACACATACATATATATTTCATATATATCTATATATATATTTCATATATATATATATATATATATATATATATATATATATATATATATATATATATATATATATATATATAGTGTCTATAACAAAGTCTATATACAGGGTTTGGAACATTTTACTATGGAGCTTGGTCAATTTACTGTCCGCCATTTTGTATTTCTCTCAAAATGGCAGCCTACTAATTTACTTATTAGACCTACGCAAATCTATAGTGTCAAAGTGCAACGTTTAAGTCATATGAGCCATGGTTAATCAGTTATAATTATACTGCTAGTGCCTGCTGCAAAGTGAACTTAGAAGTAAAATTAAAATTACTTTATTATTTAATGGTTAATAAAGTTGATTCATATAGGTTAATTAGGAAGTCAGCGCCATTTTCAAAAAAAAAAAATTACACTGGTCAACAAATAATCAAGCTTTTGTAAGCCCATAAAATGAATTGAACTAATTTTCAGAGAATATTAAAAAACATACTAATTTCATGCCTTAGTTAGCTCGGGTTTTTGTGGATATCAATAAAAGACTTAACGTTAAGTTAATAAAAAATTATTCAGATTAATAAATTTTAATAATCTCAAAAGTGTAGAGTTGAAATACCTTTTCTTTTATAATTGAGATCTATAGCTTCTCTTATAATCCGCTAGCATGGCAGGGTTCCACTTTCCTCGATATTACCGATCCATGCTAAAACATCCCCCATATTTATAGGTAAAATATCCAAATGTATATAGTCCAAAATATATATTTTGAGGGACATTTTACACCTAATAGCGTGCATGGTTTGAATCATATCTTTTATAAGTGTTTTATAGTTTTTAGCTCTCACATTACCTAAAATAATTGTAAAAATTTGTACTATGGATTTCCAAGCTTACTCTCCTCTTCGTTCAATTTAATATTAAAGATATTGTCCTTAATCAATTCCCGTATCTGAGGCCCTATAAAAATCCCTTCTTTTAATTTTGTGTCTGTAATTTTTGGAAATTAAGATATTTGAAAGCTTCACTTTTGCAGTTAAGAGATTTAACGAAGTTTTTCATTATTCCCAATTTTAATATTAAATGACCATACACACGCGTTAGAAATGACCACTCTACAAGCAACGACATGTATTGACCATGCAGTGTATGCTTCAACTAGCATACGAATATCTCATTAAGTCGAGCTAAGCCAGCTATGAATCGTATATGGTTGACAAATAGTTACCGAGTACATTCTGATACTATCACTCATTATTGTTAGGCAAAAACCTTGTCGACCAGTGTTATCGAAGTGGCTTAAACACTTAAAATTTTTGTTAAAGTTGGGTAAGAAATACTTCGATTATAAAAATATTTATTCAGTTATAACTAGCTCATTTACTAATTAATGCAATATAACTGCTATAGTTAGATCTAATAGGCTTGTATCCACTATGAACAAATCTGATGCATTAGGTTGCATAACTATTAAGATGATCATTTAATTATGAAAAAACAAAGTTTTATAAAATAATAACTTTTGATTATTTATATTTTTATAAAATAAAATTGCACAAAATAAGCCATAAGTCACGTAACAGCAAACACCAATTAAAAAGTGTTACGTCACGCCGTGCGAAACGTCAAAGTCAAAATGTCATTCCCAAGTGTCTTGTGGAAGTGCGAAAAAGAATGGGCATCATTCCTTCTCGCGAGTGTTAGCCACTTTTTACGTATCTGCTGATTGTTTGGCACGTATACATATAAATAATTTTTTTGGTGTTTTTATACTTGTGCTTGTACACTGGGGCACTATGCAGTACTTGTAATACGATGAATCCATTTTTTATTAAAATAACTTCACAATACCGAATATTCTGATACTAAAACAGCTGTGTTTTGCACGGCGTGACGTCATTCAAGACGCCATGACAGTCATGAGCGTTTTTGATGACTAATGTCAAATATTTAATTAAATGCAAAATTTTTCTTATAAATAAGCATTTTTTTTCAAAAATAATAATTATTTTGTATAGAATAGGCATCAAGGTATATTAGTATCTAACTACTGAAATTTAGGCAACAAGCCTATTGTATACATTTATTGTATTCAATTTACATGTAATATCATATCATATAAGCCTTTCTCTTAAATGGACCATCTCACACAAGAAAAGTATTCTACCCTCATATTAGCATATATAACCGAACTAACAAAATCTTTAGAAGTTTTATGAACATAGTTACTGAGGACCTTTTAAGTTTAGTGGTTAGTACACCGGTTTAAGGTATCTCTACATATGGATGCTATCGCTATCTCTTAGCGATTAGCAGACGCTTATGTCGCACCTTTAGAATTGAAGTGACCTAATTCAAAATTCTTGTTCTAATTAGCTATACAGACTAGTATACAATCATGAAAACAATTCATATACTACCATTAACAATAAAAAATATGATAATTAATGTACAACTTAAAGCATTATAATAGAAAAACAAAAAAAAAATACCAACTCTTCAATCACATTTTGAGCGTTTACCAAAAAAAATTCATACCAAAAGAATTTTGGATAAGGTCACTTCAATTCTAAAGATGCATTTCTACCTTAATCATGGTTGTTCATATATATTTATATCAAACATGTGTATACATATAACATTTTTAATAGAAATATATCTCAGTTTACGTAACCCTAAATCCCATAACACAAGTTTTACAGAGCATATTTTGAACTAGGCTAATTGAAATGTAAGAAATATTTATTTATTAATAATGTCACTGGTTGGTATTATTTGTTTCATTGAGTGAAACGTTTTATCATACGAAAAAAAGGGTTATTTGGATTTTTGGCATATAAATGGTCGGTCTAGAATTAGGTTTAACCTGGATACTTGCTTTGGTAAATTACTCTTATTAATTTATTTTATTAGCAATGAATATAATGAAACATTTTCGTTAAGGGAGACGTTTTTTTTGAGCCCCATTTTTTATTATTTTTCTACACTTACTGTGTGATGATTGTCTGATAGCTCTCCCCTCTAAGACAAAGTTTCCAAAGAGAAAAAATATATATAAAAATCTGCAAACTTTTAAATAATAATATTTAAAGTCTAGAATATTGATTCTTTCATAAAGCTTTTTTATATTTATAGGTTTTAATGAAGGCGTAAAGCTATATATATCATTTTTTCGAAAATATTAATAAGTTCTGATAGTAAATATATGCTCTTACTGCAGATTTATTCCTGAAAATGAAACTGTTGTTGCTGGCTGTATTGGGTAGTTCCTTTGCATTTTTATTAAATAATGAGAGTTACCTCCTGTCATTGTAATGTCATTGTCAGTGTGACAGTAACATCTTTCTAGCTTTTGACATCGGTCATGTCACTCATTGTGGCAATCAAAATCGAAGTTGCCAATATAAAAAAGCTTTGGGTTGCTGTTTTATTGATCTTAACTTCAAAACCTTTTCTTTTTTTTTTTACAATGTTTTGCAGGTTTTGAAAAAATATCTTCTTATGGGAAAAGGTTCCTTATTTTTTGTTCTTTCCATAAAATATTATTTTAGTACTGTAGGCTGAGAGGGGCCCAGCCTCCATACAAAATGGAACATCTTTAAATTAACTTTTAGATTATGAAGCTTACCGATAGCATCCACATTGATGTACAGCGCATCTGTCTCGTTGATGTGTTCATTGATGACGTGGAATCGTTCCTTTAGCCAGGTCTTGGGCTTGGTGCTCCAGTCCGAGGCAGCTCGGCCCAGGGTCGCGTAGCTCAAGGGAATGTGCCAAAGCTGATCTATCATTTTCTGGTACGGGTCTTTTGCGTTCGTGAACAGTCTCTGCAAAATGTTGTCGTATCAAGGTGAGGTTATTTGAATAGGGAAGATGCAATATTTTTATTTTTGTGCTCATTTTAAAGAACTCCACTTAGAATAGACTACAAGTATATTAAAAAATGAAAAGACTGTATATTACTGGAAAAAATGCGGTTTAAAATTGACAATTTAAATTTTCGCGCGAAAACGGAGCTATAGTTCGTATGACGTCACTCCTGTCTGTCATTGTCACTGGCTCACTGATTGTACTGCGCGTGTCATTGCTGGCTTTAGTTGTTTTTGCATTTATCTCGACTTTCAAGGTATTATTTTGTAAAAATTTACAATGAACTATCCATCAACATCAGGTGATCATAACTATGCCATTGATACTTCGAAAAAAAGCTGTATGGACGTATGTTTTATGCCAATATGTCCATCTACTTCAAATAAGTTTCCTAATAAATTATTTTTGACTGGACCTTCTGACCCAAAACTGAGAAAAATGTGGTTTCAAGCGGCGAAGAGGAATAAAATTTATTGTACAAAGATTATCATTCGATGCTGTGAAGACCACTTTGACGTAAGTCGGTCTTCGGTCATATATTTCTGTAGATACACAATTCCATAGAAAATCAAACAAAATATCGACCCCGCGTCTATACATAGAAGAATAGATATGTATATTATAGTACCAATTTTGAAAAAAGTTCTAAAGTGTCATATAATTTAAGCCAATTTAAATCTTAAGTAACGTAATGAAGTATGAAAATAAATCCTTGTTAAGGTCGTTACATATTATCTTCTGGTTTCGATGATATAATGATGCCGTGAAATCAGAAATGAACAAGACATATTTTGAAAACAAATATATTGGATAATAAGCCCTTAGTCTGTTGCAATTAAGCACAAATTCATTTCATATAATAATGCTCCTACGTTCCATTTGACTCTGAATATTGTGCTCGCGTCTTATCGCATCCTACTTGAACATAGACAGCAGTGGAGATGCTTAGTTTTTTTTTTACACATATCTTAACAGTACGGAAACTTTTTAAAGGAGATAATTTTTTCTTGTATGGAGAATAGGCCCACTGCAAAATGTAACGTTTATTAATGAGACATACGTTAAATAATTTCTTATTAACCCTAGATATTATAAGGAACATTAGCTTGTTTTTATCTAACGGGATCAATAAAAACATGAAGATTAAATAACCTAAAAATTCTTAGTGGTTAGTAGCTTTATTTTGATTTGTATTCAAATTGCTTTTTACGTAAATGCTATTTAACACTTTTTTTATTCTCGATAAATACAATCAAACAATCAAACAAAAAAAAAAGAAAATCACAAAAAATGGTATAGGCGACTCCATCATTCCACTGACCTTTTTCTGAAACATTAGCTCCGTGCTATTTTTTCCTATGAGTGAGCCACTCGAGACAGAAAGAGATAGATGCGATGCGTTACGCATTGTGGCATCGGTACGCAAGCGTTTTAAATTGATATTTTAGTAACACATAATATGAATAAAAGTGTTTTACTCATAAAAAATGCGCTAATAAATTAAGATAAAGATATACTTATTGGAAGTATGACATTCCATCCTTCCTTTGCACTTTACGTGTGTCATATTTACAAGTATAAACTAGGCATTTCGGCATCGCTGAAGTTATCAATCGCGCGCGGCCACCGAATGAATATGAGAGCGAAACAAGGCACATTTACTGTTTGTGCCTTGTTTCGCCGGTGCCACTTTTTAGACGGTAACTGTGTATCTACAGAAATATATGATCGAAGAAGTCGGTGGATAAATTTATTGTAAACTTAGTTAATCTGCTTGTACAATAAAAGAAACAGTTACCTACGTAACACTTACCCAAACTTTTCAATGTCTTTTTGTTTAGTCCCTTTCATTTCTACACTTGAAAACTCTGCACATTCGACAAAAAATATCACTACCATGTCAACATTAACTTTTGGCAGAGTCCTAGAATCTGCTTTGGCAAATCCAACTTCAATTTTTATTAAAAAAACGCAATTAAATTTGGTTTAATTGTTCACTTTTACTACAACTTATAACCTCAAATAAGTTGTCATAACAGGAGTGACGTCACTGAACGCTGATTGGTGTTTTTAATCGGTTCCGTTTCACGTTACTTTTGATTCGTAATTATTGTTAAAAAACAACATTATTTTAACTATAACCCTTGCAGTTGCCCTACTTTTATATTTTTTTAGTATTTTAATAACAAAATTTTCATAAATATTATTATTGCATTAGAGATAAAATAATTTTAATCAAATATTCGTATTGGGTCAAATCAATCATCGGTAGGGTCATAAGTAGATCTTGAACACCTGATAGCTCATTTGGTACAAGGATTCATAAGCATTCTTCAGTTCTCAAATTGAATGTTAGTGTCTTAGTAAGTTTTTAAACTAAATTATGCTTAATTAATATGACAATAAGATCAAAAGGTCAACTGAAAATTGCCTTAGTACAAGCGAATGTTAATACAACGACCATTTGCAACTCCGACTGTATAGTTAGAATCTAGCCAAAATTAACATTCGCACTACGAAAATTTCGCTACAATCTGCGATACAAGGCTATATCAAAGTCAAAAGACTAATGCGTTGTTGTACATAACTTTTTTTGACGTGACAACGTCTTAAATTAGGTTGCGGCTGGGAGTCACTTATGAAAAAGTGTAACGCTCGGTAACGTTACGATGAGTCACCGAACGAGAGAGAGGCCCGCCGAATGCCTTGCGTCTCTCTCCCACTCAACTATGATCGGTCTGCCGCGCGCGCAGCACTAGAGAATTAGGCGCATTGAATCGGCGCATGCTTGTGTCTCTGTCTTTGTCTTTCTCGAACTTAGTAAACAAAATATATTTCTATAGTTAAAATTTGTGCAATTCTTATTTTCATTCAATTCCTTGTTCCTATTGTGCAATTTAATTATATTCATATCAATAAATATTCTACCGAGAAAAAGACGTTGTCACGTAAAATCTTCGCCCGTAAAACCGACTTTTTAATATAATTTTCTATAACCTGTGTTTCATTTAAGTATCTATCTATGCGTCATTGTCACTCTCTGTGTATATCTGTATGTTTATTTCTTCATTTGTTTCTGAGCGAGTCTTAATATTTCACATATATTTGTCCTATTGTGTCTTTAGCACTTAATTAAAGTATTTTTTTTAAAACAAGCTATTATTACTTGCGCTAAAAAGAACAAAATAAACTTTTACATATAAAAGCTTGTCGTGAGATTTACTTACTTATAGAATACTTTTAACGATAAGCTTTTATATGTAAAAGTTTATTTTGTTCTTTTTAGCGCATTTGATAACAGCTTGTTTTTTAAAAAAAAACTTTTTACTTTTAATTTATTTTCCGACTAAAAACCAGGATTTGATACCCATATTGTAAGGGTGCATTATAAATAATTGGTCCGCCATTTTGGCAATGCCGCCATGTTGGATATAGTTCAAGTTTCTATAAACTGAGTCAGTCGAGAATATTGTGTGTCTGTCTGTCAGTTTCTGTTAGTGTGATTATGTTTGTGTCAGTTGCTCCTATTTTGTGTTCACTTCTGTCTGTATATTTATGTGTGTATCGTATTTGTCTATATTTGAGAGGAGCTTATATAAATCTTACCTGTTCCAACTCTACTATGCCCTTTTCATAGTTTCTATTGACCTTGACAACTGGATAGCCAGCTTGCTTGGTCCACGTGTTCATAAATTCTACCACTGATAGGTTATTAAGGCTGGGATCCGAGGCAGTAGCCTTGGCCATCGCCTTCCATAGGTCGTTCTCTTCTGCGTTTGTATACTTCCTGGAGAGAGGAGGTCAAAGAAATGGAGTTGGCAGAGTGTGTCAAAAGGCTAAGCCAAATGTTATGAAATAGTACATAAGTATAGGAATAAATTAAGCTGGGTATGCGTGGATTCGTATTGCCGAAACAATGTTAAAAAAATTATTAAAAAATGGTTTACGTCACCGTCATCGTCATCGCGGCAAGTCAAGATATAACACTGTTTAAAAATCGCGCGTCTGACGAAAAAATAAATACACGTGATATTTTACTACATGGTGTTATTTTCGTGATTTTTATCAAACCCCTCCTCCCCCTTTCAAGCCTCACGTGATTAATGGACAACCCCTAAGGGAGAAAAACATTTTTGTTTTATTCTAGTATTTTACAATCTAAGTAGTTATTATTTTTGAAAAATATATGCAAATGACATATTCATGTGAACGTTTATAGACATTATCTTAAAAATAACATTAGCAACTCACAATCGTTAGAAAATTGCAAAATTAAAATTAACAAGTGATATATATTTCATTTTCGGTAGTTCATATTATGGTAACATCATTAACAACTGGAAAATCGTGTATTAAGGCGGTTGTTTTCAAATAAATTTAACGTAAATTATATAAATAAACATACATTACTTACCAATCATTCAAATAAATGAGTAATCCTTTATGAAACAGCTCCTCGGAGATGGTATGATTGAGCATCCTGATGAGATTGGCGCCCTTATTGTACGAGATCTCGTCGAACTTCTGCGATATTTCGGAGGCGTCGATGACGCGCCGCGAGACGGGAGACGTGTTCTTGAGCGCGTCCGAGCGCAGCAAGTCCATCTTGTCGCGGATGAACGACTCGAACATGTTCCATTCGGGCTCGATCTACGGATATAGATTGCCGAGTATGAACGACTTGAACATGTTTCATTCGGGCTCAATCTACGGATGTGGATTGTCGAGTATAATCGACTTGAACATGTTTCATTCGGGCTCGATCTACGGATATAGACTGTCGAGTATAAACGACTTGAACATGTTCCATTCGGGATCGATTTACGGATATAGATTGTCGAGTATGAACGACTTGAACATGTTCCATTCGGGATCGATTTATGGATGTAGATTGTCGAGTATGAACGACTTGAACATGTTCCATTCGGGATCGATTTACGGATATAGATTGTCGAGTATGAACGACTTGAACATGTTTCATTCGGGCTCGATCTACGGATATAGATTGTGGAGTATAAACGACTTGAACATGTTCCATTTGGGCTCGATCTACAGATTTAGATTGTAGAATATAAACGACTTGAATATGTTTCATTCGGGCTCGATCTACGGATATAGATTGTGGAGTATAAACGACTTGAACATGTTCCATTTGGGCTCGATCTACAGATTTAGATTGTAAAATATAAACGACTTGAATATGTTCCATTCGGGCTCGATCTACGGATATAGATTGTGGAGTATAAACGACTTGAACATGTTCCATTTGGGCTCGATCTACGGATTTAGATTTTAGAATATAAACGACTTGAATATGTTCCATTCGGGCTCGATCTACGGATATAGATTGTGGAGTATAAACGACTTGAACATGTTCCATTTGGGCTCGATCTACAGATTTAGATTGTAGAATATAAACGACTTGAATATGTTCCATTCGGGCTCGATCTACGGATATAGATTGTGGAGTATAAACGACTTGAACATGTTCCATTTGGGATCGATCTACAGATTTAGATTGTAGAATATAAACGACTTGAATATGTTCCATTTGGGCTCGATCTACAGATTTAGATTGTAGAATATAAACGACTCGAATATGTTCCATTCGGGCTCGATCTACGGATATAGATTGCCGAGTATGAACTATATGAATATGTTTCATTAGGGTGTAACCTACGGATGAAGATTGTCGAGATTGATTTAAATAAATTAGGCCAATAAACAGTGACAGTTGACGCTTGTTGAGTAATAGTTGGCCATTGTTCAGTGACAGCGAGCGATTGTTCAGTGACACTGGGCTATTGCACACAACTGTCAGTTAGATCTAATTAATAATTACACATTAACTTTATTTGTACACATAAAATAAAGCTGTGTTAGTTGCATCCAGAACAGCCGAACTGATTTAAATGATCAACTATTTGTTAGATAAAAATTATTTTTATTAATACTAGTTTTGGAATTCCACCATGTTCGGCAGTTGACAGTTCAGTTAATTATAAACCAACAACAGTTTGTGTTGTCGTTTTAGCTACACGATCCAATATTCATTGACTTTTAGGCGCTTAGAAAGTTCTCCGGGCTAGCAAGTAGTGCAAATATAAAAACTCACATAGTCCACGCCCACATACTCGATGTAGGTGGCGAAGCCCTCGTTCAGCCAGAGGTCGGTCCACCAGCGCATGGTGACCAGGTTCCCGAACCACTGGTGGGCCAGCTCGTGCGCTATGTCGATAGCCACGTTTTGCTTCTCGCGAGGCACCCCTTGTGTTTCGTTGAAAAGAAGAGTAGTTTCTCTGTGTAGCAATAACAATCATAATAGAAAGTATGTATGAAATTAATTTCTTTATCTACTATCATGCTATTAATCCTCTATAAAAGAACCTATAACAATTAGCTTATTGCCAACATTAAAACCTTCAATGATATTATGATCATTATATATCCAAACGCGTGATATTATGAATTTCAAAAAAGAACATTCTCATGCAATGACATTTACACCACCAGATAGCTAAAATTTTGAAAACAATAAATTGTAGACTTAGAGCCGATTTCACCGTCCTCCATAGAAACCGAGTTTAATAAAACTTGGTTTTGATTGATCGAGTTCAGAAGTTAGTTGTTATCTTGGTTTACATCTCTGCACCGATTTCACCAACTCCCATTGATCTCGTTTACTAAAACGTAGTTTATCCACAGATTAGAGTAGAGTAATCTTTGACAAAGAATGTACGAATGAATGAGATTGCTTTTAAAGTGTTGCAATCAAAGAAATTATTTCAAATCAATGGGAACATAAATTATAAGAATTACTTCAGGATACGATATTCTTGATTCAGATAGTCCAGTAACGGGTGTTAAAAATTCCATAATTAATTACTTCTTATAAATAATAACAAAACAATATTACTCATCTCGTGTAAATAAAATAAAATTTCAAAACAAAATATAGGGAATTTTAAATAATTGGGTAGCTTCACGGTAGCTTACAATGACCCTGCTTGTTTAACGGACTCCGATTACAATGTCGAAAAGGAAAAGGGACCCGACCTTTGCTGCGAGCGAAAAACAAACGCTCATAGAACTTGTCGAGCGGCATTTCGATATTGTTGAAAGTAAAAAAACAGATAGGTAGTGTCGGCGTCAAATTAAAAAATGAGCTCTTTAAACGCGTTTAGAAACGCTAAACGTCCAGAATCGGCCGTTCAGAAACTGAACCAAGTTTAACATGAACGACGATTACGCAAAGCTGGTGAAATGCAAACTCGGTAGCGAAACTCAGTTTAGAGCGTAAACTGAGTTTAACTTGAACTGATCGCGTTCAATTTCGACGGTGAAATCGGCCCTTATTTCGTAATTTCGGATTCTCGTCTTATTGTGTTATTTCCAGCCATTTTTTCTCTCGAATATTGGAAATCGCAAACAAACAACTACTGTGTGCGTTGTTTATAAAAATGAGTGATTCTAGCTTTGATAACACACCACCAGATATTTCTAAAGCAGCATTCTTTAGCAGCTTCGCAATTAGATTTTTCTTGAATTTACATAGTTCTTACAACACTGTACACCACCCTATGGTATGAGAATCTTTTATAGAGGATTCACATCATGGTTGTAGATAAAGTCTTGTATGCAACTGTTATAATTAGGTATTAAAACACTCATGTGTTACTATTATCACCATATAAATCCACATTCGTGTTTTAATACCCCTGATTATACAACAGTTGCATAAATAACTATTATTTTATTGGTAACGTTAAAAGTCGCCAGAAATGCAATACATAGTAAGTAAATTTATATATTCTTATTTGCTCAAGTTTATATTGTTGGTTGTTTAAATTGGTTGATTGCTTGTAAGTTCTGTTTTTTATTGCTGTAAATGTGTTGTTTTATGTCACATTTTAATGGAGGCGTAATATATAAAATTTATAGTCTGCGAAGAAATGTAAAATTTACTTTAATGTTAATTTACTTGCCTGAATGTAACTAGGCCCCAGTTCTCCATTGCCCCACTCGAGAAGTCCGGTATAGCTATCAGATCAATCTTGTCTAATGCATACGGCAACCCAAACACATCCTCGTAATAGCTCAGCAGTTTCGGTGTGATGTTCAGGGCGTATTTAGTTTGGCCTATCAGCTCCGGCCTGGCCCAGATCTTTATGGTTTTCGTGATGTTGTCTTTACTCAGATAGCTTGTTTCTACAGACTGGAAGTCAGATAAAACGTAGGCGACTAGGTATGTGGACATGTTCACCGATCTTTCGAAGTGGGTCCATTGCCAGCCGGGCTTGTTGAGGCTATAGAAGCAACATAGTAGTTTAATAATTTGTGTTTGATATCACTAATAAGACCACAAGATGTTAGTTTAAATTACAGTTAGCTCACGTTAGTAGTTAATAATAACATTTAAATTTTATGGAATTTGGGCTAGCTCCGAGAGGCCGACTGTAGATGTTTTTCACAATTTTCCTCAGCATTAGACACTTCACTACACACACACACACACAAACTCACACTTCATTACATCACCATCGTCCTTAATGATATGCCCTATATATTTAAATATGGTGACTATTTTATTCCCTCAGGAGAGGAGAGACTGAGAGTCCCCACTAAAGAGCAACAGTCAGGTGTTGCGGAGGTTATTGGCCAGTATCGACTACCAAGTATACTAAGCCCAAAGCTTTGGATCTAATGACCGAAAGGATAGCGACTGCTGTTCGGAACAGGCCGTGGTACGCCACTATTATAATTTTGATGTCATTTAAATATAGTGACTATTTTTCATAAGACATAAGACTTTAAAATACTGTGCGTGAGTCCGTGCTTAGTACTGTAGGTCTTACAGAACTTTAACATTACTTTGAGACTCGGCAGCGGATACGCATGTCAGTCTCAGCCTCTCGATAAGACTATTTCAAGCACCGAAGCGTACAAATAGGGACTTTGAAGTGGTGACTGAGCATGTTTGCAATGTGTATCGTTTGTTGTTTCCACCTTCATTCGCTGGAAAAACAAAACTTGACATTAAATATCTACATTACCTTTTAAAAGGACTAAAATTTCTCTTTAACGTTTAGTTAGAATATCCATTTTACTTGGCTTTTGTTAAACTGACTCCATTTTATGAAATTTTTAAATGCTCTACGCGATTTATTCGTCGGTTTATGAATTCGCCTGGACATTGGATAATATCCACATCTGATTATCAAGCGTGACCAGTTTGGGTTCCAAATATATTTGTTCCAATAAGTACCAAAAACAAGCAAGCATAATCTCAGCTATGTTTGCCTGTCCAACCGAATTTGCAACAAACATATTATATAATTTATTTAAATATTAAATGTCAAATTTTTTTTACACCCATACCAAATAGGTTGTGTTATGGGGTAGGCATACTAATAATAAATAGGCAAATATTTTTATATACATATATTAACAGACATGATTAAGGTACCAATCTTCGTTTTCATCACACATATATCTGCCCTCATCGGGACTCGATTTTGAGACTTCAGACATGACGACTTCTTGATACAGGCGTATCAAGCGACTGCTTAATATGCCGAGTGGTCTCAGAGGTGAAAGTAAAAGCTATAATACATATAAATCCCGTCTTAGTTGGAAATATGTGTACTGCTATACTTATGTGTTGTTCATGTTGTACCTAGGAATGTAATCTGCTATATTGTATAAGAAATATATATCAATAATCGATTGTATTCTGTTTTGTGTCAAATAAATAAAAATATTGAAACTAAAAATCGTTAAGAAACGAGCCGATTGATAACAGCATATTACTTTTATTTAAATCGAATTTAAAGTACCAAATGGAAATGATACTATTTTCAAAAATTGGAGAAAGATACTATTTTCAATTAAACATTAAAATCGACAAAAAGTAAACAAACAAAAAATTGGAGGCGCCGGGTATCGATCCCGGTACCTCTCGCATGCTAAGCGAGCGCTCTACCATCTGAGCTACGCCCCCGTCTGTAGCATGTGACTAACTAACGTATTAGTTCCGAGGTGAAAGTATATTTGATAGTCAACCTTAATAATGTGACGTAGACGTAAACCTAGCCTTGGGCAAAACACATGTCTATGAATTTAATTAATCTTGGTCACATAAAGTAAATTTTTATACACTAAATATAATTTTAATGCATAATAAATGTAAGTTGAGGTACTATCTACAATTGTGAAAGAATAATAAATAATCTTCTTATATGTAAAAATAAATCGCAAAATGTGTTGGTAAGCGCATAACTCAACAACACCTGGACCAATTTCGCCAATTCTTTTCTTAATATGTTCGTTGAAGTTCATAGATGGTTCAAGGAAGGATCGAGAAAAAATCGAATAATTATCGGACAACCCTAAAACAGCCCTTTTTTTCCCATACAAACGTTTACTAACTAAAACATACAGTCAATTTGAGTTTTATTGTTATTGTATAAAGTTCATATTGCAAGAGTCAATTTGCGATTTATTAACGCTATATAAAGTTGAAATTCAATTATATCTATCAAAATAGCGTGTGTGTGGTGTGGTTCGTTGTAGCACAGAATACATGGTTGGAAGATTTAATGTCACGTTCCAAAATTGAATAGTCACAAAATGTAATAGTTAATTTGGACCATTTTTGCAATTTGGTTGGCTATGCGATATCAATCAATACATAGTATAAAACAAAGTCGCTTTCGCTGTATGTCCGTATGTATGCTTAGATCTTTTAAACTACGCAACGGATTTTGACGTGTTTTTTTATAGATAGAGTGATCTTAAGGAAGGTTTGTATGTATAATAAATGCATAATATAGTAGAGAAACACTGATAAATTTAAAGGTTTCTAATGTGATGTCGTAAATAAGCACGTTTTTTTGCGCTTATATTGCAAACGCTGGCTGAACCCTACGAGATAGACCAAAATAATGTACTACAGTATTGTACAACTTACAAAAATCCACAAAAAAGTCCGCGATGGTATATGTCTATCTCTTAGGGATAACCCACCATAACCATTTTTTCACTGCACCCGTGCGAAGCCGGGGCGGGTCGCTAGTTATCTATAAAGTAAGTCGGCACAAAAAACTTCCACTTTACAATTTTTTTTCACAGGATCAAGTCTGTTGGGTCTCCTAGTTATTTTATAAAGTAACTAGATATCCGCCTCCACCTTCGCCCACTTTATACCGAATTTAACGAAATAAATGATATATCTTCCCATTCACTTCATCCTCCATCTCCATCATAACAAACTGCACCATAACCCGGTTTGCCTTAAATGTCCCTATGTCTCCTGGTTACAAACTATCCCTATATTAACATTTACATCAAAATCGGTAATCTGTGGACTACTAAAAAAAAAATTTGTTCCTATTTTAATCCCTTTTAGGGTAAAATTTTTATAAAAGTAGTATTTATTTATACTCGAAAAATACATACTATAACTAGAGATCGGATAATCGGATGCATATTTACCTAAAGTTAATTTTTGGCTCACAATTTATGGAAGCGGCTTTTTAAAATACATTTTGTTAAATAAATATCCCGGGAAAATACGGGACTGCAAATTTAACGTAGTGATATTGTTTGAAAATTACTAAATTAGCACGTGGTATTTATTTTCAAAAGACCGAGACCGAGAGAGAAAGGTTCATTTATCTATGCATACGTATTTACATGAAGTTTAGTTTCAGTTCCCCCTGCGATTTATGAATGTACGATTTATTACATGAAGAGTGTTATACGAAAGTAGTGAGCTAGTTTGACTAAAACAATAATCAATTAAATAATTGAATAAAAAAACAGAAATGGTGCCCGGGCGTATGTATGGTCTAGTATCTCACTCTGAGTTAACTTCCGATTTAATGAGTGTGAGTACAGGAATTCTGGGATTTTTATTTATGGAAATAAAATAAAAAGACAGTTCCATGCTTAGTCAAAAACTAAATTAGGCAAATAAATAAACATCCGGCTATCCAATTCCGCAATCCCGGGATTTTTATTTAACAAAACAATAAAAAGCCGTTTCCATACTTTGTCTTAAACTAACTTTAGGTAAATATGCATCCGATTATCCGATCTATAACTATAACATATATAGAATATACCTACTTAGGCAAACAGGTGTCATTTTGTGTTAACAATGAATGTGAAGTTGACTGCAGAATTAATATAACATGGAAAAGTATTCGGCTCACAAATAAATACTTGCCACCTTGTGGTACTCCAGCTATCAAGTTACTCCACAAGGAGGATAAAATTTTTGAAACAATAGACTGCTGGCGTGACTTGAAAAGAACCACTCCACTACATACCTAGCGACCAAGAGTTAAAATAGAATCGATTAAAGAATTTTGTGAATGACTGTATTGAAAGCACTAGAAAAACAGACTAATAACTTAACTGTTTAGAATGAAATTAAAAATGGTCTAAGTTACTCGTGAAGTGGTTAAGAATTAACTAAAAGGGAAAATGAGGTAGATCATTTAGATGGTGAGTTGCCAACATTAAAGTCATAGCCAGTGGCTCATGATCAAAATTAGCTAATGATAGAGAAAGAGAGAGAGTCGGCCTTTGTCAGTTAGTGACATAGACAGGGAGTTGAAGCATGTTCTTTTTATTGAAAAGCTTCTCTGATAATTAGATATATTACATCAACATTATTTACTATTATCTTCTCAGTCACAATACATTTAGTACGAACATGCCTAGGAGAAATTTGAGGCAAAATCCAGAACATTGGTCAGTGGAACAGTGAGTGTTAAAGTGGTTTTGTTTTAGTATATATCCTTAATTAAGGGAATGGGTGCTGTAGTTTGAGCACTGAACTGATAAGTTGTAATAAGTTCTAATACGAGCTATGATGATTCTAAATAACAATTCTTACAAGGGTTCATGTGTTGATGCCTTCATGTTTGACAGTACAGTAACATTCTGTGGATGTGCAATGCTTATTTCAAACATAGCCTTAAACGCAGGCTCATCAAAGCATGGGAAAGCTGCTCTTGCTGATGTTGGCTCAAACTGAGTCACTCCAAGTTTCCTAAAACACAAAAATTTATAATGTAAGTCTGAGTAGGACATATAATAAAAATAGAATAAGAATATTTGTTTTATTTAACCACTGTTTTTTTACAGCAGTTTAAAATTAGTCTCAGTTTGTACAATAAAAAAACTTTATAATAAGTATTAGAAGTTATCTATAATAGGCTGCAAAATAAATGTTTGTGTGCCTTAAATTATTGACATAACTATAATAAATATTCTACAAATATTGATAATTTAGTTTAAATAGTTGTTGATTTAATTGATTGCATAAAACATTTAATTCAGTTATTAACATAATAAGTATTCTGAAAAAAAAAAAATCATTAGTTACCTTACTTGCTTTTGGCTATTTTTATATGTACTCATATAAAACCCAGTCAAGGCATTAGAGATATGGCCACTGAAAGACAGCTGTAACGTGTAATCTACATCTGGTGAGAGGGAAGAGGCTAGTCGTAGTACCAATCTATCACCAGTGGCATGTGCAATGGATATTATTTTGATGTTGCGAACAGTGCTGTGAGTCACTTGAGTGTCTACTGGAGCAGGGGGCCTTGTAAACACCAGTGCTGGAGTGTCAGGTGTGTTCTTAGTAGTAGCTGCATTCACCTGTATATCTCCATTAATTGTAGTAGCACTAGTTGCAGCATCAGTCAAATTATTCATACCTTGGTCTATTTTTGTTTCATTACCAATTACATTGTCAACAGGTAACATATCATTTTCCTTATTTATTTCACGTTTATATTTTGTGTGGAGAGTTTCAACACTTTCATAAATTTGTTCTATGAGTATTGCATCGTTACTGATGTTCAGATCTTTTGAGTGTAACACAATTTCTTTTACTGGCTTACTAGCTCTAATAGTAATGTAGACTTCTCCAGTAAAATTTGAGTTTTCTATATCTGCATGTAGCTTGAGGCGATAAAAACTTGGCACAACATAAGCAGGCAGTCGTAGGTCTGGTGAAGGTCTGGTAGGATTTCCGAAAGGCTCTGTTTCATCCCAGAAAGCTGGTTCAGTTTTGTTTTGTGATAACTGTTAAACAATATAAATAATTCTTGTAATTTTATTGTCTAATCTCTAGAATATTTTTAAGTAGGTACTTTAATTTAAATAAAAAGTAATGAAGGCTTGTAACAGTTTAAAAAGTAGTAGTGTACTGCTAATTCTATTTTAACAACTCTCATTTAAGAAAAAGGTAAAAAAGTAATAGTTTGTGGTTGATTTAAATTTATGATGATAGATGTGACGAAACTTTTTTTACTAAGTTAAACGTGTAAATTAGTAAATGTTTGAGTAGCAGTTAAAAGCAATAACGTTTGTCTAATAAGTACTAATAACTTACAGCAACAAAACCGCATATATTTGCTATATTGATTAGAACTATGCAGTAAAATATTTGGCAGAACATTTTCACTAAAAAGTTGTAGAATATCACAGCAGAGAACTGATTTGATTCTTTATATATTCCGTAACACTTTATCTTCCTGTCATGTTGATTATTGAATATTTTAATTCAAAATTTGATAAAACATTTAATAGAAATAGAAATACTCGTTCAAAGACCATTTCAAGCGACTGTCATTTTTGACGTTTTGTTTCTTTCCTAGTTAAGTCAAAGGTTACGGATACTCAAGGTTGCCTAAATTGATAAGGAGACGTTGATTGATAAAAACGTAAAAGGGATTGTTATTTTTAAATACATTATTAAGATGTATTGTAACAATAGTTGACTATATTTTTGTAGAGGCTAAATATTTTATGTTTTTTATAGTATATGCAGATTCTTGTAGTTACGACTACCCAAAAAAATTGATATGCATTTCTAGTTATTCAATAATCACCAGGGACACCAACTGGTGTAAGTTAAAGCAAACAAATACCTTGAAATAGGTCATAAAATATACGATGACGCCAACCAATGCTGCCAGGACAACCGCTAGCAGAATGAAGGTGACGCAAATGCAAGTGGACACGAATATTCCCCCTTTGCGGCCGTAGTTTATTTCTTCGGCAGGCTGCGTCTCGTAAGCTAGGAACTGTTGCCGGCTCGTGGACAGGGCCATAGCGCTGGCAGCTAATCATACTGAAAGGTAGTACATAATGTTAGGAATAGGATCTATAAACATTTACCAGAATAGTTAAATTGATAGAAGGCTTTTATCAATATGTTTTCTTTAAACAAGCACGATTAAATCAATTAAATCGGTTTCTATTGACTGATAAGCTTATCTGACATGATAAGCTGTGCTAATACGGATGGAACAAAGACTTTTAGGAGCAGAGGTAGCCAAGAACAACGTATTAAAAATAAATTGAAATATTAATTTGGCGTAATAAGAAGATGAAAGAAAGAAATTCAGGGAAGACTTATGGAAGATTTCCAAATATACAAAAACAGCAAGCAGTTCACGTCGCTAGTGTGTAATTTAATTATTTGTTTATTCATACTACTCAGCCCTTTACAAGCTTTACCGTTTAAATTGACATAACAATAGAAATGCTGCATCTTTGTAACAGAAACTTACAGAAGTACTCAAAGTAGAGGGTTTCAGAACTGACTCTGGACGCTAGACATGTGCGGTAGCCAAATTACGATTTGTTCGAGATCGCTTATTGTAGATATAACGATTTCAATTCTTGTATCACGCAATTAGAAACCAAGCGTCTGATCAATTGGAAACGTTGTTGGGTGTTGATGTTACATCGATTCGTTAATTAGATTATGCTCCTAGAAATATAGTGTTTCTATTCCTACTTCAATCTCGAAAACCGTTGGAATGAGTGCTACAAAAATATGTTAGGTTAAGCAATTCGTTATGTCTGACCGTCTCTCAATCGCCTGCTTACATACCTATACAATTTATCCTCATTATTTATATTCTGTATCCCGATTGTTTTTGACTATTGTTACACGTCTTTTTCCTTTAACCTTATCACGTATTATTAATTAAGATGCAGTTCAGAGCCGGATGGTGCCGGGGTCGAGATTTGTATATCCTATGTACAGAAAAGATATCTAGTTATTCAAATAGGTAAAATTTCTTTATTTTCAACATTATTGGGAAAACATTATATCATAGTACAATTATCCGATGTGGTTGTCGCTTCGCTACACGTCTCGCTATAACTTCACCGTGTGTATGTTAGATAGAGTACGTTATATCCAATTTGTGTGTTCAGATTACAGGGTCTGGGATTGTACACAAAAATCGAACTTACTACACGACAAAAAAAATAGGATCACCATTTCTATAATCACATTAATATGATAACACTTTTTTCCTTCTACTAAATGTATGAAGTTTTCTATCAATTCATTGCATATTGATCATGGTGTATTCATGTAAACTCAAAACTGTTAGAACTTCACGAAATCGAAAATAGACTAAGGTAAGTGAAGTAGTGACGACCCCATCACTTACTGGTGGGGTATTTATTTGACAGATAAATGACGGTTAGCCTTCATAGCGGCCCGATTCTCCAGGGGTTTGTATACACCACTTACTCCTGTTATTCGGCCAGAGTGAAGTCGAATCGCTCGAAGTGTGTACAAATGTGTTAGTTCTGGCAGCCTCTCGCTCGCTGCCGCAGACATAGCATTTCACATTCTAGCCACACAGACATGTTGATCTCTGTGCTCCAATTAGGTGGCCCATGTTGGGGGAGGTAGTAAGCCTCCCCCGAGGAGGGTTCCCCTGTGTCGACGGGGGAGCGGAGGCTGGGGTTTCCCGGAAGAAGCTTTCTGTTCCCAGGGGCCCTACATGCCTGAGGAGGCCATCCCTGAGGTTTTTAGTGGGTAGACCTCCCCTTCTGGGAGGGAGAGCCCCACATAACCCCGGCTCGCCACAGCCGGGGTTATGCAATTTAATGCATTTTCCTCAGGGAAACAAAAAAAAAAAAAAAAAAAAAAAAAAAAAAAAAAAAAAAAAAAAAAAGGGGTGGCCCATGTACGACTTACTATATTTAAATAAATTATGCTGGCGGCGCAAACAATAACCCATAAACCTAGAGTATACCAAATTGGTCTACCATTTGGTACACTTATGCATATTTTCATTAAGTTAAATTGGTTTTTACGTGTTGTATTTATGTCCTGACCCACGTCAGTGATAAGCACAAACTTCATAATAATGTGTCATTGTGATAATATTGATATCTGAAATTTTCAGTCTTAAAAATAACACCAGCAAGACTAATTGGCTAATGAATAACTAACATTAATAGGTTCAAAGGGTAAAGAGTCTACAAGTAGTCTAATTGCGTTCAATCCACATTTAAAAATAGGTTCTTCGAAAATAGTTTCATAGAAAAACTGCCTGAATAATATTGAAATTTTAAGAGCACACGTATGCTGTTTCGCTGGTATTCGGTAAACGGCATATATTCATGTGTAGCGTACTGCAGCCGGCAGTAAAATATTCAATAGTGAAATATGGAGGCTACGTTCATAAATTGTAATAGAAAATTTAAGTTTATTGTACCTAGTCGTTGTTCGATGTACAACGCAGCGGACGATACTCGGACTTCTGTATATATTTTTTATATAAAAGTTTAAATAAGTTTATACAAGATTCTGGATAGTTACAAAATTATTTATTTGGATTTCGAAATTTTGTCGAGGATTAGGTTTGCAAATGGTATTTAAATCAGTAACTTCCAATATCATTGTCCGAAAACATATAAGATGGTAGGCATTTTAACAAATAAATTAAACTTTGTTCGACAGAAGTACATTAAAAGCCGAAATGCCATAGAACCGGAATCCCTCCATCCAAGCCGTAGGGGCCCTACGGCTTGGATGGACGGCCTTAAGGCCAAGGGTAAGGCTGAGTTTAATCGGTAGGTCACGCTGAGCAGACCGCTCTGGCCGGTGTGGAGTCCGACATAATCACTGTAGCACTTGCTGCTACAGTGGTATCCTGGGCACATTTCGTGCTCCTTGTGAGGGTTCTCAGCCTCTCTCTCCTGAGGGGAAATAAGTCCCGAAATATCGGTTCAATACACAATTCTTACGTAATATGGCATTTGGCCGGATTAGTTGCACAAGCAGCAATGTATATCAAAGTTCAATATCAAACGCAAAAGTGATTTATGGATTAGGAGGCAGATTGTTTGAGACTAGTCCCCCTAGTGCCGCTTGGCAGGTGTATCGATCGAGGCATGACGAATGTAATCGAACTGAGGCTGTGACTAAACAAATTCGAGATAAGGGTATTGTAACTAATCTACTCACTCTTAAAATATTCTAGCAATTTAATGTAACTAATAAATGAATGCAATGTGGTTACGATTTTGTACTAATATGTTTATTTTAATGTAAATAAAATAGCGATTTTTATCATTAAGTTGGTAAAAAAGGGCGTATATATCCCGTTACCGCAGCTCATAGACACACGAATCTCATTCTGTAGTCCCTTTAAAAAACGTCACCAGGATTTCATTTCAAAGCTGGAGCGTAGAAGGAAAATTCTTCGAAAAAGCACGGTTCCTACAGAACTTTTTTCCCTTTCTCTCATTATGTACTCATCATCATCATGTCAAACGAGCAAATAAACATCTGTTAGAAGTGATTACCACCGCCCACTTTGCAACACCCGTGTTACAGATACGTTGCCGGCCTTTTAAAAGGGAATATGCTCTCTTTTGAAGGTTTGGATATCGCATCGGTTCGGAAATAGGCGACAATTGTTTGGTAGTGCGAAGCAGAAAGATCCTGGAAAAACGCATTGTTGTGGATGGTCAACCGTCAAGGCGATGACGGTGAATGTTAGTGAATGTTGTAGAAACTAGCGGCAGGTATAAATTCGAATAATTCCTCGGAATACTCCATATAATATGTGTGATAGAGGATTAATAACGGAGTAATATATCTACGCAGCGCCAAGAGGTCAAACCGATATGAAAAATTTACGCAGTCCTCGATTCGAGTCGTTCTCAGTTGAATGTGTTCCGAGGGGAAAGTTGAAACCGGGGGAGCCCCTGTCAAAGATGGGAAATGGTGTGAAATGGCGCATCGATCTATTGAGTACCCCAAGTTTCTGAGGCTAATTTAGTCTTACCCTCTTAATATCCACAGATCTAGTTAATTAATTTCAATCAAATATGCACTTTTTAGGTATCTGCGTAACTAGATATTGCGTTTAATAGCATAAAGATAAATTACGTTGATGATTTATAATTAATTACACCTTATCATAGTGTTAATCAAAATCGAAGGTGTAATACAAGTTATTATTAGTACGGAGTCTGTTCCACATTAACAAACTGTTCGCAATCACACATATGGTAGAATCATTTGTTTGTTCAGTCTGCGGAGCACATATGCTTTGCAGTTGCAAAGGTTGTGGAATTGTCATTGATAAGTAGGATTTTTATTAATTTATAAGTGTGTGATATGAAGCGTTATTTATAAGATAAAAATAAAATAGAAGCCAAACGTATATAGGTTATTTGTTTTTGTCATTCTATAACCATAAAAGACCTATCAATCCAAATTGCCCAAATTTTCATTGTACGTTTATGATCGGATAAGGCATGCTATTGGAATCCGTTACACCTGGAGACCTTTTTTTTTTTTTTTTTTTTTTTTTGTTTCCCTGGGAAAATGCATTAAATTGCATACCCCGGCTGTGGCGAGCCGGGGTTATGTGGGGCTCTCCTCCCCAGAAGGGGAGGCCTACCACTAAAAACCTCAGGGATGGCCTTCCTCAGGCATGTAGGGAGCCCCTGGGAACAGAAAGCTTCTTCCGGGAACCCCCAGCCTCCGCTCCCCCGTCGACACAGGGGAGCCTCCTCCTCGGGGGAGGCTTACTACCTCCCCCGGTCTCCTCCACCGACGACGCCCCCCGGCCACGGAAGGGGCGTGGTCCATCCCGGGTCGCCGTAGCAGTCGCGACTTACTCGCGCCCGCCGGCGACCCGCGGCGGCGCCGCAGCTGTGCTACCGAGCCCGGCGCCGCCTTCTTCGAGCGGATCGGCCATCTCCCGACCCCGCTCGGCGGCCTCCTTCTGGAGCATCACTGCCTCACAGAAGGAGGCCACAGCCCTCCAACCTCCCTCGTCCACCAGCATTGCCGCAATCAATGCTGGCGGAAACAGATCTCGCCCGATCTCTGCGACCAAGACTCGGCGCTCGGAGGCCCACGCGGGGCACTCCGCCAGCGTGTGCTGGGCCGAGTCGAGGTCGGATGCGCAGTGGTGACAATGTGTCGATCCCTCCCGTCCTATTCGACACAGATACTCACCGAAGCAGCCGTGCCCGGTGAGTATCTGAGTCAATCGGTAGGTGACCTCCTCCTTCCCGTGGAGCCAAGCTTCGAGGTGCGGGAGTACGGCACCGACGGCCCGCTGGCGCGCGCAGATCCGTAATTCGAGCTGCGCACGCCAGGCCGCCACAATCCGTCGGTGCCACTCCCGCTTAGGCACTTCGTGCGCGGGTTCCAGGGCGCTCCCCCCATCGCCCTCCCGGCCGACACGCCGCGACGCATACGTCGCCGCGTACATGTCGGCCAGGATGTCGAATGGGGGGGAGCGTCCCAGAACCGTCGCCGCCTCGTACGAGATTGTACGGTAGCCTCGCACGATCCGTATGGCCATTATCCGCTGCAGGCTCCGTAGCAGAGCTCTGCAGCGGGGGGACCTCGCGCAGTCTTGCGACCACACGGGAGCCCCATACATGGCCACGGATCGCACGACGCCCTCGTACAGGCACACCTGGAGACCTATTTTTGAATTACGAATGCGACTTCGAAATCACCGATGTGACTAATAATCACCGATTTTCAATCATTCTTATTTTTGAATATCACTGATGTGACTACCTTAGTCACAGGTGTGATTTCATTACGAGTGCCCTCACCCACTCGTAATCAAGTCATACTTGTGGAAATGTAATCTGTGTTTTGTTTGATTTTTCAGTCTATATATACAATATATATGAATGTAGCACATATATATAATAACCATAATGGTTAAGCCGGCAATAACCGGCAGTGGCTGCATTCTGCGTGGAACCGAACTCTTACATTTATGTGTGTACTTTATCTATGTTGGCAGCTCTGCGATCGACTTTCAAAAATTAGATGTTTAGGAATCCGTGACCTTAAAGTCACCACTGACTATTTAGTCAGCGGTGATTTCGAAATCGCATTCGTAATTCAAAAATAGGTTTCCAGGACTATTCTCATGGTGTCCTGACTACATGGTTAAATATGACTCCGAAACCTCTGTCCCAACATAGAGTTCACCTGGGATCGGGAATAGTGTCTTCTACAAGCAATTATGTCTTTCTTTATTGCTGTATATTGAAAAATGTCAACAATGAATACGAGCCTCACAGTAAATCTACGACCCTTGGAAAAACCATAGTGTACGTTGTCACCATCTGACATAAGATGAAAAGTCACAGTACCCAGTTATATTACTGACTAGCTGTGCCTACGATTTCGACCGCGTGAAATCGTAATTTTAGGTAGCATTTTTAATGGACTGATGGCCGTTTTCACCAACTTTGTCTTAGCTTAGGCGACTCCTAAGAGACATGCTATCTCACTCTTTTTAGTTAATACGAAAAGTGACAGCATGTCATTTAGGAGTCGCTTAAGCTAAGACAAGGTTGGTGAAAATGACCATGAGTGTGTTATAAACGTAAGAGTAGACAAATATAATCAGAAAGCTTCGAACTGCTAATCTATCGGGAGTTATACGTGTTATTGCAAGTCAACCATAACAGATAGACATATGCTGTCGTGGGATATTTTTTATATAATTTTAAGGAGAACATTTCCGTCATACGTGATTTCTGTGTAGCTTTAACCATTACGGTTGCATAGCGACCCAACATTTCCCTTCACTGCTCTGCTCCTATTGATTGCAGCGTGATGAAAAGTATACTATAACCAGCTCAGGAGTATGAAAAATAATTGTACTAAGTTTCGTTAAAATCAGTCAAGTAGTTTTTGTTTTTGTAATGGTTATATAGACAGACAGAATTTTACTGATTGCATTTTTAGAATCAGTATCGATCTCTAATCATCCCCTGATAGTTATTTTGGAAATATATTTCATGTACAGAATTGACCTCTCTACAGATTTATTATAAGTATAGACTATTTTATCTTTCACAACGGAACTCAGCAATGCGAACACTGTTATTTTGAGGCAGAAATAGGTAAGACGGAGGTACCCAAGCAAACGGCCCTGTCATAGAACTGTTCTGAAACATTTCCTCAGAATTTTCTCTTCACGACTCAACCTTATTCAATGTGATTCGTATTTATATTTCAATACAAGTCAGGGTGCTGTTGAAGTGTCTAAGATGTTCGCAGAATACCGCAGATATTGTTTACGCCACAACGCGTACATGATTCGTAGAGGTATTTATCAACTGAGCTGAAACAACTGAGGTACTGGTATTTATAAATGCATGCATGAGCATGATTGCTAGATATCTGAACTGTGTATGAGTACATAATATTTTGAAACCCGCAGTGAAATATTTTGTGATTATTCGAGAACTTCGAGCTATTTTGAGAGATTCAATTAATATTTCCGTGCTAAAATTAGAATTGAGTAATGTTTTCCGGATGTATTGTTAATGGATTTCAATAATTCAGATATTAATTTTTAGTGTTATTTACCATTACAAACGATTATAAGTTTAGGAAGGCTCAACGTCACCCAAATTAACCTTTGGGTGAGAGCTATGCTCAAAGTTTTTTTGCGTGATGAAATTAGAAATGATGAAATCCGTAGATGAACCAGGGTCACCGATCAAGGAATTGTGAATCTTATGTGGGAATAGGCAGGTAACATTTCGCAGGACTGAGGGTAGTTGGGGCAGAAAGCTACTCGAGTCAAAAATCGTAGCATTATTAGATCTCCTACAAGGTGGACTGATGATTTGACGAAGATCGAAGGAACGCACAGAAAGGCCATGACCGTTTACGAGAGTTAGCTAGTTTTTGAGTTTATTTGTTCGAATTCTCGTAACTATGTTCATTTGTATAAATAATAGTGATTATATATACAAAAGAATGTAGCGACAAACATTCGTTGTTATATTTACTGCACTGATACTTTCACAAACACGCGATAACGATCTGATTAATTTTATTATGGCGCTTTACATAATAACATTAAGAATGTATTAATATTTTGACTTTATAATACATTTTCACTATTTCATTAGCTATAGTAATATGTATTGTTTTTATATCCTTTTGTTATTTTGTTTTAATAGAAAGTTTTCTTTGTGTAGCGGAAATCACTAAATGCGGTGTTAGTGCTGGAGCGAAAGTTAGGATTTACAAAGAGATAATTAGGAACTTTTATAGTTACAGTCGGGTCAATTTAATAGGCCACATTTGACATTTGTTCATAGTGAGGTGACCTGCTTAAACACTCCGATTATGGTGAAAAAATCGATATTTACTTTAAACATATGTGAATCGAATACAGTTATTATGGAAAAGTACTTTTTTTATAAGATCCCTATCTTATAAAAAAAGTACTTTTCCACAATAACTGTAATAGGCAAACGAGCAAATGGATGACTTGATGGTAAGTGATTATCGCTGCCCGCAACAACAGATGTGTTGCCGGCCTTTTAAATGGGAATACGCTCTTTTTTTATAGGTACTGCATTAATATATTTTACGATTTTAATTGCCTTAAATTTTTTTACATCAATTATTTCTCTGTTTATGAAGTTATTATTGTTTTTTATTATAAAACAAAAGAACAACATGTTTTACATACATACACTCACGCCTTTTTCCCATGGGGGTAGGCAGAGATTACGTCTTTCCACTTGCTACGGTCTTTACATTCTCTTTCGCTTCATCTACTTTCATAACATTCCTCATACATGCTCGACGATTGCGGGTACTTCTGACCTGGCCTTTTTTGAGGAGACTTTCGATTTGTTCGAAATATGTTCGCCTAGGTCTTCCTCGTCCCGTATCTCCACTCACTCCAGCTTCATAAATCATTTTGGTCAGTCTACTTTCATCCATCCGTTCCACATGCCCAAACCACCCAAGCATCCCTTTCTCTATTCTGTCACAATATCCTCTTTCAAACCACATTTCTTTCTAATCACTTCATTATCATCTGTCACTCAGTTTTACTCCTGCCATACTCC